>QRDG01001441.1:139490-739490 GCA_012064385.1 Puccinellia tenuiflora | reverse complement strand
GTACCTAAAACTGATTTTTCCCAAAAATCATGAGCAAATTACGAGGCACTTGTAGTTCAAATTTGTCCTGTTTCCAGCTGAATCGGCAGAAACTTGTGATTTTTAAAAGAGCTGTTGGATCAGGGCCTTTAGTACCGGTTCGTGTTACCAACCGGGACTAAAGAAGCACACGGATCGTGTGTTTCTTTCAAGCGCTTGTGAGCCGTTGGATCAGGGGTGTGTTTCTTTTGAGGGCTTGTGAGCTGTTGGATCAGGGCCTTTAGTACCGGTTCGTGTTACCAACCGGGACTAAAAAAGCACACGGGTCATGTGTTTCTTTCAAGCGCTTGTGAGCCATTTGATCAGGGGTGTGTTTCTTTTCAGGGCTTGTGAGCTGTTGGATCTGCACTCCCACCTCATCCACAGGTACACCTTCTAATCGCCTATAAATAGCGACGTCCCTGCAGCAAAACGACACACAACGAGCGTCTACCTTTGCCACCGAACCCAATGGTTGGATTTAGCCTACCCGCTGGCATGTTCCCTAACACAAGCCCTCGGGTAGGTTGAATCCAACCACTGGATTAGGGTGACACAATGATGAATTGTCGAGGAGGTGGGAGTGGTAGCCATACCCCTCGGTCGGATCCAAGCAGCTACAAGGTGCTCTGATAATATACGTCTGTTTGCCGGACACACCGATTGCATTCAGCTAACTGCTTAGGAATTGTGAAACGAGATGAACAGAACAACAACAAAAAAACTAGAAACATAGCACACAACAAGCGCAGGCACAATCAATGTCTAGTCAAACTTAACTAGCTCGAGACTTGCACTATGTTGTCTTTCATGTTTCATTTATCTAAAAACCAATGTGGCGACCTTCACCTCTGAAAGCATCTGGCGAATTTATTTATTTTGGCCTTAGTCCAGCTGCATGCTGCAGACCTGCAGTAGTGTGTTTCATCTTGGGTTGTCACGTTTAACTTGCTGTATTAAGTCTAATAACAAAAAAATGTGACTTGGGAAATAAACATAGGCTAGCTTTACTGATTGCAAACTGTCAATTTCAACTCTCACATTCTTAGACAACGAGCAGAACAACACAGGAACGACCGCTGCCTAGTGAAGCTCTGTAGATTTATAATTTTGTAGATAGGTCGATCACAGGTGCTGAGAGCTCCACGGCATTGAAATCGCAACCACTTTAACTCACAATGCTGATCTGATTACGACTCCATCAAGCCTGAACAAACAACACAAAAGTTCAAACAAGAAAAAAATTCCATGCAGTAAAAAAAAGAAGTTTTTTCACCCAATTTTTGCAAGTGCTTACGTAGTCAGGTAGTATCACAGGATGAGGCAGGAGAGCGGTAAAATTGCTAATATTGAGCTCAGATGAATTTGAACATGTGACTGCACACAATTGCTTTAGTGTGTATATCACTGTAATCTGCAATACAAGTTTGAATTCAGTTACAGGAGTTCATATACTACCTAGGGTATCTTTACCTAGGGTATCTAGCAGTATATCAAACATCCAACTAAAACGAAGAAGAAACTAGGGTCATTGGTAGCGAGAACCAACACAACAGGTGCCGTCTTACCATCCTAGTACAAAAATGGGTCACAAAAAGGAAAGACATACAAAACTGGGCCTCCTCTAATTCAACTTACACTGTGTTTGGATGTTGCAATTGGGGCTCGGAATTGGCTATTCTGGAATTCGGCCCCGCTTTCCACCGTTTGGTGTTGCTTCGGAATCACAGCTCGGAAAGGAAAGACGAATTCCGCGTACCCCTTCGGGCCGTGTTATTTTCGCGAGCATCTTTCCGAGCCTGTGAGCTCGGAAACGCGTGGAATCAGTCCGAGCGAGTCCCTCCCCGAGCCCCGCGTACCGCTTCAACGCGAGACTCTCCAAGCTCGCTCGTCTTCGTCCCGCGAGCACGAGGCGACCAGGAGCGGCGGCGGCTTCTCCGGTGCATGCTCCCTCGCCCTCCTCCTCATCCCTGGCCTCCTCCGGCTCCTCTTTCTCTTCCCCGCGTCCTCGGAGGTGGCCTGCGGTGGCCATGGCGGCGGCTCCGTCTGCCCCCTGCACTCCCTGACCCTAACCCTAGATCGACCTGAGGCCGATGGCGGTGGAACGGGCAGCGGCGGGAGGGGGAAAGGCGGCGGCGGGGGAGGTGGACGGCGGGTGGAGGCGGACGGTGCCTGGCCTTGGCCTCTCCCTGCCCTCTTTCTCCCCATCCCAGGCGGGTTGTCCATGGCGGCGGCTAACTGGCGGGGATCTCCAGGGCGGTGGCTCACTGGCGGCCTCGGGGGGCTCCACGGCGGCGGCTCCATGGCGGCGGCTCCATGGCGGCCTCGGGTGGCTCCATGGCGGGAGCTCCCTGGCGGGCAGCGGGGATTGTCGATGGCGGCAGCTCCCTGTTTGTATACATGTACACAGGTTCATATTTCGAAAACTGAACAAAACTTTCAATTCCATGGCCTTGACATCCAAACAGGATTTAAAATTGGGGATTCCAGGCGTAAATTCCATATACATCCAAACAACAGAAATGGAATTGCAGTCCATTTCCTTTCCACCTTGGATTTGGAAACTGAAAATCCAATTCAATTCCGAGCCCCAATTGCAACATCCAAACACAGTGTTATAGAAATGGTAATACACAATCACCTGAAAAGTAGTCAGATGGTATAACAGGGAAGTAGCAGAATAACATTAGCAAATTGCTAATATTAATCTTAACTAAAATTTAAAACATGTGACTGCAAACACGAAGTTTGCAATACAAGTTGGAATACATAGATGGACAAAGGAACATGAACACAAAGGAATCAGTCCAGAAAAAACTTGAGTCATATTTTTTTCGAAAAGGGTAGTCCCGGCCTCTGCATCAAGCGATGCACACAGCCATTTATTAAACAAAGTAATAGTTTGAGTATCTCATCCAAATTACATCTCAAAACACACAAAAGTAACGAGAAACAGCCGCAGCCCACCAAGAAAGCGTAAAAAAGTGACTACTGAAGTCGACTAATATGCCGCCACGTGGGTTGGGAGAAAAAATCATGTGCCACCGTAAGTAGGCGCGTGCACCCAGACACCGTGAGGTCCCGCTGGTCCGAATGCCAAGAGTTTGATCAGTGCGCCGCCGAATGAATAACCTGTAAAACATTAGAACATTCTTTCTTGTTAAAGACTAGATCATTCCTACAACGCCAAATAGACAACAGATAGCAGAAATGCCGATACGAATCCTAGGTTTTGTCTTCTTGTCAATCCCATTTAACCAATTCCCAAACATATTGGAAACATTTATAGGAGGCGGAATATTATACGTACAAGAAACAACCCGCCATATAAGTTTAGCAAACGGGCACTCAATAAATAAATGGTTGGTCGTCTAAGCTGAACCACAGTGGGGGCAATTCTTATCACCAATCCAATTCCGTTTTGCAAGGTTATGTTTGGTTAGGAGTACCTTTCTATCAAGAAACCACATGAATACTTTTATCTTCAGTGGTATTTTTAACTTCCACAAATAAGTTTTAAGAAATCTTGTATGTCCATTCATTAAATCCTCATACATCGATTTCACTGTGAAGGTCCCATTTTGAGTTAGTTTCCAACGAAACGAATCTGGAAGGTCACTCAAAGTAATTTCCATCAAACGCAAACATAAATGAGATCACATGTCCCATTTGTTCCCAGAAAGAGTTCTCCTAAAACTCAAATTTAAGGGGGGCGTATTATGCATCACAGTATGTACCGATACTTACTTATGTTGCACTATATTATATAGCGATGGGTATTGATCCTTCGACGGAGAATTTCCTAACCAAGTTACTTCCCAAAACTTTGTTGCCTCTCCATTACCTACTCGAAAAAAGCCTCTAGCAAAGAACTCATCTTTGAATGCCATGAGGCCTTTCCAGAAAGGCGAATCGTTCGGTTGCATCTCAACATTTGATAACGTTGTGCTATGAAGGTATTTGTTCTGCAGTAGCTCCTGCCAAACTCCTTCCTCATTCAAAAGTTTAAATAGCCATTTACTGAGTAAACATTATTTTTGAGTTCTAGCACCTCCACGCCAAGACCACCCTGGTCCTTTGGCTGGCAAATAATATTCCACTTCGTTAATCTATATTTGCGTTTGTTTTCATCGCTCTGCCAGAAAAACCGGTATCGATAGAAATCTATTCTTTTTCTTACCCCTTTGGGTATTTCCAGAAAAGATAACATAAACATCGGTAGACTTGTTAAAACCGAATTAACAAGTACCAATCGATCCCCATAGGACAACATTTTCCCTCGCCAGCACCCAAGTTTGCCTTCGAAACGGCTTTCGACTGGGTACCATTCAGAATTTAAAAGTTTCCGATAATGAATCGGAATCCCAAGATATTTGAAAGGTAACGAACCAGTACCACAACCAAAAATTTTGTTTGTACTGTTCCTCCACCACCTTTGCTTTGCCGAAACAAAAATCTCACTTTTATGAAAATTGATCTTAAGCCCCGAGAGCTATTTAAAAATACATAATATGAGTTTCATATTTAATGATTTGTGCAAATCGTGTTCCATAAACAAAATCGTGTCATCTGCGTACTATAACATTGACAAACCTCCCTCAACCAGATGAGGGATGAGGCCGCCTATTTCACCATCTCCTTCGCCCTTGCGATAAGAATAGCCAACATATCGGCAACAATGTTGAAAAGCATGGGGGATAACGGATCTCCTTGCCTAAGACCCTTTTGATTTGGAAGTAATGACCGATGTCATCATTCACCCGCAACCCAACACTTCCTCCCTGAACAAATTGCATGATCCATTCACACCACTTTGGTGAGAAACCTTTCATACACAAAGCTTGTTGGAGAAAAGGCCATTTAACCTTATCGTACGCTTTCTCAAAATCAATCTTAATAATAACCCCATTCATTTTCTTCCGATGAAGCTCATGGATAATTACATGCAAGACCACCACCCCTTCTAAAATGTGTCGGGCCGGCATAAATGCAGACTATGTTGGTCGAATAACCTTTTGGAAATTTCAGTAATACGATTAGTACCTACTTTTGTAAAAAAAATAAAGCTTACGTTTAGTAAGCAAATCGGTCTATATTGCTGGATTTGAACCGCATTATCTTTTTTTGGGAGCAACGTGATCACTCCAAAATTTAACTTATACAGGGGCAAATTTCCATGTTGAAGTTGCCGGTACATGGTCATTAAGTCCTCTCTAATCACCTCCCAAAAGGTTTTATAGAACTCTGCTGGAAAGCCATCAAGCCCCGACGCCTTGTTCAATTCCATTATCGAAATGGCCGCATCACTAGTACAGAACGACACATCGGATACCCCTCTATGGCAACGGCAAGAGTTAGGCGACGGAAAAATTAGCTCCGCACGCTTCCGCGAGTGTGCGCGCGCTAGTCGGTCGATGGGCCCGACACAATGGTAACGGAGGCTGAAAAGATCTCCGTTGCTCATATATAGGCAACGGAGGAAAGAATATCTCCATTGCTGATATTGCCACATCAGAAACGGAGATCGGTCTATCTCCGTTTCCCATGTGAAGGCACATTAAGCGGTGCCGGTATTAACATCTCCCACTCCAGTAATGTATCTCACTCTCACTCTCAGTCTCACTCTCCCCAGTTCCTAACCCTAGCCGCACACGCTCTCCTCCTACTTCACCCATCGATGGCGAACCCCCCCGGTGCCGACGGAAGTCAGGATGGAGCATCTTCCTCCTCCCACCCTCCGAGGCGCAGCCCGGATCTCCCCTACAAATGGGGCGAGATCCCCGGCGACTGCGGTCGCGAGTTCATTCTGAGCCGTCAAATCCCATCCGGATCCACGGCGGCGGCGGCCACCGACGCCCGGATCTCGTCCTCATCGTCCTCCTCGGACGATGAGGACGAGGATCTGGAGGTCGGTCTCCTCCTCTCTCACGCCTCCTTTGAGTGCGAGCGCGCCGAGGGTGTCATTCGGGCATCTGTGATGCAGAGAGCTATCCGCTTCTGCCTCCGAGCACGCGATAGAAGCCGCTGAGGAGGCGTTGTTCCAGACGCGGCTCCGGGCGGCTATAGACCGCTCTCTTCTCCCTGGCCAGGGCCCCGGGACAGATGCGGCGGCGGCAGCGGTGGCGGCGGCGGAGGAGGAGGGTGAGGAGGAGGAGGAGGAGGAGGAGGAGGAGGACGCTCCGGTGTTCGAGCAGGACGAGGTCTCCTCTGACGTCTCCTCTGGCAGTGGCTCCGGCGCCGACGCCTGGGACGCAATCCGTGACGGAAAGCGACCCTGCTCGCCTAAGGTAAATGACCGCTCTGTTAGCTACTTATTTAGCTCGGTTTGCTCTGTTAGTTAGCTCTATTCAGCTATGTATTTGCTATGTTAGCTACTTATTTAGCTCGGTTTGCTCTGTTAGTTAGCTCTGTTCAGCTATGTATTTGCTATGTTAGCTACTTATTTAGCTCGGTTTGCTTTGTTTAGCTATGTATTTGCTATGTTAGCTACTTATTTAGCTCTGGTTGCTCTGTTAGTTAGCTCTGTTCAGCTATGTATTTGCTATGTTAGCTACTTATTTAGCTTGGTTTGCTTTGTTTAGCTATGTATTTGCTATGTTAGCTACTATTTAGCTCTGGTTGCTCTGTTAGTTAGCTCTGTTCAGCTATGTATTTGCTATGTTAGCTACTTATTTAGCTCGGTTTGCTTTGTTTAGCTATGTATTTGCTATGTTAGCTACTTATTTAGCTCGGGTTGCTCTGTTAGTTAGCTCTGTTCAGCTATGTATTTGCTATGTTAGCTACTTATTTAGCTCGGTTTGCTCTGTTCAGCTATGTATTTGCTATGTTAGCTACTTATTTAGCTCGGGTTGCTCTGTTTGTTAGCTCTGTTCAGCTATGTATTTGCTATGTTAGTTACTTATTTAGCTTGGTTTGCTCTGTCAGTTAGCTCTTTAGCTATGTATTTAGCTCGGTTTGCTTGTTTACTGCTTATTGGCTCTGTTTATTAGCTTTGTTTGCTGTTTTAACAAGAATATTTGTTGTTTCAAGGGCTTGGTGGATGCTTGGTGACGATGCTACTGCCGTGAAGACCTAGGAGCGGGGCTCCATACACGGTGCCGTCACCAGGAGCAGTACATTTTGCATAGCAGGAAAGACAGTAGATGTTCATCTGGTGCCATGAAGACATAGGTGCAGAGCTCCAGCCACGCGCACTGATGAACTTTGTAAAGCAGGGCGTACAGGAATACGGTGACGACCGGGCGGACGTCTAGTCGCATGGAGCGGGGCTCCATCGACGGCACAGCCCGTCACCGTGTTTTTTTTGTTTTCCTGTAACCCTTATTAGAAGCGGTTATTAGCAAAACTCCGTGTCTAATGTTAAATACATTAGAAACGGTTTATCTCCTCCGTTGCCATTGAGATCTTCACATCAGTGATAGGGTCGGGGACACGGACCCTTTCTCCGTTGCCGATGGGTTTTTTGGCCCGTTTCCGATGTGTCGTTTTGTACTAGTGCATACACCTCTTCACTAAGAAATCAGCTGTAAGAATATCATTTTCATCTGTAGTTAACTGCGGTATATCATGATTTACACTCTCATCCAACGAGATAGTACTTGGTGGCGAATCACCAAATAATTTCTTATAATACTCCGATATGTATGTTTTAAATTTTCTTCCCCCACTATGGTTCCTTCGTCTTGTTCTAATTGAAAAATTTCTTCTCCTATGCTTGCCATTTGCAATAAGGTGAAAGTATTTCATGTTGCTTCCTCCTCCTTGGATATATTTGACCTTCGCCCTTTGAGCCCATTTAGTCTCCTCATCCCGTCTAAGACAACAAATGCGATCATTTGCCTCTCTCAGTCTTTCCCGCTCCGAAGGCGAGAGGGATAAAGTTTCTGCTTTTGACATCCAGCTCATCTATAATGCGAAGTAAACGCTCTTTTCTAGTTTATATTTACCACTCTGATTTTTGGCCCAACCTTTTAAATAGCGTCGAAGGTGTCTTATCTTATTTTGCCACACCTCGACTGGTGTACCCCCCCCCCCCCCCCCCACCCCCCCACCACACACACACACACATGACTTGCCCATTCAGTGGCAATCATCTCATAAAAACCTTCTTGTCGAAGCCAAGATAACTCAAAAGAGAAGCGGGGGTTATTCCCGACATGTGCTCGCACCCCTGAGTCGATTAGAAGCGGTGTATGGTCCGAACCCGTACGCGTCAAAGCTTGCACAGTGACTAGTGGAAATTTTAATTCCCACTCTGTCGACACTAGCACCCTATCAAGTTTCTCAAACGTAGGATTTTCTCTCCTACTGGCCCAAGTGTATTGTCTACCAGTTAATTCAATTTCTTTCAGTTCTAAACTCTGAATTATCGCATTGAACATAATTGGCCACCGTGGATTATAGATCGTGTTATTCTTTTCTTCAGGTTTCCGAATTATATGAAATCCCCACCCACCATCATCGGTAATGGTTCATTTTTACATAAACGGAGTAACTCTGATAAGAATTGTGGTTTGCACTCGTCCTGAGCTGCACCATACACAGGAAACCAACGCCCACTGAAAACCCATCATGTTTCGATTTAAGTTTCAGTTTTATGCAAAGTCCCCCGCATCCACATTATTGACTTGGATAGTGGTCGTATTAACCCGATAAGCATGCCTCCCGATCGGCCTCTCGGCAGTAAACAAAACCACGAAAAATCTAAACCACTCGCTAAATGATTAAGGAAAGGTGTCACAAAGTTAGATCGTCCAGTCTCCGACAAGGCTATGAAATCTAACTTTTTCTCTCTAATTGTCTCTTGCACAAAAAAAAGTTTCCCTGGGTCACGAAAACCCTCACTATTCCAAAAAAAGACCATTTAAATTATGCATCTATGATTTTAGTTTTAATCTTTATGCGAGCACTCCTCCTTTTATTTGAACAAGAGTAATCTTTTCTTTTCCAGACTTTTCTAACTGTGTCTAGTGACACTGGGAAATCCGAATGATCCTCCAAGTCACCCGCAAAACACCCGTCCTCCAAATCTTCTGTTAAGCTAGCTACTTTATTAAGAACAAGACTATTAACAGGATCCTCCAACTGCCGATGCAAGTTATTTTGGATCACTGTGATAGTTCTATCTAGTTCCGATTGCTTAATTAGTTTTGCCGAATTAATAGATTCTTTCTCTGACAGACCTAACGATACTCCCAACTTAGACGCTCTATCCGAAATAAACTTATCCGAAAAAGAGAGTAAAGAAAAGTCTGTAATACCTTGCATGTGTGGCGGCGATCAGCTAACGCCATAGCACGCCCCAGTTGGGTGTCATCCGCATTGCGCTGGGACCGAATCCTCTCACTGGAGCGTAAGCCCAGCGCCTCGACATCCGGAATCCCACCAAAGTCGACGACCGACTGGCGCAAGTCCTCCCTCGTCATCGCCCCCGTGGATCTCGGAAGAGTTGGCGTGGGCGTGTGGAACACCGGAGCTGGGAAACGCACCGCCGCACTCGATCCTTCACCCGCACCTGGGGAAGGAGAGTGTATGGCAGTGTGCGTCACCCCCTCCCCCCCCCCCCCCCCCACAACCGCTAGACACGGTATCCGAAGAGAGAGAGGGGGACGCGCGGCCACTCGCCGCGGTATACTGGGGGACGCCTCCCCCCACGCAGCCGAAGGAACGGCGGACCGACCGCCCGCCGAAGAAGAGTGGGGGAATGCCTCCCCCCGCGCAGCCGAAGGAACGGCGCCCCGGCCGCTCGCCAAGGAAGACTGGGGAGCCAACGCCATGCCGCATCCTCCACGTGAACATCAGAACCGGCCATCAAAGAAACAAATTCTTTCTAGCAAGCTCAAAAGAACGACGTACTGTCGGAGAGAAAACGAGACCCCTCTTTACCGAAGAAGTAGGAGTACCAGCCGAATTCTTCCCAGTGTCCGTCGCCGAAGGCTCATCCGCAGGTGCAACAGCTTTGTCCTTACCCACAGTGTACTCAGCAACCTTCTCCGCGAAATCATCTCCCACATCATCATCATCATTAAAATCATCCTCATCATCATCTGAGTTTCCCATCTCCACATCAGGATTAAATGTGGAACTGGATCTGTTAAGTCCACGGGCTTTGGGCCTAAAATCTACCGGATCTTACTGGGCTGGATTTCGCTGGATATGGATCTCAAAAGAACATTAGGTCCAAACTAAATGGATGAACTTGGACCCTCGTCATCGGATAGTCCAGTATCCACTGGATGACTGGATCGCATCAAGCTTCTCTTCCTCGTTCCTCCCCTGCTCCACGCCCTGCCGGCATGGTCTCCTGGCGCAAGACGTCGAGATCCGAAGATCCGAAGGACTCGTCGCCGAACCCGAAGAGGCCGGCGTCGAAGCCGTCGTCACCCCACTCCGCTGCAGCGGCCGCCGCTGCCTCCGGCGAGGACGTCACGTACCCGTACCCGGCGCCGTCGATTTCGTCCTCGAAACCCCAGATCTGCGCGCCGTCGATTCAGTCGAGCTCGTCGTCGGAGGCCTCGAGCAGGAACCCCAGCTCCGGCTGCGGCGTGGGCGAGGAGCTCCCCGGCGGATATCTCCTCCTCCAGGCTCCGCATGACCGAGGCCGCGTCGGTTTCGACGACGTCGTCCAGCATGTCCAGCAGGTCCTCCGGCCTCATCCTCTTGGCCTGCTCGGACTCAGGGCCGTCGCCGCCGCCGGGCGGTGGCGAGGTCGGTTTCTCTGGCGCGCTCTGCCCGCGCCGGCCTCCGCCCGCTCCAGCCGCCTCCGTCCGCCCTAGGCCCGGCCGTACCTCACGGCGGTTTCGCCCGTGCAGCTAGCACATGTTTCGCCCGTGCGGCTTGCCCGCGCAGCTAGCACGCGCATGCAGTCGAGCTTGATCCATTTGGACCTTGGATATCCAATACTGTAGCCATTTGGACCTGGGCAGACATGGATACTGCAGCGGAAACGTGGAGTGTAGATGGACTGGATCAACTTTATAGTGGATTCTCGTTGGACTAGCACGTTTCGGATGTTGGATACTTTGATACACTTTTGCTTCAATAAAATGGCTGTGTGCATCGATTGATGCAGAGACCGGGGCATTTGCTCCCATATCAAAAAAAGGAGCACATCGCTTTCTCTTTGGCAGCGCGCGGACGTACGATAACACTGACAGCGCTACGATCCACTCGTCAACTACTGGCATTGATTGTTTGGCCAGCACACGCGCAAAGCCCCCGCCATGTATTTATACCAATCGTACCAGAGCACCCCGGACATGGTCATCGCAAGGAAGTGCTTCATTTTGGAGAAGGTAGCGACATATCACTACAGCCATCTTTGCAGCTCAGGTAACGCGACATACCCCCAGTTTTTCATTGCAAGCATTAGGCATGGGCAAACACGGTTTGCTGGTTTAACCGGTTTGGGTCTAGTTGATTTTTTTTTTAACTAAACCTGGTGGGAATTCGGGCCTTTTGGACTGTTGGGAAAGAAAATGAACTAGGTGGATTAACTGGTTTGACATGGTTTAGGCCTGTATGAATTTTGCACATCCTTAGCAAGTAAGACACCAAACAGAGTATTTATATACTTCGAAGGCTTTTTGTTTTATTAATTCGGTATAGATACTATTTTTGCGGTTAACTTCGGTGTACATTCCTGCGGCTTAGCGCTTTGGGACAGTGGAGTTCCGCTAGACTTAAAATTGAAACTATATCGAAGAGCAATTTGATGACCGGTCGCCGTACATATGCGCATAAGGGTCAGGTCCCGGGTTCGAGTCCTCACTTCTACCTTAATAACAAAGCCGGGGTGGAGTCCCCCCTCCGGTCTTGTTGTTTTTATGACCGATCACAGCCGGGGTAGGATTTTGATCAGCTCTCCATCCCTTACAACACATGCCTCCATCATTGCCGGTTTTTCTTGTGCGATTGGGTCGGACCGGATCATGCTGCCCTCATTTAGGGCCTCTTTGGATTGTAGAAATTTTACAATTTAGTTGGACCTGTTTTTCAAATTTCCACATTGAACAACGAGACCGATGTCTTCAGTTGCATAATAACATAGTTTCTCATATGGCTTGGCTTTGATTTGACCATGTTTATTAGGAATTTTGTGTTCTGTTACTGTGAACTAAAACACCCATATTTACATAATTCATGTGTTTTGAGTCCCCTTGTTTCTCATATGCATTCATATCATTATCATGTTTTTTTCTGTTCCCATATTCTTAGAATCATGCGAACCAAACTTACGCTTATAGTGGATTCAAGGTTCGCTCCATCTCGTGTGCTACATCGGACCGTTATAAACAAGGAGGAAGGACGGGGATTTTTGTGCCGGCAGCCAAGTTCCTCTGCATGGCTAGGGCCGCGTCAAAGATGGGCCAAACCAAGGATAACACGTCATTGTTTACGTAATGTAACCCTTGTGATATTTCGGGAAGTATTCTAATGGAATCTTCCAACTGGGGCTAAACCGCTGAACCCAAATTGCCCTAGTCCCCAGGTCGGTCTCAGGTAGCCCTCAATCATGCATCGACTATAAATTTGACTTTGACATTTGAAAGCTCAAGTTTCATTGTTTTGTCGACATGGTTGAACTATTCGTACACGAATAAGAGTCCTTGACGTTTCGATCGAATCTTTGATTTTGTGAACATTGTTATCTTATGGATAGCTCGGTGGGAAGAATTTTTCTTGTGTCCGTCTACATCGTGAGTTCTAGGAGTAGGAGCCATGGTTTGGGTAACCGGGCGGGATTTCCGGTTACCGGTCGGTAACCGCAAATCCCGAGCACCCCCGAGAAATGGTCATACCGGACAGAAATCCTGAAATTTTGAATTTTAACGTATTTTGACAAAACAATTACCAAAATTTAACCAATTTTTTGAATTTCTGAATTTTGGATTTCAAATTCGTCCGGTAACCAGTCGGGATTTTTGATTTTGTGAACATTGTTATCTTATGGATAGCTCGGTGGGAAGAATTTTTTGCTCCTTGTTGTGTCCGCTAGATCGAATCACATAGACAAGGAGAACCGAGGAACAATTGGATTTTGTTCCACGGTCATGTTTTACTCCACGTGGCGGGGGCGGAGCCAAAAATGGGTCAAACCAGAGATAGGGTAACACAGATACCTAATCGCTTTGTTGATGTAATGTAACTAAATGAATCTGGGAAGTATTCTAAATGAATCTTTGAACTGGGGCTAAACTCAAGTTGGCCCAGCCCTAGGTCGGTCCCTGGTAGCCCTCAATCACGCATCAGCTATAAATTTGACTTAGACATTTGGATGCTCAAGTTTCGTTGTTTTGTCGATATGGTTGAATTATTCGTACATGAATAAGTCCTTGACGTTTCGATCGAATCATGATTTTCTGAACAATGTTATTTTATTATAATAGCACGGGAAGAATTTTTCTTCCTTTATGAAAACGTGTTTGCTGATTTATTCAATTTCTCGTGTAACTAACAGATAAAAAATTCTTGCAAAATGTTGACGAGATGCTCACGCACTGCATGATGGCAGGTAGAGGAGCGATGAGTGCGACTGAAATTGTGAATTTCGACTTGCACATGGATCACGAATATGGTTTCCCGACATGTATATACGAGCTTCGTCGGGCGCTCGCCAACCACCCACAACACGATCACAACGTCCACTTATATGGTGCCTGGATCAGGGACCACCCTTTGCTCCCTGAGAGAGAAGCCGAACAGCCGAAGAGGTGGATGCACGTCAACTTTAAACTGGAGGATATAAGGAGGATAACCCTGGCCATCCGGGACGACGACGTGTACGTCGTTGGCTTCAGCAACCAGAAAGGGAGGTGGTACGAGCTCGGCATCCAAGGACGAAGTGAGCCCTTCCTCCCTGAGTCCACCTTTTTAGGGTGCGACGTCCAGTATGCATCCATGCTTGCCGGCGATCCCAACACAAATGAGCTCAAGAGGCTCCTGGAGGATGTGACACTGGGGAAGACATCGGCGTTATTTGCCGTGCACAGTCTGTCGTCCTACAATGAGGATGGCCGTAGCTAGCACAATGATCAAACGGCATTTGGCCTGCCTGATTGTTATGGTCAGCGAGCCTACACGGATGTTTGAGCACTACAAGAAGGTGGAAGAATGTTGGTGCGACGGCGCACTACTCGGCGATCGACTGACTAACTTGCTGCATAACTGGGAGAGCATATCAAGCGCGATGCTAGAGCGGAAGACGTTCTGCGCAACTGTGCGAGATTTGGGGGTCAAGGACCTGAAGAGCGCAAAACTTGTAGTCCACCTGCTGCGGAACTCACCCCTGGAGAGGCGGCTGTCACGTGCGCTTGAGGGCCGTGGCCGTGTAGATGGAGGTGGCCGGAAGGGGGAGAACCGTCCAAAGAAGAAAGGCCCAACGCCGGCAAAGCGGGGATCGTCGCAGCAACGGGACAAGAAGGAGCCGCCGCCGACGCCTGCAAAACAAGACTCGCCGGGGCAACAGGACAAGGAGGAGCGCCGTTGATGTCTGCAGAACGAGGCCCGGCTCAGCACCAGGACGAGCAAGAGCCGCTGCTCATCCCTACAGAACAGGTTCCAGTACTATTGCCGTTGGAGGAGGAGGAGGAGGAGGAGGAGGAGGATGGATACGTTGATGACGACGGTTATGATGACGATGATCACAACGACGACAATGATGAGGGGCAGACCTTGGCCGGTTACTGGTGGAAGTGTTTTCCGTGTGTGCCAGCTCAGGTTTTGTCGGCACCATCTCCATCTTTGATGGGAAACGCGGACAGATCATCTATAACCACGATGGACGAAGAGATGCTCTCATCGACTCTGAGTTTCAGGTATGATGAATGTGCTGCACGAGTCCTAGCTACAATTTTTTTTACTCCTGGTACTTCTCAATCGTGGTTGCAATTTGTATGTCAAAAAAAAAACCACACATATGTGATGTTCGCGCGCGTAAATCCATGCAGGGTAATTTGGTACTAACAGGACCATATAAAGCCATCTCAGCTGATGGGCGCGTCGCCATTAAAGTTAGAGGCATCCCCGTGACAGATGATGCGCGTGGTGGAGCAGGGGCAAGGGCCGGCCGGTGGAGGAGGGGCAGGGGCCGACGGCGCACGGAGGTGGAGGCGTTCGGGGCCGGCGGCGCACCGAGGGTGGCGGCGCAGGGGCGTGCAGGCGGCGGCGTAGGGTCGAGAGGGAGCGAGTCCCGGCGGCGGCAGCTTGACGGCGTCTCGTCGACGATCAGGAGCCCGGAGGCGCGTCGGTTCGTCTGCGGTGATTTGGCCAAGAATGACCAAGTCCCGCACTCTTCGAGCCTTATGTCTGACCTTTGGTACCGGTTTGTACCACCAACCGGTACCAAAGGTGCATTGGTACCGGTTGTAGCTACCAACCGGTACCAAAGATCCACCAAAAATTGGGCGCGAACCGCTCGACCTTTGGTACCGGTTTTTCTCACCATCCGGTACCAAAGGGTTTTTCTCTCTTTTTCTTTTCCTGTTTTATTAAAACAACTATAACTTTTGAAAGAAAAGTCCAAATGACATGAAACTAATTTCTAAATTTTTTTTAAATTAAAAGCTATCAACTAATAATAATTTTGTGATGTTTTGTAACATTTTCAAATTTTGAAATTTCAAAATGGATTTAAATATGTCCAGAAACTATAATTAAGTCAAGACAGCGGGCATGACAGTTCGTAGCTAGGGGTGGTATATTCAGAAACTCTTGGTGTATCTATGTTGAAATAGGCAGTTGTGTACCTAAAACTGATTTTTCCCAAAAATCATGAACAAATTACGAGGCACTTGTAGTTCAAATTTGTCCCGTTTCCAGCTGAATTGGCAGAAACTTGTGATTTTTAAAAGAGGTGGATGGAAATCTTTTCTTAAAAAACAAATTGATTATTTGTGCATATAACATGTTCTAGCATATTAAAAAAATAAATCACCCAAGTTTTGCAACATATTTCTGGTAGGTCCTTCACAAAAAAAATCATTTCTGACACTCGGAAAAAAACTTCCTTCATCAACATTGTCCGTACTTCCAAGATGCATGTTTGTGTGGAATATGGACCCATTCAAACAAACTATGCCATGTATTTGGCCATAACACCTGTTATTTCGACAGAAACCCTAGAATGTTAGGAGGAGATAGCTCTTTGTTGTGAACAAGTTTTCAACAGAACTGTCGTATTCCAAGTTTATTATTATTGGTGGATACTAGGACATATTTAATGACACCGGGCGAAGGTCTCGCGTTACTTAGGACACCAGACGGCGGACATGACAGTTCGTAGCTAGGGGTGGTATATTCAGAAACTCTTGGTGTATCTATGTTGAAATAGGCAGTTGTGTACCTAAAACTGATTTTTTCCCAAAAATCATGAGCAAATTACGAGGCACTTGTAGTTCAAATTTGTCCTGTTTCCAGCTGAATCGGCAGAAACTTGTGATTTTTAAAAGAGCTGTTGGATCAGGGCCTTTAGTACCGGTTCGTGTTACCAACCGGGACTAAAGAAGCACACGGATCGTGTGTTTCTTTCAAGCGCTTGTGAGCCGTTGGATCAGGGGTGTGTTTCTTTTGAGGGCTTGTGAGCTGTTGGATCAGGGCCTTTAGTACCGGTTCGTGTTACCAACCGGGACTAAAGAAGCACACGGGTCATGTGTTTCTTTCAAGCGCTTGTGAGCCATTTGATCAGGGGTGTGTTTCTTTTCAGGGCTTGTGAGCTGTTGGATCTGCACTCCCACCTCATCCACAGGTACACCTTCTAATCGCCTATAAATAGCGACGTCCCTGCAGCAAAACGACACACAACGAGCGTCTACCTTTGCCACCGAACCCAATGGTTGGATTTAGCCTACCCGCTGGCATGTTCCCTAACACAAGCCCTCGGGTAGGTTGAATCCAACCACTGGATTAGGGTGACACAATGATGAATTGTCGAGGAGGTGGGAGTGGTAGCCATACCCCTCGGTCGGATCCAAGCAGCTACAAGGTGCTCTGATAATATACGTCTGTTTGCCGGACACACCGATTGCATTCAGCTAACTGCTTAGGAATTGTGAAACGAGATGAACAGAACAACAACAAAAAAACTAGAAACATAGCACACAACAAGCGCAGGCACAATCAATGTCTAGTCAAACTTAACTAGCTCGAGACTTGCACTATGTTGTCTTTCATGTTTCATTTATCTAAAAACCAATGTGGCGACCTTCACCTCTGAAAGCATCTGGCGAATTTATTTATTTTGGCCTTAGTCCAGCTGCATGCTGCAGACCTGCAGTAGTGTGTTTCATCTTGGGTTGTCACGTTTAACTTGCTGTATTAAGTCTAATAACAAAAAAATGTGACTTGGGAAATAAACATAGGCTAGCTTTACTGATTGCAAACTGTCAATTTCAACTCTCACATTCTTAGACAACGAGCAGAACAACACAGGAACGACCGCTGCCTAGTGAAGCTCTGTAGATTTATAATTTTGTAGATAGGTCGATCACAGGTGCTGAGAGCTCCACGGCATTGAAATCGCAACCACTTTAACTCACAATGCTGATCTGATTACGACTCCATCAAGCCTGAACAAACAACACAAAAGTTCAAACAAGAAAAAAATTCCATGCAGTAAAAAAAAAGAAGTTTTTTCACCCAATTTTTGCAAGTGCTTACGTAGTCAGGTAGTATCACAGGATGAGGCAGGAGAGCGGTAAAATTGCTAATATTGAGCTCAGATGAATTTGAACATGTGACTGCACACAATTGCTTTAGTGTGTATATCACTGTAATCTGCAATACAAGTTTGAATTCAGTTACAGGAGTTCATATACTACCTAGGGTATCTTTACCTAGGGTATCTAGCAGTATATCAAACATCCAACTAAACGAAGAAGAAACTAGGGTCATTGGTAGCGAGAACCAACACAACAGGTGCCGTCTTACCATCCTAGTACAAAAATGGGTCACAAAAAGGAAAGACATACAAAACTGGGCCTCCTCTAATTCAACTTACACTGTGTTTGGATGTTGCAATTGGGGCTCGGAATTGGCTATTCTGGAATTCGGCCCCGCTTTCCACCGTTTGGTGTTGCTTCGGAATCACAGCTCGGAAAGGAAAGACGAATTCCGCGTACCCCTTCGGGCCGTGTTATTTTCGCGAGCATCTTTCCGAGCCTGTGAGCTCGGAAACGCGTGGAAATCAGTCCGAGCGAGTCCCTCCCCGAGCCCCGCGTACCGCTTCAACGCGAGACTCTCCAAGCTCGCTCGTCTTCGTCCCGCGAGCACGAGGCGACCAGGAGCGGCGGCGGCTTCTCCGGTGCATGCTCCCTCGCCCTCCTCCTCATCCCTGGCCTCCTCCGGCTCCTCTTTCTCTTCCCCGCGTCCTCGGAGGTGGCCTGCGGTGGCCATGGCGGCGGCTCCGTCTGCCCCCTGCACTCCCTGACCCTAACCCTAGATCGACCTGAGGCCGATGGCGGTGGAACGGGCAGCGGCGGGAGGGGGAAAGGCGGCGGCGGGGGAGGTGGACGGCGGGTGGAGGCGGACGGTGCCTGGCCTTGGCCTCTCCCTGCCCTCTTTCTCCCCATCCCAGGCGGGTGTCCATGGCGGCGGCTAACTGGCGGGGATCTCCAGGGCGGTGGCTCACTGGCGGCCTCGGGGGCTCCACGGCGGCGGCTCCATGGCGGCGGCTCCATGGCGGCCTCGGGTGGCTCCATGGCGGGAGCTCCCTGGCGGGCAGCGGGGATTGTCGATGGCGGCCAGCTCCCTGTTTGTATACATGTACACAGGTTCATATTTCGAAAACTGAACAAAACTTTCAATTCCATGGCCTTGACATCCAAACAGGATTTAAAATTGGGGATTCCAGGCGTAAATTCCATATACATCCAAACAACAGAAATGGAATTGCAGTCCATTTCCTTTCCACCTTGGATTTGGAAACTGAAAATCCAATTCAATTCCGAGCCCCAATTGCAACATCCAAACACAGTGTTATAGAAATGGTAATACACAATCACCTGAAAAGTAGTCAGATGGTATAACAGGGAAGTAGCAGAATAACATTAGCAAATTGCTAATATTAATCTTAACTAAAATTTAAAACATGTGACTGCAAACACGAAGTTGCAATACAAGTTGGAATACATAGATGGACAAAGGAACATGAACACAAAGGAATCAGTCCAGAAAAAACTTGAGTCATATTTTTTTCGAAAAGGGTAGTCCCGGCCTCTGCATCAAGCGATGCACACAGCCATTTATTAAACAAAGTAATAGTTTGAGTATCTCATCCAAATTACATCTCAAACACACAAAAGTAACGAGAAACAGCCGCAGCCCACCAAGAAAGCGTAAAAAAGTGACTACTGAAGTCGACTAATATGCCGCCACGTGGGTTGGGAGAAAAAATCATGTGCCACCGTAAGTAGGCGCGTGCACCCAGACACCGTGAGGTCCCGCTGGTCCGAATGCCAAGAGTTTGATCAGTGCGCCGCCGAATGAATAACCTGTAAAACATTAGAACATTCTTTCTTGTTAAAGACTAGATCATTCCTACAACGCCAAATAGACAACAGATAGCAGAAAATGCCGATACGAATCCTAGGTTTTGTCTTCTTGTCAATCCCATTTAACCAATTCCCAAACATATTGGAAACATTTATAGGAGGCGGAATATTATACGTACAAGAAACAACCCGCCATATAAGTTTAGCAAACGGGCACTCAATAAATAAATGGTTGGTCGTCTAAGCTGAACCACAGTGGGGGCAATTCTTATCACCAATCCAATTCCGTTTTGCAAGGTTATGTTTGGTTAGGAGTACCTTTCTATCAAGAAACCACATGAATACTTTTATCTTCAGTGGTATTTTTAACTTCCACAAATAAGTTTTAAGAAATCTTGTATGTCCATTCATTAAATCCTCATACATCGATTTCACTGTGAAGGTCCCATTTTGAGTTAGTTTCCAACGAAACGAATCTGGAAGGTCACTCAAAGTAATTTCCATCAAACGCAAACATAAATGAGATCACATGTCCCATTTGTTCCCAGAAAGAGTTCTCCTAAAACTCAAATTTAAGGGGGGCGTATTATGCATCACAGTATGTACCGATACTTACTTATGTTGCACTATATTATATAGCGATGGGTATTGATCCTTCGACGGAGAATTTCCTAACCAAGTTACTTCCCAAAACTTTGTTGCCTCTCCATTACCTACTCGAAAAAAAGCCTCTAGCAAAGAACTCATCTTTGAATGCCATGAGGCCTTTCCAGAAAGGCGAATCGTTCGGTTGCATCTCAACATTTGATAACGTTGTGCTATGAAGGTATTTGTTCTGCAGTAGCTCCTGCCAAACTCCTTCCTCATTCAAAAGTTTAAATAGCCATTTACTGAGTAAACATTTATTTTTGAGTTCTAGCACCTCCACGCCAAGACCACCCTGGTCCTTTGGCTGGCAAATAATATTCCACTTCGTTAATCTATATTTGCGTTTGTTTTCATCGCTCTGCCAGAAAAACCGGGTATCGATAGAAATCTATTCTTTTTCTTACCCCTTTGGGTATTTCCAGAAAAGATAACATAAACATCGGTAGACTTGTTAAAACCGAATTAACAAGTACCAATCGATCCCCATAGGACAACATTTTCCCTCGCCAGCACCCAAGTTTGCCTTCGAAACGGCTTTCGACTGGGTACCATTCAGAATTTAAAAGTTTCCGATAATGAATCGGAATCCCAAGATATTTGAAAGGTAACGAACCAGTACCACAACCAAAAATTTTGTTTGTACTGTTCCTCCACCACCTTTGCTTTGCCGAAACAAAAAATCTCACTTTTATGAAAATTGATCTTAAGCCCCGAGAGCTATTTAAAAATACATAATATGAGTTTCATATTTAATGATTTGTGCAAATCGTGTTCCATAAACAAAATCGTGTCATCTGCGTACTATAACATTGACAAACCTCCCTCAACCAGATGAGGGATGAGGCCGCCTATTTCACCATCTCCTTCGCCCTTGCGATAAGAATAGCCAACATATCGGCAACAATGTTGAAAAGCATGGGGGATAACGGATCTCCTTGCCTAAGACCCTTTTGATTTGGAAGTAATGACCGATGTCATCATTCACCCGCAACCCAACACTTCCTCCCTGAACAAATTGCATGATCCATTCACACCACTTTGGTGAGAAACCTTTCATACACAAAGCTTGTTGGAGAAAAGGCCATTTAACCTTATCGTACGCTTTCTCAAAATCAATCTTAAAAATAACCCCATTCATTTTCTTCCGATGAAGCTCATGGATAATTACATGCAAGACCACCACCCCTTCTAAAATGTGTCGGGCCGGCATAAATGCAGACTATGTTGGTCGAATAACCTTTTGGAAATTTCAGTAATACGATTAGTACCTACTTTTGTAAAAAAAATAAAGCTTACGTTTAGTAAGCAAATCGGTCTATATTGCTGGATTTGAACCGCATTATCTTTTTTGGGAGCAACGTGATCACTCCAAAATTTAACTTATACAGGGGCAAATTTCCATGTTGAAGTTGCCGGTACATGGTCATTAAGTCCTCTCTAATCACCTCCCAAAAGGTTTTATAGAACTCTGCTGGAAAGCCATCAAGCCCCGACGCCTTGTTCAATTCCATTATCGAAATGGCCGCATCACTAGTACAGAACGACACATCGGATACCCCTCTATGGCAACGGCAAGAGTTAGGCGACGGAAAAATTAGCTCCGCACGCTTCCGCGAGTGCGCGCGCGCTAGTCGGTCGATGGGCCCGACACAATGGTAACGGAGGCTGAAAAGATCTCCGTTGCTCATATATAGGCAACGGAGGAAAGAATATCTCCATTGCTGATATTGCCACATCAGAAACGGAGATCGGTCTATCTCCGTTTCCCATGTGAAGGCACATTAAGCGGTGCCGGTATTAACATCTCCCACTCCAGTAATGTATCTCACTCTCACTCTCAGTCTCACTCTCCCCAGTTCCTAACCCTAGCCGCACACGCTCTCCTCCTACTTCACCCATCGATGGCGAACCCCCCCGGTGCCGACGGAAGTCAGGATGGAGCATCTTCCTCCTCCCACCCTCCGAGGCGCAGCCCGGATCTCCCCTACAAATGGGGCGAGATCCCCGGCGACTGCGGTCGCGAGTTCATTCTGAGCCGTCAAATCCCATCCGGATCCACGGCGGCGGCGGCCACCGACGCCCGGATCTCGTCCTCATCGTCCTCCTCGGACGATGAGGACGAGGATCTGGAGGTCGGTCTCCTCCTCTCTCACGCCTCCTTTGAGTGCGAGCGCGCCGAGGAAGTCATTCGGGCGTCTGTGATGCAGAGAGCTATCCGCTTCTGCCTCCGAGCACGCGATAGAAGCCGCTGAGGAGGCGTTGTTCCAGACGCGGCTCCGGGCGGCTATAGACCGCTCTCTTCTCCCTGGCCAGGGCCCCGGGACAGATGCGGCGGCGGCAGCGGTTGCGGCGGCGGAGGAGGAGGGTGAGGAGGAGGAGGAGGAGGAGGAGGAGGACGCTCCGGTGTTCGAGCAGTATCAGGTCTCCTCTGACGTCTCCTCTGGCAGTGGCTCCGGTGCCGACGCCTGGGACGCAATCCGCGACGGAAAGCGACCCGGCCTCGCCTAAGGTAAATGACCGCTATGTTAGCTACTTATTTAGCTCGGTTTGCTCTGTTAGTTAGCTCTGTTCAGCTATGTATTTGCTATGTTAGCTACTTATTTAGCTCGGTTTGCTCTGTTAGTTAGCTCTGTTCAGCTATGTATTTGCTATGTTAGCTACTTATTTAGCTCGGTTTTGCTTTGTTTAGCTATGTATTTGCTATGTTAGCTACTTATTTAGCTCAGTTTGCTCTGTTAGTTAGCTCTGTTCAACTATGTATTTGCTATGTTAGCTACTTATTTAGCCCGGTTTGCTTTGTTTAGCTATGTATTTGCTATGTTAGCTACTATTTAGCTCTGGTTGCTCTGTTAGTTAGCTCTGTTCAGCTATGTATTTGCTATGTTAGCTACTTATTTAGCTCGGTTTGCTTTGTTTAGCTATGTATTTGCTATGTTAGCTACTTATTTAGCTCGGGTTGCTCTGTTAGTTAGCTCTGTTCAGCTATGTATTTGCTATGTTAGCTACTTATTTAGCTCGGTTTGCTCTGTTCAGCTATGTATTTGCTATGTTAGCTACTTATTTAGCTCGGGTTGCTCTGTTTGTTAGCTCTGTTCAAGCTATGTATTGCTATGTTAGTTACTTATTTAGCTTGGTTTGCTCTGTCAGTTAGCTCTTTAGCTATGTATTTAGCTCGGTTTGCTTTGTTTACTGCTTATTGGCTCTGTTTATTAGCTTTGTTTGCTGTTTTTAACAAAGAATATTTGTTGTTTCAAGGGCTTGGTGGATGCTTGGTGACGATGCTACTGCCGTGAAGACCTAGGAGCGGGGCTCCATACACGGTGCCGTCACCAGGAGCAGTACATTTTGCATAGCAGGAAAGACAGTAGATGTTCATCTGGTGGCCATGAAGACATAGGTGCAGAGCTCCAGCCACGCGCACTGATGAACTTTTGTAAAGCAGGGCGTACAGGAATACGGTGACGACCAGGCGGCTGTCTAGTCGCATGGAGCGGGGCTCCGTCGAAGGCACAGCCCGTCACCGTGTTTTTTTTGTTTTCCTGAAACCCTTATTAGAAGCGGTTATTAGCAAAACTCCGTGTCTAATGTTAAATACATTAGAAACGGTTTATCTCCTCCGTTGCCATTGAGATCTTCACATCAGTGATAGGGTCGGGGACACGGACCCTTTCTCCGTTGCCGATGGGTTTTTTGGCCCGTTTCCGATGTGTCGTTTTGTACTAGTGCATACACCTCTTTCACTAAGAAATCAGCTGTAAGAATATCATTTTCATCTGTAGTTAACTGCGGTATATCATGATTTACACTCTCATCCAACGAGATAGTACTTGGTGGCGAATCACCAAATAATTTCTTATAATACTCCGATATGTATGTTTTAAATTTTCTTCCCCCACTATGGTTCCTTCGTCTTGTTCTAATTGAAAAAATTTCTTCTTCCTATGCTTGCCATTTGCAATAAGGTGAAAGTATTTCATGTTGCTTCCTCCTCCTTGGATATATTGACCTTCGCCCTTTGAGCCCATTTAGTCTCCTCATCCCGTCTAAGACAACAAATGCGATCATTTGCCTCTCTCAGTCTTTCCCGCTCCGAAGGCGAGAGGGATAAAGTTTCTGCTTTGACATCCAGCTCATCTATAATGCGAAGTAAAACGCTCTTTTTCTAGTTTATATTACCACTCTGATTTTGGCCCAACCTTTTAAATAGCGTCGAAGGTTGTCGTATCTTATTTTGCCACACCTCGACTGGTGTACCCCCCCCCCCCCCCCCCCCCCCCCCACACACACACACACAGGAATTGCCCATTCAGTGGCAATCATCTCATAAAAACCTTCTTGTCGAAGCCAAGATAACTCAAAGAGAAGCGGGGGTTATTCCCGACATGTGCTCGCACCCCTGAGTCGATTAGAAGCGGTGTATGTCCGAACCCGTACGCGTCAAAGCTTGCACAGTGAACTAGTGGAAATTTTAATTCCCACTCTGTCGACCTAGCACCCTATCAAGTTTCTCAAACGTAGGATTTTCTCTCCTACTGGCCCAAGTGTATTGTCTACCAGTTATTCAATTTCTTTCAGTTTCTAAACTCTGAATTATCGCATTGAACATAATTGGCCACCGTGGATTATAGATCGTGTTATTCTTTTCTTCAGGTCTCCGAATTATATTAAAATCCCCACCCACCATCATCGGTAATGGTTCATTTTTACATAAACGGAGTAACTCTGATAAGAATTGTGGTTTGCACTCGTCCTGAGCTGCACCATACACAGGAACCAACGCCCACTGAAACCCATCATGTTTCGATTTAAGTTTCAGTTTTATGCAAAAGTCCCCCGCATCCACATTATTGACTTGGATAGTGGTCGTATTAACCCCGATAAGCATGCCTCCCGATCGGCCTCTCGGCAGTAAACAAAACCACGAAAAATCTAAACCACTCGCTAAATGATTAAGGAAAGGTGTCACAAAGTTAGATCGTCCAGTCTCCGACAAGGCTATGAAATCTAACTTTTTCTCTCTAATTGTCTCTTGCACAAAAAAAGTTTCCCTGGGTCACGAAAACCCTCACTATTCCAAAAAAAGACCATTTAAATTATGCATCTATGATTTTAGTTTTAATCTTTATGCGAGCACTCCTCCTTTTATTTGAACAAGAGTAATCTTTTCTTTTCCAGACTTTTCTAACTGTGTCTAGTGACACTGGGAAATCCGAATGATCCTCCAAGTCACCCGCAAAACACCCGTCCTCCAAATCTTCTGTTAAGCTAGCTACTTTATTAAGAACAAGACTATTAACAGGATCCTCCAACTGCCGATGCAAGTTATTTTGGATCACTGTGATAGTTCTATCTAGTTCCGATTGCTTAATTAGTTTTGCCGAATTAATAGATTCTTTCTCTGACAGACCTAACGATACTCCCAACTTAGACGCTCTATCCGAAATAAACTTATCCGAAAAAGAGAGTAAAGAAAAGTCTGTAATACCTTGCATGTTGTGGCGGCGATCAGCTAACGCCATAGCACGCCCCAGTTGGGTGTCATCCGCATTGCGCTGGGACCGAATCCTCTCACTGGAGCGTAAGCCCAGCGCCTCGACATCCGGAATCCCACCAAAGTCGACGACCGACTGGCGCAAGTCCTCCCTCGTCATCGCCCCCGCGGATCTCGGAAGAGTTGGCGTGGGCGTGTGGAACACCGGAGCTGGGAAACGCACCGCCGCACTCGATCCTTCACCCGCACCTGGGGAAGGAGAGTGTATGGCAGTGTGCGTCACCCCCCTCCCCCCCCCCCCCCCCCCACAACCGCTAGACACGGTATCCGAAGAGAGAGAGGGGGACGCGCGGCCACTCGCCGCGGTATACTGGGGGGACGCCTCCCCCCACGCAGCCGAAGGAACGGCGGACCGACCGCCCGCCGAAGAAGAGTGGGGGAATGCCTCCCCCCGCGCAGCCGAAGGAACGGCGCCCCGGCCGCTCGCCAAGGAAGACTGGGGAGCCAACGCCATGCCGCATCCTCCACGTGAACATCAGAACCGGCCATCAAAGAAACAAATTCTTTTCTAGCAAGCTCAAAAGAACGACGTACTGTCGGAGAGAAACGAGACCCCTCTTTACCCGAAGAAGTAGGAGTACCAGCCGAATTCTTCCCAGTGTCCGTCGCCGAAGGCTCATCCGCAGGTGCAACAGCTTTGTCCTTACCCACAGTGTACTCAGCAACCTTCTCCGCGAAATCATCTCCCACATCATCATCATCATTAAAATCATCCTCATCATCATCTGAGTTTCCCATCTCCACATCAGGATTAAATGTGGAACTGGATCTGTTAAGTCCACGGGCTTTGGGCCTAAAATCTACCGGATCTTACTGGGCTGGATTTCGCTGGATATGGATCTCAAAAGAACATTAGGTCCAAACTAAATGGATGAACTTGGACCCTCGTCATCGGATAGTCCAGTATCCACTGGATGACTGGATCGCATCAAGCTTCTCTTCCTCGTTCCTCCCCTGCTCCACGCCCTGCCGGCATGGTCTCCTGGCGCAAGACGTCGAGATCCGAAGATCCGAAGGACTCGTCGCCGAACCCGAAGAGGCCGGCGTCGAAGCCGTCGTCACCCCACTCCGCTGCAGCGGCCGCCGCTGCCTCCGGCGAGGACGTCACGTACCCGTACCCGGCGCCGTCGATTTCGTCCTCGAAACCCCAGATCTGCGCGCCGTCGATTCAGTCGAGCTCGTCGTCGGAGGCCTCGAGCAGGAACCCCAGCTCCGGCTGCGGCGTGGGCGAGGAGCTCCCCGGCGGATATCTCCTCCTCCAGGCTCCGCATGACCGAGGGCCGCGTCGGTTCGACGACGTCGTCCAGCATGTCCAGCAGGTCCTCCGGCCTCATCCTCTTGGCCTGCTCGGACTCAGGGCCGTCGCCGCCGCCGGGCGGTGGCGAGGTCGGTTTCTCTGGCGCGCTCTGCCCGCGCCGGCCTCCGCCCGCTCCAGCCGCCTCCGTCCGCCCTAGGCCCGGCCGTACCTCACGGCGGTTTCGCCCGTGCAGCTAGCACATGTTTCGCCCGTGCGGCTTGCCCGCGCAGCTAGCACGCGCATGCAGTCGAGCTTGATCCATTGGACCTTGGATATCCAATACTGTAGCCATTTGGACCTGGGCAGACATGGATACTGCAGCGGAAACGTGGAGTGTAGATGGACTGGATCAACTTTATAGTGGATTCTCGTTGGACTAGCACGTTTCGGATGTTGGATACTTTGATACACTTTTGCTTCAATAAAATGGCTGTGTGCATCGATTGATGCAGAGACCGGGGCATTTGCTCCCATATCAAAAAAGGAGCACATCGCTTTCTCTTTGGCAGCGCGCGGACGTACGATAACACTGACAGCGCTACGATCCACTCGTCAACTACTGGCATTGATTGTTTGGCCCAGCACACGCGCAAAGCCCCCGCCATGTATTTATACCAATCGTACCAGAGCACCCCGGACATGGTCATCGCAAGGAAGTGCTTCATTTTGGAGAAGGTAGCGACATATCACTACAGCCATCTTTGCAGCTCAGGTAACGCGACATACCCCCAGTTTTTCATTGCAAGCATTAGGCATGGGCAAACACGGTTTGCTGGTTTAACCGGTTTGGGTCTAGTTGATTTTTTTTTTAACTAAACCTGGTGGGAATTCGGGCCTTTTGGACTGTTGGGAAAGAAAATGAACTAGGTGGATTAACTGGTTTGACATGGTTTAGGCCTGTATGAATTTTGCACATCCTTAGCAAGTAAGACACCAAACAGAGTATTTATATACTTCGAAGGCTTTTTGTTTATTAATTCGGTATAGATACTATTTTTGCGGTTAACTTCGGTGTACATTCCTGCGGCTTAGCGCTTTGGGACAGTGGAGTTCCGCTAGACTTAAAATTGAAACTATATCGAAGAGCAATTTGATGACCGGTCGCCGTACATATGCGCATAAGGGTCAGGTCCCGGGTTCGAGTCCTCACTTCTACCTTAATAACAAAGCCGGGGTGGAGTCCCCCCTCCGTCTTGTTGTTTTTATGACCGATCACAGCCGGGTAGGATTTTGATCAGCTCTCCATCCCTTACAACACATGCCTCCATCATTGCCGGTTTTCTGTGCGATTGGGTCGGACCGGATCATGCTGCCCTCATTTAGGGCCTCTTTGGATTGTAGAAATTTTACAATTTAGTTGGACCTGTTTTTCAAATTTCCACATTGAACAACGAGACCGATGTCTTCAGTTGCATAATAACATAGTTTCTCATATGGCTTGGCTTTGATTTGACCATGTTTATTAGGAATTTTGTGTTCTGTTACTGTGAACTAAAACACCCATATTTACATAATTCATGTGTTTTGAGTCCCTTGTTTCTCATATGCATTCATATCATTATCATGTTTTTTTCTGTTCCCATATTCTTAGAATCATGCGAACCAAACTTACGCTTATAGTGGATTCAAGGTTCGCTCCATCTCGTGTGCTACATCGGACCGTATAAACAAGGAGGAAGGACGGGGATTTTTGTGCCGGCAGCCAAGTTCCTCTGCATGGCTAGGGCCCGCGTCAAAGATGGGCCAAACCAAGGATAACACGTCATTGTTTACGTAATGTAACCCTGTGATATTTCGGGAAGTATTCTAATGGAATCTTCCAACTGGGGCTAAACCGCTGAACCCAAATTGCCCTAGTCCCCAGGTCGGTCTCAGGTAGCCCTCAATCATGCATCGACTATAAATTTGACTTTGACATTTGAAAGCTCAAGTTTCATTGTTTTGTCGACATGGTTGAACTATTCGTACACGAATAAGAGTCCTTGACGTTTCGATCAAATCTTTGATTTTGTGAACATTGTTATCTTATGGATAGCTCGGTGGGAAGAATTTTTTGCTCCTTGTTGTGTCCGCTAGATCGAATCAC
Source organism: Puccinellia tenuiflora (assembly GCA_012064385.1). Classification (NCBI taxonomy): domain Eukaryota; kingdom Viridiplantae; phylum Streptophyta; class Magnoliopsida; order Poales; family Poaceae; genus Puccinellia; species Puccinellia tenuiflora. The sequence continues at coordinate 710,403 of QRDG01001441.1, read as the reverse complement.
ATAGACAAGGAGAACCGAGGAACAATTGGATTTTGTTCCACGGTCATGTTTTACTCCACGTGGCGGGGGCGGAGCCAAAAATGGGTCAAACCAGAGATAGGGTAACACAGATACCTAATCGCTTTGTTGATGTAATGTAACTAAATGAATCTGGGAAGTATTCTAAATGAATCTTTGAACTGGGGCTAAACTCAAGTTGGCCCAGCCCTAGGTCGGTCCCTGGTAGCCCTCAATCACGCATCAGCTATAAATTTGACTTAGACATTTGGATGCTCAAGTTTCGTTGTTTTGTCGATATGGTTGAATTATTCGTACATGAATAAGTCCTTGACGTTCGATCGAATCATGATTTTCTGAACAATGTTATTTTATTATAATAGCACGGGAAGAATTTTTCTTCCTTTATGAAACGTGTTTGCTGATTTATTCAATTTCTCGTGTAACTAACAGATAAAAAATTCTTGCAAAATGTTGACGAGATGCTCACGCACTGCATGATGGCAGGTAGAGGAGCGATGAGTGCGACTGAAATTGTGAATTTCGACTTGCACATGGATCACGAATATGGTTTCCCGACATGTATATACGAGCTTCGTCGGGCGCTCGCCAACCACCCACAACACGATCACAACGTCCACTTATATGGTGCCTGGATCAGGGACCACCCTTTGCTCCCTGAGAGAGAAGCCGAACAGCCGAAGAGGTGGATGCACGTCAACTTTAAACTGGAGGATATAAGGAGGATAACCCTGGCCATCCGGGACGACGACGTGTACGTCGTTGGCTTCAGCAACCAGAAAGGGAGGTGGTACGAGCTCGGCATCCAAGGACGAAGTGAGCCCTTCCTCCCTGAGTCCACCTTTTTAGGGTGCGACGTCCAGTATGCATCCATGCTTGCCGGCGATCCCAACACAAATGAGCTCAAGAGGCTCCTGGAGGATGTGACACTGGGGAAGACATCGGCGTTATTTGCCGTGCACAGTCTGTCGTCCTACAATGAGGATGGCGTAGCTAGCACAATGATCAAACGGCATTTGGCCTGCCTGATTGTTATGGTCAGCGAGCCTACACGGATGTTTGAGCACTACAAGAAGGTGGAAGAATGTTGGTGCGACGGCGCACTACTCGGCGATCGACTGACTAACTTGCTGCATAACTGGGAGAGCATATCAAGCGCGATGCTAGAGCGGAAGACGTTCTGCGCAACTGTGCGAGATTTGGGGGTCAAGGACCTGAAGAGCGCAAAACTTGTAGTCCACCTGCTGCGGAACTCACCCCTGGAGAGGCGGCTGTCACGTGCGCTTGAGGGCCGTGGCCGTGTAGATGGAGGTGGCCGGAAGGGGGAGAACCGTCCAAAGAAGAAAGGCCCAACGCCGGCAAAGCGGGGATCGTCGCAGCAACGGGACAAGAAGGAGCCGCCGCCGACGCCTGCAAAACAAGACTCGCCGGGGCAACAGGACAAGGAGGAGCCGCCGTTGATGTCTGCAGAACGAGGCCCGGCTCAGCACCAGGACGAGCAAGAGCCGCTGCTCATCCCTACAGAACAGGTTCCAGTACTATTGCCGTTGGAGGAGGAGGAGGAGGAGGAGGAGGAGGATGGATACGTTGATGACGACGGTTATGATGACGATGATCACAACGACGACAATGATGATGGGGCAGACCTTGGCCGGTTACTGGTGGAAGTGTTTTCCGTGTGTGCCAGCTCAGGTTTTGTCGGCACCATCTCCATCTTTGATGGGAAACGCGGCCAGATCATCTATAACCACGATGGACGAAGAGATGCTCTCATCGACTCTGAGTTTCAGGTATGATGATGTGCTGCACGAGTCCTAGCTACAATTTTTTTTACTCTGGTACTTCTCAATCGTGGTTGCAATTTGTATGTCAAAAAAAAAAAAACACACATATGTGATGTTCGCGCGCGTAAATCCATGCAGGGTAATTGGTACTAACAGGACCATATAAAGCCATCTCAGCTGATGGGCGCGTCGCCATTAAAGTTAGAGGCATCCCCGTGACAGATGATGCCTCGGATAATGTGTATCGTTCCATGCTATTCGACGGCTACGCCGATGACGCTGTGTATGACGAGGTCATAATACAGAGCATAAACACAAGCACCGGCCAGAACGCCAAGGTGATCTATGGCGGTGCTGAGCAACGCCGTAGAGGCCACTGTGCAGGTACAGCTGAAGTTCAATGGAGAGTCACAACGACCGACACCGCTTGCTCACTTCCACGGCCAAATCACCGCGCACAGCAACCGCTTCGACGGCAGGCGTGTACTGCTATTCAGACATAACGAGGAGGAGGAAGAACTCATGGAGTTGCTCCCCTCGCCCGATGGCTTCATTATTCCAGTTCCACTGGCAAGGTCTGTCATTGCGGCGCCACTCGACTCATGGCTCGCGATAGATTTGAAGCTGCATGTGGGGTGTCCTCCCAACCATGAGAATATCGTCTTTTTCGAAGATAGAATTGTTTTTCCCTGCCTTCAGCAGCATAAGATTACAAAGGAGATCGAAAGGGCCCGGTGTGGCGGTTCATGTGACGATTACCTCAGAGGACATCAAACCTGCCGAAGAAGAAAACATCACCTCCAAGGATATCCAACCCCCCGAAGAACAAATCATCGCCTCCAAGGACATTGAACTTCCCCAAGAAGAAAAGGACGCACACTTCCTGAAGAAACATCAACAAGCATTCATTTGCAGCTTTGGACCCGGGTTCCAGAAAGCCCACCACACAAGTTAGTCAGCTCTTCCTGCAAAAAAAAGAGTTAGTCAGTTCCTATAGTTGAGATTCTTAAGTCTTAATTTTCTTACCGTTTGCATACTTTTTGTTTTTCCTTGAAGGAGATAGATAATGTCATTAAAGCAGCTCAAGTCATTAGACTAGGAGTAACTTATTAGTAACATGCATTGGGCGGAGCCAGCATCCGGCCACCCCTGGCACCTGCCCGGGTTAGTCCAGCAACTCTCCACTAAGTAGTAATGTAATCACAGTGCTTAGCGCTAATATTCACTGGGGCAAACGCCGGCTGCCATCGCTGTAAGTAGGATCTGTCCAGGTTCCATAAGTGCTCTGGCTCCGCCACTATGCATGTCATTAGACTAGGAGCTCAAGTCATTAGACTAGGAGTAACTTATTTACCTCAAGTCATTAGACTAGGAGAAACAAAAAATAGAGTATGTGGCTATGTTGAATGGGTTCAAGCACAGAAGAAAAGCGATAATAGGAAAATTATGTGTAAAAACAAGTCATTTCACATTTTTTTCTTCGCCATGTTTGTGTACTAACAAATACATGATAGTCATTGCAGGAAGAAGGGGGAGTGGGAGATCAAGCCTTGCCCGGATGTAAGCAGGGCTAGAAGCAGGGAGAATTTACTTAACTTTGTGCGACCGGCTATAAAAGCTAAGTGGCCGGCTAGTGATAGGAACAAGACAATCCATATCAGCAAGATAACGCTAGGACGCTTGTTCAACGCGGCGATCAAGCGTTCGAGGCAGAGGCTGCTAAAGGTGGTTGGAACATTAGGATGATGTTTCAACCACCTAATTCACTGGGACACAAACGTTTTAGATCTTGGTTTAGATCTTGGTTGGTTTGCTTCAACCCAATCTATGGTTGTGAAAAAAATGCCAAGAATCTTCCAGAGATACTAGCTAAAGTTAACCAATCTTTAGCGAAATATATCCACATGAAAAACTAAATAGGTTAGCCCCTTAATATCTTTTTAACTTATGAAAGTTTCGTATCACAAGAACTTATCATATTTTATGGTTGATCTTCCTAGGATTTTCTTGAGCCACCAAGCTTGCACAAGGGAGATCATACACAAGAAGGGAACGATTCACTGTGATGTACCTCATATGAAGAAAAAAGTTCTCGGGAAACAAGGAAGATTGACGGTCCGTTTGAAAGTTGAGAAGGAGTACGTAGATGCTGCAATACAGTGGCTTAACTCTATTCCTACATGAACAACTCTTCGATGCAATATTTTGACTTTGCTTGGTTCGGACATCTAGTATAGGAGTTCTGTAGTTTATTGTACACTAGATTCGGACATCAAGTTGTATTGCATTATTTGATGTAAGGTTTGGACTTTGCTCGAAAATATTAATCTTCTACTCTTTGAATTTCTGTTTATTCAATAACTTGATGAGTATAACCGATGCATAAATAAGTCAAATTTAACTATAAATTATTTGCTAGCTGTAAAACAGAACAATGTAGATCATTCCTGCCGTGGCAGTGAAATCACAAAATTCTCTGCCGCAGCACGATTTGAAACTGAAAAATAATTGCAACTATTTGGAGACTTCATAACATGGTCCATTGCAAATATTGGTGTACAAATAAGATTGCGCAACAACAATTTTAGTAGACTCCATAACAAGATCCCTGAAAACATGAAGGCAATCATAACTAGTTAAGCTCGGTATCGGGCACGAACTGCACTTGAATTTCGACATCTACAATGTTGGAGGTGTTGCCACCACAACGTGTGCATACGTCATCATCAGTGGAATGCTTTAGTGACTGCAATCAATGTGTACTGTATTCAGTATTCATCATCAAATAGACGATAACTCAAGTAGTTGAGAAGAAACATGGCTTGTAATACATCAGCTAGTTTTAATTACCACAGTTGTTGATCGATTGAAACTGTTCATTTCTTTGGAACAATCTTAGGGCAGGGAACAACCACATCGATGCTACCTTACTGTAGTTGTTCCTTCAGTACTACAGTTGCTGACTGAAAGGAACTCGTAGTTTCACTGTCACATTTTTAGCCAGCGATCAGTCACTGCTGTTTACACTAGCCAAAGGTAGAAGAACAAACACATGACCACTGCCAAGCAAAACTTAGATTGTCACACGCCGTCTCGTAAGCAAGGCGTTCGCATTTGCAAGAACTCCACACTATTGAAACTGCAACAACTATGAATTAAGAATGCTGATCTGATATGACTCCATCGAACCTAAAGAAACAAGACAACAAGTTCAGACAAGAAAGAAGATTTTAGGCCCAACTATTTCATATTTAAGAGGTTTACGAGCTACAAAGGAACAAGTTATAGGTTCTTTGGTAGTATCACCGGACGAGGAACAACCTCATCTTGTAAGCATATATTGGAGAATATGGCAAGGAAAGTCAGAAGAGATGGGGTGGGAAAGCTGAAGGTATCACACGCTTCGTCGGTGGCCACAATATTGCAATCTCCTGATTCTTCAGAAGAAAAGATAATATACGTCTGTTTGCCGGACACACCGAGATTGCATTCAGCTAACTGCTTAGGAATTGTGAAACGAGATGAACAGAACAACAACAAAAAACTAGAAACATAGCACACAACCAGCGCAGGCACAATCAATGTCTAGTCAAACTTAACTAGCTCGAGACTTGCACTATGTTGTCTTTCATGTTTCATTTATCTAAAAACCAATGTGGCGACCTTCACCTCTGAAAGCATCTGGCGAATTTATTTATTTTGGCCTTAGTCCAGCTGCATGCTGCAGACCTGCAGTAGTGTTTCATCTTGGGTTGTCACGTTTAACTTGCTGTATTAAGTCTAATAACAAAAAAAAATGTGACTTGGGAATAAACATAGGCTAGCTTTACTGATTGCAAACTGTCAATTTCAACTCTCACATTCTTAGACAACGAGCAGAACAACACAGGAACGACCGCTGCCTACTGAAGCTCTGTAGATTTATAATTTTGTAGATAGGTCGATCACAGGTGCTGAGAGCTCCACGGCATTGAAATCGCAACCACTTTAACTCACAATGCTGATCTGATTACGACTCCATCAAGCCTGAACAAACAACACAAAAGTTCAAACAAGAAAAAAATTCCATGCAGTAAAAAAAAGAAGTTTTTTCACCCAATTTTTGCAAGTGCTTACGTAGTCAGGTAGTATCACAGGACGAGGCAGGAGAGCGGCAAAATTGCTAATATTGAGCTCAGATGAATTTGAACATGTGACTGCACACAATTGCTTTAGTGTGTATATCACTGTAATCTGCAATACAAGTTTGAATTCAGTTACAGGAGTTCATATACTACCTAGGGTATCTTTACCTAGGGTATCTAGAAGTATATCAAACATCCAACTAAAACGAAGAAGAAACTAGGGTCATTGGTAGCGAGAACCAACACAACAGGTGCCGTCTTACCATCCTAGTACAAAAATGGGTCACAAAAAGGAAAGACATACAAAACTGGGCCTCCTCTAATTCAACTTATAGAAATGGTAATACACAATCACCTGAAAAGTAGTCAGATGGTATAACAGGGAAGTAGCAGAATAACATTAGCAAATTGCTAATATTAATCTTAACTAAAATTTAAAACATGTGACTACAAACACGAAGTTTGCAATACAAGTTGGAATACATAGATGGACAAAGGAACATGAACACAAAGGAATCAGTCCAGAAAAAACTTGAGTCATATTTTTTTTCGAAAAGGGTAGTCCCGGCCTCTGCATCAAGCGATGCACACAGCCATTTATTAAACAAAGTAATAGTTTGAGTATCTCATCCAAATTACATCTCAAAACACACAAAAGTAAAGAGAAGCAGCCGCAGCCCACCAAGAAAGCGTAAAACAGTGACTACTGAAGTCGACTAATATGCCGCCACGTGGGTTGGGAGAAAAAATCATGTGCCACCGTAAGTAGGCGCGTGCACCCAGACACCGTGAGGTCCCGCTGGTCCGAAGGAAGCAGGAATGCCCAGAGTTTAATCAGTGCGCCGCCGAATGAATAACCTGTAAAACATTAGAACATTCTTTCTTGTTAAAGACTAGATCATTCCTACAACGCCAAATAGACAACAGATAGCAGAAATGCCGATACGAATCCTAGGTTTTGTCTTCTTGTCAATCCCATTTAACCAATTCCCAAACATATTGGAAACATTTATAGGAGGTGGAATATTATACGTACAAGAATCAACCCGCCATATAAGTTTAGCAAACAGGCACTCAATAAATAAACGGTTGGTCGTCTAAGCTGAACCACAGTGGGGGCAATTCTTATCACCAATCCAATTCCGTTTTGCAAGGTTATGTTTGGTTAGGAGTACCTTTCTATCAAGAAACCACATGAATACTTTTATCTTCAGTGGTATTTTTAACTTCCACAAATAAGTTTTAAGAAATCTTGTATGTCCATTCATTAAATCCTCATACATCGATTTCACTGTGAAGGTCCCATTTTGAGTTAGTTTCCAACGAAACGAATCTGGAAGGTCACTCAAAGTAATTTCCATCAAACACAAACATAAATGAGATCACATGTCCCATTTGTTCCCAGAAAGAGTTCTCCTAAAACTCAAATTTAAGGGGGGCGTATTATGCATCACAGTATTTACCGATACTTACTTATGTTGCACTATATTATATAGCGATGGGTATTGATCCTTCGACGGAGAATTTCCTAACCAAGTTTCTTCCCAAAACTTTGTTGCCTCTCCATTACCTACTCGAAAAAAGCCTCTAGCAAAGAACTCATCTTTGACTGTCATGAGGCCTTTCCAGAAAGGCGAATCGTTCGGTTGCATCTCAATATTTGATAACGTTGTGCTATGAAGGTATTTGTTCTGCAGTAGCTCCTTGCCAAACTCCTTCCTCATTCAAAAGTTTAAATAGCCATTTACTGAGTAAACATTTATTTTTGAGTTCTAGCACCTCCACGCCAAGACCACCCTGGTCCTTTGGCCGGCAAATAATATTCCACTTCGTTAATCTATATTTGCGTTTGTTTTCATCGCTCTGCCAGAAAAACCGGTATCGATAGAAATCTATTCCTTTTCTTACCCCTTTGGGTATTTCCAGAAAAGATAACATAAACATCGGTAGACTTGTTAAAACCGAATTAACAAGTACCAATCGATCCCCATAGGACAACATTTTCCCTCGCCAGCACCCAAGTTTGCCTTCGAAACGGCTTTCGACTGGGTACCATTCAGAATTTAAAAGTTTCCGATAATGAATAGGAATCCCAAGATATTTGAAAGGTAACGAACCAGTACCACAACCAAAAATTTGTTTGTACTGTTCCTCCACCACCTTTGCTTTGCCGAAACAAAAAATCTCACTTTTATGAAAATTGATCTTAAGCCCCGAGAGCTGTTTAAAATACATAATATGAGTTTCATATTTAATGCTTTGTGCAAATCGTGTTCCATAAACAAAATTGTGTCATCTGCGTATTGTAATATTGACAAACCTCCCTCAACCAGATGAAGGATGAGGCCGCCTATTTGACCATCTCCTTCGCCCTTGCGATAAGAATAGCCAACATATCGGCAACAATGTTGAAAAGCATGGGGGATAACGGATCTCCTTGCCTAAGACCCTTTTGGTTTGGAAGTAATGACCGATGTCATCATTCACCCGCAACCCAACACTTCCTCCCTGAACAAATTGCATGATCCATTCACACCACTTTGGTGAGAAACCTTTCATACGCAAAGCTTGTTGGAGAAAAGGTCATTTAACCTTATCGTACGCTTTCTCAAAATCAATCTTAAAAATAACCCCATTCATTTTCTTCCGATGAAGCTCATGGATAATTTCATGCAAGACCACCACCCCTTCTAAAATGTGTCGGGCCGGCATAAATGCAGACTATGTTGGTCGAATAACCTTTTGGGAAATTTCAGTAATACGATTAGTACCTACTTTTGTAAAAAAATAAAGCCTACGTTTAGTAAGCAAATCGGTCTATATTGCTGGATTTGAACCGCATTATCTTTTTTTGGGAGCAACGTGATCACTCCAAAATTTAACTTATACAGGGGCAAATTTCCTTGTTGAAGTTGCCGGTACATGGCCATTAAGTCCTCTCTAATCACCTCCCAAAAGGTTTTATAGAACTCTGCTGGAAAGCCATCAAGCCCCGGCGCCTTGTTCAATTCTATTTGCGAAATGGCCTCATCACTAGTACAGAACGACACATCGGATACCCCTCTATGGCAACTGCAAGAGTTAGGCGACGGAAAAATTAGCTCCGCGCGCTTCGGCGAGTGCGCGCGCTAGTCGGTCAATGGGCCCGACACAATGGTAACGGAGGCTGAAAAGATCTCCATTGCTCATATATAGGCAATGGAGGAAAGAATATCTCCATTGCTGATATTGCCACATCAGAAACGGAGATCGGTCTATCTCTGTTTCCCATGTGAAGGCACATTAAGCGGTGCCGGTATTAATATCTCCCACTCCAGTAATGTATCTCACTCTCACTCTCAGTCTCACTCTCCCCAGTTCCTAACCCTAGCCGCACACGCTCTCCTCCTACTTCACCCATCGATGGCGAACCCCTCCGGCGCCGACGGAAGTCAGGATGGAGCATCTTCCTCCTCCCACCCTCCGAGGCGCAGGCCGGATCTCCCCTACAAATGGGGCGAGATCCCCGGCGACTGCGGTCGCGAGTTCATTCTGAGCCGTCAAATCCCATCCGGATCCACTGCAGCGGCGGCCACCGACGCCCGGATCTCGTCCTCATCGTCCTCCTCGGACGATGAGGACGAGGATCTGGAGGTCGGTCTCCTCCTCTCTCACGCCTCCTTTGAGTGCGAGCACGCCGAGGGTGTCATTCGGGCGTCTGCGATGCAGAGAGCTATCCGCATCTCCGCCGCCGAGCACGCGATAGAAGCCGCCAAGGAGGCGTTATTCCAGACGTGGCTCCGGGCGGCTATAGACCGCTCTCTTCTCCCTGGCCAGGGCCCCGGGACAGATGCGGCGGCGGCAGCGGTTGCGGCGGCGGAGGAGGAGGAGGAGGAGGAGGACGCTCCGGTGTTCGAGCAGTATCAGGTCTCCTCTGACGTCTCCTCTGGCAGTGGCTCCGGTGCCGACGCCTGGGACGCAATCCGCGACGGAAAGCGACCCGGCCTCGCCTAAGGTAAATGACCGCTATGTTAGCTACTTATTTAGCTCGGTTTGCTCTGTTAGTTAGCTCTGTTCAGCTATGTATTTGCTATGTTAGCTACTTATTTAGCTCGGTTTGCTCTGTTAGTTAGCTCTGTTCAGCTATGTATTTGCTATGTTAGCTACTTATTTAGCTCGGTTTGCTTTGTTTAGCTATGTATTTGCTATGTTAGCTACTTATGTAGCTCAGTTTGCTCTGTTAGTTAGCTCTGTTCAGCTATGAAGACCTAGGAGCGGGGCTCCATACACGGTGCCGTCACCAGGAGCAGTACATTTTGCGCAGCAGGAAAGATAGTAGATGTTCATCTGGCGGCCGTGAAGACATAGGAGCAGAGCTCCAGCCACGCGCACTGATGAACTTTTGTAAAGCAGGGCGTACAGGAATACGGTGACGACCGGGCGGCCGTCTAGTCGCATGGAGCGGGGCTCCATCGACGGCACAACCCGTCACCGTATTTTTTTTGTTTTTTTTTCCTGTAACCCTTATTAGAAGCAATTATTAGCAAAACTCCGTGTCTAATGTTAAATACATCAGAAACGGTTTATCTCCTCCGTTGCCATTGAGATCTTCACATCAGTGATAGGGTCGGGGACACGGACCCTTTCTCCTTTGGCGCTGGGGTTTTTGGCCCGTTTCCGATGTGTCGTTCTGTACTAGTGCATACACCTCTTTCACTAAGAAATCAGCTGTAAGAATATCATTTTCATCTGTAGTTAACTGCGGTATATCATGACTTACACTCTCATCCAACGAGATAGTACTTGGTGGCGAATCACCAAATAATTTCTTATAATACTCCGTTATGTATGTTTTAAATTTTCTTCCCCCACTATGGTTCCTTCATCTTGTTCTAATTGAAATAATTTCTTCTTCCTATGCTTGCCAATTGCAATAAGGTGAAAGTATTTTGTGTTACTTCCTCCTCCTTGGATATATTTGACCTTCGCCCTTTGAGCCCATTTAGTCTCCTCGTCCCGTCTAAGACAACAAATGCGATCATTTGCCTCTCTCAGTCTTTCCCGCTCCGAAGGCGAGAGGGATAAAGTTTCTGCTTTGACATCCAGCTCATCTATAATGCGAAGTAAACGCTCTTTTTCTAGTTTATATTTACCACTCTGATTTTTGGCCCAACCTTTTAAATAGCGTCGAAGGTGTCTTATCTTATTTTGCCACACCTCGACTGGTGTACCCCCCCCCCCCCCCCACACACACACATGACTTGCCCATTCAGTGGCAATCATCTCATAAAAACCTTCTTGTCGAAGCCAAGATAACTCAAAAGAGAAGCGGGGGTTATTCCTGACATGTGCTCGCACCCCTGAGTCGATTAGAAGCGGCGTATGGTCCGAACCCGTACGCGTCAAAGCTTGCACAGTGACTAGTGGAAATTTTAATTCCCACTCTGTCGACACTAGCACCCTATCAAGTTTCTCAAACGTAGGATTTTCTCTCCTACTGGCCTAAGTGTATTGTCTACCAGTTAATTCAATTTCTTTCAGTTCTAAACTCTGAATTATCGCATTGAACATAATTGGCCACCGTGGATTATAGATCGTGTTATTCTTTTCTTCAGGTTTGCGAATTATGTTGAAATCCCCACCCACCATCATCGGTAATGGTTCATTTTCACATAAACGGACTAACTCTGATAAGAATTGTGGTTTGCCACTAGTAGAAAACAGGCCTTTCGCCCGGGGCTTTAGTCGCAGCCGTGTCTCAACCCGCGACTAAAGTTCAGGCCACGTCGCCCCGAAATCGGCGGAACATTTGTCACGGTTCGTTAGGACGTTTTTGTCGCGGATTTAGATACAAGCCTGGACAAAAGGTGTCTGCGGCGGACGCGAGCAGGTGCCCCCCCTTTTGTCCCGGTTCGTGTCTCGAACCGGGAGTAAAGCCCGCGCCTTCCCGTGACGATTCGTGATTCGAAGGCCTTTGAGTTCCCGCGCTGGTCGTTGATCACACGGGGAAACGAAGAGGTTGATCACACGGCCGGGGAAACGAAGAGGTTGCAAATTAATGGATTTTGGGAACACGGTTGGATTAATTAGCACTGCCTCCTCATCTCCCCTGCTATCTCTATATAAGAGAGCTACAGTGCAATTTGCCAAATGCACCATCTCCTCACTCTAATCTCTCTACTCTAAACTCCTCTCTCGAATCGCTGCCGCGCGCCATGGAGACACCTCGATCCCAGGTGTTCCACTACAAGAACCTCGCCGTCAACATGAACTTCAAGGTCGTGGTCACTCTCCGCGCATCAACCGTGGAGAGATGGATCCGCGACGTCAAGAGGCTCTACCTCGACGCCGCACCGATGAAGATCGTGGGCCTCGACTGCGAGTTCATCGACATCGCACCCGAGGAGTGGTAGTGTGCCGCCATCCTGCAACTCTCCGTGGCGACCGACACGTTGGTGTTCCATATCTGCCACACTGATCGGGTGCCGCAGGCCCTCAAGGACTTCTTGATGGACAAAACCATCAAAATTCTACGGCGCGGCTATCAACAACGATCAACGTATGCTGGAGCCTTACGGAATTCATATTCCGTCCGCCGTCGACCTCCAGCGGGCCGTTCGCCCTAACCCATCGCACCCTAATCTTCCTAGTCTCTATACTCTAGCCAATTTTACTATTGGCACATCGCTTGAGAAGAAGAAGAAGAGGAAGAAGGAGGACGAGAAGAAGGAGGAAGAAGAGGACCTCACGAGAGGTTGGGGCAACTTTCCATTGAGCTTTTATCGCATCAAGTATGCCGCTCTGGACGCTCGCCTAGGCTACGAGATTGCTACGAAGTATTTCAGTCCTATGTGATCGTATGTCTCAATGTGTCGATCCAGATCGTCTCAACAATAATTGTCATATGTGAGACGTTTGATTGAAATAAAAAGTTCTGTGATCTTTGGATTTATTTAGCCTTGTTTTCCCTTTATATTGTTAATTATCTATGGTCCGTACTAATATTCAGCAATAGCAAGTTTGTGCTCGTATGAATTTTTTTATTATAAAGTGTTCTACACATTCTAAGGATTTAAATGACTACAAATTTGTTGAATTTGCCCAAGTGGATCAACGATTATTATTTGTTAACAATTATTATTACTTAATCATTAATATTTATGCAAAAGCGTACTGTATGTGTGGTAGTGTCTAAATATACGAAAACCATTTTGAATTGAAGAAAATAAATAAATAAAAGAAAAGAAAATGAATTCTCTGCCGCGGCAAAGAAAACTGCCCAAATTTCTGCCGCGATCATTAGTCGCGGCCTGGTATACGAGCCGCGACAAAAGCTTGTGACCCGAACCGGGATCAAAGGTCTTCCCTGCACATATATCTTCTTCCACCCGAGGCCACCACCATTTTTTGAGCTCGAGTTCATCACTTATTTCTCCTCCATTTCCTCTCACTCACTCAAGTAAATGCCCATTTTTCTACTCCATTTGTGAGCATTGAAGGCACCCCATCTATTCAAGGGTTAGCAACATCATCCTTTCCTCCAAAGTTGCAACTTTGGCTCATTTCATTGCTAGTTTAGCTCATTTTATTTTTTGTATTGCTAGCAAGGTATTTGATGAAATGCCTAAGCAAGAGAGTTTAATTTTTTTATATGCATTTTGAGCTCAAATTAATTTATTATTTGTGGATTTTAGTGTCGTCCCGTCCTCACCATCGTCGATAGCCCGCATCGTCTATTTTGCTTACTCCATGTTTTTTCCTTACGTCTTCCAGTTAGTGTTACTGTACCTTGCGTAGAAATGATTTTTCCTTACGTCTTCCAGTGAGTGTTACTGTACCTTCTACACATTCTATTTTGCTTACTCCATGTTTAATGTAATCGATGAGTCATGGACATATAAACGTGCGCAGTTCTCACTGGATTCTGCTAATCATTAGAGTTGACCAAGGAGTCGTTCAAGTCATGGACTCGTTAAGGAAAAACATGGAAGAGTACCAAAGCTTGCAAGATATGCTCCAGAGGTAATTTTAATCATTATCGCTCTATATCGTCCTCTTTCATTCATTTTCTGATATTAAGTAATTAATAACTCCTTTAATCATTTTCTTTTGGCGGCCAGGGTTTGGAAACGGTTCATCGTGAAGGTTCCAGTGGAATGGAAACCGAAGTTGTATTTTTATACCACCAAGGTAAGTAGTACTATATATATAGGTCCGCACAACTCTTTAATTGTAGTTTCAATACCATTATCATGCTTGATTATTATTTGATTAAATTCTATTTTCTGTAAAGTGGTGTGAGAGGCAGCAACAGGGGACAAATTTATGTGCATACTACGTTTTTGAGTACATGCGCTCTTTTGTCAGTGAGCGGAATAGAGAACAAAGAACAGCTTATGTATGTATACACTCTGCGTAATTTTTTATTACCATATTGTGTTGAGTTCCATTCATAAATTATTTTATTATGATTTCATATATACAGTTATAAACAACTCACATATTCATATTGATCTAGATGGAGCGAATGCGGGTCCAGCTCATACCAGCGAAGCGCCTAAAAGCAATTCAAGAGGAATTGGCGGGATTTTTGAACTCGGAGGTCCTGAAGAAAACTGGAGAATTTTATCACAAAAGCAATTATTTTTTGCCTCCAATGTAATTGACGTGATCTGGACGTGTGAGAAACGTGATGTCGGTCTAGTAACTTGAACGTGATCTCGACGTGTGGGCTTATGTTTGTATGTATGAATCGGGACCAATGCCCCTTTGGAACCGGGACCAATGCCCCTTTTTCTACTAGTGTACTGTATGTGGTACCGTAGAAATATACGAAAACTATTTTGAAATGAAGAAAAGAAAATAAATGAATAAAATAAAACAAAATGAATTCTCTGCCGCGGCACAGAAAGTGCCCAAATTTCTGCCGCGGCAGAGAATTAGTAAACCCTAAACCCTAACCAAAATGAACTCTCTGCCGCGGCACAGAAAGTGCCCAAATTTCTGCCGCGGCAGATAACAATTAGTCGCGGCCCGTTATACGAACCGCGACTAAAGGTTCTGCCCCCTAGCACGCCCAGGATGAGGACCATTTGTCCCGGCTGGTGACAGGTCCGCGACTAATGGTTGGACCATTAGTCCCGCCTCCGCTGTCGCGGTTGGCCAACCGCGACAAAAGGCCCTCACGGCCCGGGACAATAGGTCCAGTCTCCACTAGTGTGCACTCGTCCTGAGCTGCACCATACACAGGAACCAACGCCCACTGAAACCCATCATGTTTCGATTTAAGTTTCAGTTTTATGCAAAAGTCCCCCGCATCCACATTATTGACTTGGATAGTGGTCGTATTAACCCCGATGAGCATGCCTCCCGATCGGCCTCTCGGCGGTAAACAAAACCACGAAAAATCTAAACCACTCGCTAAATGATTAAGGAAAGGTGTCGCAAAGTTAGATCGTTCAGTCTCCGACAAGGCTATGAAATCTAACTTTTTCTCTCTAATTGTCTCTTGCACAAAAAAAGTTTCCCTGGGTCACGAAAACCCTCACTATTCCAAAAAAGACCATTTAAATTATGCATCTATGATTTTAGTTTTAATCTTTATGCGAGCACTCCTCCTTTTATTTGAACAAGAATAAGCTTTTCTTTTCCAGATTTTTCTAACTGTGTCTAGTGACACTGGGAAATCCGAATGATCCTCCAAGTCACCCGCAAAACACCCGTCCTCCAAATCTTCTGTTAAGCTAGCTACTTTATTAAGAACAAGACTATTAACAGGATCCTCCAACTGCCGATGCAAGTTATTTTGGATCACTGTGATAGTTCTATCTAGTTCCGATTGCTTAATTAGTTTTGCCGAATTAATAGATTCTTTCTCTGACAGACCTAACGATACTCCCAACATAGACGCTCTATCCGAAATAAACTTATCCGAAAAAAGAGTAAGAAAAGTCTGTAGTACCTTGCATGTTGTCGCGGCGATCAGCTAACGCCATAGCACGCCCCAGTTGGGTGTCATCCGCATTGCGCTGGGATCGAATCCTCTCACTGGAGCGTAAGCCCAGCGCCTCGACATCCGCAATCCCACCAAAGTCGACGACCGACTGGCGCAAGTCCTCCCTCGTCATCGCCCCCGCGGACCTCGGAAGAGTCGGCGTGGGCGTGTGGAACACCGGAGCTGGGAAACGCACCGCCACACTCGATTCTTCACCCGCACCTGGGAAAGGAGAGTGTATGGCAGTGTGCGTCACCCCCCTCCCCCCCTCCACAACCGCTAGACACGGTATCCGAAGAGAGAGAGGGGGACGCGCGGCCACTTGCCGCGGTATACTGGGGGGACGCGCGGCCAAATGCTGCAACTGGGTAATAATTTTTGGGATGCTCAGCTCTCCCCCTGTCACCACCACCGAGGCTAGGCGGACATTCTCCATCCTTGGTTTATAAGTGTCTGTGCACGGGAACTGGAAGAAGATCAACTCCTCGTGAGCGTACCCATACATGCGAATCTGAGGTTTTGGCACTGTCAACAAATGACACTCCCTCTCCCCATGGGTCGGACCTTCACACAAATATCCCAGATATCAACCGTGCAGTCACGTGATCAATGTCCCATTACCCCGCACATGTAACACTTCTTTCCTTTCTTTGGATTAGCAGCGTCGAGTGCCACTGTCAATTGATCCGCAGACACCCAATAGCAGGGAAAAGCTTATAGGTGAGATGTTATCAGTGGCGCACCAGATCCCAGTGCGCCACTGATAGTCTCTCACCATGGTTGCTGGATTTTGAAAAAAAAATACCAGTGGCGCACCAAATTCCGGTGCGCCACGGGTAAATTTTTAGCAGTGGCGCACCGTAGACGTGGTGCGCCACAGGTAAGTTCCAGATAAAACTTGAAAAATTCGAGGTGGAGGAGAGAGAGTACCAGTGGCGCACCAGGCAGTGGTGCGCCACTGATCAATTTTTTACCTGTGGCGCACCACTGCCTAGTGCGCCACAGGTAAAGTTTTCAGCAGTGGCGCACTGGGGCTGGTGCGCCACGGGTATTTGTCCACAGGTATTTTGCACAGTGGAGAATTTCGACATGGGTTTTGCACTGGGGCTGGTGCGCCATGGGATTTTGCTAAGGATGTGGCACAATGTTTTTTCATAACAGACCCTACAAGGCCGAGCCGTATAGTCGTTAGGAGAGACAAAAGGAGTATCATCGGGTTAGATGAAGTCGAGAACGAAGAAGATTTTGAGAATTTCGACGATCCTAAAGAAGATGATGACTTCGATGAACCATACACCACAAGAAGAAGCAGAACAACATTACCTCCTAAAAAAATCAATCCCTTCATAAGACAAAGTACTACTACGACAAAGAAGAGAAAGAAGACCGTGAAACAGTGATGATTTATATTTGTGTACCATCGCTTTGAGAAGCTTTTTCTTATTATGTAATATTGTATTTCATCAATGAACATCGATAAGATTGATGTATCAGCAGTTAACTTTTTGAACATGGTGGATTCATATTTAATCGCCTATTTTACATTTTAGAACTACTTATTTTCCTATTAATAATTAAAAAAAAACCCTAAATATAGTACTCCACACACCTCTTCTTGTCCACTTATCCCCTCACACACACACCACGCCGCCGCGCGAGTCTCGATCCCTGAACTCACACACCACGACACCGCCGCCCTCTCGATCCGCTCTCCCCGCGCCGCCTCGCCTCGCCGCCCACCGCCATCGTTCTCCCCCTCCTCGTGCCGCCCTCTCCCGCCATTGATCTCCTCCTCGCGCCGCCCTCTCCTGCCGTCGCTCTCCCCCTCGATCCGCTCTCCCCGCACCGCCTCGCCTCGCCGCCCACCGCCATCGTTCTCCCCCTCCTCGCGCCACCCTCTCCCGACGTTGATCTCCTCCTCGCGCCGCCCTCTCCTGTCGTCGCTCTCCCCCTCCTCGTGCCGCCCTCTCCCGCCGCCGACGCCGACACAACCCGCCACCACCCGACACCGACGCCACCTCTGCCGTCACCTGACACCGACGCGCCATCCCCGCCGCCACCCGACGCCATCGAGCCGCGTGGGTGAGTCAAATTGGGTACATATTTTAGACATTATAAGATGTAGATATTAGATGTAGATATTATATAATTAGATGTGTAGATATTCGATGTAGATTTTGATGTAGATGTGTTAGATGTGTAGATATTAGATGTTAGATGTTTTAGATATTAGATGTTTGTTGGGAGCGGCGTTTCTGCTCCCGGGCTCACCAGCTCCTGCTTAGTTTGGTGAAAATAAAAAATAGTAAAACTTTATGAAAAAATCTGAAAAAAATTGGAGACACACGCATACAAGTTGTTCACACTCGTGAATTTTTTAGGAATGAAAAGACATCGCCTGTGCTCTGTACAAAAAAGACAAAGTGAGTGTGTCAAAATAGATCTAAAAACACATTTTTGAAAAAGCTGATTTTGTCTTTTTTACACAGATCGCAGGGGATGTCTTTTCATTCCGAAAAAATTCACGAGTGTGAACAACTTGTATGCGTGTGTCTCCAATTTTTTTCAGATTTTTTCATAAAGTTTTACTATTTTTTTATTTTCATACAAAAAAGCAGGAGCTGCTGAGCTCGGGAGTAGGATTGAATTTCCGATGTTTGATGTGTTAGATATTAGATGTTAGATGTGTAGATATTAGGTATAATTTTATATTCGATGTGTAGATGTTAGATGTAGAAATTCGATATTAGTTTGTTGTCACACGTATATTATTTTTAGATGTTCAATTTTGTAGATATTAGTTTGTTGTCGATGATTTACATTTAGTTTGATAATTAGATTACAAATAGTTTAGTTCATTACATTGTTTACTCATAATTCTACTGATAATTCTACTGATTCGATATCATGTATAATATGCAGAAAATGAATCCGTGTGAGGTTTGCCCATTAACCTGTATGGATTTAATTTAGTTAGTCACAGATTGATGCACTCTTGAATATAACAGAACATCTATTCCAAAAGAAAGTTAGTCACAACATTCAGCACATATATTCATTTCATATATGACTAACCCCTATATCAAATGCTTTTACTTAACTACTTAGCATCATGTCGGAGCCGGAGCCTAAGTTTCATGGTGTTCACCGCAAAGCCACGAAGATCCCGACTTGGGGAGCTCAGATCACAGTGGATCACAGGAAGATCCAGCTTGGCACTTTCAGGTGCCCGTGGCAGGTGGCCCGTGCCTATGACTGCGCGGCGGTCCAGCACTTTGGGGCTCGAGCGATCCTCAACTTTGAGGATGAGCGGCACGTGGCGCATAAGTTAGCGCCAGATGGCATGAGGATCGCGACGAGGGCCGAGGAGAGGGAGCACCGGCAGGCAGAGAGGCTGCTCAGGGCGCGCCACCAGTGCGAGAGGCTGACCCCTTGGTCAAGGATCTCCTCCTTGATCCCGAGGTGATGGCGGTCCAGTACCAGGTCCTCAGCGAGAGCCGACAGCAGCGCGGGCAGGGCGAGGCCGGCCCCTCCAGCACGCAGCAGCAGGAGGACTCTAGCAGCACGTCCTCTTGGTGGGACCGCTTGGATGACGACGTGATTGACACCGGCATGAGTGGAGTTTAGGATGTCTATCAGATGTCCTGTCGTGTCGTACTAGAGTTATTATGCTACCTGTCGTACTGCTAGACTTATGATGCATGCATGCTACCTATGTATTATTGTGCTACTTGTCTATATGTATTATTGTGCTACTTGTCTATATGTGTTATGTTTAGCTAATATGTCGTACTGCTAGACTTATGATGCATGCAATGATATCATGTATAATATGCAGAAAATGAATCCGTGTGAGGATTGTGGCTACGTTGGGTGCAAGAACAAGATGTGTGTGGTAGTTCTGCCAGCGGATGTTGAGACTACAATGGTATGTTCGTCATGTCTCTAGCCTACTTTTGTTGTGATAGTTGTAACATATCAATAATTCCATGTGCCAATGTTTACTTGTTGTTTTTTCTCAGAACATCCCATGCAGAGCTAGATCTTTCTTCTTGGAGCATCAGGGAGTTGCCATTACCGAGCAAAAGACATTTGAGGTCACCTTGGCCCAGTTGACCGTGCCTACTAGGGAGTTTAAGGTTCAGTGCACCAACATGGCGAACGAGACATACTTCGAAGGCGCGGTTTGGACAGCACTTGTTCATCGCTACCAGATGCAACCTGCCGAGAGGTGCAACTTCTACCTCGACGAGGGTACCGAGGAGATCTACTTCATGTACAAGCACCCCGACCACCCTAGTGATCATCTCGAGGATGGCGCTATTTGAGTTGGCAGTCGTAGTTCCAATAAGTTAACTGCTAGTATCGACGTCAAATAAGTACCGCCGGTAGTACCGCTCATGAGGATTTGCGGCGCAGTCAGCGCAACTATTTAACCGTAGTATCAAATGTGTGATGAACTTGGTGAGGAACACTTTGTGTTATTCATAAACTATGTGATGTTTGTATTCTAATATCATATGTGATGAACTTGTGTTATTCAAAAACTGTTTACTGCATGTGTACTGTATACACGTACAACATACCTGTGCAAATACAAAATACGGTGCATTTTTTAAAAAAAATGCCAAATTATACCAGTGGCGCACCAAGGACTTATCGGTGGCGCACAGGGCATATTACCTGTGGCGCACCGTGAAAATTACCTGTGGCGCACCATGCACATTACCTGTGGCGCACCACCTGGTGCGCCACTGATAATGTGGCACGAGTGAGCCATCTGTGTGCCCCCACAGCTTACTAGTGGCGCACCAGAAGCAGCTATCAGTGGCGAACCATGTCATGCGCCACTGATAAGTGAGTTACCTGTGGTGCACCGCTGGTGCGCCACTGGTAACACTTATCAGTGGCGCAAGTTTAGTGGCGCACCACTAGTGCGCCACTGATAGCATATTTTGGTACGCCACTAATAGGCTTTTTTCTACTAGTGACCACCCCATTATTTGCAGCGACCACCGGTGTCGAAACCGTGTCGGCAACCGTAGCAACCGGAGTAGGAACCACCGGTTCTGTTCTCACCGGCGCAGCGACCGGTTGCGGCGCCAGTTGCACCTGCACCCCGGTTTGGGCTCCATGTCCACCTCGCTGACCGAAGGTGGCATCTCCATAGCGTCCCCGAACCCCACAATTGAGGTCCGTCCGTCCTCTGCCTCCATATCCAAAGCTAGCTCCATATCCCCTCGCATTAGTGCCATTGCCGTAACCGAGGTCGGCAGTATGCTGGTTGCGATTGTTGTCAAAACCGCCGCGACCCTCGAACGGCCGACGTCCGCGGTAGCTATTCTGGTACCCGCCTCTCCGGCCACGTGCAACGAAGCCCGCACCAGCGTGGAAACCGCCGTGGAAGCCCGAGTTGGCCTCGTCGTGGAAGTTGTCCGGCTGACCTGCTGTACCGCTTGTCCCTCCGACCTCAAAGTTGCGCCGTGGCGGCAGAGTGATATGTCTCCAACGTATCTATAATTTTTGATGTTCCATGCTTGTTTTATACCAATTGCTACATCTTTTGTATCTACTTTACGGCACTTTTATACATTTTTTGGGACTAACCTATTAACAAGATGCCGAAGTGCCACTTCCTGTTTTCTGCTGTTTTTGTATTCCAGAAAAGCTAGTCTGGAAATATTCTCGAAATTGGACGAAACTTCACGGACATCCCTATTTTTCCAGAAAACACCAGATGGAGCAAAGAAGCAACGGAGGAGATGCACCAGGGAGCCACACGCCACTAGGGCGTGGCAGGCCCCTTGGCCGCGCCCTAGTATAGTGTGGGCCCCACGGGGGTCGTCAGCCGCCGCCCTTTCGCCTACTTATTCCCCCCGAGAAAATAACCCTAAGTGCCCGAGCCATTATCCACGAAAAGTTCCAGAGACGCCGCCGCCGTCAACCCTAGCTCGGGAGGGTCCAGAACCTCTTCCCGGCACCCTGCCGGAGAGGGGAATCGTCACCGGAGGCATCTACATCGCCATGCCTGCCTCCGGAGTGATGCGTGAGTAGTTCATCCTTGGACTACGGGTCCATAGCAGTAGATAGATGGTTGTCTCTCCTATTTGTTCCATCATGTTTAGATCTTGTGAGCTGCCCTACATGATCAAGATCATATTATTGTAATGCTACATGTTGTGTTTGCTGGGATCCGATGAATATTGAATATTATGTCAAGTTGATTATCAATCTATGCCCTATGTTATTTATGATCTTGCATGCTTTCCGTTACTAGTAGATGTTTTGGCCGAGTAGATGCTTGTAACTCCAAGAGAGAGTATTTATGCTAGATAGTGGGTTCATGCCTCCGTTAAATCTGGGACAGTCACAGAAAGTTCTAAGGTTATGGATGTGATGTTGCCAGTAGGGGTAACCCAACGATGCTATGTCCACGGGCATATGTGTTTGTTTACATTACGCGCTTTACTTAATGCGATTATCCGTTGCTTGCAACTTAATACCAACGGGGAACTCGGATGACAACCCGGCGGTGGATTATTAGTCATAGACGCTGTTGGATAACGGTCTATGTATCATGTCGTAATGCCCAATTAAATATCATAGTAATCATCATGTCATGTATTTGCATTGTCATGCGCTCACTATTTGTCAATTGCCCAGCTGTAATTTGTTTACCCAACATGTTAGTTATCTTTATGGAGAGACACCACTAGTGAACTGTGGACCCCGGTCCATTCTTTTAAACTGATTAAACCACAAACTGCAAACTGTTCCTTTTTCATTCTCTGCATTTTAATACTCATTTTCCACACGAGACGTTTAATCCTTTGTTTTCAGCAAGCCGGTGAGATTGACAACCTCACTGTTTCGTTGGGGCAAAGTACTGTGATTGTGTTGTGTGCAGGTCCACGTCAGCGCCGGAATCACTGGTGTTGCGCCGCATCATATTTCGCCGTTGACAACCTTCTGAAGAGTTGTTGCTCCTACTGGTTCGATAAACCTTGGTTTCATACTGAGGGAAACTTGCTGCTAGATTGCATCATACCTTTCTCTTGGGGTCTCCCAGCGAATGTGTGATTCACGCCATCAAGCATCTTTTTCTGGCGCCGTTGCCGGGGAGTCAGCAGTCTTCTGCAAGGGGAGTTTCACACTTCCAATCTCTTTACTTTGTTTTTGTCTTGCTTAGTTTATTTTATTTTATCTTGTTTGCTTTCAATTATCAAAAACACAAAAAAATTAGTTACTTGCATTTACTTTATTTTCAAGTTATTTTCTGTCATGTTTTTAATTCTGCTAAAATGAGTACTCCTGAGAACACTAAGTTGTGTGATTTCACTAGCACAAACAACAATGATTTCATATGCACACCTATTGCTCCACCTGCTGCTTCAGCAGAGTTTTATGAAATTAAACCTGCACTTTTAAATCTTGTTATGAAAGAGCAATTTTCTGGTGTTAGTACTGATGATGCTGCTGTTCACCTTAATAACTTTGTTGAACTTTGTGAAATGCAAAAGCTCAAGGAAGTAGATGGTGATATTATTAAACTGAAACTTTTTTCCTTTCTCCTTGAGAGGACGTGCTAAAGAATGGTTGCTATCTTTGCCTAGAAATAGTATTGATTCATGGACTAAATGCAAAGATGCTTTCATTGGAAAATATTATCCCCCTGCTAAATTATTTCCTTGAGAAGTAGCATAATGAATTTAAGCAATTTGATAATGAACATGTTGCTCAAGCATGGGAGAGAATGAAATCATTGGTTAAAAATTGTCCCACTCACGGACTGACTACTTGGATGATCATCCAAACCTTCTATGCAGGATTAAATTTTTCTTCAAGGAATTTATTGGATTCGGCCACCGGAGGTACCTTTATGTCCATCACTTTGGGTTCTGCAACAAGCTTCTTGATGATATGATGATTAATTATTCTGAGTGGCACACTAAGAGAGCTCCAATAGGTAAGAAGGTAAATTCTGTTGAAGAAACCTCTTCCTTGAGTGCTAAAATTGATGCTATTATGTCTATGCTTGCGAATGGTCAAACACATGTTGATTCAAACAATGTTCCTTTAGCCTCTTTGGTTGTTCAAGAAGAGCATGTTGATGTGAACTTCATTAAAAATAATAACTTCAACAACAACGCTTTATAGGAATAATTTTGGTAATAGCAATTATAGGCCCTATCGTTCTAATAGTGGTAATGGTTATGGAAATTCTTATGGTAGCTCCTACAACAATAATAAGAGTGTACCCTCTGATCTTGAAGTCATGCTTAAGGACTTTATTAGTACACAAACTGCTTTCAATAAATCTGTTGAGGAGAAATTTGGAAAAATTGATGTTCTTGCCTCTAAAGTTGATAGTCTTGCTCATGATGTTGATTTGTTGAAATTAAAGACCATGCCTAATGATATTAAAGAGAGCAAAACTCTCAATGCCATACAAGTTAAAATTGATAATAATGTGAGGATGTTAGCCGAATTGCATGCTAGATGGGAAAGAGAGGATGAAATTGCTAGAAAGAATAATATTGCTAGAGTTTATACTATTACTACTTCTGAAAATGTTTCAAACACAAGTGTTAGCAAACCTCCTACCATTAATGGCAAGATAATTGGTGTTGGTAATGTTTCCACTTCTATTGCAAAATGTCCTAAATTGCCTGATAACTCTGAAACTATCCTTGATAAAGATGCTGAAATTTCTAGCAATGAGGAAGAGAATAACTCCATTACCTTTGATGACAATGATTTTGATTTTCATGGGTGTAATCTTTCTGAAGTAATTACATTCTTGCAAAAGCTTGCTAGAATTCCTATGGAAAGTGAGATAAACTTGGCTTTCACTAAACATATTACTAATGCTCTCATACAAGTAAGGGAGGAAAAATTGAAATGTGAAGTATCTATCCCTAGGAAGTTAGAAGATGGTTGGGAGCCTATTATTAAAATGAAGTTGAATGATTTTGATTGCAATGCTTTGTGTGACCTTGGTGCTAGTATTTCTTTTATGCCTAAAAAATTTATGATATGCTTGATTTAGCACCTTTGGAAAATTGTTACTTGGATGTTCATCTTGCTGATTCTACTATTAAGAAACCTTTGGGAAGAATTGATGATGTTCTTATCATGGTTAATATATAACAATTATGATCCCGTTGATTTTGTTGTCTTGGATAACGAATGCAATTCATCTTGCCCTATTGTTCTTGGAAGGCCTTTTCTTAGAACTGTAGGTGCTATTATTGATATGAAAGAAGGGAATATTAAATATCAATTTCCTCTCAAGAAAGGTATGGAACACTTTCCTAGGAAGAATATAAGCACCTTATGATTCTATTGTTCGAACAAATTACAATGTGGATGCTTCTTCACTTGGTAATACTTGATGCATGCTTTGTGCCTAGCTAAAAGGCGTTAAAGAAAAGCGCTTATGGGAGGCAACCCATTTTATTTTCTGCAATTTTTGTTTATTGAGTCAAGGATAATGTTTACTTCTGTAGTAACTCATTTGTATCTTTATTTTCTCTCATTGTTGTGCCAAGAGTAGCCTCTAGTGTTAAGGTTTTGCTTAATTTTGATTGCTGCGCAGAAACAGATTTTTTTTATGTCCACTGTACGAAAATCCTAAATTCACCAGATTGTTGAAAAAATCTGAAATTTTTTTGCGTAATATTTATGAATGTATGAATCTTAATTAGTTCAAAGTTTTTTTATCTGAACATCGTAAGTGCCTCGAAAAAAATTCGTCTTTGCGGACTGTTCTGTTTTAGACAGATTATGCCTTTTTTATTTTGCATTCTCTCTTTTACTAGTGTTGAGTGGAATTCTTTTTTGGGTGGAAGAGCTTCACATAACATCAGTGGCTGTAGCTAATGTTTAAAGTAATGAGTCATATTGCGTCTTTTATAGAACATGTGAATTTTTATTTATGCACTAACCCCTCTAATGAGATTTACTTTGAGTTTGGTGTGACGGAAGTTTTCAAGGGTCAAGAGAGAAGGGTGATAATAGGATCAAGAAGAGTGAAGAGCTTAAGATTGGGGAGGCTCCTATGGATCTCCCCAACATATTTCAAGAAGACTCAAGCATCTAAGCTTGGGGATGCCCAAGGCATCCCCTTCTTCATCGAGAAATCATCAGGTCATCTGTAGTGAAACTATATTTTAATTCTTTCATATCATATGTGCTTTTCTTGGAGCGTTTGTATGCTTTTATTTTCAGTATTGTATTTTATTTTCAATAAAGCTTGACTGGACCCTAGCATTCTTGATTGGGAGAGAGACACGCTCCGCTTTTTCATGAGAATACTCCTATTCTTCACTTATATTTGTTGAGTATTCATATCTAGTGTTGTTCAACTTTTAGCTCTTGTTTTCATGTATCTCTTTTCAGAGCTATTAGCTTTCTTTTGTAGAAAGTACTCTCTTGCTTCACTTATATCTATTTGGAGAGTGGTTGAAATAAATTGATTGGTGTTTGGTTGGCTCCTAAAATGTTGCATGTGGTAATTGGTATAAGGAAAAACTTGCTTAATCTTGTATATCACTATTATGGATAACTTGATACTTGTCAATCGTTTTGAGCTAACAAGTAGATCATGATTAAATTTGTGCATCACATGAGTTAAGCCTATTAGTGAAGAACTACCGTAAAGCTTGTTGAAAATTTGGTTGCAACGATGGTATCTCTAAGGTCTAGATATTTTCTAATAAACGGGTTCGGTTAACAAGGAAGACGGTATGAAGTCTTATAATGTTTGCAATATGTTTGTCATATAAAACTTGGTGTACGGGTTGATATTCTTGTTTGCTTATATAAACCTTGCTAGCCTAAACTCTGTACTGAGAGGGAATGCTTCTCGTGCATCCAAATCCTTGAGCCAAAATCCTTGCCATTTGTGTCCACCATAGCTACCTATATGTGGTATTTCCTTGCCACTCCAAGTAAATTTTTCATGTGCTACCTTTAAATTATTCAAAATGTTATTATTCCCTTTTTGTGTCAATGTTTACCAGCTCATGAGGAATTAGTGTGGTTATTCTTTATTCTGGTTGTCAAATGGACTTTTACACCTGGACTAGTGGCATATACATCCGCTTATCCAATAACTTGCAAAAAGAGCTGGCAACGGGGTGCCCAGTCCCAATTAATTACAACTTTAACCAATTAATTCTCTTCACACTTTTGCCCTGATTCATCAGTAAGCAATGACAAATCAGTGAAATATCTGCATGTGTGTAAACAAAAGAGAAAGAGGGATGATCTGCCTTGCTGGTAGAAATAACGTCCTTCATGGGAGCCGCTCTTAAAAGTCCGTTTGACAGGTAGAATACTGTTATCACCCGCTACCATTCGTTGACAATTAACATACACCTCTCAAAAATAGATACTCCTCCATGGTATGTGATTGATGGAAGGCACCCGAGGATTCGGCTAGCCATGGCTTGTGTTAGCAAGGTTGGGAGGAGTATCAAATATTTTATGCAATCTCTATATGTTTTCAAAAACTAAAAGCTCTAGCACATGATTTAATCCCTGCTTCCCTCTGCGAAGGGCTTTTCTTTTACTTTATGTTGAGTCAGTTTTCCTATTCTTTCTGTCTTCCACAAGCAAACACTAGTGTCAACTTTGTTACAACATGGGTTATATGCAACGTATTGGACTTGTTATACTGCTGTCACTACCACAGAAATGGCTATCAGTGGCGCACCAAATTGGAATTCTGTGGCGCACCCCCAGGTTTGCTGGGTGCACCACAGAATTCTCGCCACAAAATATTTTCTGTGGCGCACCTTGCTTGGTGCGCCACAGAAATGTGAGAATTCTGTGGCGCACCTGGCCTAGTGCGCCACAGAATTCTGAAAAAATTCAAAAAATGCAAAAAAAATATAAATAGTTTCAAAAAAATTCAGAAAAATCAAAATATGAAATAATATGAAAAATCCAAAAAATGCAAAAAAATATAAAAAGTTTCAAAAAAATTCAGAAAAATCAAATATGAAATAATATGAAAAATCCTAATTATTTGAATTTTTTCAGATTTTTTACACATTTTGAACTGATACCTCCCGCTAGGTCACCCATCCTCAAATTGCTCCAACCGTAGCACGCTTAACTTCTAAGTTCCACCCACTTCACCTACCCTTGTGCTACTCAAGTTCTTATTGATATATATATCATATGAATCCTCTTAAGTCTTGTATGTGTATATGTTATGTATTGTTATAAATGTGTGTTTTTAAATTTCAGATGTTTCAAAAACTTCTAAACTTTCTAAAGGAGATTCAAATTTTCAAAAGATCCAAAAAAATTCAACAAACTTAATTTTTTTAAAAAAAACTTTAAAGTTTCAAAAATCCAAAAAAATTCAAAAAAACTTAAATTTTTTAAAAAAAACTTTAAAAAATTCAAAAGATCCAAAAAAATTCAAAAAAACTTAAAATTTTTTTAAAAAAAATTAAAAGTTTCAAAAAATCCAAAAAATTAAAAAAAAACATAATTTTTAAAAAACTTTAAAAATTCAAAAAATCCAAAAAATTCAAAAAACTTATTTTAAAAAAAAACTTTAAAAAATTCAAAAAATCCAAAAAATTNAGACACCAGATGGAGCAAAGAAGCAACGGAGGAGATGCACCAGGGAGCCACATGCCACTAGGGCGCGGGTCCACCCCCTACCGCGCCCTAGTATGGTGTGGGCCCCACGGGGCTCGTCAGCCCGCCGCCTTTCGCCTACTTATTTCCCCCCCCCAGAAAATAACCCTAAGTGCCTGAGCCATTATCCACGAAAAGTTCCAGAGACGCCGCCGCCGTCAACCCTAGCTCGGGAGGGTCCAGAACCTCTTCCTGGCACCCTGCCGGAGAGGGGAATCGTCACCGGAGGCATCTACATCGCCATGCCTGCCTTCGGAGTGATGCGTGAGTAGTTCATCCTTGGACTACGGGTCCATAGCAGTAGCTAGATGGTTGTCTCTCCTATTTGTGCCATCATGTTTAGATCTTGTGAGCTGCCCTACATGATCAAGATCATATTATTGTAATGCTACATGTTGTGTTGTCCGATGAATATTGAATATTATGTCAAGTTGATTATCAATCTATGCCCTATGTTATTTATGATCTTGCATGCTCTCCGTTGCTAGTAGATGCTTTGGCCAAGTAGATGCTTGTGACTCCAAGAGGGAGTATTTATGCTAGATAGTGGATTCATGCCTCCGTTGAATCTGGGACAGTGACAGAAAGTTCTAAGGTTATGGATGTGCTGTTGCCACTAGGGATAACCCAACAATGCTATGTCCACGGGCATATGTGTTTGTTTACATTATGCGCTTTACTTAATGCGATTATCCGTTGCTTGCAACTTAATACCAATGGGGAACTCGGATGACAACCCGGCGGTGGATTATTAGTCATAGATGCTGTTGGATAACGGTCTATGTATCATGTAGTAATGCCCAATTAAATATCATAGTAATCATCATGCCATGTATTTGCATTGTCATGCGCTCACTATTTGTAAATTGCCCAGCTGTAATTTGTTTACCCAACATGTTAGTTATCTTTATGGAGAGACACCACTAGTGAATTGTGGACCCCGGTCCATCCTTTTACACTGATTAAACAACCACAAACTGCAAAACTGTTCCTTTTTCATTCTCTGCATTTTAATACTCATTTTCCACACGAGACGTTTAATCCTTTGTTTCAGCAAGCCGGTGAGATTGACAACCTACTGTTTCGTTGGGGCAAAGTACTTTGATTGTGTTGTGTGCAGGTTCCACATTGGTGATCGAGTAACGGCGCCACCAACAACCTTCAGAAGAATTTGCTCCTACTGGTTCGATAACCTTGGTTTCATACTGAGGGAAAGCTTGCTGCTAGGCTACATCACACCTTCCTCTTGGGGTTTCCCGACGAGTGTGAGATTCACTACCACACGAGCATCAAAGGCCAATTAAAAGGGCAATTTTTAAAAGAGAAAAAGAATTTCTCAATTAAATATTTGTCCAGGGCTAAAATCACAAACACAAGTACCAAGTGGGAGGAAAATGTAAGGCACAAGATCTCACTTGATTTATCAGATTTGTCAAGGTTCAAGATTTAAAAATTATTTTCCCTGAGGTTTGAATCCAAATGCATAATAAATAATAGAATAATGCATTTCGGGAAAATCTTTAAAGGCCAAATCCAGGGTGTTACAGCCAAGCTGGCGCAACTGGTGTTAGATTCGAAGACTCCATTATATCCTGGTTGCGAACCCAATGAGACCCGGTTGAGTTTCACGCTGAATCTTATGAAGACGAAGGCAGGATACAAATGGAGCGATGCAAGCCTCAGTAAGCATTTGAAGTACATTTAAGAAGTTCTTCCCTTGGGGAACTTGTGCCCTCGTAGTATCGATGTTGCCAAAAAATTCTTGTGCCCTTTAGATTTACCGCATGTAAGATACCATGCTTGCCAGAACGATTGCATCATTTATCGGAACGAGAACGCCGAGAAGACCAAATGTCCAGTGTGCAAGGCTGATCGATACAAGTCTTGAAAGAAAGCTCCTTATAAGGTGGTATGGTACTTTCCGCTCATACCCCGTTTGCAGCGTTATTTTTTTGACCCTAAGGAAGCAAAGCTCATGCGTTGGCACGCGAAAAGGAAGAAAATAGATGATCCAAAGCTGAGACACCCCGGTGATGCTAGCCAGTGGAAATCACTAGACTGTGAGTTCCCAGAGTTTGCCAGGGAACCAAGAAACATCAGACTAGGTGCGAGTACTGATCGAATGAATCTGGTTGGCAACCAGAGCAGCATACATAGCACATGGCCAGTGTTTGTATGGATTTACAACCTCCCCCCTCCCTGGCTGTGCATGAAGAGAAAGTATATACACATGAGTATGTTAATCCAAGGGCCGACACAACCGGGAACGATATTATTCTATATCTCCAGGTACTGAAAGAGGAGCTAGACACACTATGGGAGAAGCCTGGGCTCAGTACATGGGATGCCAGCGCAGGATGCTATTTTCCTATGAGAGCCGCGTTGATAATAGCAGTGCACGATTATCTCGGTTGCAGAAATTTCTCAGGGCAGGTGTGCCACGGATTTTGTGGTTGTGTGAGGTGCATGGATAATACAGCGTATTTGCAACTACCACAAGACCCCGGATCTTCGAAAACCGTGTACATGGGGCATCGAAGGTGGCTAAAGGAGGATGACCCGTGGAGAAGGCGTGGAGATCTGTAACATCCCAATATTTTGGATGTTTAAAATCACTAAAAAATTAAACTTTTGTTTTTATCAAAAATAAAACTTTAAAATTATAATAGAAACCAAATATAGAAGACATTGGGCATCTTCAAAAAAAAAAAAATTTAATAGTTTAAATATCCAAGTAATTTTAAATTTCAAAATCTGAGTAGTTTGCTAATTATTTTAATAGTTTACCCAAGGCATTTCAAAGGAACCTTCGTCTCATAAAATGTTGTATTCCTAATTATTTTAATTATTTAACTTTTGACTTTTTATTAAACCCTAAAACCATGTTTGCAAAGTGCTTAAGTTATTTCAAGTACGCCTAATTCTAAAATGGTTTTGGTTAAGCTATATGATTTAAAATTTAGTAGTTTGCCAAAACCTAAAACAATATGTATAAAGTGTTTCAAATTATTAAAGCTTGTTCTTTTTTTAAATTTCGTTTTGATTCAATTATATTTATTTGAAGAAAATAAGCTTAAAATAGCTTTCTCCCAATATTTACATTTGTGATTTTTTTATAAAAAAATTCCCATGATAAAAATGGGTAATTTTAATTAAATGTTTTACCAAACTCTATTTAAAGAAAATGTTTTGTACCAATGTATTTTGTTAGATTTATAATTTAAATGATATTACTCATACTATGGTAAATTCAAGAGAATTTATAAAACCCTATTTTACAAAATGGACATAAAGATGTCAATTAAGCATTTATGCAAGATTTTAAAACTATTACTTTGTTTTGTTTTGCAAAAGTATTACCAAATGGTTTATATTGATAAAGGTTTACTTTACAAAAGTATACAAATTGATTTGAATTCATTTGGAGTTTTAAAACAAAAGTTATAAAAGAAATAGGAAAAACAGAAAAAGAAAAAGAGAAGAAAAAAAAAGAGGAGGACAAGCCAAACGGGCCGAGCCAGCCAGCAGCCTAACAGCAATCTAAGGCCCCTCTCTCTCTCACCGACACGAGGGCCCCACATGTCAGACGAGGCCTTCTTCAACCTTCTGCCCACGTCCACGACCGTTAATGACTGAGATTTGCTCGCGGTGATTTCTCGCCGTTAAGGCCGTTAATCCTTGCCATAATATGTCCTATAAAATCCCCTGCCCCTCCTCTTTGTTTCCCCTCTGTCTCCTCTCTAAATCGCACCCCCAGGCTACCGATATTCCTCGCCGTAGTCCACCATGCTGCCGCCGTTCGAGGATGATTCCGGCGACCCCAAGGGATTCCCTCCACCTCCTGCTGCCCTCTCTTCCTTTCCCTCGCGCGTGCGCATCACCTGAGACACACTATTGATTTTTGCGTGCAGGGAATCGAGCAGAACAAGCTCAACAAGCTCGCCGGCCGCCCGCACCGCACCGGCCACGTCTCCTCACCGCACAAATACACAATCGAGCACGACACCTACGCCATCGTCTCCGCCGAGCCCTCCTGCACCCCGCCGTCGCCTCCTTCATCTCGGAGATCACCGAAATGACCGGCGCATCCACACACGAGCCGCCGGCCGCCGCATCACCATTTTCCAGCGACATCTGCACCGGCGAGGTAGACCCTAGATCTTGAGCCATTGAATCTTGTTTAGACGGCCACGATTAGATCACTTAAATCGAACCGGTACGTTTAGATCTTAGCCATCAGATCTGGATCTAACGATTCAGATCAATTCACTTAATCCAGCCAGCCGTCCAGTCAGCAGCCCACTCAATGCCCAGTCAGCAGCGACATCAGATCCAGTCAGCGTCCGCGTGCAAAATGATTTTTTATTTAGATTTAATTTGGCTGTTTTGCAGAAAAGCCCCTATAACTTCAAACCATTAGAACTTTTTGTTGGTTTGGCCAAATTTAACAAACATTATATTTTTGAAAAGCTCTGGACTTGTAGAATATTGTAGAACTGTTAGTTTTCTATTTTGTATTAGTTTAAATTATTCAAATTTCATATGTGTGATTTGAGTAATTTTAGCATATCTTTAAATCTATAAATCCAATTTTTGCAAATAAAATATTTTTGGAAACCTTTGGATCTGTAGAATAGTTAACCACTGTTAAAAATAAATTTTGGATATTTTAAACTGACTTAAAAATCAGAGGCTCAATTTTGAGTAATTCACATTTATTTAAAATTGCAAATGAATAATTTGAGTAAATTTGATAATGGATATAAATTGGTATGTCATAAATTTGTAAATAAAATATCCGTGGAAAGCCCCTGACTTGTAGATTATTTTGGTTCTGTTAATTTTCATTTTGAGTAGTTTAAAGTTATTCAAATTGCAAATGGACAATTTGAGTAAATTCAGCATATCTTTAAATTGATAAGTCCAAAATTTCATATTAAATAGTTTTAGAAACCTTAGAATATGTGTAAATTTATTCCTCTGTTAAAAAATCATTTTTGAGCATTATTTTTATGATTCAAAATCAGAGACTCAAATTGAATAATTGGCATAGTGTAAGTTTTGGCATAGAATTTCTATTAATTATTTTAACATGTTTCTTTTTGAGAAAAATCCTAAATAAATGTCCTTGACCAGAGAGACCAAATGCCATCATAGTTAATTATTGTATTTTAGATTAAAAGCCTTTTAAAATGTTGCTTTGTTTAAAACCTTTAAATGTTTTAATTACAATTAATGGTTTATTTTGGAACTCTTGGAACTTCCTTGACAAATACATAAATTAATCTTTAGAACACTTGGAACTTCCTTGAAAAATATGTTATGTACAACTTCTTCCTTTACCAAGCCTTTTGTGCAAACCTTGTTATGTATGTTTGATATGCCTTGAGTTGTTGAATTGTTGTTTATTGGTGTGTTATTTCTATGTATAGATCGAACGGAGTGCAACGTTGTTCCTTCTTAAAAGGAGTGTGAGAGGGACAACAACTCCCAAAGGCAAGTGGCACACTCATGAAATTCCTACTATTTTGTCTATGCATGATTAGTGTATTTTCCCTAAGCATGTTTAGGTGTTATTAGTATTGCTATGCTAAAACCTTAGAGTAGCACCCCTATACTAGTTGTCTAGAATCCTATTATAACTTAGTAGAATTATTGAGATGCTATGCAAAAGATTATTTTGGATAAAAGTTAAATTCTACTAAGTAAATGAAACACCTGGATGGATTGGTTTTGATAAGAGGAGGTCGGAGTTGAGTGGCTACTCCAGGCCATTTCTATGGTTTTACCTGAGTATGTGCACTTGTGGATTGCCACCTAGGAACAAAGGGATTTGATGTTACTCCAAGTGAAGATTGCTTCCAGTGCAGCCACACTTGGTATTATGGCTCTGCCTTGACTAAGTATGTTCTAGGAACCTGATTCCGGTAGTTCTCAGCAGATGAATGTCTTGTATGGGTCTGTCCAGAGGAACAGGGGACTGTTTCCCAAAGGTCTCGTCTTAATCTTCTCCTTTTCTCGATCACTAATGGAGTGTGGGGATAGTTTGGGCTGGTTAAGTCTTGTGGTGAACGTGCACAACCTCTCGAGAGTGTCAAACTAAGTACTTAGCCATGTCCCCGGTTATGGACAATTCTGAGCAGCTGATCAAGGACGTAAATAGAGGATCCCAACATTCCAACTTCTCAAGTAAAATTTGAAGGGTGAACAAGGGTAGAGGATATTACGGTTTTCATGCCATACTTGTCTCGACTAGATAAGAGTTTTTCAAAGAGTTAGGAAAAGGCTGGCTTTATGCAAAGTAGCCTTTGAACTCCACAAGCCAAATATGCATATAGGTTATTAGAGTTATTCCACTAAGTGTCCACAGAGTGTCACTTGCCAGTTCCATATCTTATGGTTCTGACCCACCTTGTTGCAACATTTTTCCAATTGTAGTTTGTTCCGACGACGAGTGAGAATTCGTTTATGCCCTGTTTTGTTGCACAGAATTCGCCGCGGAATTGAATTGGCAATGGAATACCAAATCAACGATTTCAATGGAATTCCAGTTTTGTTGTTTGGATGCGCATGGTATTCGTCCGTAGAATCAGGGCTCGAATGGAATTCCAAATCCTGTTTGGATGTACAAAACATGGAATTTGGTGTTTTGTTGAATTTGGACAATATAAACTTGGGTACATGTACAAAATAATAGCATTTGCATATAATGTAAATATATATTATTTAGCACACACAATAAAACAAAATTGATCACAAAAAAATGACATGCTAGGGGCTCATCTCCATTTTCCTCCCCCTGCCGCGGCCGGCACTCACCGGCGAGGCGGCCACCTCCAGCTGCGGCCCGATGCAGGACTCGCCTGGAAGTCCCCCGCCGTCGTACTCCCCCGCCGAGCGCCTCCCCCGCCGAGCGCCTCCGCCTTCGCCGCCCCCGAGCTCCTCCGATGCGCCCCCTGCTAGGGGCTGAGCGGCGCCTCCGCTGTCCCCGAGCTCGCTGCCAAGCGCGCCACGAGCGCCGCCACCGTGCGCCCCGTGCTCACCGACGAGGGCAACGGGCGGGGAGAGGGAGAAGAGGAGGGGGGACGAACCTGCGTGCCGCCGTCGGGTTCCGGTAGCTCGCATCGGGAGGGAGGCGGCGATGGGCGCGTCGGGAAGGAGGCGGCGACGGGCGCGTCGGGAGGGAGGTGGTTCCGGTGACGGCGGCGGCGCGTCGGGAGGGAGGCTGCGACGGCAACGGGCGCGTGCTGCCTCTCTCTGTTTCTACTCGGGACGAAGAGGAGCAAAGTTTCCACGCGATTCCGAGGTCGGGAGGTCGGAAAGTTTGGCCCAAATTTAACACGTACCGATTCGGCTGTGGAATTCGGCCCCAGTTTCTAGACCCGAATTCTAAGGCCTATCCAAACGGTGGAAACAGGCCCCGAATTCCAGATTCCCTGATTCCGAGCCCAATTCCATACATCCAAACAGGGCATTAAGGGTTTCGAGTCTTCAACCAACATGCTCGCCTGTAGCTGCATCAAGATGATGAGGACTCCATGCTTAATGTTTTTATTCCCATGCAAACTCTTTCAAAGCTAGCATCGAGCTATGCAACTTGTAATAAATACTTTAAGATCTGGATCTGCGTGTAATAATGGATACAATGTTGTGATATTTCATCGTAACTGTGTGTGCAAGCGATTCGATCCAGGGACTTGCACTATACACAGGGACCTTGCCATTTTCTAAGTGCAGGTCTGCTACAAGATCTGTTTGATGGTACAAAGGAGACGCGAGGACCTCCACGTAAAAGGAGCGGTGTCGAGATTGATTCGTTGTTGAGAATTTGGAAAGAGTGCCCTGCCCGGGGAAAGAAAAGAAAGGCGCCGAAGCCTCTGCTTGGCGTATGGAAAATGAGGTCTGTTTTTTGGGATCTGGCTTACTGGCCCATTCTCGAGACACCTAATAGCCTTGATTCAATGCATATCACAAAAAAAAAATTTGAGAGTTTGTTTGGCACAGTGCTCAACATGCCGGAGATGACCAAAGATGGCCCAAAGGCACGAAACGATTTGAAAATATTGAAACTGAGGGGAGAATTTGGTGGGGGCCGACCCCGTTAGGAGGAAAATGAGGATTCATATATGGAGACGGAAGAAGAGGACAAAAAATGAAAGAAGAAGGAATACTATTGCCCCCCTCTTGCTTCACTTTGAGTCAGAAGGAGATGGATCAAATTTTCAAGTGCCTTCACGGTATCAAAGTTAGTTCCGGTTATTCGTGAAAGGTAAGCAGATATCTGGATGATAAAAAAAAGGTTCAGCAGCATGAAGTCTCACGACTGTCACGTGATGATGACGCAACTACTTTCGGTTGCACTTAGAGGGATAATGGACGACCACGTCCGTGAAACTCTTATTGGCCTTTGCAACTTTCTCGATGTTACCTCTCAAAAGTCGATTAGTGTAAGGGAACTGAAAAGGCTAAAGGAAGAGATCATTGTCATACTATGTGAGCTTGAGATGTACTTCCCGCCAGCGTTCTTCGACGTTATGGTGCATCTGCTTGTCCATATTGTGGATCATATCATCGATCTAGGGCCGACATTCATGCGCAACATGTTGGCATCTGAAATGATGAATGGATCAAAGGATTTGTTTGTAACAGGGCCCATCTGGATGCAAGCATCATTCAGGGTTATTTGACCGAAGAGTGCATCTCTTTCTGCACGAATTATCTGGATGTCGAAGACCCTATTGTTTGCCCACCAACAAGCACTTTGATAGGCTGGATGGAGTTGGTCACAGAACTGGCTGGAGGGAATTTCATGTTGACCACATGGGTCGATGCAACGACTTTGAAAGAGCAAACTTAGTAGTGCTACAACACCTAGACGTGGTAGATCCTTTCTTGAAACTTCACAAAGATATCATTAAGAAAGATTTCAGTGATCAAGGACTACACAAGACAGAGGCAGATATTATTAGAAAACACAACTCCTCTTTCTTGCATTCGTTCAAAGTGCATCTTGTAGCTAATCCCCCAGAAGAGGGGGACAAGGAAAGAGAACTGATATACGCCTTAGCACATGAATGGATACACATTTTACACGGAGGAAAAGGATAAAAATAGTGATTACCAAAACTCAGGGGTGATGATAGAATCCACCACCAGTGACGTAACGAAAAGATACTATGGAAGGATCAAAGAGATGTGGGAGCTTGACTACCTTAGAGTAATAGTTCCGTGTCAGGTGGGCAAAGAACGTCAACAGAGAAAGCCGTTATTTCACTACCATGTATATACCTGATGCCAAGAGTAATAGTGTGAACGTCTCTGTGAAAAATGAGCCATGGGTACTAGCTAAGCATTGCACACAATGCTTCTTCATACCTGAGCCGAGCAAGCCCAGCCGTGTTGTCGTCGGGAGAGGCAAAAGGAGAATCGTCAGAATGGATGGAGTAGTCAACGAAGAAGACTATGACCAGTTCGGCGACCCCATGAGGGACATTGATGATGACGATAAAATATATGTCCCAAGAAGAAGCAAGACAACGTTACCTAAGAATGAAAATCAACCGTACAAATGAAAAAGCCACGATCAGGGACTAAATTATTCAGCATCGAAAAAGAATGGCAAGAAGATCACTGTCAAACGTCGTCCATGAAGAGAAACGACGTCATCGCAAGAAATGGCGTAATGTTTGTAGGTGAAAGAGCATGGTTGCCCCTATGTGTTGTTTTGGTAATTAATGACAATCTCTATGGACTAATGTGTGCTTTGAGTTATATTTGCAGTGTTGGTCCATAAGGAATGCTTGGACTCCATATGTTGGAGTCAAGGCTAAAAGAAGAAGACTATATGTTGATCAAGGCTAAATGCAAGTTGATCAACATACAAGAT
The DNA here is from genome assembly GCA_012064385.1 of Puccinellia tenuiflora. Classification (NCBI taxonomy): domain Eukaryota; kingdom Viridiplantae; phylum Streptophyta; class Magnoliopsida; order Poales; family Poaceae; genus Puccinellia; species Puccinellia tenuiflora. Next base: position 671,958 of record QRDG01001441.1, on the reverse strand, counting down.
TAGGGCATGTGAAGAAGAAGATCAGTTGTTGATCAAGATCCTATGTTGTCCATGGTGGATGGCGTCACGTGGTGATCAGAAGAAGATCATTTGTTGATCAAGATCCAATGTTGTCCATGGTGGATGGTGTCACGTGGTGATCATCAAGATAAAGGCCATGTGAAGATATGTCGAAGAGTGCCTCTCCCATCTTGGTGTATGGGGGAGCAATATGCGTGTCTTCACCAAGCGGAGCAAATCAAGAAAGGTGATCCACTTGAGAGTAGATCAAGATCGTCATCATCGAGCTCAAGTGGAATGCGCAAGGCAAAGGTATGTTCTTGATAGGGTTTCTATTTTACCGGTCTCGCGGTGTAGTTGTGAGACCGGGTTTTTAGATAGGTAACCGTACTATCAAGAGGGGCTCTCAAGTGAGCTTTAGCGTATCGGTCGTAGAGAGCTCAAACCTTTGCATCCTTGGCATCATCTTTATTAGTTCCTTTTTGGCTCTTATCGTGGTGTGGTATTGGTGCTTGTCGTGCTTGTCATGACAAGCCCAAGGTCACCGAAAACGGTTCTCATATGTGTTCCCTATTGAGTTTTCGGTGTCGGAGATTTTGTCAGTCCATCTATGCAGAAGGTTTCACTCTTCCATTTATTAGCAAAATCTCCCTTGCTTGGTTTCAATATTCTTATATGATATAGGGTAGCATTTGTCGTCCTCTTTCCAACAAAAGTGGTTTCGTGTCATTCGGACTTCATTTGCAAAAGATATGGTTTTCCGGTTTTCAATAGAAAGGTTTTACCTTTCATCTTTTGGTTTTACCATATCCTTTTGAACAATGATGTTTCTCTGCATAATCTTGTAGTGCTCGTTGTGACGATTCCAACGAGTCCAAGATTATCGAAAACGGAGTTCGTATGTGGAAGATATTGCATTTCCGGTTTGCAAGAAAGAGGTTTAATATTTCCTCATTTGTTATTATAATATATTGTTGTACTATGATGTTTTTATGCATAATCTTGTAGTGCTTGTTGTGGTGATTCCAACGAGTCCAAGATTATCGAAAACGGAGTCCGGATACAAAAGTTATTGCATTTCCGGTACCGGACGTTTTCTAGGCAGAAAAAGAAAAGAAAAGAAAGAAAGAAAAAAAGGGGGAAGGACTGCCCAGCATGGCCGGGGCATGGCCGGGGGTATGGCCGGGCCTCCTCTGTGGCCAGGCCGGCCATCATGGCCGGGCCAGGCCGGCCAGGCCGGCCTCCCCTTGGCTGCTGCGCGAAAATGGCCCCAACGGCCATATTTTGGCTCCCCTTTTAAGGGGTCTTCTTCCCCATTTCTTCCCTAACTTTCTCCCACCTCTTGAGCTCTCTTTCCCCCATTGTTGACATTCTTTTTGAGCTTGCTATCTCTCAATCCCTCCAATAGTTCTTGCTAGTTTTTGAGGGAAAAGAGAGAGGAGGTCTAGATCCAAGTTTCCACCGATCGATTTCTCCTCTAAGTGAGGGGAACACTTTGGATCTAGATCTTTGGAGTTTCTTGGTGTTTCTCCTTGTTCTTCCTCTCAAATCCCTCCCAAGCATTAGTTGCTTTGGTGGGATTCGGGTTGGAAGAACTTGACCACTTAGTGTGTTCTTGCCATGGCATTAGTTGCATCGGTTTGAGTTCTCCACGGTGATTCGTGGAAAGTGAAGTTGAGAAGCTTGTTACTCTTGGGTACTTTGGTGCCCTAGAGCTTGTTCCTCTAGGGCACGTTGGTACCCTAGACGGTTTGATTTCTCAGAGTCTTGGTGGCTTACGGGATTTGTTGGGAGCCTCCAATTGTGGAGTGTGGCTCAACCTTGTTGCTTCGGAGCTTTGGTAGCTACGAAGATATTGCCGGGAGCCATCAATTGAGTTGTGGTGTGTGCCCCGGCCTTGGGCATCGAGTCTTGGCGGCTCGGTGCATTTGGTGAAGACCCTCCAACTTGTGGAGTGAGCTTCACCCTTGTAAAGGTTCTAGTTGTCAACTTCAACGGCAACATAGTGACAAGTGCCTCGCCACATTGGTGGTAAGACACAATGGAGATACGGTGTGCCATATTAAGGCTACTCAGTGTTTCACATTGGTGAACACCGCGCCGCTCCAACGGAGACTAGCTTCCATTAGGAAGTGAACTTCGGGATAAAATCATCGTCTCCAAGTGCCTCGGTATTTCTATCCCGAGCTTCTTACTTATGCTATTTACTTTGTGATAGACATCTAGCTTAAAGTCATATATCTTGCTATCACCTAGTTGATTATATTGCTTAGCATAAGTGTTGGTGCACATAGGTGAACCTAGCTAGTTTAGGTTTTGGCTTGATAAATTAAATGTTAGTTTTATTCCGCATTCATTCAAGCCTTAACCGTAATAATTTTAAATCGCCTATTCACCCCCGCCCTCTAGGCGACATCCGTGTCCTTTCAATTGGTATCAGAGCAGGTTCTCTCTTTATAGGGCTTCACGGCCTAGAGAGTAAAGATGTCGTCTAGTGGTTTAGTGCACAATGCATCTTTAATATTCGATGGCACTAATTATAATGATTGGAGAAATCGCATGCTAAATTATTTTAGGGATATTAATCCATCTATAGAGCAAATCTTAGATATGGGTTTTCCTCCTCCAAAGGATCCGAAAAGATTATCTTTTGAGGATGAGGAAATTCTTATCTAGATGCTCAAGCTTCTAAAGTTGTTTTCATGTCTTTAAGAAATGCAGTTGCCTTGTCGATATCTCCTTATCGGAGTGCTCATGAGCTATGGACCAAGCTTCAAGACAATTATGGTGTGTCCATTGATAGTGAGAATGATTGTTCTCCCTCCATCTCCGGGCGTAATAAGTTCTCAACTTCTTCTACCTCATCTACATGTGACAAGCCACAAAACAATGCAATGGTGAGTAGGGATAAATTTCGCAATAATGATAGTGAGCTTCCTTTAGATGATATTTCATCTCTATCTTATTGCAATGATTTATCTTTGGACTTAAACACATCTAGAACTATAAATGTTTCACATGCTTGTGTTGATAGTCCTTGCATATCTTCTAAATCGTTAAGTAGTGATGATCATGACAATAATAATGATGATGAAGAAGATGATGCTTACTTTAATAAGAAAGGTCTAATGGTTCTTAATGCTCTTTCAAATAATGAAAATGCTTGTGAGAACCTACATGAAATTATGAGCACCCTTATTGAGCGAGGGGTTACTATTGAAAATTTGGAAGCTCGTGAAAATGAAAGTCTTAGCCGCGAACGTAATTATGCGGACACAATTGCGGATCTTGAGCAAGCTCTTGAAGAAATCCAAACCACCAAGAAATATCTTGAGGAGACCTTTACTCTAGAGTTATCTAAAGTAAATGAAACCCATGATAGATCTCTGAAGGTGGCTAATGATTTTAAAATAAAAATGATGAGCTTGTTGTTGAAATTGTTAGACTCCTTGAGGCTAATGTGAAATTTGAAAAGGATGCCAAGTCCTTGGAAGATTCTCTTGCACATCTCACTAAGTCTCATGATCAACTCCAAGCTCAATTACTAAAAGAGCTTCCTACTTGTTCTCCCATTGCTATTAATGTTGATGCTTGTGCTACTAACTCTAGTTCTTGTGAAGCATCCATTTTAAAGGAGAATGTTGAGCTAAGGGCTCAACTTAAATTGCTAACTAGCAAATATGATATATTGGAAGAAAGCCATGAGAAGCTCTCGAGCTCTCATGAAGATCTTCTCGTATCTCATGATAAGCTAAAGTTAGCTCATGAGGCTAATGCTACCAAGGTAATACCTAGTGAGCCTCATGTGGACAATGGCACAACTTCTACTAAAATTGTTACAATGCCATATGCTAGTCCTTGTAATTCTTCATCACACACTAATGCTAAATCATATGTTGAATTACATTTTGTGCCTAGTTGCTCTAATAATGAAGCTTCAACTTCCGCTAGTACTTGTGTAGCTACTAACCTTGTAGGGAAGACTAATGAGCACAAGGCACAAGCCACTTCTTTGAAGAAAGATGTGGAGAAGCGTCATAAAGGGAAGGCCACATTTGACAACATTTTGAGTGTGCAAAAATCCCCCAATGACAAGAGTGGACTTGGATTCAACTCCAATATCAAGAACAAGTCCAAGAGTAGCAATAAGAAGGGCCAAGAACAAGTCAATCACTCGGCCAAGATTGTTTGCTTCAAGTGCAAGATTGAAGGTCATCATGTTAGAGATTGCCCAATGAAAAAGAAGCCTCTTAGTGAGAAGCAACTAGGGAAGAGGCCTTTTGTTCAATCTCTTGCTCAACCTCGGGTTGAACAAAGGCAACCTCCTAAGAAGACTCAAGTCATTGCTCCTCAAGTTGAGGCGCCTATTAAGAAGAAAGAAAAGAGTCGATATTGCTACTTATGCCGTGAGAAGGGCCATTTGGCTTCTTCATGCACTAACGGTACCCTATCCAACCCTCATAATTATTGATGATGTTTATTCTCTTAGGAAGGATAGGGTTGGCAATGTGTTTGCCAAATATGTGGGAACTCAAAGTGGTGTCAAGAAAAGAACCATTTGGGTTGCCAAGCCTATTGTGACTAACCTCTTAGGACCCAACTTGGTTGGGGACCAACAAGCTCAAACTTGATCAATAGGTTGTGATGAAGGACATTGGAGACTTGGCTATCCTTGAAGAATTAAGGGATCTTCTTGATTATTATTTCCACAAGCCAAGTCATTTGGATTATATTGTCATACCTCATATCCAATGCTCCTTCGTGCGGTAACTTATATTTAAATTATATATACATTGAAAGTTGCTTGCTCCCTAGCATGTGTTAGTTTTGTTCTAGCATGTGCTTGTATATGTTGTGCTTATTACTTACCTTGAGTAATCAAGTTTGTGTATGTTAATGTGCGCTCCATATATGTGTAAACTTTGTGTTGAGTCCTTATTGGATCTTGTGTTGATTTCAATGGGCTCTTTGAGAAATTAATGGACTATCCCATTTTGGGGGAGTGATATGCTTTGTGCACTTCACTAACCTAAAAATGTGTGTATATGAGTAACACCACCTAGTATTGATATATCAAGATTATCTAGTAACTATGTGGTGTGTCATGCTCATGAGAAATTCAAATTCTATAATGTCTATTAATTATCTCTATTAGATTTTATTTGCCTCTTGTTGAGAAGAAATGAATTATCACATTGTGGGGGAGTAATAAGCTATGTGCATATTACAATCCTACAAAATGTGAACATTTGAGGTTTTTCATTTAGATTTGATATTGTAAATTATCTTATTCTATGTGGCATATTAGCTCGAACAAGTTCCAATTTGCTCTCTAGCTATCTTTTGGGTCTTGTTCGTGTGTGTTTGCTTGGTGTGGTTTTTCTCTAATGTGCATCTCCATACATTAGTTGGGAAACCATTTGTTCCATATTATTCTAACCATGGCCTTGCCGGTTGGTTTGAATAGTTGGAACTACCAACAAACCTTATTCAAATATGGTGTTTTATTGCTTATCTTTTGCCACATGTTTTATCTTGTGAGGATATTCTTGGATACCTCTATCACCGGGAAAATAATTCCAAATGGTCATTGTCCTTGGACAATCCATATTTGTGTTTGTGGTAGAATATTTTTGATTATCCTTACATTGGCATTGGTTTTATTTGTCCCATCTCTTGCCAAAATATTCATTTTGACTCCCATTGCCTTCCTTGCCTCTTGCTAGGATCCTAATCCTCAAATTGGTAGTGTTTAGTGTTGTAAATAAAATATGAAGAGTAATGATCCCTTGTGCGTGCATATTGTATTCAAATGCAAATATCAAAAATTAATGCATGAATCTTGGGGGAGCATTCCTTTTATTTAGAACACTATCCTATCTATCATTATTTGATCCTTTCAATTGGCATTTGATTTCTATCATATGTGTTTATGGAAGACAAATCTTTTCTCTTGATGCTTTGTGCCATCATGAAAAGTGTAGAGGGTGTTTGGTTTATTTAGTGTAACCTTGCTCTCTCTTGGGAGTCTTGCATTCTCATCTCTTGTTTTATGTTTATCCTATAGAATGAGAAAACCCTTTGAGCATGACTCTTTCTTTCATCCTATATGCTCATTGGCCTTGCCTAGGTACCTTCAATTGGTATTAATTGGAATTTAATATCTCCTCCATAGATATTTGTTTCAATTGATATTTATTGTGAGAATTTTGATACCTTATTACTTTATTTTACTTTACTTGATTCCGGTCAAGTATTATCCTCTTCTTGGTATCTTGTCTCCTAGTTGGTATCTTATCTTTCAATTGGTGTCTTATCTCTCATGTGTTGTTTGATTTGATTCCTATTGATATCACACTTCATGTGTTGATGTGTTTTGGAATCAATCACATGTTGATTATGTTTCTTTCCTCAATCATGTGTTGATTTGGATTTTGATATAATTTGGACAACCTTTTTGTGTCACACTTTGGTGTGCTCTCTTCTTGTTTACTTGGTGTTTTGTCCAAACCGTATCTCATTTGGTTCTTGTAAGTCCATGCATGCATATTTACTAATACATTTATTTTATGGCATGCTAGTCTTTCTTGATCCAATATATAGGGGATACTCCACCAAATCCTAAATCGGCTAAGATGTGCATGAAATTCAAGTTCATCTATATGCACATATTTATGTGGAGTGTTTCCTATGTATTGTAGTGTATCTAACTACTATGGAACCCAATGAGTTTGGGAACCATGTTGTACTTGAATTTTGTTTTAGGTACAATGGAGATGCATTGGATGCTTGCCTCATTCATAAGGAAGGTGTTCTCACCATGCGATTATTGGAGTCAAGCTTTGATGATAAACAAAAATCCTCATCTTCATCATCACCAATGCTATTTCGGTAACAAGTATCTATCCCATGCATATTTTTCTTGTATTCAACCTTGTGTAGGTTGCCCCTTGGCATGAAAACTTTAAATGTACAATTGTTGTGGCTTTGGCTCTTTCCTTCACTTGGTATATCTTTGTGATATTTGTGATGGAAGTGCAAAATATTTTTCTTCAATTGGTATTATTTCTTTGTGATACTTGTTTCCTATCTCAAAGCATCTTCACTATCTCTTGTTCCCTTAGTGATATGTGTGATGTCTTTGATATTTTTGAAGTTCATTTATATACAATGAGATAAATTTGAGCTATGTGCTATGCTTCTAAGCAATAATATCTTTTGTATATTCATGACTTCCCTTTTGGATACCATGGTTTCCACTTTATCAACCATCTCATATGTGCAAGTTTCTTTGTGGATGTATATCATCAATGATTTGTCTACTTAGAAACCCATACATATGAGAGAGGTCACCTTTTAGTTGGTATCCTAATTCTTTTGAGCTACCTTGCTTTTATCTATAATTCTTTGGTGGCTCCAATTTTGTCTCATGAGTGCTTGTCTAATTTTTTTTATCGGTATATTTGCACACTCATGTATTTGTGAGGATCTTTGTCTTCATGCTTACCTTGGTGAGCATGTTGATTTTTATCGGCTAAATTCTCTCACTATCTTTTGGAATTTTCAATTGGTTTTAGTTTCCAATTGGTACCCCTAAGCTTGTGAACATACTCCTTTAAAAGATCTTCCTTTTATCTCGGTTGGGCCAATCCTATGTTGAATGTTAAAAAATTGGTATCCTCGAGTTTGTGAACATATTCTTTATGAAAAATCTTCTTTGTAAGTTATGTGTGTCAATACTTGATATATAACTTATCTCTATTTGGTTAAGACTATGTGTCTTATCAAATTAATTGTCTTGTCACACACACATACTCTTGGTTGGGCCTTCATTAATAATTTCTTTTAATTGGTATCTCCATATGGCTCAACCACATCTTTGGTGCAAGTGCTTTGTTTTGCTTTAATGGTTACATCCTTGCACTTTGTGAGTGTTCTAGATGATTATGGGGGAGTGAGGATTCCATATTTGTTCACTCCGCAATAGTGTATGAACATTGGGGAGCTTCCCTAATTTTATTTAGAATTCTCAGTTAGGATCTTCTTGATTGCTTTTCTCCTTTGTGGAGATGTTTAGAATGATTTCATCCTTTGCCATCTTTGGATCCTCAATATAGTTTGATTTCCTCTATTATTCATCAATGGATATGTGCATTTAATTTCACTCATATCTTGAGGAATGCATACTTGTGGAGGAACTCATATTATATTGGCCATCTAAAATTTTTCTTCCCATTTCGGCAATCGATGCCAATGGGGGAGAAGTTTTAGAGGGTTTAAGGGAATTGGTTCTATGCTTTAGTTTGGTTCTTAAGCATTTGCCTCTCATGCTCATGCATCCTTGTCTTGCAAGGTTGCTTAATTCATTATATAAACCCTCTAAAAAGGGATTGTCATCAATTACCAAAATGGGGGAGATTGAAAGAGCATGGTTGCCCCTATGTGTTGTTTTGGTAATTAATGACAATCTCTATGGACTAATGTGTGCTTTGAGTTATATTTGCAGTGTTGGTCCATAAGGAATGCTTGGACTCCATATGTTGGAGTCAAGGCTAAAAGAAGAAGACTATATGTTGATCAAGGCTAAATGCAAGTTGATCAACATACAAGATTAGGGCATGTGAAGAAGAAGATCATTTGTTGATCAAGATCCTATGTTGTCCATGGTGGATGGCGTCACGTGGTGATCAGAAGAAGATCATTTGTTGATCAAGATCCAATGTTGTCCATGGTGGATGGCGTCACGTGGTGATCATCAAGATAAAGGCCATGTGAAGATATGTCGAAGAGTGCTTCTCCCATCTTGGTGTATGGGGGAGCACTATGCGTGTCTTCACCAAGCGGAGCAAAATCAAGAAAGGTGATCCACTTGAGAGTAGATCAAGATCGTCATCATCGAGCTCAAGTGGAATGCGCAAGGCAAAGGTATGTTCTTGATAGGGTTTCTATTTTACCGGTCTCGCGGTGTAGTTGTGAGACCGGGTTTTTAGATAGGTAACCGTACTATCAAGAGGGGCTCTCAAGTGAGCTTTAGCGTATCGGTCGTAGAGAGCTCAAACCTTTGCATCCTTGGCATCATCTTTATTAGTTCCTATTTGGCTCTTATTGTGGTGTGGTATTGGTGCTTGTCGTGCTTGTCATGACAAGCCCAAGGTCACCGAAAACGGTTCTCATATGTGTTCCCTATTGAGTTTTCGGTGTCGGAGATTTTGTCAGTCCATCTATGCGGAAGGTTTCACTCTTCCATTTATTAGCAAAATCTCCCTTGCTTGGTTTCAATATTCTTATATGATATAGGGTAGCATTTGTCGTCCTCTTTCCAACAAAAGTGGTTTCGTGTCATTCGGACTTCATTTGCAAAAGATATGGTTTTCCGGTTTTCAATAGAAAGGTTTTACCTTTCATCTTTTGGTTTTACCATATCCTTTTGAACAATGATGTTTCTCTGCATAATCTTGTAGTGCTCGTTGTGACGATTCCAACGAGTCCAAGATTATCGAAAACGGAGTTCGTATGTGGAAGATATTGCATTTCCGGTTTGCAAGAAAGAGGTTAATATTTCCTCATTTGTTATTATAATATATTGTTGGACTATGATGTTTTTATGCATAATCTTGTAGTGCTTGTTGTGGTGATTCCAACGAGTCCAAGATTATCGAAAACGGAGTCCGGATACAAAAGTTATTGCATTTCCGGTACCGGACGTTTTCTAGGCAGAAAAAGAAAAGAAAGAAAGAAAGAAAAAAAGGGGGAAGGACTGCCCAGCATGGCCGGGCATGGCCGGGGGTATGGCCGGGCCTCCTCTGTGGCCAGGCCGGCCATCATGGCCGGGCCAGGCCGGCCTCCCCTTGGCTGCTGCGCGAAAATGGCCCCAACGGCCATATTTTGGCTCCCCTTTTAAGGGGTCTTCTTCCCCATTTCTTCCCCAACTTTCTCCCACCTCTTGAGCTCTCTTTCCCCCATTGTTGACATTCTCTTGAGCTTGCTATCTCTCAATCCCTCCAATAGTTCTTGCTAGTTTTTGAGGGAAAAGAGAGAGGAGGTCTAGATCCGCGTTTCCACCGATCGATTTCTCCTCTAAGTGAGGGGAACACTTTGGATCTAGATCTTTGGAGTTTCTTGGTGTTTCTCCTTGTTCTTCCTCTCAAATCCCTCCCAAGCATTAGTTGCTTTGGTTGGATTCGGGTTGGAAGAACTTGTCCACTTAGTGTGTTCTTGCCATTGCATTAGTTGCATCGGTTTGAGTTCTCCACGGTGATTCGTGGAAAGTGAAGTTGAGAAGCTTGTTACTCTTGGGTACTTTGGTGCCCTAGAGCTTGTTCCTCTAGGGCACGTTGGTACCCTAGACGGTTTGATTTCTCGGAGTCTTGGTGGCTTACGGGATTTGTTGGGAGCCTCCAATTGTGGAGTGTGGCTCAACCTTGTTGCTTCGGAGCTTTGGTAGCTACGAAGATATTGCCGGGAGCCATCAATTGAGTTGTGGTGTGTGCCCCGGCCTTGGGCATCGAGTCTTGGCGGCTCGGTGCATTTGGTGAAGACCCTCCAACTTGTGGAGTGAGCTTCACCCTTGTAAAGGTTCTAGTTGTCAACCTCAACGGCAACATAGTGACAAGTGCCTCGCCACATTGGTGGTAAGACACAACGGAGATACGGTGTGCCATATTAAGGCTACTCGGTGTTTCACATTGGTGAACACCGCGCCGCTCCAACGGAGACTAGCTTCCATTGGGAAGTGAACTTCGGGATAAAATCATCGTCTCCAAGTGCCTCGGTATTTCTATCCCGAGCTTCTTACTTATGCTATTTACTTTGTGATAGACATCTAGCTTAAAGTCATATATCTTGCTATCACCTAGTTGATTATATTGCTTAGCATAAGTGTTGGTGCACATAGGTGAACCTAGCTAGTTTAGGTTTTGGCTTGATAAATTAAACGTTAGTTTTATTCCGCATTCATTCAAGCCTTAACCGTAATAATTTTAAATCGCCTATTCACCCCCCCCTCTAGGCGACATCCGTGTCCTTTCACTAATTATATGGGCATCACGTCCTAACATAGAGATTTTTTGGTTATTAATCTCTCTTATACTCCACTAAGATGCGAACTAAATCATAACACCTTAGTATTAAGATAAATCAGAGCATAGCTTTAATCTTTATGACATGAAGTGAAAATAAGAACATGCTAGATCTAGTCATGAGAAGTGGCAATGGTCAACCCACATCTCTGGTAGCATGGTATTTTAGTTTATTCCTAGTGAGGTAACAAAGTAAGGTTGGAATACCCAAGTGGATCGCGGAACTTCTCTCACTTTCACCGCACTAGCCACCCCTCATTACTCCAACTAATGCACACGTTCCCCCACACATGCTCTCATAAACAAGCTTGATCAAAACAAGTAGACAAGAACGGGGTACATAATATGCATCTACTTTCATAACTGAAACAAAACAATTGCAATCTTCAAACATATATTAACTCATAGAGAGATCCACCACATAGGAATTACATAGATGACCGTAATCATGTTCGGCAGCTCATACGGTGCTAATTAGTTAAGCTCAAGGGAGAGGAGAGATACATAAGTTACTTCCACAAACCCATAGTCCAGGGGTGGACTACTCCCTCTTCATCATGGAGACGGTGGAGACGTTGTTGGGGGAGATGGAGACCACACCGGCAGTGCTCCGTCGGAGTTTTCCCCCTCCGATCTGTAGGTCCAGGTCTCTGTTTCGTGGTTTCTCTGTTTACGGCCGCCTCTCTACGAAACTCCTCTTGGGACTATTTTTATAGTCGGTTTTAGGTCAAGAAGAAGTCGTGGGAGAAAAGATCGACGGCAACGGAGCCACGAGGCTCCAGAAGGTGGGCCCCACGCGGCCAAGGAATCTGGCCGTGTGGGCCACCCCCTTTTGGGTCTCAGGCCTCCCCTTGTTTGCTTCCTTCACTCCCAAGTCTCCTTCCTTCATAAAACTGATGCTCGTAAATTTTCAGGTCATTTGGACGTCGTTTGGGTCCCTGAAACATCAAAATATAGAAAATAGGGTTTTCTGCCACTGCAGGGTTAATTCCAGAAAAATAGGAAAACTGTGAAATATTCCCAAAATCATTATAAAATCATGATATAACCTTTATATGATGCAAATATGATTGAAATAAGGGAATTATAATGCAAAGTTCATGTATGCATTTTATATGCATGAACATCCCCAAGCTTAACCTATACTCGTCCTCGAGTATGAAGGTGATAAAACTAACATGGACTTTGCATTTTAATACTATCAATGGATATCAAAGATGATTATTATTGCTACATAGAGTCAAATGATTCATTCTTTAAAGGAATAGCAATGTGCAAGATAGATTATAAAGTGATATCGAATATTCAATGCAAGGATGTTCAATGATAAATCACAAAGTGTAACATAGAAGAAAGTACTATGGACCAAATGTATGCATAAGGAAAAGTAAAAAGGTCCTATAATGGTCATAGAGTACTCTTATAAAACTGAATATAAAAGGTGGACACTTTGGATAGATATATATGAGTAGAGGTAAAAACATGAACAAGCTTCATCTAACTCCCAAATACTTCTATTTAAGTTAATGTTTGTAATGTGGTATCATTGGTATCAATCTCTCATTTCCCCTTATCATAGCATATTTAATGGTTAAGTTTAAAGTGAAAGCAAATATGAGTGGTGTGCTTGACAAAGAAATGGTTGAAAGTTTCATGCCCCTTGAATATGAGTACTTACACCATGGTGTTACTAAACTTGGGAAACAAAGCAAGTTCAAGTAAAAGCATTGTATAATAGCATCATAAAGAAGATTAACTGGGGTACCACTTGTCCCAGGACATGGAACAAGCCCATGTCAAAATGACAAGACAGACAAACATAAGGAACAATCTCAACACCCTTTTTATTTACTATTGGTATAGCTTTTTATTGTGACGTGTATCACTGAAGGTTCACATAGCATGTAAGTAAATTTCCATCATGACAGCATGGCTTAGATTAGCGGCCCAGGTATCTCTCTAGCCATTTATACAACTACTTAAACATACTAAATTTCCACATTTATTTGGCACCATGATAAGCATCCATAAACAAAAGTATATGATATCAACTAGATATATTTAGTGCAATGTTGAAAGCTTGCCATGTAACAGCACATTTGGGCTAACTAGCAACCAAGACTCTTGTCCAATTCACAACTTCATAATTTTAATCACAATGGTTCATGTTTATTAAGTGCAATAATAAGATGTGAGAGCTACTTAACCAGATTTTTCACATAACAATCAATAACATAAGCTTGTTGAAGGTGTTGGAAACAAATTTTTTTACTTGTTGGGATTTTTGGGCTAGCAAAAGGGAGAAAGTTGACCAACTAAATGCATGCACAAATGTCCATAGAACTACTCAATCCATGTTAAACCAAGTAAGATAACATTCAACATCAAAACATGAACATAAGATAGCTCTTGATAAAACACTTGCAAACTGACACTCATTAAAAACATATGAATTATGCAACTATATGTAACTTTTTAAATCAACTCAAACATCCCTTTCCCAATCATTATAATAGCATCCAACTAAATTCAACCAAAACTTCCAGTAGCTCTCTCATATATAAATGATAGTGGTGGTCTCAAAACAAAAATCAAACCAAAACAAAAAACAAATAAAAGACGCTCCAAGTTCATGCGATAAAGTGCATTGATAGAAAAACAGATGTTAGACGTGTGCAAACCGAGAGTGTGTAGGGCCAGTGGGGTTGTCTTCACATCTCCAAGCTTATGGATTTCACCATCCTTGGATAGCTCTTGGTGCATCTCCTCTAATCCCTGTGAAAAAACTTCAAAACACTGTTTCTCCCATTTCTTTTCTGTGGGGTGACATTAGTAGTGATAGACAAATGCATTATTTGCTGCTTATAATCCTAAGACAAAAATTCATATGAATGTCCAGAAAGTGTATAATGTTGTATGCCTATTAATAAACTCAATTGGATCAACAATATTCAAGTTAAAAGTTCAAAACATGCATCAAACAATATTGGACAGAATCTGTCCAGAAAACTGACAACATAAAAACATATTTTTATACCTGACTTAAACATGTCTAAAAATTCCTAAAACAATTATGCATACAGAGGATGAAAAGTTACACTTACAGTAAAAATATCATCTCATTCGGTGTTACAGAATAAGAATTAAAAATCAAACCATGCACAGACTTGTGCTGGAATGAAATCTCCGCATGCAAAATAACAACTTTTTCATACCAAAATGGGTAACACTTGGCACTTTATTAAAAATTCCAGAAACTAAACTAAAAACTAAGTCTCTTGTTACAGCAAGAGGACATAAATAAAATCAAAAATAAAAACAACTGGGTTGCCTCCCGTAAAGCGCTTTCTTTATATCCATATAGCTAGGCTTCTTACTTGATACTTACTGTGGACGAAGCTCATGAGGGAGCTTGAACTTTGGTATGTCCCTCTTTCTTGGGAAGTGTTCCATGCATTTCTTGTGTGGAAATTGAAACTTCACATTCTCTTCTTTTGAATCAATAATGGCACCTGTAGTACGAAGAAAAGGTCTTCCAAGAATAATAGGACTAGAGGTTTTATTCCCCATATCCATGATCAGAAAATCAACAGGTACAAATGTCATATGCAACTCTACCATAACATCACTTACTTTACCTAAAGCATGTTTAATGGAATCATCAGCAAGTGCAAGGTCAATAGAGCATTTTTTAAGATTCTTTAATTCAAGTACTTCATATAATTCTTTAGATAAAACAGAGACACTAGATCCTAAATCTAATATAGCATGGTGTGTCTCTTTTCCAATAGTGACTAGTACTTTGGGAATCCATACATCCCCAAGCTTAGGTGGTATCATAGCCTCTTGGTTGTACCTAGCAATCTTTTCTTTTAACACATGATTAGCAATATAAGAACCAAAACCTGTTTGGTTGGCATTAATAGAAGGATCACTTGTAAATTTTTGTAAGATAGATATTAATTCATGCAAGCTACAATTATCTAAGTCAAGTAGCGGTTCCTTGACTTCATTAAGCATTTTAACTTCTTTAACCTTTCTCTCTTTCTCAATTAACATAGGAGATTCATCACATTCAGTTTCATTAGCTTCTTCTTTTAAATCAACAAGTTGAGATATAAATGGCAGCAAATATTCAGGATAGTTCAATAATTCATTAAGAGTGTCCTCCAAAGTAAGAGGAGCATTTTAAGTAATATTAATAGAATTCATTCCAACCACAGGTGGTGCTTGTGGTTTCCCTGCAGACATACTCAATAAAGTGGCTTGATTATCAGCTAGTTTTGAAAGTGCTTTGTCTAGTTCTGCAGTTTGGAGTTGTAAGCCTTTAATACCAGAGCTAATAGAAGCAACAGACTTAGTCACCTCTTGTATCATGGTATTATGACTAGCAACTTGTTCCATAAGAATTTTATTAGCCTCATAATTATCATTACTTGGTGGCATAGGCTTCCATTTATTATCACTAGCATTAGGATATGGAACATAAGGACGGTTGTTAGGAACATATGGGGGTTTATTATAAGAATTGTAATTATTATTACCATACCCATCATTACCATAGTTTCTAATGAAGTTAACATCAACATTCTCAGGATTATTACCAACTAGTTCTTGCAAAGGGACATTTTCAATATTTTATTTATTAATAAAAGCAAGAATAGTGTCCATTTTAGATGACAAATCATTTGTTTCTTCTATGGAGTTTACTTTCTTAGATGGATTAGGTGCTCTTTCAATATTCCATTGACTATAGTTTTGCAAAATACTTTCTAAGATGTTCTTAGCTTCTACTATAGTTTTTCCCATAAAAGCTCCTCCAGCGGCTGAATCAAGAATATTTCTAGACATATAGTTCAGACCATTATAAAAAGAGTGTAATATGGTCCATTCATTAACCCCATGTGAAGGACAAGTTCTAAGCATAAGTTTTATCCTATCCCAAGCCATAGCAACATGTTCATTTTAATTTAAAAGAAAGGATATTGTTTCTATTTTGCAAAATTTTAACAGGAGGATAATATTTCTTAATGAAAGCTTCTTTTAGATCACTCCAAGAATTAATACTATCAGTAGGTAGTGAATGCAACCATTCTTTAGCTTTTCCTCTAAGTGAGAAAGGAAATCATTTCAGTTTTAGAATATCACTTTCCACATTTTTAAATTTTTGCATGTCACTTATTTCAATAAAATCATGAAGATGCATAGAGGCATCCTCCATAGCACTACCGCCAAATTGTTCCCTAGTTATCAAGTTCAACAAACTAGGACTTACTTCATAGCTCTCAGCTGTTATCTCAGGTGTGGCAATGGGCCTAACAGTAAAATGATCATTTGGAGTGTTTGTGTAGTCACACAACTTAGTTCTTTCACCCATTTTAGCAGATTTTTATGTGTTTTTTAATTTTTGATGCAAAAATGAAAATAAAATGACACCACACAATGCAAACCGAATTAACAAATGCAACACAAAATGCAAAACTGAAAATAAAATATGCAAACCGAAATAACAAGATGATATGCAAGACAAAAACAAAACAAAATAAAATGATTTGCAGATAAAGATGGATAAGATGATGCTCACTTAGGTGCAACCTCCCCAAGCTTAGGTGTTAGCCCAAGTTGGTGATGAAGTTGACTTTGTTGTGAGACACTCCTTGGATAAATCTTTACAGCAATGATTCCCCGACAACGGTGTCAGAAAAACGTCTAGATGGCCTTTAACTCAGCAACAGCACCAAAGAACACTTGATGGCAAGGCGCCAGAAAATGTGATGGCGGAGTTACCTGCGTTAAAATACAATGGTTAGGTTGAGACTCCAAGTGCATAGTGTATAGTATAGGAAAGACGGTTTTTCCCCACAAGGGATGACTCGAGGGTTTATATCGAACTCTCAGGGAATCAGTAGTGAAAGGTTTATCTTCTTATCCTTCGCTTGAGAACCTGCAACAAAGTAAATTGTTTTGTGCCCTCAACCTCACCAAGTGGTTGTCAAGCACAAGGTGTGAGAATGATAATAAAATAAAACAAATGCAAAACAATAAATAAATATGCAATGATGATGGAAACAATGATGGATGATATTTTTGGGGTTTTTATATGTGAATGCAAGGAGTAAAAGTGTTTTTGTATTTTCTGATTCTAAAATGGCTGAATGTAGATGATGCTTAAAAGTGGTTGGAAAGTTGTTTCTTATGATTAAAAATGGACCGGGGTTCATGGTTTCACAAATGCACTCTCTCTTTAATGTTGTGGTGGACAATGGAACATAGGAATTGACATATGAGATTGCAACACAAAGTTTTATGACAAGTTACTAATTATATGGGCATCACGTCCTAACATAGAGTTCTTTTGGTTATTAATCTCTCTTATACTCCACTAAGATGCAAACTAAATCATAACACCTTAGTATTAAGTTAAATCAGAGCTTTAATCTTTATGACATGAAGTGAAAATAAGAACATGCTAGATCTAGTCATGAGAAGTGGCAATGGTCAACCCACATCTCTGGTAGCATGGTATTTTAGTTTATTCCTAGTGAGGTAACAAAGTAAGGTTGGAATACCCAAGTGGATCGCGGAACTTCTCTCACTTTCACCGCACTAGCCACCCCCTCATTACTCCAACTAATGCACACGTTCCCCCACACATGCTCTCAAAAACAAGCTTGATCAAAACAAGTAGACAAGAACGGGGTACATAATATGCATCTACTTTCATAACTGAAACAAAACAATTGCAATCTTCAAACATATATTAACTCATAGAGAGATCCACCACATAGGAATTACATAGATGACCGTAATCATGTTCGGCAGCTCATACATTGCTAATTAGTTAAGCTCAAGGGAGAGGAGAGATACATAAGTTACTTCTACAAACCCATAGTCCAGGGGTGGACTACTCCCTCTTGATCATGGAGACGGTGGAGACGTTGTTGGGGGAGATGGAGACCACACCGGCAGCGCTCCGCCGGAGTTTTCCCCCTCCGATCTGCAGGTCCAGGTCTCTGTTTTGTGGTTTCTCTGTTTACGGCCGCCTCTCTGCGAAAACTCCTCGGGGGACTATTTTTATTGTCGGTTTTAGGTCAAGACGAAGTCGTGGGAGAAAAGATCGACGGCAACGGAGCCACGAGGCTCCAGAAGGTGGGCCCCATGCGGCCAAGGAATCTGGTCGCGTGGGCCACCCCCTTTTGGGCCTCAGGCCTCCCCTCGTTTGCTTCCTTCGCTCCCAAGTCTTCTTCCTTCATAAAACTGATGCTCGTAAATTTTCAGGTCATTTGGACGTCGTTTGGGTCCTTTGAAACATCAAAATATAGAAAATAGGGTTTTCTGCCAGTGCAGGGTTAATTCCAGAAAAATAGGAAAACTGTGAAATATTCCCAAAATCATTATAAAATCATGATATAACCCTTATATGATGCAAATATGATTGAAATATGAGAATTATAATGCAAAGTTCATGTATGCATTTTATATGCATCAACAAGCTAACGGATAAACAAAGGAAATGAAGAACACACCGACATATATCATTTGAGTGAACATAATAGAGAGGTGTCAGTGAGAGATACGTACTCCCCCAAGCTTAGGCTTTTGGCCTAAGTGGAGCTCATCTACCACGATGGTGGCGTGCCCCAGTTGGCGCCCGTCTGTGGCTCCTCCTCCCGCTCCTCCTCAGGGACTAATGAAGCGAGGTACTCATCCAACGCCTCCTCGGGAAATGAATATCCATCCCTAGCAGCAGTGTCAAGCAAAACAGGAGCAGGTAATCTCACAAAGCGAGGGTTATGCAAATCACAAGCAAATAATAATCTATACTGCAAGTTCTCCAAGGTGGAATCATAAGAGACATAATGGTGAGCTTTCATTGCAGCAAGATCAAGTCTAACAAAATCTAATGCAAAATCATCCTCTCTAGGAGGAAGCATGGCAGTAGCAAGCATGATCGAAGCAATAATGTCTCCATAAATAGGTCCTCTACCCTTGTTAGTGCTAAGACGACGAGCAATAAGAGCACCAATGTTATAGGTTTCATCACAATTAATTACAGCGGCAAGAATAGCAAGATTAGGACTAGTCATGTTACTCGTGTTATCCCGGGGAAGGATACAACGAGCAATGACATAGCCCAAATACCTCACAGCTGGAAACTGAATGCTCCCAAATTTTGCGCGCTTTGAGTCCCTCCAATCATTATGACAAATGCCGGCATAGAGCTCCTTGAGGTATTGGGGCTGCGTGTTCATCTTTCCTGTGAGCCCCGTGTTCCTCACACCCAAAGCACTGCAAAACTCAGAAAAAGCATTCTACAAGGCTGTTCATATAACATGAACTCCACACTTGGGTGATATGGATCATCATTGAAATTAAAGCTTTGCACAAAAATGTTAGTGAGCTTAAGATATTGGGGCCTCTCCACTAATACAATATTTGTCAAAGATGCATTAGTGACAAGACTAGTAAATTCATCGCGTATACCTGCGGCTTGTAGAAATTCATAACATGGGTATACCGATGAACGTACATCCGTCTCTCGAGCAAGCACAATAACACCAAGTGGCTCCAAATCTTCATTATACGAAGACCTCATTGGTGCACTTGAACCTGCCCCTCTCGTTTCTCGACGAGAAGAGGGCTCCTTCTTCTTAAAAATCCCACCTAAATTGAACTTAGGCATGTTCTTCCTTCTCTGAAATTTTTCAACAAACCTCATAAAACTTGAAAATAAAATGTAGGAAGTGCATTAGGCTATTCCTATAACTCAATATAAACTAATGCATGCATCAAATCCATCTAACAAGTTGCAAATCAAGCATGCAAGTTCATATTTAAAGTCATATACAACAGCAAAATACTCAACTATACAAAACCATTCTAGATTCTAATTGGAGGAGTGAAGGAGTCACATACCGGAGAGGAGTTGATCCAATTTTCAGCAAAAACAATGGGCTGAACAAGGAGATCGAAAATTCCAGCACTCAAGGACCAAGAACAAGGGTTTGAGCAATGAGCAATGAGTGAAAGAGAGAGAGTGGGAGGAGACACACCTGGTGGGGCCCTCCACAGGGCAGGGGTGGCCTTTGGCCGTGGCCTGGGTGCCACCCGCGGGTGGGACCCACGCCTGCTCATGGGGGGTCCCCCAGGAGAGCCCCAGCCACTTCTGTGGCTCATTTTAAAGATAAAAATCATGTAAATTTTCTGGAATTTGTTAAGAAAAGGTCTTCCAAGAATAATAGACATATTATCATCTTCAGGCATTTCCAATACCACGAAGTCAATTAAGATTAAACAATTAGCAACTTTAACAGGAACATCCTCACAGATACCAATAGGCACAACAGTGGACTTATCAGCCATTTGTAAAGAAATATCAGTAGGAATGAGCTTATCCAATAAAAGTCTCTTATAAAGAGAAAAATGCATAACACTAACTCCTGCACCAAGATCACATAAAGTAGTTCTAACATGATTATTTTTAATGGAGCAAAGAATAGTGGGTATACCTGGGTCACCAAGCTTTTTAGGAATCTTGCCCTGGAAAGAGTAATTAGCAAGCATAGTGGAGATTTCTTCATTAGGAATTTTTCTTTTATTAGTAACAATGTCTTTCATATATTTAGAATAGGGAGGCAACTTAATAGCATCTGTCAAAGGAATTTGCAAAAAGAGGGGCTTCATCCATTCGCAGAATTTATTATAGTCTTCTTCTTCCTTAGCCTTCTGAGATTTAGATGGAAAGGGCATATGCTTTTGCACCCATGGCTCTCTCTCTTTACCATGTTTTTTAGCAACAGGAGGTGCAGTCTCCTTTTCCCGTTCTTCAGGTTCATTAGTATCATCATGCTCATTACCACTTTCAGTTTCAGCATCAGAAATAGAGACATCATTAGGATTATTAATTGTAGGTTCTTTATCAATTTCCATATTACTGGCTTCTCCTAATTCTTTATGTTTCTTCTTTTTCTTTTTCTTTTGGGGGAACTAGTAATATTATTTTCAGCCAATTGAGATTCTTGTTCAATTCTTTTAGGATGTCCTTCAGGATAAAGAGGATCTTGAGTGGAGATACCTCCTCTAGTTAAAACACCACAAGCTTGTTTATTACTTTGTGTATGAGTTCCAGCAAGCAAGTCTTTTTGTACTTTAGTAATTTGTTCAAGTTGAGTTTGAACCATATGAAAATGCTTAACAAGACCTTTAACATCATTAGCAGTTTTCTCCAAGATAGAATGCAAATTTTTGATAACCAAGGTGTTATCATTTAATTGTTCTTGAATTTGCATATTAAAATGAGTTTGTTTAACAATAAAGTTATCAAATTCATCCAAACACTGACTAGGAAGCTTACTATAAGGAATGTCATTAACAGTAAAATTATGAAGA
Organism: Puccinellia tenuiflora; assembly: GCA_012064385.1. Classification (NCBI taxonomy): domain Eukaryota; kingdom Viridiplantae; phylum Streptophyta; class Magnoliopsida; order Poales; family Poaceae; genus Puccinellia; species Puccinellia tenuiflora. The sequence continues at coordinate 650,491 of QRDG01001441.1, read as the reverse complement.
GAATGTACCTCTAGCATAGGTGGGTGAGTGGTAGGCTCACATAAAGTTTCAATTGGAGGTAAATTCTTCACATCTTCAGCTCTAATACCTTTTTCCTTAATAGATTTCTTGGCTTCTTGCATATCTTCTGGGTTTAAGAAGAACACTCCCCTTTTCTTCGGAGTTGGTAATGGAGGAGGTTCAGGTATACTCCATTCATCGTGATTTTTAGCAATCTTATCCATTAGTTCTTCAGCTTCAGCTATAGTCCTTTTCCTGAAAACACAACCAGCACGGCTATCTAGGTATGTCCTAGATTCAACAGTTAGTCCATTATAAAACATATCAAGGAGTTCATTCTTCGAAATATCGTGCCCTGGCCGAGCCCTGAGTAATGAGCCGAATCTCCCCCAAGCTTTAGGGAGATGCTCATCCTCCAATTGTCTGAAATTAAAAATTCTCTGCAAAGCCTCATGTTGCATGTGAGCGGAAAAATATTTTGCAAAGAAAACATGAAGCAATTCATGAGGACTTTTTATGGATCCATAAGGTAAAGCATTATACCACACTTTGGCATCATCTTTAATGAGAAAGGAAACAACTTTACCAAATAGTAACACTATATCTTTTTATCATCAGAAAATAGAAGGCTAAGCGAAGCTAATTTATTCATGTGTTCTTCAGCATTGTCATCCTTAATTAGTTCCACAAAAAGGATCAGATTCAACATTAGATATGAGTGAAAGATCAACAGAGAAATTAAAATCATCATCTTTAATGCATATGGGAGAGTTAGCAAACTCAGGATCAGGTGTGAAATAATTCTTAACAGCATGTTTTTCAAGCAATTTCTTCAAAGCATCAGGATCTTTAGAAGCAGAACAATCCATATATTGTCTAATAAACTCATCATTAACATCAATGTAGGAATCATCAGGATACCTACTCTCAAAATTATAAAGTTTAGGAGAGCTAACAGGTGTAGTAAGATTTTCATCAAGCATTGAAATTTCTTTAGACTTAGTGACAAGAGACTCTAAAAATGGGCCTAAAGAACCAGCATCATCAAGCACAACAGAAGCATCATCAAATTTATCAGAAGCAGTAGCAGACTCAGTAAGTGAAGCATCAACAGTAGGATGAGTGTTCGTAGGTGGTGTGACAAGTTGACTCAAAACAGTAGGTGAATCAAGAGTAGCTTTAGAGTTCAGAGCAGTACATTTCCTCGTGGTGGAAGGTAGTATTGGAAACTTAGGATCTCGATTTCCCTTCATGATGAAGAGTAAATTACAGCAGACAGAAAAACTCCCAGGTGAACTTATAAATAGAGCTATGCTCGCCGGCAACGGCGCCAGAAAATAGTCTTGATGACCCACAAGTGTAGGGGATCGCAACAGTCTTCGTGGGTAGTTTGACCCTAATTTATTGATTCGACACAAGGGGAGCCAAAGAATATTTATAAGCCTTAGCAATTGAGTTGTCAATTCAACCACACCCGAAAAGGATTTCTCTCGAAGCAATTTATCAGTAGTAACAGTAATTTGATGGTAGCAATGAAATAGTAACAGCAGTAATAAAATAAAGACAACAATGATGACAGTAAATGTAGTGATTGTAAACAGCGGATTAAAACACCGTAGGCGTAGGGACGGATAGACGGGCGCTGCATGAATAAGATAGCTTATGAAATAAATAACTAGGCACTAAGCAAATAAACATATAAATAGCATCCAAGTATCAAACGATCAAAGGCATGTATTCCTAATTTAGCCGTACGTGCTTGCAATAAGAACTTGCACGGCATCTTTTGTCCTGCCATCCGGTTTCAGCCGGGCCAATTAAGGAACAAATGGCAATTAAGGTGTTCCTTTTAATAGAACACCGGATCAAAGCATTAACACACAATGAATACATGTAACTCTCGAGTTGCCAACCATTCCCATCGATGTCCCCGTTTCTTTCACTCGGGGTCTCCGGTTCCGGTGGACAACAAGTGCATACAACTAGTACATAGGATCCAAACATCAATTATACTCATGCAAACATAATGCGTTCAGATCTGAAAACATGGCACCCGAGCCCAAAGTGACAAGCATTAAGCATAACTAGTTGCACCAACGATGATTAACACAAATAGAGGATACTAGGCATCGTGCCCTAACAATTTGGCATCGAATTACATAAGCAATCTTATTCAATCCCTTCCATCCCCTTGCCTAAAGCAGGGAACTACTCACTCATGGAGGAGGACGACATGGATGGTTGATGGAGAGGCGTTGGCGGTGATGATGGCGGCGATCTCCACTCCGGCAGGGTGCCGGAACAACGACTCTGGACCCCGAATTTAGGGTTCGTGATGGCGGCGGAGCTCCGTCGGGTTTCTGGAAAAAGTGTTCGAGGGGCTCGCGTTTTTAGGTCGAAAGGGTCCTTATAAGCAAAGGGGGTCGCCAGAGGAGGTCCCAGGGGCAGGTGCGGCCTCATGCCGCGGGCTGGGGCCCGCCCCTGCTCCTAGGGTGGCCCCCCCTCGAGGTCTTCCGCTTCCGAGCTTTATTCTTCTTCAAAAATCACTTTAATAATTTTCCTGGAGTTTTCCGCGAACTTCTGAACCCTGCACAAAAGAAAGACACCAAGTGCAATTCTGCTGAAAACAGCGTCAGTTCGGGTTAGTTCCAAACAAATTCAATAGCAATCAGAGGCAAAACAATAGCAAAGTGTTTGGAAAAGTAGATACGTTTGAGACGTATCAGGACACACCCCATGCAACACATGCTTCAAATCCTTCACCACCAATCCAGAGGGTTGGAAAAAGTAAACATTGCCGCAGAACCAAAAGAACAAAGAGATCAAAGATGTCGCACCATCGACTGGACACCAGCTTTCCTTGAATGACATATCAACTGTCAAGATTCAAAAGAATCCAGTGAATATAGCAACACTTACCCTCACTGGCCTTCACCAACGGTGGAAACATTGAAGGTGTAGGGGCAGGCCGAAGAGACCTTATTCCAATCTGTCATCGTCAGCCACCACCTCGTTGATGCCCCTACGGAGACCAAAACAAACTTTAAATTTATGGACCTTGCAATAGCGGTGAGGTCCCCACCCCTTCCCACCACTAGAGCGGCAATCCGAAAAGACCGGGCCCTGCCGATTCACTGTCAAAGAAAAAGACGGAGATGGGATGAACGGTGGCAATGGCTAGCGCTCTTGTCTCCCCCTGTGTTTGGTATTAGTACATGTTTATGTGAGAGAGGCGTTTTGGAGGCGAGCTTCCTAGAACTCAGTTTTCAAAAGTTTAAAGTTTGCATTTTGAAAATTTCAAAAAAAGGAAAACAATCCTACATTTCGATAATAATATCATCTACATGTGTGTAAAATCTCAATCCGAATTTCGATGTATTTAGGTTGTGTAAAAATGAAAAATGTGTGGATTTGGGTTGGTGAGTAATACACGTTTTAAAAAACTTGAAATTTGGTCAGAATTTTATTTTTATGTAGCCTAGAATACAACGAATTTTACATTGATTTTTTGCATGGTGGTAGAGTTCGACATTATCTACACTTATGATTTTTTCCATTTTTTGAAACTTACAAATGTATATTTTTTGAATTTCTAAAATAACGGGTCCCTTGGAGCTCGAGCTCCATCTCATGTTTTTAATGTTTCTGTATACCTTTTTCTCCCTCGCTAGGGTTTTCGTTCTCTAGTCGACTCCCTGCCATATATGAGGATTAGCTTCTGGATTGTGATTCCTGGCTCTCATTAGGGGTAGCATTGGGCTACTTTCCGGTCTTGGCTACTCTTCGTCCAGTTGGATTGAATTCACAACTCTATTTAAGCACGTTACGAAGGAAGATTGGTTCTAGGTTTTCGCCATGCCAGATACAAGATCAGCTTTCAAACCCTCTCTTCCGGATGATCTGTTGATCTATTGGATCAACTGGGTATCACCAAAGAAGAGCTTGATGTTGTCATCTTTGAGAACGAAGAACAACTGCCGACAGAGGCGACTCGTTGGTTGGCAACTGCACGTGTTCACACTGACAAAGAGGGTGATGGATGGAGGTCCATGTGATTTTCATGGCAAATACGATGGCCTTTTTAAATTAACCATCATCGATGAATAGAAAATGCCAGAAAGCTTCTAGACGACTCGAACAGAAATCGTATTTCCCAACTCACTCTATGATGGTTCTGTGACAGAGAACATGACAACGACTCAGGATTTTTATCAGAATTTATATATGTATGAGGGTAATCATGGCATGGAGGAGCCGAGGAGGTGTTGCAAACAGTACCATGAATTTTTTTTAGATAAAAGGCTCACAGAGCCCAGCTTTTATTAAATTAATAAAGCCACAACCGGCACATAGTACATCGCATTACAAACACACTGCTGGGGATACCAGCTTACAAATGAAAGCACAACAGAGAAGAACGACACCCAACAAGAACGGAGAACAACTAAACCAAGCAGAAACTAAAACGAGAAGGACCAGGGCTTGAGGTCATCATCCTCCACTAACTGAAGAGCATAGGGCATCACCGGATCCGGCCCCAACCATCACCGGGGTCTTCGCATACATGTCTACATAGGCAAAACTTAGCAAGAATGGGGATCATGAGCAGCACCAAACAAAAAGGCACAGAGGTCGCAGGCTCCAGAGCGACGCCTCAAAGAAGGGGACGATGCAAAAGCGTCACCGTCGCCCGATCCAAAAGGATCTGGGTTTTCACCCAGAGATTGTGACCAAGGTGATGGACAAACGAAGGCTACATGATGGCGCAAATGAACGCCAACCTCACTGCAGTCTATTGGGATTTATGTGACGGTGAGGTAACACGTGCTTCAAATGTCGCCGACCAACACCTGGATCCAGGATATCTCACTTGCTTCTTCCAGCGTAACTGGGATTTGTGTGACGTACTTAATACTTTAAATAGTGTTGAATCTCCTGACACCATTAATTCTACTTGCTTTCTTCTAAATCTCATAGTGCAGAGCCCCACCCATCATGCTCAATTTTGACTGATTAGCTTGTGCAATGTCATTTTATAAATTGTCTCAAATGTCCAAGCAAATATATTGAAAAATATTTTACCTTAAATCACATCTAATGAACAATCTGCTTTTGTGTCTGGTAGAGTAATCAGCGAAAATATTATTGTTGCCTATGAATGTCTCCACTTTATGAAAAAAAATGTCGTTAAGATCAATGTTGTGCACCCAAATTGAACATGTTGAAAGCTTATGACAGATTGCAATGGAGCTAACTTGAGGCCATTACACTTAAGTTGGGAATTCATAGTTCCTTTGTTGCATCCCTTATGAGAGTAATATCCATTGCGTCTTTCTCACTACTATTTAATGGATAAAGAACAAATTCTTTTATACGCCTTAGATAGTTCTAATATTAATATGGCAGAGTATTATTCCTCAAAAAAAAATATGGCAGAGTATTAGAGCTATCCTTCCGTGGTTTGCTTTCTTTTTCTCTCTCCCCACGACTTGTCGCATTACATATCCTATACTATGTACAGTACCTGCTGCAGTGGAGCACTATTGTATGAACAGTACCTGCTGCAGTGGAGCACTATTGTATGCACAGTACCTACTGCAGTGGAGCACTATTCTTACACAATACAGAGCAAGCAGCCTCGGGTAATCAGAAACAGGAGCAGCTGGCCTCTTTTTCCTGCTCAGCATGTCCATGGCGTCCAAAATAGACCAGAATGACGCCTTGCCCGCCTAATAGACGCTGTAGACGCCTCACAGACCTAAAGCGGACGTTTTTGGCATGCATCTAAGGCGAGGTCGACGCTTTGCCGTCAGAGGGCGCTCTGACGCCTAGGCGACGCCTCACGGACGCTTTAAAAACCATGTTTGGGATAGAGGATTAACAGGAATAAATCATCTATTCATTTCAGTAAAGGTTGCCCTAGTGTGATCCGTTAAGAAATCGAAGCAATCTTGAAAGTTCCAAATGAAACTTTGGTGGCTAATTTTCTGATTAGCGGTGGTAGCCGAAAGGCATTGTAGCCATTCTCTGGCATTGTTTCTCGTGAAAGCTTAATACAAAGACACGCAGTTCTCCTTTAGGGTTCTCAAAAAAAATGAAACTTTGACTGAGAAATATGTTTTTTTAAAAGAAGTACTAGTATTCATACGGTAGTAAGGAAAGTACAAGATTCAGAACCAGTACAACCAAAGAGGATACAGGTGATGGGTCAGGAACCACCCAACACAAAAAGACCTCAGAAACTAAATCCCCAGGTCCATCTTCAACCTCGCGACTCCAAGAAGGACGAAGACACCAGAGGACGTCCACGCCATCGAAGCCGATCCATGGAGCAGAGAGAGCCCCTAGCCAAGAGGCAAACTTGAGCTGCAGCAACCACCAACCCCAAGGAGTTGGATCTGAAGGAGGATAAACACACATCGGCCGGCGACCTGCGCCGAACTCGCCCTGCTCCGGACCTGGGCTCAGCAGCACCACGCCTCGCAAAGGGAGGCGACCAGGTCCTCCTCCAACAAGCCACAAACCTTGGTCCATCTTCTTCGTCAGCAACGACGAAGCCGTCGACAGCGAAGAGGACTTGAGGGATCTGGCCACAGAGCCCACCAACGAAGCACTCCTGTACAAGCTCCGAGACTCCACAGCGACGTCGGAGCACGCGTCGATGCGACGGCGGAGCCCAAGCACAAAAGCCACCTCCAGGCCAGCATCGCCGCTACACCAGCCTCGATTGGCCACCTTGCTCTCAGATTCGACACCGGCCGCCAACGACGCCACCGGAGACGGATCCAAAGCAGCTTTATTCAACGCTGCCACCATCGCCGGCAAAGCCGCAACGGAGGATGGCCGAAACCCTAACAGACTAGCTAAAACTAGACTAGCTGTACATAGATCCGTCCGACGATTCGATCCCCTCCCCCCTCCGACGGCACCAAGGCCGACGAGAAGGAGGCGGGCGACCGAATCGCCGGCGGAACGGGGAGTCGCCTTCCGGTTCGCCTCGATCTACTGTAGAGGGGGAAAGAGGGGAACGGAGCGAACAACTGAGTACAAGACCTGTCCTCCCCCCGTGGTGGATGGGGATTGGGGATTTGGAATCGGTGTGGAAGACCGAGAAATATGTTGGCATGTTCATGGTTGTAGGCAACTCTAAAATGGTTCTTTTAAATATTTGAATGATAGAGTTTGGAGTCATGTCTTTGATGGATGGAAGACACCATCGACGGGAGAATATGGGGTATTAATAAAATCTGTTGCTCAAGCAGTTCAACTTATTCCATGTGTTGTTTCAAGCATCGAAGGGGTTTGTGCTGAAAAAGACTTTTGGGTGTCATGGGATGTTATGACTATGCCAAAATTCACAGGTCGATTAGGATTCCGTGTCATGTAATTATTCAACTTGTCCTTATTAGCACAACAAGCATGACGGATTTAAACACCAAACTCACTTAGGCTAGTCACAATGAGAGTAATTTAGACTAGTAACATACACATGTTACTACTTTTAAAGTGCATAGTAACATATAGGTGGTGTCATGCATATCTCTATTTATTAGTCTATAGACTCATTTTGCCTCGATTTGTGTGATGTTACAGTAACATAGTATGTTACCACAATCCTCTCTCTCCTCATTAACTACTTGTCACATAAGCAAACTTGTCTTGATATGTGTGATGTTACTAGCTAAGTTACCCCCAATTGTGGCTAGCCTTAGTGTCCGTATTTTGCAAGTTGTTTACATCCCGTGGACAGACTTCTTGGCTGCTGAACTAGAACCTCGACCATCACAAATTTTCGATCCATCCTTGAAGGGCTTATACGAAGAATTGGCAATGGATCTACTACATCTATTTGGCATCACAACTTGCTCCCCCGAAGCTCACGTCTAAGTCCGATTGTGGCCTTAGTTACTAATCCACATGAGATAAATTATGTGAAATTTGAGAATCTCATTCTAGTACAAAAAAAATCCTAAAAATCGTAAAAATCGGAGAGGATAGGGATAAGAGATAAACAAATGGGAAATTCAGCAATGTTAAGCTCACTCTTAGACAAAACTTGCGAGGAAACCTGGAAGACAACATGATCTCCTCTTCCATACTATATCTTCTCGCCGATTCACCACTTCCATCTACAGTTGATGGATAATTTGTTACAACACCATTATTTTGTGCATTGACAAAGACAACATCTTGAACTTTTTGTTTGTGTGATCGAATGCTTCCTAGTGTTGACTCCACTTGTTTCATTGTTGGACGGCCCTCCCCTCTTAATCTTATACATTCCACTGCAAGTGCGGCGACTTTTTCAACATTTTTGTCTTCCACCTCAATAAGTTGTGGATCTAGTATCTGCGACAAATTTCCTTCTTCATGTTAGGGTAATAGATGCTTGTATTACCAGGGGGCCAAAGGCCACAATATATAGTACACGTACAGGTGCAAATATACAGCAAACCCCCTAACACATGGGGAAACTATAATATACAATATATACTCTAACACTCCCCCTCAAACTCAGGGTGGATCCAGAACACTGAGTTTGGAGAGTAAGAAGTCATGCTGCGCTCGGGTTTGTGCCTTTGTAAAGAAATCCGCCAACTGCAAATCTGAAGGCACATAATGAAGCGCAACAACCTGATCCTGCACCTGAGCACATGTATAAAAAGCATCAACACCAATATGCTTGGTCAGCTCATGCTTGACTGGATCACGTGCAATACTGATAGCACCTATACTGTCACACAAAAGTGGAGTGGGTGTCGTAATAGAGACCCCAAAATCTGCAAGCAACCACCGTAACCAGGTCACCTCAGCAATCAACGAAGCCATAGCCCGCAGCTCAGCCTCAACACTCGAACGGGAAACCGCAACCTGTTTCTTCGTCTTCCAAGCAACAAGCGAACCACCAAGAAACACACAGTAAGCAGAAAGTGAACGACGATCCGAAGGATCACTCGCCCACGTAGCATCCGAGTAGCACTGGAGCTGGAGAGAGCTGGAGCTAGGAAAGAAAAGATGACGAGTAATCGTGCCACGAAGATAACGAAGGACACGAAGGAGATGACTGTAGTGAATGGTGGTAGGAGCTGAGACAAACTGACTCGGAATATGAACAGGATAAGAAATATCAGGACGAGTGACAGCAAGATAAACAAGACTCCCAACAAGATGACGATAATGTGTGGGATCCGAAAGAGGATCACCATCAGTAGGACAAAGCTTAACATTAAGCTCCATAGGAGTCTCAACTGTGCGCTCATCCATAAGGGCAGCACGAGTAAGGAGATCCTGAATATACTTTTCCTGGGAGATATAAAAGCCATCAGAAGTGGAGGAGATCTCAATCCCAAGAAAGTAGCGAAGAGGACCAAGATCAGTCATAAGAAACTGATCACGAAGACGAGCCTTGACAAAGGCAATATACTCAGGATCATCACCAGTAATGATCATATCATCAACATAAAGAAGGAGAAGAGTGCGTCCACGAGGAGAAGTGTGAACAAATAGCGCTGGATCATGCAAACTAGGAGAGAAACCAGCAGCAGTCACCACAGAAGCAAAGCGCTCGAACCAGGCACGAGGGGCCTGTTTCAGGCCATAAAGAGAACGTCGAAGACGACAAACCATCCCATCAGGTACAGAATACCCAGGAGGAGGTTGCATGTAAACCTCCTCACTCAACTCGCCATTAAGAAAAGCGTTCTGAACATCAAGCTGGGACACAGACCAGCGTCGAACAGAAGCAACAACAAGAAGAGTACGCACAGTGGTCATATGAGCCACAGGAGCAAAAGTCTCATCATAGTCACGGCCGTGCTCCTGCTGAAAGCCACGAGCCACAAGACGCGCTTTATAGCGCTCAAGAGATCCATCAGAGCGGGTCTTAATTTTATAGACCCACTTACACGTGATAGGACGGACACCAGAAGGTGGAGAAACAAGATCCCAGGTGCCGGTGCGCTCAAGCGCAGCAATCTCCTCAGCCATGGCAAGCTGCCATTCGGGATGTTGCTCAGCATCCCGATAAGAAGTCGGCTCGGAGACAACAAAGAGACCATACTGACTAGGAGAGTAACGGTTTGGAGGACGACGTGGACGAACAGGCGGAAGAGGTGGAGAACTAGGAGACGCATCAGCAGAAGATAACTCATCAGAAGAGGAAGAAAAAGAATCGGCAGAGGAAGGATCCGAAGCCGGAGAACGAGGAGAACTAGGAGAACTAGACGGAGGAGATGATGGCGCCAACGAAGGGGGCGCATCAGAAGGAAGAGGAGAAGGGACAGCAGAAGGTGTATCAGGAAAGAGAAGAAAAGAGATATCATCCACCAGGTAAGTACCAGAGGTGGGGCGAGGATAGAAGGAATGCGTCTCATCAAACGTGACATCACGAGAGATGCGCATCCGACGACCAACAGGGTCCCAGCAGCGATAGCCTTTATGCTCATCACTGTATCCGAGAAAAACACACTCAACAGACTAAGCGGTCAGTTTGGTGCGTTCACGAGTAGGAAGAAGGACATAGCAAACACAACCAAATAACCGAAGAGTCGAGTAGTCTGGAGAGCTACCAGAGAGACGCTCGAGCGGAATGCCACCGTGAAGAGCAGCAGAAGGCTGAATGTTGATGAGGTAAGTCGACGTAGCGACAGCCTCAGCCCAGAAATGCGGCGGAAGAGAGGAAGCAATCATCATAGCACGGGTAGTCTCAAGAATATGACGATGCTTACGCTCGGCGACACCATTTTGAGCATGGGCGCCGGGACACGAGAACTGGGCAAGGGTGCCCTGCTCAGCAAGGACACCACGCAGGTGCTGGGAGATATACTCTCCTGCAGAATCAGCACGAAACACACGAATAGGAGTGGAATGCTGAGTACGAACCATGGCCACAAAGCGCTGATAAATAGCGAGCACCTCACTGCGAGAGCGCATAAAAAATAACCAGGTGTACCGTGAAAAATCATCAATGAACAAAATATAGTATCGATGGCCCCCTTTAGAAGCAAAGGGTGCCGGACCCCAAACATCTGAATGAACTAAATCAAAAGGTCGCTGAGATACAGACGCACTAGTAGGATAGGGAAGCTGAATCTGTTTGCCTAACCTACAACCCTGACACGAATGTAAAGACACATCTCCTGAGACAGACCCCAGAAGACCACGACGAACTAATGACGATAAACGGGAGCCACAAAGGTGACCCAGCCGATGATGCCACTGCTGAAAGGAGCCAGTGACAGAAGCAGCAACCGCAGGAGTACTGGCAGATGAAGTGTTAGCGGAAGGAACGCGAAGCCAGTCCAACTCCCATAGCCCCGGGGACTCAAGGCTGCGAGGGCCAGCTCCAACTAGGGCCTGTGTACGACGGTCCTGAACAGCACAAGAATCAGCATCAAGAATGACGCGACAACCAGAATCAGTAAGCTGGCTAGCAGAAAACAGGTTCATCTTAAGACTAGGAACATGAGAAACATCAGGAACAGAGAAAGAGAAAGTAGAAAGGGTGCCTCGACTGGAAACGGGAAGAGAGGTACCATCAGCCGTGATAACACGGATAGGAGAAATAAGAGAGCGAAGAGTAGAAAGAATAGAAGACGCAGAAGTCATATGAAAAGAAGCTCCAGAATCCAGATACCACGGGGATGACGTACCTGACTGTGTAGAAGGTGGTGGTCGCGCGGTGCCAGAAGAGCTAGGCACAGAACCAGCAGTACCCGTCGAGGAAGAGCCTGTAGCAGCGAGCAGACTACGAAGACCTCGGATAATGTCCTGATCAGACAGTGCAGCAGCAGAAGATCCTGACGATCCAGCCTGGGTAACAGCAGAAGATCCTGAAGAACCAGCCTGCCTACGAGCATGGTACTGCTGACGTAAGCTGGGATCCCTCTTCCAGCAGCTCGAGATATCATGACCAGGCCTGTTACAGTAGGCGCAGGGAGGACGAGGAGGTGCACGGGACTGCTGAGGCTGACTCTGACCCTGGGCCGGAGGAGTAGAGAGTAGCGGCGGACCTGGAGACCGCAACGAGGCTGGCGGCACAGAAGGACCACGAGCAGACGGCACAGGAGGACCACTAGCAGCAAGTACAGAGGGAACCTCAAGAAGACCAGCACCACGAAGACGAGTCTCCTCAGCACGAAGCTCAGCTAGTACCTCAGAGAGCGGAACACGACCACGAGCAAGCAGCTGGGCACGACGCGGCTCAAACTCCTTGCGGAGCCGCGACAAGAACTCATAGACGCGCTGAAACTCCAGATCCGCGCGCACAGTCAGACAGCAGGGACAGGTGCCACACACAGCAGTACGAAGAGAATCAAGCTGACGCCATATAGCAGCACTCTGAGTGTAGAACTCATCAATAGTGGAATCACCCTGCTGAAGATCATGCTCCTGACGAACCACAGACAGGTAAAGAGCATCGCCAGACGGCTGGTAGCGCTGACGAAGAAAAGTCCACTGAGCAGCAGCAGTGGGAAGACCCATGAACTCAGCAGCATACTGAGGCAGAACACTGGAAGTAAGAACAGCAGCAGCACGAGCATCCTCATCTATCCACTGAGTGTAGTCAGTCAGATCCAGCCGGTATGTCGCAACAGCAGTAGAATGCTCCTGGACCTTCCCGTTATAATCAGCCAGAGCAGTATCATAAGCACTCTGGGCTGCATCCTTGACCTCCTGAGTAGCATCAGAAGCAAGGGCAACAGGCGGCGGCGCAATGGGTGCCAGAGGAGCAACGGGGCGCGGCGGACAGGAGACCTCGCCAGAAAGCACACCCCAAAGACGAAGACCGCGCATGTGGACGCGCATGAAGGCAGCGAAATCAGGGTAATTCGCGCCATCAAAAATCACCGGGCAGCGAGGAATCGCAACATAGCCCGACGAGAAAGACATTGTACCTGTTGTTGTTGTTTTTTTTTTTTTTACGGAAACAGAAACGGAGCAGACGTCACGCGCCGAGCCGAGCCGGGCCGAAGAGGCGGCTCAAGCCGAGCCGAAGAGCCGAGCCGAGCTACTGGAAACAGATCGAGCCGATCGATAAATCGATCGATCGATCGATGCTCCCGGCCGACCGAGACGAGGACTGCGGCGGCGGGGCAGCGGACGGCGGGGCGGCGGACGGCGGGGCAGACGAGATGCGGGAGGCCGGCGACGGCCGGGACGACGAGGCGGCGGACGGCGGCGAGATGCGGGAGGCCGGCGGAGGGCGGGCGACGGCCGGGACGACGAGGCGGCGGACGACGGCGGGATGCGGGAGGCCGGTGGAGTGAAGAGGAGCCGGCGGCGGGCGGGAAGAGGAGTAGCAGGGGGCGGACGCGGGAAGGGGCGGCTCGGTGGCTTGGTGCGGACGGCTGCCGACGGGGGAGGAGCACGGGCGGGTCGATGATGCGTGCGAGCACGGGGACAGGCGGGTCGGGGAGGATGGAGGAGCCGGCGGCGAGGAAGAGGCGAGGCGGCGGCGGCGACCGGGCGCGGCGGCAAGGTGCCGAGACGGGCGGCGAGAAGAGAGGAAAAAAAAAGAACCCTACGGCTCTGATACCATGTTAGGGTAATAGATGCTTGTATTACCAGGGGGCCAAAGGCCACAATATATAGTACACGTACAGGTGCAAATATACAGGAAACCCCCTAACACATGGGGAAACTACAATATACAATATATACTCTAACACTTCATACAAGGTAGCAAAATCCACAACAAGGCCCTCTCCTTCTGAAGACAAATATGCAAATGGCTTTTTTCTAGTCAACAATTCTACAAGCATAACTCCAAAGCTATAAACATCACTTTTCTCTGTGAGTCGACCTGTGTAGAAGTACATAGGGTCCAAATACCCTCTTGTACCTTGCACCATTGTTGTTACACCTGACCTTTCCACTGGAACATACCTTGAAGCACCGAAGTCTGCTATCTTTGATGTAAGAGAATCATCCAAAAGTATGTTGCCAGATTTGATATCTCTATGAATGATAGGTACAGAAGCTGTTGAGTGAAGATATGATAGAGATCCCGCGGTCTCAGTTGCAATACGCAACCTATTGTCCCATGATAATGAGCTTGGGCCTTGGACATGAAGATGCTCATAAAGGGTTCCATTGGATATGAACTCATAGACTAACATTGGAACTTCTGTCTCAAGGCAACAACCATAGAGTTTCACCACATTTCTATGGTTGATTTGCGATAGGATAGCAACCTCATTGATAAACTCATCAATCTCCTTTTGTACCACCTTTTTCAGTTTCTTGATGGCGACGACATGAAGGTCTGATAAAATCCCTTTGTAGACTATACCATGCCCTCCACCACCAAGCTCACGAGATTTATCAAAATTATTTGTTGCTTTCTCCAGCTCTTCCAAGGATATGATCATTCTTTCTGCAATATCAGCTCTCTGTGAAACCAATTGTTGCAAAAGTCGCCCGCGATTTTGCTCGAAGAACTTCCGCTTCAACCTTTTTGCTCTTGTATGTTTAACTTTGTTGGAAATGAAGATTACAGTGAGGAACGAAAGCATGAGGCCTGCCCCAATAGCAACTCCAGTAGCAATGTATATACCTAAAAATTCATATATAAATAATATCATTGATTTTTTTCCATGATATATTCATACATGAAATGGCCAAATTACAGTGCCAGTATATATAGAACACCCTCAATGTCCGTTCACGTACTAATTGAATCAACAAATAAACTACTCATGTTATTTATAGCTTAGGTGTAGATCTACAATGAGAATAAGCAGTGGCAGTGCAGTGATAGCCATACCACCGATGCTACTAAAGGAAAGTTATGGTTGGAATACGAATTAATCAAAACTGCTCACCTGTAGTTAAGTGTTTGCCGTGGCCACCTGGAGTGAAAAAAAGAAGAAGTAAAATCACTTAATGAGATTTCAGAGAAGGAAAAGCAAATCAAATTAACCTGCAGTGCATATAATAACATGCTAACCTTTGCACTCAAGTCTAAGTAAAGATATGCCGAAGAGGAAGGGATACATAACCTTGTTTTTAACACATGGTGTTGTTTACCTAGTCTTACCACCAGCCATTGTTCTGTCTGCACTGCGGTTAATTAGCCAGTTAGAATAATGTATCTTGTGCCTACCAGTACATTGATAAGATTGCTGCTAGACCTTTTTTCCTTTAGCGCTGCGGTTTATGCACATAACTCAGTCGTGTTTATCAGTACAAAACAACCATACACCTATCTATTAGGTTATAAAAGCTAGCTACCAGAGATGCTGACTGAACTTGATCTTACCTTCTTTTCCCGATAGAATAAAGCCCAGTTTAAAGATAGGTAGATATGAAACAAAGAAAAAAAGCCCGAAGAGATTTCATTCATAAATCCAAAGGTATCGGCCTCCTTCATGTGAGCCCTACTCATATATCCGTTGTCTCAGATCTGAACTCATCACTGAAACTAAAATGTACTGATCAGTGCGTACGATACAAAGCCAGATCATTGCTGGGGCAGATAGCATAAGACAAGCCCAAAAGAAACAGAAAAAAGTGTGTACTTTGAGATCTACACAGGATGCATGGCAAGTGTCACAGCGGTAATCAGTAATCACAGGATGGCTAGCGACAAGACGACGTTCACCTACCCACCATGGCAACCGATGGAGCACATGCTGCCCTCTGTCCGATGCATGTACCTTCAACTCGAGCGAGCATACTTAACGTACGCGAGCGCTATTTATATACTAGTACTAGTAGTTAGTTAGTTACTACCTTTTCGATAAAGGGTATCATATCCGAAAAGTCTCTGTTGCTCCCGAGTACCAGTACTCCTGCTCATTTCAAAAAATTGAAAAAAATAGTTTAAAGTTTCAAAAAATATTGAAAAAAATCACAGATGTAGGAAAAAGTGTATCCCACAACAATGTAAAAAATCAAGTTCAAATACTTTGTATTTTGAGCTAAACAAAAATAACAAAATTTTACACGATTGTGGGATACACCTTTATCTACGCCCATGATTTTTATTAATATTTTTTAAAACTCGTAAGTATTTGTTTTATTTTTTTTAAATGAGCAGGAGCACTGGAGCTCGGGAGCACCAATTCTCTACTCGTATCATATCGAGGTCTCTAATTATGGTCGACCGTCTAACTTTTGTTTTTTCTGATACCAGTTGTATGGCGTGTCCATTCTCAATGAATTTACGCGTATTATCTTTGAATTGGGATGTTACCGATAACTGGTCTAAACCAAATCTCTTTCACCAAGTTATCAAACCCATCACGATGCAACCATCCTAATTTGAACTTGAGCTGGTGGTACGTATGTGGTTTGGGTACTCCAGAGGTCTATAAAATTGGTGTGTGGTTCCAACAACGACTCTATGCGCTCCAAAGCATGTACCGACACCAAAGATTACTAAGTTTCCTAACCGGCATCCATAAGCACGTGATCTAGTTTTTCATAGGTCGGTTGTGAAAGAATAACTGCCTCCCAGTCATATGAACCTCTCTTAAATTCAAACTATCAATTACACCATTGAAAAGAAAGGGCCAATGGTTGTCGAATCGACCTCTACTTTCCTCGTGTATGAATCTGAGCATGTTGAAGTCCCCGCCTATAAGAATATGATGGGGGTTATCTATCGCCAGATTAACCAATTCACGGAGAAAAGTGGACTTATATTCCTCTTGGGTAGCACCACACACAGATACTAGATTCCAGATAAAATTATCGGCTTAATTTATTACGAATGTGAAATTTCATATGAAAATCAACATCCATGGAATCCGATTTTACACCGAGTAAAATTCCTCAAGGTCTACCACGAGGAGGACGAGAATGCCAGGTGATCCCAACCCCCTGATAGGCAGTTAAGAACACCAACTGGAAAGTCCCGTGTACCCGTTTGTGAAATTGCCAAAAAAATCCAAATCGACATCTCGAATGCATTGTGTGATATGTAAATGCTCAAGTCACCAATATGTCCGCTATTTATGAATATTCCGTTTATGGAGAAACTGTTGGAAATTTTGACACTTTCGTCTTTTTGCGTGGTTTATTATTATTTTTTGAGGCAGGTCGGCAAACCCCTAACCTAACCTCATCCATACCCACCTCATTACCTCTCACACTAGCTAGATTAGAATATGAGATAGAAGGTGACATCTAATATGGCATCCGTCTCATCCTCATCTATAGGGGGTCTACTCCACACATCTGGAGTTTGCCTTTAGTTACTACTACTATTAGTTGCGAATCACAGTGGAAGGCAGGAGTGTGACTACCATGGCTGCTCCTACGGGCGGCGCCGCCGCAGAAGGAGGGGTTGCACCGGCGGCCACCCCGCACGCCGACATACCCAAGATCATGTCGTCTCTTCCCACAGGTCCGGGGTTCCCGCTCTACCCGCTGCGCTACTACGGGGGCTTCTGGATGCCGGACATGTTCCTCAGGGGCCTCGCCGTGTCGCACGCGCGCTTCAGGCCTAGACCCGCCGACGTGTTCCTCGCGAGCTTCCCCAAGTCCGGCACCACATGGCTCAAGGCCCTCGCCTTCTCCGCGCTCAACCGCGTGGCCCACCCGCCGTCCGCCGCCGGCAACCACCCGCTCCACCGCGGCAACCCCCACGACCTCGTCCCCTTCCTCGAGCTCAGCGACGAGCTCGTCGCCGCCGACTACGCCGGGGAGGACGAGCTGTACGGGGAGCTCCCTTCTCCCCGGCTGCTCGCCTCCCACGCCCCCTACTCGCTGCTGCCCCACGGCGTCACCACGGACTGCAAGATCGTGTACGTGTGCCGGGACCCCAAGGACACGCTGGTCTCCTTCTGGCACTACCACGAGAAGACCACCGCGACGACGCTGCGGGTGGGCGGTGTCGTCGCCGGCGCCATGCCAACCTTCGAGGAGGCCTTCGAGCTCTTCTGCGAGGGCCGGTGCGTGGTTGGCCCGCAGTGGCGCCACGCGCTCGAGTTCTGGGAGGCCAGCCGCCGGCGTCCCGACCAGATCCTGTTCCTCAGGTACGAGGACATGCTGCTCGACCCGGCGGGGAACCTGAGGAAGCTCGCGGCGTTCATGGGGTGCCCGTTCTCGCCGGAGGAGGAGGCCGCCGGGGTGGTGCGCGACGTCGTGGAGCTCTGCAGCCTGGGGAAGCTCAAGGCGTTGGAGGTGAATAGGAGCGGGAGCACGCTGCTGGGGCTCAAGAACGAGTCGTTCTTCAGGAACGGGAAGGTGGGGGACTGGAGCAGCTGCATGACGCCGGCCATGGCGGCGCGGCTGGACGGGATCGTGGAGGAGGCGCTCAAGGGCTCCACGCTTACGTTTGGCAGCTCCAAGAATTAGAACATCTTACAGCGAGCTAGCATGCATGGCAGCAGGCAATCTATCCATCTCGTCCAAAACTTGGGTCCAAATAATACTTTCTCCAATGTAAAATGGAGCTTCGTCTCCTCTCCTTTGTTTTCAACCTCCTTTGCATTGTATACCCGCATAAAAGGAACTAGTAGGCCTTGTCGCGGCGGCACGCCGCGCCTGTGTGGTTACTTCGTAAGGGACAGTATAGCTTTCCCTTTACAACAAATCAGACTTTTAGCTAAATATACATGCACATCTTTCCGTGGGGGTAGGATCGTTGTCTTGTTAATTTGTATTAAGCAGTGTTCAAGTTCAAGACAAAGTTTACATGGTTTAGTTTAATTAATGGGGTAGTGAGTTGATATCTACCTGCGCAGTACTGTATAAAGTATAAGATGCTCTGTGTCCATCTTGTGTTTTTCGTTGCACTTATTGGTATTCAGAATTTCACGCAGAGAACAAAAAACATAAGAGGGCTAGAAAAGGCATATAAGAGATCGCAGTATTACGGAAGATTGCATTGCACACATATGTGAAAAAATAAAATGAAATTAACGTAGGCCTTTATTGTCACAAACGATTATACAAAATAAGCACCTCATAATATACAGATTGTTGAAACAATCTGCAAAGAAAAAATTGAAAAGGCCATCAGATCAAAAAAATTAATGAAGTCTTGTTCTTATCAAGTGTTGTCATCTCCTCTATCATAGCCGCTCTCCATTTTGCATATTGTTTCATCTCCTGCCAATCACGTGGTATATGTAGAGTGGAATTCAGTGCAACTATAAATGACTTATATTTGGAACCCAAAGACATATATGAGACATAGTTAGACATATCATATTGAGATAAATCCTTTGGTAATTTCCCTGCAGTGCAACGTGGCTGCTTTCTGAGAGCAATAGGAATAGCTAACTCATCCAATAGTAAGGGAAGTGTATCATCAATTTGAGAAGATGACCCAAGCACATCTGATTGTGTTACACTTGGCAAGGTTCCTTGTGCTTGTATTTTAGGAGTTTCTTGATCTTCACGATCACACCTAGATGGGATAACTTCCACTTCAGATTGGAGTCTCCTTTTATACGCCTGAACTTCGTGTTCTTCATTCGGTTTTGGCCACCTCACACCTTCATTTTGTTCATCATGTTGCTCCCCATGTACATGTTCTTGCCCTGCATCCATCACACCCACATCATCATGTACATCTTCTACATGTATAACTCCAACTATCATCTTCTGTGATATTGCATCACTATCTTCTCTACTATCATCTCCCCATGTCCTGCAATTTTCATCTCCATCTGGGCTATCATCAGTAAACAAATCAGGAAACCCATTAGTTAAGTCAGTAGGTTCTCCATAGAAGGGTTCATTTTCTCTAAAGGTAACATCCATGCTCACAAAAATTCTTCTCTCCGATGGACACCAGCATTTATAGCCTTTCTGTTTACCGGAGTACCCAACAAACACACATTTTATAGCTCTCATATCTAATTTCCCAACAAATGGTTTGTGGTCTCTTACAAAACACACACACCCAAATACTCTTGGAGGAACCATATAAGTTGTTTCCCCAGTTAGACACTCTATTGGTGTCTTGTATCCTAGCACTCTTGATGGCATTCTGTTTATTAAATAAGCTACCGTCATCACTGCGACATTTCATAAAATTTAGGAACATTCATAGCTATCGTTAGACAACGAGTGACTTCTAACAAATGCATGTTCTTCCGCTCAGCTAAACCATTATGCTGAGATGCACCTGGGCAAGTGGTTTGATGAATAATCCCGAGATTGGACAAGTACTCATCAAATTCTGTGTTCACATACTCTGTGCCATTGCCAGTGCGGAATATCTTCATACATGCATTATATTGAGTCTTGATCATATTATGAAAGTCTCGAAAGCACTCAAACACATCAGCCTTACTCCTCAACAAATAAACCCAGGTAACTCTAGTGCAACAATCAATGAAGGTAACAAAAGAACGATAACCATGTATAGATGAAACTCCACTAGGACCCCACACATCAGACTGTATAGTCTAAAATGGTTCTGCACTTCTATTATCAGATAACAGGTAACAACTTCTAATATGGTTCCCATACTCAGAGGCATCACAAACAAGCTTTTCCTTATCAATCTTATTGAAGAAACTAGGATAAAGTTTACCCAAAGTACTGAAAGACATGTGTCGTAGTTCCTCTTCACCTGGTGATATACATGCACATTTTACAGTTTGACCCTCATAAAACACACACCTCTTACAATTCCAACCGTCACTACACATGTAGTTCAACAAAGCTTTCAACCACTGCTATGACAATGAATAAATCATAGTCAACCATATCAACATATTGTATCAATTTTAGACTTTCCTTGGTAAATAAAATCATCATCAAAACTATTTTCATCTGCAAGAGACCAATGTCTTCGTGATTTTTTGCACTTGATAGGCCAATAATCATTGTCTGAAATTATTGCTAGTGAGTCAAAGTTAGACTTTTTCTGGATAATGATTATTTAGGCAGGGCAAATGAGATGCCACAAAACCTCAAACCCCTTTCTAAACAAACATGTGTGCAATTTTTAATGCCCGATTATGATGATTATGATGAAGCAATGACGAACAATTGACATCATCAAAAAGTTTAAATCTTACCAAAGTTTGTCTTGTACAAAATTTATTAGATGAGTAGTAACAAATCATAAGAAAGGCCCCTCCTCGTGCCTTGATCTGTCACAATTATGTATCGCCCCCCTTTTCAAAAAAAAAAAAAATTTATGTATCGCCCCACTTCACAGTGCTTTGATCTGTCACAATTATGTATCGCCCAACTTCACAGTGCTTTGATCAGACAAATGCTATGGGAGATAAAATATAGTTGATCAATTCGTACTTGAGATCTACACAACATGGCAAGTGTGAGAGCGGTGATCACAGGATGGCTAGCGACAAGACGACGTTCACCTACCCACCATGGCAACCGATCGAGCACATGACATGACATGTTGCCCTCTCCGATGCACGTTCAACTCGAGCTTATATATACTCCTCCACTAGTTGCGAATCACAGTGGAAGGCAGGAGGAGTAGGACTACCATGGCTGCTCCCACGGGCGGCGCCGCCACCGCAGAAGGAGGGGTCGCACCGCACGCCGACATACCCAAGATCATATCGTCTCTCCCCACAGGTCCGGGGTTCCCGCTCTACCCGCTGCGCTGCTACGGGGGCTTCTGGCTGACGGACATGTTCCTCACGGGCCTCGCCGCGTCGCACGCGCGCTTCAGGCCCAGACCCACCACCGACGTGCTCCTCGCGAGCTTCCCCAAGTCCGGCACCACCTGGCTCAAGGCCCTCGCCTTCTCCGCGCTCAACCGAGCGGCCCACCCGCCGTCCGCCGCCGGCAACCACCCGCTCCACCACGGCAGCCCCCACAGGCTCGTCCCCTTCCTCGAGGTCGCCACCGCCGGGGAGGACGAGCTGTACGGGGAGCTCCCTTCTCCCCGGCTGCTCGCCTCCCACCTCCCCTACTCGCTGCTGCCCCACGGGGATTGCAAGATCGTGTACGTGTGCCGGGACCCCAAGGACACGCTGGTCTCCTTGTGGCACTTCCACAAGAAGACCACCGCGACGATGCTGCGGGCGTCCGGCGTCGTCGCCGGCGCCATGCCAACCTTCGAGGAGGCGTTCGAGCTCTTCTGCGAGGGCCGGTGCGTGTTCGGCCCGCAGTGGCGCCACGCGCTCGAGTTCTGGGAGGCCAGCCGCCGGCGTCCCGACCAGATCCTGTTCCTCAGGTACGAGGACATGCTGCTCGACCCGGCGGGGAACCTGAGGACGCTCGCGGCGTTCATGGGGTGCCCGTTCTCGCCGGAGGAGGAGGCCGCCGGGGTGGTGCGCGACGTCGTGGAGCTCTGCAGCCTAGGGAACCTCAAGGGGCTGGAGGTGAACAGGAGCGGGAGCACGCCACTGGGGTTCAAGAACGAGTCGTTCTTCAGGAACGGGCAGGTTGGGGACTGGAGCAGCTGCATGACGCCGGCCATGGCGGCGCGGCTGGACGGGATCGTCGAGGAGGCGCTCAAGGGCTCCACGCTAACTTTTGGCAGCGCCAAGAATTAGCTAGACCATCTTACAGCGAGCTAGCATGCATGGCAGCAGGCAATCCATCCATCTCGTCCAAAACTTGGGTCGGATTAATACTTTCTTAATGTAACATGTTAGGCCTAGCTAATCTCGCTCATCGTTGTAACGTTTTGTACCCTTTCTGTGAGGAATAATGTGTGCATGGTCGTCGCATGCGTGCACATATATGGTCTCGCTCTCTGAATTGACTATCGCTAAACCTGAGTTCAGGTTATCAGAGATTAGCAACGATATTTGGTATCAGAGGTCCATGTCAAATTCCGACGTGAGCAGAGGGGAGAAAGGTGGATGCAGCGGCAGCGCGTCCAAAACGCCGCCGCCGGCTGCGAGACGACAGCACTCTCCATCGCCGGTGGCTCGTCGTGGCCGCAACCCTGTGCGCCGCGGAGCCGACGAACTGGTTGTGCGCGAGGCCCCCTCGCCGGAGCTAGTCCGCACCCTCGCTGCCAAAGATTGCGTAAACCCTCAAATTCATCCACGTCGTGCCGCGGAAATACCGGCCCATAGTGATGGCCATTGAGCAGGTTATCAAATATGAAGGGAGACACCGGCAACGCGGTTTTTCCACCCGGGCTAGCGCGTCCCCGGCCTATCCTCGCCGTCCGAAGTCTGTTTGAGATGTGTACTGTTCACTTTGCAGAAACCAACCTATACAAGTCCATCTTCGCACCCCTATAGAGACTAAAGTGCACAGGTTCATCTTCCCCTTATCCTCTTCCTCGTCTCGTGACTCTGCTCCTTATCCTCATGCCGCCGCCGTGACTCTGCTCCTTATCCTCTTCCTCGTCTCTCTCACGTTCTGGTCGGCGTCCAGCAAGAACATGGCATGATCTTCGTTGGCTCGACCTGGTGGAGCTCCTCGGCGGCGACGCGCACGGCCGCGGAACACCTGTACGGGAGGTTTGAGCCCAGGGTCAGGATGAGGTACGGGCCTGCAGCACGCCGGCGCCGGCAAGCCTATGCTGGACGGTAGCGGCCGGTTCTCCTTGATCCGTGTGGCTCATTTGATTCTGCCCCACCTTTTGAGGAATCCAATTGATGTTCTGTTTTCTTGATCAGATCCGTGCAGGTATGGTGATTGCGGCCAGATTCTATTTTCTTTTTTTGGTCAGATGTGTTTTCCTTTGTCAGATGTAAAAGTAAAACTGCTCATGTTCAGATGCAAAAAAAAGTTTGTTCATGTTCCGTACGATTCAATTTCATGTGTGAAATTTTGGCTTCAAAGCAAATGGATTTTGTTCATGGAGAACTGGAGATTTTTTCTATTCCTTTCCCGATTTGGATTTAGTTAGTGCCATTTTTGTACCTGTACGTTCTTATGTTCAGACCTGGATTAAGTTCCTGCCATTTTTCTTTTGTTTTGTTGGAGATTTCTTCCCCGTACGTTTTTATTTCTTTCCTGTTACATAATTGTGTTCTTTGACTCGATTCTTGTTTGCTTGTTTGTTCCAGCATGGCTGTTAATGTGAAGAATTGGAGATTTCTTCCCGGTATGATTTTATTTTTTTCCTGCTACCGGGTTTTATACTTACTATATTTTGTTACATATAGTTTCTCGAAATTATGGCCGGATTTCATTTCATTGTGGTTTTGTCCCCCCCAAATTCTTGGTCGGATTTTTTATTTGCTTCCACCTTTTTTCTTCTTGTATACGGTTTCCTAAATTTGAGAATAAATGGTTTTCTAGAATAAATTCGGATATAGATGCTCCAGATCATGTCTGACAATGTCAGAATGTGGTCAGCCAAAGCCTTTTATTTTTTAGAAGATAGTCAAACAAATGTACTCCGTATGGACGAAGATGCTCCTGGTCTTTCTTGCATAAGAAGGACTAATGTAAGGTTTGTCTTGCAAACTCAGAGGGACCTTTTAATAGAAATCCGTTTTGGTTGAGGGACTTGGTTGCAATTTTACATGGACGTCAGTTGAATCTGAAACGCATGATGACCGGCCAAGATAAGCCGGGGACGCGCTAGCCCAGGCGGTATTGCTTTTCCGGAGACACCGGTGACAGCTACAAACAATCAACACTTTGAATGATTCAGCTCTAAGCGAAGTGGCGGTCGTGGCCCGAGCAAACCTGTCGTGGTAGGCATGGGCCATGTTCATGCTAGCTTCGAGATGAGGCCACGAACACCAGCCACGCCTCCCCTAAGGACGCTTCCAACGGCGCTGCCCCCATCCAGCGTGGCCTTCAGCGACGTGAACTTCAACATGGAGGCATGCGCTTTTGCAGCGCCGCCACCGACCAAGCGTGGTCATTTGCCTATACATTAGATATACACTCAGCATACTCACATGTACTCTCAAACAATAGTGGCATGAGCATATCACCAGTCCACAAGTACGATTGCATAGCACCACATTGCCATTCTTAGCACACATACTCTGAAGCACTCAACCAATTGTATACTCCTTAAAAATAACCACGGGGTGTAACGACGCAACACCCACAAAACCTTTCCATCATCAGTGAAGAATATCCTACGCAAAATGAACGAGGAAAGACAAGAGAAAAACGGCTTATGCCGTAGTAGATGTGGAGCTACTAATCAATTTACAATTCTCTGACACTACAAATAACCGCTATGATTTTTCAAAGCTGTACGGTGCTAAACAACTGGACCCAGGGACGGACAAGACATATATCATGCTGCGGCGTGCCTGCATCTGCAGAAACATGTTCGTATATTTTTCTTCCAGGAGCTACCTGGCACCTCCAAAATGCAAATCAGTGGAAATC
Organism: Puccinellia tenuiflora; assembly: GCA_012064385.1. Lineage (NCBI taxonomy): Eukaryota > Viridiplantae > Streptophyta > Magnoliopsida > Poales > Poaceae > Puccinellia > Puccinellia tenuiflora. The sequence goes on along the minus strand of QRDG01001441.1, from coordinate 625,279 downwards.
CGTGACCTTTGCTACACCCATCCCCTATGTATTCACCACAAAAATTACCAGGGCCAAACAGACCCAGAGGTACTCCATAGCTGGCGCTAAACAATATGAACACAGACTAGCGAGGGCTATAGGGTACCACATGTCACAAGCAGCTAAATGATCGATGGAGCCTGAGCACCGAACACTTACAATCTACAGCGACGATTCATGAGATCTCCCAAGTGACGCGGTCACAATGGGAGAAGAGACCGAACATACTGCCGGGAAGCACTGTTTCGTCCAAGGCCCAACCCTAGGCCAAAGGGTGTCTTATCATTCTTCTTACTGTGGTCACAGCACTGAGAAGAACCTCCTTGACCATGAGAGCTTGAGTCGGCGTGTGAATCAACACAAGCATGGTCGGTGCTGTTACCATGATGTGAATGGCCCTCGCCGTTCTGCGAGACCGCACTTGTCATCTGTATCATGCCTATTTCCTCATCACTGCGCTGCTGGAGCCGCTCAACGTCCTCGTTGTATCCGTTCAACAAGAAGTCCGAGCAGTTCTTACGCACCCCATGGTCGAACGGGTTTCTGAATCTGCCACCTGGACCTCGTAGATAGCCGTATCTCATGGAATTTGCCATCTCGTTTGTTGTGATGTTCCTTGCTATCTACAAGGGAAAGAAATAGGGCATGAAGAAGAATACATGCTTGTATGGTACAGATAAACACTGTCCATCATATAGTCCAGAAAGGCATATCCTATAGCTACTCTAAACATGGTAAAAATTTACTCATTGATGAGCTGACAAGAACATGCGAATTTGACAGATCCAGCAATTTTCGTAAGAAAAAGATCCAACAAGGCGCAATTGCGCAATTATCTGGGCAAACACTAGAAGGTGTTACAGCTGTAGCGTATTGTCCCTTTAGGGCTTGTTTGGTAACTGCAATCCCGGGGGGATCCCGGCCTTTTCCCGGGGAGAATTTTCCCCTAGTCCGGAGGTCGGGAATAAAATCCCGAGGTTTTACACCTGTTTCTTCATATTCCCAGCCAGGATTATTTTCCCGGGACTATTTAACCCGGACAGCAGGGCTGTTTGGTAACTGCAATCCCGGGGGGATCCCGGCCTTTTCCCGGGGAGAATTTTCCCCTAGTCCGGAGGTCAGGAATAAAATCCCGAAGTTTTACACCTGTTTCTTCAGATTCCCGGCCGGGATTATTTTCCCGGGGCTATTTAACCCGGACAGCCAAACAAGCCCTTAAGGTTCAGGGTGCTTTATAAAAGTTTGTGTTTTAGTTTATAATCGAACGTTGTTGAAGATTGTGCTTCTACACACAATACACGAGCATTTCGGTGACCTCATGATTTAAGTATAAAATAATTTGGTTTTCTCAGGTCAAAACATCAGGTTTAAGAATATTAAACTTTAAATACCTGAGATGCTTGAACTACTGCTAGACATGCAACACCGAAGAAAATGAAAAGGACTTTAAATACCTGAGATGCTTGAACTACTGCTAGACATGCAACACCGAAGAAAATGAAAAGGTCCATCATGAAAAAAGCAGCAGCTCCAGTATGGTAAACAACAGAATAGCCAAGCCAATCGCCAAAGGATGCTGGAGAAGCCGGATCTCTTACAGTTCCTGCGACAAAAACAACAATGAATCTTATGGAAAAAAATTCCAGTCCACATTATTATAAGGAGAAGCAAAAGAAGACTTAGACAATACTTATAATCGCAGCAGAACCAGTAATGATCATTGCAAAAACTTCTAGAGTGATGAACATGAAGAATTCCCATTTGTTCTTCTGCAGTTACATTCCACTATAGATCAGACTGAAGAACAAGCAGAGATATATTCAAGAAAAAAAAAGGTAAAGATACAAAGATCAGCAAGCGGGGAGCACAGGCTCTTCATAGCGTTGCTTTCATAAAAGAAAGCTTGTACCATAACATTCTGTCTAAATAATACTATTCATCAAGCAACATAAACTGCCCAATACACCTCCAGAAGAGATGGTAAGCTGATAACTAGATTGGATCACAAGCACATATAAAATAACTGAAAATCAAAGTACCTTGCCGATGCAATTAGATACCCAAGGGCAGTGATGGTCAAACTGCTCGACACAGCGATCACATGTAGAACAATGTTTTGAACGAACAGGTCTGACAATCTGTAGAATGACATTCAGAAACCTGAGGTCTAGAATATGATTCTAGGAAAGAGACGACTAACACTGTACAATGTATTACTTACTTTGCAGGTTATACAAAGCTGTGACCAGTTACCAGCCAGAAGTGCAGGATCGTCTAACTCCGTCTTCAACAGAGGTTCCTAAAGGCAAAATTTTGGATTATGGTTCAACATTAAGTCCGAAAACAAAATAATCTAGAATCGGCAAAATGAAAAACGAAGATAAACATGCTTGCAGAAAATAATAAACTCTGATAACATTTCAAACTTACATCATCCCGTTGATTCTGTGAGTCTCTCATATTCGCACTGATGTAGCCGGGATCTTTTCTGCAGAATGTTAAAGCCAATTTCATATGATCATGGTGTTGTTATATGATAATTAGGCTGCATATCTCTAACTGGGTGGTAATATGAATGTAGCAGTGTAAAAGAGCAAAACTTCAACACATATGCATGGTAATAACAAGGGCATAATGATTTAAATAATTTGATATGTATTAGCACATACAGGAATAGGTGCAAATATGCAAGAAGACACACAATAAACCATAACATGCTAGAAATATGCCCCTGCCCTTAATTTTGGTCGTCTATTTTTTTTGTAATGAATTTTTCAGAAGTACCTGCTACATTTATAGAACATGACCAACCCAGCAGTTGCAAGGAAAACTCCCGACCATGCAAACAGCGCAAATGGTGCTGTCATATCCCTGATGTATTGTCCTGACAGGAACAAGCTATAGTAAGCACCACACAATGGAAGTGCAGAGAGAGTGAGGAGCCAATAAAAGTGCTACTTACCTGCTATAACAGAGTGTATATATGTAGCAAGCAAGACGATAGCAATACACCAAAGAAGCGGAGCAAGCCCTAATTTTGATAGCTTCACAAAAGTCGGATTCCCGTTACATCCTCTGTCATATACCCTTCTAGCATTGTCCTGTAAGGAATCAAGCAAATTAGTCTTTTTTTCCAGAAACAAGAAAATCAAGTTCCAGCCAGATTTCCCTAGTGTAAACATCATAAACACATGTCCTTTCAGCTCAAGGTCAGCATGATCGCTCTATTCCAGGTAATATACATTGAGAAATAAGTGAAACGGTATCGATCTACTAGGGAAATCATAAATTATTAGATTGAAGAGGTAATTATCTACAACCGCAATCAGACAATCACACGTAATTAGCTAATCATTTCAATACGAAGTTCACATGGAATCTACAATATATATGTAAGAGCAGAGCACTTAAGTATCAGAAAGGTCACAGCAAAGAGAAGTATTTGCCGTCCTTGACTCCTTGGTTACATCTATGTATGTGCTGTACCAGTTTATGGTGCTTTCTGGCCAAAATAGCATCTTGCAAGTATATCCATGTCATCTATATCAAGTCTACATGTAACTTATTGGGTCCTTTTGTGGACATGGGTCCACTGTATCAAGGCAGGAATAGCAGCGTGGGAGGAGTCCATGAAAGAGAAGTATTGCAAGAGTCCATTAGGAAAGTATAGGATTAGGAAAGAGACCACTCGTATTAGGACAGGTCAAGGGTCTACGCATCCACTATATAAGGATGTCATGTATCTAGGGTTGAGACAAGCAAGAACAATCAATCTAATCTATCCCTGGTTATTCTCTCCTCTCAACCTATGTCTACCCAACCCCTCGCAGACACGCCGTCTGGCTATCTTCTGCACGGTAGTTATCCCGTTGTGGATCTAAATCCACAACAGGTCCACAGAGCATATATATGCATCATTTAACAAATTCACCGACTCAGTTTACTTTTTCCTCATCATCATGAAACACAGTTCTTCCTTATCAGTTTTAAATAATTAGAGAGCAGCCATACAAAATCCACATGCTAACAAATATTACCTATTAGTATATGTCTATGCAAATCATAATAAGTATTTGGGAAGAATTCTTATTAGATGATATTGTTCTTGCACTGAGACTCTGAGGTGCTGCAAACGAATAGCTCAAGTAGGCTACAGAATGTAAATTGTGCAGTCCATGTCACTCACAAGAAAAAATGCAGCTTGCCGATGACTCTTATCAGCAGCAAGTTGTTGCGGAGTTAAACCAGTTTTGTCTTGCACCATCAAATCCTCCCTTTTACCAGCCTGAACTAGCACAGTGCATGCCTCCAGATTCCCCCGAATAGCAGCCCAATGTAAAGGAGTACAACCTAGGGCAGCATTCATAATATAGAAATAAATCTCAAGCCCCAAAGTGAACCAATATATTTGGGGTGTGTGCGTGCGTGTGTGGGTTTGGGCGTGGCCATATCTGTGCATGTGCAGGCAATAAGAGTAGTGAATATATTTTGCGCACACCTTCCTTATCCTGCCGCACTCTATAAGCATCCAAATACAAAAGGAGACGTATAGAATCTGCAAACCCCTTGTAAGCAGCCCTATAAGGTAAACATGCAATACATAAAAGAGTGTAAATGTAAAAGGAGATGCCACAGTTACGTGCTGCCGTAAGTTACATATGCACCAGAAGAAATTATCAATAGGCTAATGAGCAACAGAAGAGCATACGGTACAAACCAGTGCAATGGGCTTCTTCCATCGTTATCAGGGACATCTGGATTGGCATTCCATTTTGCAACAACATGATAAATAAAGGCTGTCTGACCATACTGCGCTGCGACATGTGTGGCCTGCAAAGAGCAGAATATTGATTTAAAGAGTTACAACAAGTCCAATGCCGCACGTGAATGCCGTCGATTCTTAACTCTTTTATGCAGAAACATTGTAAATGTCACAGTCGCAGTTATGTACCAAGTTTGGACTTTCAAAAGCAAACACAAAGGCAAAACAAGGGCAAGACACAGAAGAGAAGTCAGTATACAGACCTGATAGCCATACAAATCAGCAGCATCCACCTTAGCTCCTTCTTTCAGAAGTAGTTCAGCAACTTGTACGTGCCCACGTACAGAACTCCAGTGAAGTGCTGTCTGCCCAGTTTGATCCACAGCATTTACATCTGCACCATGCTGTCCAAAGACCACAAAACCATCACACAGCCAAACAAAATGCATTCAGAGAAGGCGGTTGATAGCATAAGGATTAAGGAGCCACCAAACAAAACCAGCTACATATGTCTTAACTACAACTACCTGAAAACAATAATGTATTGGCTCTCTACTATGATATCAAAATCGACATACACGGTACCACAGTAAAAGTACTGCACAAGAAAGCCCCATTCACGCGCTTAAGAACATAACAGGCATACTATTGATCATCTTGGAGTACACTACATTGTACGAACAGACTCTATGTCGATCGCACCATACATTCATTTGCTTAAACTAGAAACCTCAATGATTCCGCGAGTGGTAAACTGATGCAGTTCACCAACACAAATATGCGGCCTCATTTCTACCATGGCTGTCCAAACCTGCCCACTACTGGCCACCACGATACAACATTCAACCATGCCTTCAACTGACCCACAGCAAGTCATACAATCCGCAGTTCGCAGCCGCTTAATTGTCCACACACCGGGGCATCCACGGCCCAGAGGACCATTGACAGCCACCCAAAGGTGCATCCTAAACAAACAGTAAGCAACTAAGCAAGCGTATTGTTGATCATCTTGGAGGACGCTACATTGTACGAGCAGACGCTATGTCGATCCTACCATACATTCATTGGCTTAGACTAGAAGCTGTAGAGGAGTTAAACAGAAACAAATGGTGAATGCCACAATCAGCAAGCTGGCGTCTTCAATGATTCCACGACTGGCAAACCGATGCAGTTCACCAACACAAATATACTGCCTCACTGCTACCGTGGGTGTCCAAACCTACGCAACTACTGGTCATCACGATACGACATTCAACCATGCCTTCAACTGACTATAGCCAAATGAGTTACTGAAGAAACACCCACAGCAAATCCATACAATCCTCCAACTGACTATAAGCAACTAAGCAAGCAAGCTCAGAAACCACGCACAGGGACACATTTGCTCCACGACGCGACCTACCTACCCAACCAACCGAGAGCCCCCGCTACGGTACGGTAGCGGCGAGCAGCGAACCTGCAGAGTCGAACGAAGCGAACCTCGAGGATGTACTGCGCGGCGGCGACGCGGTTGTTGAGGGCGGCCCACTGGAGCGCGTGGTGGCCGAGCGCGTCGGTGCCCGCGACGGGGCGGCCCTCCGCCTCCACCAGCCGCTGCAGCTTCTCCAGATCGCCGTAGGCCGCCGCGGTGAACACGTCGTCCTTCAGCGCCTCCTCCTCCCCCGCCGCCGCCGACGGAAGCGCCTCCGCCGCCGTCGCCGGGGACGCCGCCACCGCGGTGGTGGTGTCCTCGAGCACCTCGATCTCCGAGGCCATGGGCTGCGGCGAGGGATAGAGAGGGAGCTGGGTTCGTCTCGTGAGGAGAGGAGGGTGGGGGCTGGCGCGTTTGACTGGGCGTGGAGGAGGTGAGGAGCGTTGGCTTTGTCTCCGGCGACTGGGCGAGCGGCTGGTCTCCTCTCCTCACCTCTCTAGTGGGGGCCGGCGGGCGGAGAACGGGGAGGGAGAGAGGGGAACGGATGTGGGGTTTCGCATGTCAGGACCTTTGTTTTCCCGTATTTTCTACAAGCTCCTTTCTCTTTCTCAAGGCTCTACCAAAATCAAATTTCACTTGCTTCAACTTCAACTGCTCAAATATGCACAAACATACTCCAACCTAAACAAACATGGTCATTCAAACATTGGATACAGCCAGAAACAATATAAATAAAGGGAAATTACAGATAAGACCCTAGACCCAAAGTAATTGTTCGTTGTGCTACTGTAGCTCTCGTCGAAAATGGAAAACACCGACAAATTCAAGCACTGAAGTTCCTCTAGCAACATTAGCATTTTCTGTTGGAATAAGAAGAATACGTACACATTCAGAGATATACGGAGTAGTAGATAACTACGAGGGCCAAAGTCAAATGTAGGTTCGTGTACACACGATTCTTATAGTTTGGGCTACCCTTATTATCCAATTTCTTACAGCAACATTTGCATGTTCCATTGGAATAGAAGAATATGCTTCGGCTATCCAGTACTCACCCTCCGTTCCATAATTGTAAGCCTTTTAAGTCATTTCTCTTCCATCTGTATCTAGACATGTTTTAGTGCAAGATTCATTGAACCTTATCACTAAAACATGTCTAGATACGGATGGAAAGAGAAATACTAAAAGGCTTATATTATAGAACGGAGGTAGTATAGATAATTATTAGAGCCAAGTTTCACACTGCACCCTAACCAGCCTAGAGCACTTTCACAGAGAAACACGAAGCAGAGAGACAATACATAAAAGCACAGTGTCATATTGCAGCCATGCATTCACTACACAATACTCCCGGAGAAATTTCAAGACGGAACCCAAACTGTGCATACAAGAATCTTCGTCGTCGTCATCATCCATCTACAGGCAAAATGGAGCTCCGCAAGACGGTTCTTGTCCAAACCTGCCAAACGGCCATTGATCTCGCTACCCTCTGCTACCACTACAGCTACCAAAACGAAAACTAGATAAGTTCAACATGATGGCGGAAGATCAGGAACCATGAAAACACAAGAGGGCGCTTAATGGGTCATCTGAAGGAGCTCCATGACCAGCAAAACTAAATAGTCGACCTTCTCCTAAAGCCATTTGAAGAGGATGCCTCCGTAGGTGGCGAAGAAGGGGGCGAACACGAGGGACTCGACCGCCATGAGCTTGATGAGGATGTTGAGCGACGGGCCCGAGGTGTCCTTGAGAGGATCCCCGATGGTGTCACCGATCACAGCAGCCTTGTGGCAGTCTGAACCTTTCGGGCCCAGGGATTTTGCATGGTCAGATACGCCAGCCTAAAATCAAGTGAAACCACAGTTAATAATGCTTAGCAAACATGGGGAGGAAATGAACCTCCGTGCTAATGGTTGCTACTGCAGTCAAAGGATTTCTACCTCGATGTACTTCTTTGCATTGTCCCAGGCACCACCAGTGTTCGATGCTGAAATGGCAATCTGAATAAAAACAACAAAGTTATGGATGGGACATTACATAGTTATGAACGCCACAAGGTACGAAAATACACTGCTGCAGTATAGTCCCCAAAACATAATGTTCCACCGACCTGAACACCGGAAACAAGAGCACCAGCAAGGACTCCAGAGAGGGTCTCAACACCAAAGAAGGTCCCGACAATAAGAGGTGTGAGCATGACAAGAGCACCCGGGGGAATCATCTCCTTGATGGATGCATCAGTGGAGATCTTCACACATGTCGCATAGTCAGGCTTGGCAGTGCCCTCCATGAGCCCAGGGATGGTGTTGAACTGCCTCCGCACCTCCTCCACCATCTTGAGAGCCGCACTGCCAACACTCTTCATGGTCATTGCAGAGAACCAGTATGGGAGCATAGCGCCAACAAGCAGCCCAATGAAAACGTTGGGTGTCAAAACATCAACAGTTGTGATCCCAGCACGGCTCACAAAGGCACCAAAGAGAGCAAGGGACACCAAGGCAGCGGAGCCAATGGCAAAACCCTACAGGAAAAAATCACGGTAAACGGAATTCAGAAGATTGAAATGAAATTTGTGGAGAGAAAAGATAACTGGAGAAGCATCTATACAGTTACCATAGATCACACTTCCTTAACTGTGATCTAGGGTCATTCAGCTCTTTGAATGAAAGACAGCGAACCAAGTATGCTCAGATAAGCATATGTACCTTCCCAATGGCAGCAGTTGTGTTTCCTGCAGCATCCAGAGCATCAGTTCTCTCACGAATTCTGTGGCTCATGCCAGCCATTTCAGCAATGCCTCCAGCGTTGTCGCTGATAGGGCCATAGGCATCAATGGCAAGACCAGTAGCGATTGTGCTGAGCATGCCAAGAGCAGCCACAGCAACACCGTACATCGCGGCCAGGCTGAAGCTGAGGAAAATACTGAAGGCAATGGCGAAAATAGGGATGATAACTGATTTGTATCCGAGAGCAAGCCCGAAGATGACGTTGGTAGCGGCTCCAGTTCTGCAGGAATCAGCAACATCCTGCACAGGACTGAAGGGGTCGAATCGTCAGTAACTTGAAACAGCCATGTTGATTACAACCACTATTAAACATATGACCAAAACTGCAAGTACCTGTATGCATTGCTTGTGTAATACTCAGTAATAAATCCAATGACTAGGCCGGCCCAGAGACCAACCGCCACACATAAAAATAGTTGCCTGCAAAATTTAAAGCGAAGTGAGGTGATGAATCTAGTGAGCAAGATCTGAACAAAAATAAGGAAATTCGAATTAAAAAAAGATGGAAATACCAGCTATGCACAGTCTTCTGAGCACCAAAGTTGAAGATTGTGAAGGTATACGGGAGGCCTAACCAACTGACCAGTGCAATGCCAACGGTCATCACAGCAGTGGAGATTATAAGCTGTTTCTTTAGGGCAGGCTCAATTTGATCTACAGCCTTGACCTCAAAGAAATCGGTTGCAAAAAGAGTTGTTATCAAACAAGCTATTATACCCACAGAGCTAATTAGGAGTGGGTACATCATAGGGGTGAATTGATGGTTAATTCCGAAAGAAGAAATCGAGGCAACAACAAGAGCAGCACAAGAGGACTCGGCATAGGAACCAAAGAGATCTGACCCCATTCCAGCAATATCTCCCACATTGTCACCAACATTGTCTGCAATAACCTACATGAAGAAGGAATGATCATTCTCACGTGTAGATAAAAGTAATATCAAAATATTAATACTATTGTCAACAATAGAGAGTAGACTCTTACAGCTGGGTTCCTCGGGTCATCTTCAGGGATGTTCCTTTCTACTTTCCCGACAAGATCAGCACCAACGTCAGCAGCTTTAGTGTAAATCCCACCACCAACACGGCCAAAAAGAGCCATCGAAGAGCCGCCGAGACCATAACCGGTGATAGCCTCGAAAAGACCCTCCCAGTCATCACCATAATAAAGTCCAAACAAGTTGATTATAACGTAAAGAACAAAAAGGCCACTTGCAGCAAGAAGGAAGCCCATCACAGCACCAGAGCGGAAAGCAACGATAAATGCCTTCCCAACACCCTTCCTTGCCTCAAGGGTTGTCCTGGCATTTGCATAGGTTGCAATCTTCATTCCGAGAAAACCAGACACAAGAGAGGTGACTGCGCCTAGCACAAAAGCAATTGTGCTGAACGCGGCATTGGCAAGAGCCGGCTTGCATGTCCTGCCCACGCTGTAATGGCAAGGCTGACTCTTTGTGCTGAAGCCCTCGATAGAGCCAAGGAATACGAATATCAGAACAGCAAAAACTGCCATGAATCCTCCGGCATACTTGTATTCGGTGAAAAGGAAGGAAGTTGCTCCTGTTAACAGCAAAGCAAGAGCATTCAGACCACAAATGCATATACAACAAAGCACATACTAAAAACTTCCAAGAATAATAAGTTTACCAATAATAATCAATATGAAATTACCATAGCTAGGACTAATAACAATGTACAGTTGTGCACAGCAGCTCCAAGGTGTTGTGGGTGATAAAGCAACCTCTAGTTACCTCAGCAAGGATTGCTGACACCCAAAACATGTTCGTACATGACATTTAAACCCTGGCAACATATTAAAACTAACCAATATTACCGAGGCTATAAACGTGCCAAAAACCCGGTCAGAGTCCAGCATTCCTCCCAAACTGTCTTACATGGGAACACTGATGAACGGGACAAGAACACACGGTCCATGCGCGTTCCTAGGATTCCTTTCAAGCTTGTCATATGCGTGTGAGGATGCAACTAACTCCTGCCAGCTACAATAATGCAGGCAGGCACGCAGGAAATTTGTCATCTTATCTTAAAACGAGCGAGCAGCAGGGAGGGAGGACCACGGGTGCAATAACTTGTCCATCTTCATGCAGTAAACTTATATCCTATCTATCCCTGCAGCGTGGTCACTGCTGCTGGGCTTTACCGGGACCTTCTCAAGTGGAGTAAGAACAAAGCACTTGTAGTTCCAGATTTTTTTTAAAGAGAAGTGCTGATGATCTACTGTGACCCATTCCCGTTCCCACAGAATATTATCTCAGAAAAGAAAATTCCCTGCGGGAGCGACGGATGATGATTAACTAACCACAATTGGCCCACGCTGAACAAAGAATTATGCTATTACTATTACTATAACATGTGCTGCACAAAGCGGGAACATCGATATTATAATGTTTGCGTAGATCCAGCTAGTACTACTAGTACTAATATAAAAGTTGTCAGTTGATGATATACATAACCAGGCATGTAATAAATTCAGAACAAGAATAAGAGACAGAGAGCCAAAGACATGCACGAATCCATGCATCAAACTTTTTTCTTACTAAGCGCGCACATAATTACGGATTGCCCTCCCTCCTAAGCTCGTTTGGCAGAGAGCACCGTTCGGTCGGCGTGATCGGCATGAGATGCTTGAGAAGCAGAGAGAGAACTCTAATCTCTTATTATTACGTTCCACTGAAACACACGCTAGGCGGCGCCGCAGCAAATTCAGAAGGCAGAGGAGTTCCTGGCAGGGTTCACGGCGCAAGAGAACAAAACAAATCAAGGCAGCAAAAGTAGCGCTCAATTAATTCCGGACCACCGGAACCCCCGAAACCAGCCGAAATTAATGGCCGAGATCTACGGCCAAACCACCCGGAGCCGCGTCCTCACCTTCGGAGATGGCGGTCTGGATCTCGGCGCACTTGAGGACGACGTTGTGGTCGTTGAGCCCCTCCTCCTCCTCGATGAGGTACTCGCCCGCGGGTCCGTCCTTGCTCCCGGCGGCGGCGGCGGATGAAGAGGGGCCCCCCTCGCCGCCCTGCTCGGGCGCCACCTTGACCTTGGAGACCAGCACCCACTGCAGCACCGCGAAGGCGATGCCGACCGCCGCCGCCACGGGCACCACCAGCTGCGTGGCCAGCTCCGGCAGGATCGCCGAATCAACCATCGCCACCGCCGCCGGTGAGATCAGAACCACGCTGGGGTTCCCGCTTGCCGCGGAGGAATTATCTGAATGGATTGCTGCGAGCGAGCGAGCGCACGGGAGAGGGAGTAGAGAGCGGAGAGGAGAGGAGGTGTGAGCAGCCGCGGTTTTATAACCAGACGGCGGGGGAGAGGAAGGGGAAGGGGATGAAGCGTAGGCGCTGACGTGGAGGGTATTTCCGTGATTCTGGGGTCTCTGGGCTATCCTTTTTGTTTCACCTTCCTCCTGGTCAAGCGGTAAACAAGATCCGGGTTTATCCACATGGGACGAGGAAATTGCACATAGCACCAACTGTTGGGGCTTTTGTTGCACAAAACCATAACCCTAAAATATTTTTGCACATACCACCAATATTTGGGGTAAAAGTTGCACAAAACACAAATCCAATACTTTAGCAGATAATTAACCACTTGGCCCCATTTAGGATGCCTCCGTGAAAACAATTGAACTAATCAGAGTGGAGACCAAAATAGTTCCAGAGAGCTACGGCGGCTCGCCGGCGACGAGGTCTGCAGACAGACAGCAAAGCGGCGGGTCGCCGGCGACGAGACGCGCAGACAGATTGCCAGGTACGGCGGCGCGACGGTGGTGCGTCAGGGACACTGCCGCCACCTCCTGACTAGTAGTGTCCCCATGTACGTCTCGATCCAGACTTCCAAAGCAATATCAAGCTAGCTCCACGTCCTGACTAGTAGTGTCCCAATGTTCTGCTGCTAGGATAATCGATCTTTGGGCTTCCTTCAGCTATCTTCGTGCATGCAATAGGTTGGCTGAATCAATCTCGCGCGTCGGCCCGCCGGCGAAGGAAAGGGGAACGCAGAATCATCAGTCGATCTACCTCGCGCCACCGGCGCGCCGTCGTAGCTGGCAATCTGTCTGCGGACCTCGTCGCCAGCGAGCCGCCGCCCCGTTATAGCTCTCTCGAACTAGTTTGGTCTGTTACTCTGCTTAGTTCAAGTGTTTGCCACGGTGGCATGCTGCAAGTGCGTCCAAGCTGTTAATTACCGGCTAAGTATTGGATTTGTGTTTTGTGCAACGTTTACCCCAAATATTGGTGTTCTGTGCAAAAAAATAATAGAATTGTGGTTTTGTGCAACAAATGCCCCAATAGTTGGTGTTATGTGCAATTTCCTCACATGGGACTTTTTTTTTCTACCGATCCATCCACTTCTGCTATGTTCTACATGTGCCAGTTAATCTGTTTCAGTCCCTCTGCTGTCAATTTCTGGCCTAATTAATATGTAAGTTGTGATTTGATTTTGTCTCCATGGCAGATCTTGATTTTTTTTTTAGCACGCAGATCTTGCACCCGAGTGGATCCACATACCAGTCCAACAAAGCTTTATCTGTTCTCATGTGCAGGGTCTTTTTATCTATCTTTCGAGATACTCAGTTATTACTAGACAAGGTAAACTTGCTCTAAGTGTCTACAGAATAAATATTCCTCAGACTATGTGCAAAACAAGCATCGTGCATACCATCATTTTTTGAATCACGTCAATTTGCCTTCAGTTCTGCGTCCAACTATCTTTTCGTGCAAATGCTTTCCCACGATTCTTTGTTCATGATATTGTCTATGTACAAATGTGTTGATAATTTCGGTTTTTTCTTGTATCCACTGAGATAAGAGAAACAATAGATAGTTTACGGGATCGATACAGTAAGATATGATATTCATTTTCATGTACTCCTGCACTGTATTACTATGCAAGATAAAGTTGATCAGATTGTTTCTTCTCAGTTTTCTTATAAATATATCAACACATGTCGCGCTTCATTTTGTTAGATCAAAGACATGCATTTTATTTTGTGACGATGACGGTTATCTCGCTTTGCCGCAGTCAGTATAAATGTTTATTCATTTGTCGTAACTCCATGGACTATGGTGGGTGAAGAAAGGCCCCACTGTCGTCGTTGTTGTTTGTCGATGTTGTGGAATGAAGGGAGATTAAGTTGTCATTGATATGTATCCCTTTTTAATTATCGGTACAATCTCAAGACATTTAATATGCGTCATAATAATAAAATCTAATTGTTTTGCTAAAATGATGTCTTGACTATTTGTTCTACCCTTATCAACCGCACAGGTATTGTGCTAGTAGTAGTTAAAAACCACAATTGCTCCGGTAATAATTTCGTATTGCTTAGTGAGAATGAACTCGTGGAAAGATGTCACAATTCAGCATCTTGTGTGACTCACAGATGTTGGATTTCTCGTTCATGGCACGCGGATGACGTATCCGTTTGACAAGGTATATCTGTGTTTTGAGATAGTCGTAGAATGAGGTGATAGGCGATGTGCTGTGTGCGTTGTTGTATATCTGTATTTTAAGATAGTCGTAGCATGAGGGAGCGTCCATGTTTTTGTACTCGATGTTTGTGACAATAATCATGATTTGTCGGTTGCGAGACCGTGTCACCACCAGGCTTTCCTTTGTTGTGGCACATAAGAGCAACTCCAGCCGTTGGCCCCTCAGGCCGAATTGTCGGCGTTTTTTTGGGCCTGCTGGGGGGCACCGGCGAAAAAAACCTGGCTGGGGACGGGCCGATTCCCAGCCGCGGCCCCAGGCCGAATGACAAAAATAATTGCAGAAAACTAAAATTTGACGAACTTAGGCGAAATTTGTTCAAACTTAGGCGAAATTTGTTCGAACACTGGCGGATTTCATATAAGATAAATAAAAAAACATGAAAAACAATAAAAACGGCGGCGGCGTCTACATACCGAAGTGGTGGTAGAACTGCGTGTAGTCCCCGTCATCGTCGTCGTCGCCATCGGGGGGAGGAGCACTGCACCCTGCGCCGTTGTTGCCGCCGCGGTACTGGTGGCTCGGGCCGGCCTCGTCCTCGTCGGTGTCGTCCAGGACGACGAGCTCCGGCTCGGCACGACGCGCTCGTAGCATGCGAGGAGCTCTGCCTCCTCGGCCTTAATGCGGAATTGGCGCGCCTCCTCCTCCCGCAGGTGGTCGCGGGCTGACCAGTCCAACGCGTCCTCCAGCTTCGTCGGAAGCACGTCGTTGAGGTTGTTCGCCATGGCCTTCTTCAAGGCCTCGTCCTCGTCGTAGTCCTCCTCCGCCTTCACGGCCTTCTTCCTGAAGGCCTTCTTGAGGTCGCGGCCGAGGGAGCTCCCGCCGGTGCCGGGCTCCTTCTTCGGCGTCAGCAGGCGGCCTTCGTCGGGCTCCCTGATGATGATGCCGCGGGAGGAGCGTGTCCGCGGCGGCTCGTCCACCGGCTCGTCCTTGACGCGGGCGAGCAGTGTCCGCGACGCCGAGCCGATGGAACGGGAGGCGCCGGAGGAGGACGACGACGACGCGGACATCCTCCTCAGCGTCCATCCCCGGCGAACGGGGGCCACGACGCGCGGCGGGTCCTGCAACCGTGGCTCGCTGCCGTCCTTGATGTGGTCGAGGACGTAGGCCAGCGAGCGGCCGGGCACGCCCCACCACCTCTTCCTGCCCTCGGAGTTGTTGCGCTTGGGCGCCGGCGGCGGGCCGGTGTAGTCCTCGATCTGGCGCTGGCGGCGCTCGGCGAAGTAGGCGTTCCAGGAGATGTTGTTCTCCTGGTCCCATGTCGGGTTCGCCCGCTGCTCCTCCGTCATGCGCTCGCGGGCGGAGTGGATCTCGGCCAGCCGATCCTTCCCGGTGTTAAGATAGACGTTCCTACTCTTCGTGAGGCTATCACCTTTCCTTCGTCTGAACCGGCTACGGGTGAACATATGCGCAAATATGACTTATCTTACCTTGCTACTCATACTCCTGGTGCAGCTGTTTTTGGTCCCGTGCAGGCTCCCGTGATCGACGTTGCCACCGCGTCCACGCTCGATGTGCATGCCGTGCATGGCATGGGCACGGCGCCCGAGGCTCCCACGCGTGTGCCTGTGATCGACGCTCCGGCTGCACCCGCGCGTGACCTGCATGGCATGGGCACGGCGCCCGAGGCATGCGCGCGTCCGCCCGTGATCGACGTCGCCGATGCGCCCGTCTTCAATGATGCTTCGTCTCCACTTGCATCGGGCTCTACCTCGTCCACTGGCACCTTCTCGCCATCCTCCGCCGAGCCTTCTCCAGCCTCTCGTCAGCCCGCGTCACCTTCCGCTGGTGCATCACCAGCCGTGACGCCTGTGGTTGATGCTTCGGGTCATGGCATGGTCACGCGTCACCGTGACAATACTCGCCGTGAAAAAGTCTACACCGACGGCACTGTGCGCTATGATAACCGTCGTCGTCGAGCTCTCTTTGCTGCTCCTACGTCTCATCGTGACGCCCTTTCTGAGCCTGCCTGGCGTGCAGCCATGGCGGATGAGTTTTCGGCACTTTGTCAGACTCGCACTTGGGTTCTAGTTCCTCGTCCTCCTGGTGTCAACATTGTTGGATGCAAGTGGGTGTTCAAAACCAAGCACAAGTCTGATGGTTCTATTGATAAGCATAAGGCTCGTCTGGTAGCTCGTGGTTTTACTCAGCAACATGGTATTGATTATGGAGAGACTTTCAGCCCTGTTGTCAAGCCTGCTACAGTTCGTCTGGTTCTTTCACTTGCAGTGTCTCGCGGCTGGGCTCTCCGTCAGGTTGATGTTAGCAATGCTTTTCTTCATGGCTATCTTTCCGAGGATGTGTATATGCAGCAACCCCCTTGGTTTTGAAGATGCTCGGTATCCCTCTCATGTTTGCAAACTTCAGTGAGCTCTGTATGGTTTGAAACAGTCTCCCCGTGCTTGGTATGCTCGCTTGAGATCTCGCCTGTATCAGCTGGGGTTTAAGTCCTCCAAAGCCGACACTTCTTTGTTCATTTTCTCTCAGGGAGGTGTTCACATCTATAGCTTGTCTATGTTGATGTTATTGTTATTGCCAGCTCTAGTTCTGCTGCTGTTGACAGATTGGTCCAGGCCCTTTCAGCTACGTTTCCTATCAAAGATCTTGGTACCCTTGAGTATTTCCTTGGTCTTGAAGCGTCTCGCAATTTTGGGGGCATGACATTGACACAGCGTAAGTATGCACTTGATCTCTTACACAGAGTTGGTATGGAAAATTGCAAGTCCACTTCTACACCCTTGGCACCTACTGAGCGTCTCTCTCGTGATACTGGAGTGACTCTCGGTCCTGAAGATTCTTCCAGGTATCGTAGTATTGTTGGTGGACTTCAGTATTTGACTCTTACTCGTCCAGACATCTCGTTTTCTGTCAATAAGGTGTGCCAGTTTCTATCTCAGCCTACAGAAGTTCATTGGGAAGCTGTCAAGCGTATTTTGAGATACGTAAAGGGAACTCTAAATACTGGGTTGAAGTTTAGTAAGTCCTCTTCCGTGGGCATTAGCATTTTTACTGATGCTGATTGGGCAGGTGATGTTGACGACCGTCGCTCTACTGGAGGATTTGCAGTTTTTGTTGGACCGAACCTAGTATCTTGGAGTGCGAAGAAACAGCCTACTGTCTCACGGTCTAGTACGGAGGCAGAGTATAAGGCGTTGGCTAATGGAGCTGCTGAAGCAATGTGGTTGGAGTCACTACTCCAGGAGCTTGGAGTATCTCAGCAGCGTGTTCCCATTTTATGGTGTGACAATTTAGGGGCTACTTATCTTACAGCAAATCCAGTGTTCCATGCTAGAACTAAGCATATTGAGATTGATTTTCATTTTGTGCGAGAGCGGGTCGCTGATGGTGCTTTACAGATAAGGTTCATATCTTCAGGGGATCAATTGGCTGATGTGTTTACCAAACCAGCCACTCGACAGATGTTACATCGTTTTAGCACCAATCTAAATCTTGTGTCAACTAGTTTAGATTGAGGGGGTGTGTTAAAGATGTATTAAGTCGGTTCGTGTATGTATTGTAAACACAACCGAACTCTTCCCTGTAACCGTATATGTGCATATAAATACAAGATCCTGAGGCGTGGCAGCACCACGCCAAAACCCTAATTCTAATTTGGTATCAGAGCCTGCGCGCCTTACCTCGCCGCCGCCGCTCCCACGATCTGCCCCCGGGCGATCGATCTCCCTCGACGTAGACCCCCTCGCGTCGCATCGCCATGGGCTCCTCCGGCGCCCTCCAGCTATCGACCTCAGTCAGCGCTGTGCCCGTCACCCCTCCCGCCACCGTCGCATCGCCGGCCGTGCGGTTGGACGTGACCAACTTCACCCTCTGGAAGGGGCTCACGCTCCCCAACCTCTCGGGTGCAGGCCTCCATGGCCATCTCGACGGCACCGCGGTTGCCCCTGACAAGACCCTCAAGCACGGCACCGGCGACGACGCCGTCGACATCACCAACCCCGCGTACACCTTATGGTGGACGACCGATCAGCGGGTTCTGGGGCTTCTCCTCGGCTCCATGGAGCCCGACATCGCGTGTCAGCTTATTGGCTGCCCGACCGCTGCCGCCGCGTGGAGCGCCGTCCATACTATGTACGGTGCGCAGAGCCGCGCCAACATCCGGCACCTGCGCCGTCAGCTCCAAACGACGCGCAAAGAGGATCTGACCGCCGGTCAGTACATGCACAAGATGAAGGCCATTGCTGATATGATGGCAACCGCCGGTGCTCCCGTCGCCGATGATGAGTTGGTCGACTACATCATCACCGGCCTCGGCAAAGATTTCAATGCAATCGCCGGCAACCTCACCATGGGAAATCGCTCGGTGCCCTACTCCGAGTTCTACTCGGGTATCCTCTCGTTCGAGTCCATGCAAGCTCAGCAAACTCAGGACGAAGAGTGGACATCTGCGGCCAACGCCGCCTCCCGGTCTGGCTCCTTCAACAACAACAGCCGACCGCGCGTCCCTGAGTTCGCCCCTGTGCAGTATGGCGGAGGGCGTCCCGCTGGGAATCCTTACCAGCAGGGTGGGCGCAATGAACCTCACCAATCTGGTGGGTATGGCACTGGCGGTGGTCACCAGCCGAACGGCCAGACCGGTGGTCGCGGTGCCAAAAAGAACCGCCCACGCTGTCAGCTGTGTGGGTACTGGGGGCACGACGTCTTTGACTGCAGAAATCGCTTCAACCAGGACTTCACACGCAACAACAACAACCGGCGTTCGGGCAACGCTGCATCAACAAACTCCGGCAACCATCTTCCTCCATGGCTGATGGACTCCGGCGCTACGGACCACATCACCAGCGACCTCGAGCGTCTTCACCTGCACGAGCGTTACGCTGGCAAGGACAATGTTCAAGTGGCTAACGGTAAAAATTTGTCTATTTCGCATATTGGTCATTCAATTTTAGCCGGTTCAAATCTCCACTTGAAAAACATCCTTCACGTTCCCGACATTAGAGAGCATCTCCTTTCCGTCAAACGTCTTGTTAGTGATAATTATGTGTTTGTCGAATTTCACCGTGATTTTTTCTGTGTTAAGGACAAAGCCACGGGGAGAACTCTTCTTCACGGTAAGAGTCAGGATGGTCTCTATCCTATTCCAATAAGTCGAGCGTCATCGCCATCGTCCCATCGTGCGAGCTCCAGTGTCAAGGTCTCTACGTCTCAGTGGCATCAGCGTTTTGGTCATCCGTCGAATAATGTAGTGCAAAACATTGTTAAGCACCATAGTTTGCCTTGTTTACCTTCGGACAAATCTATTTCTATTTGTGATGCGTGTCAGCGTGGCAAGAGCCACCAGTTATCATATACTACTTCTGAACGTGTTTCTACTATGCCTCTTGAGTTGATTCATTCCGATGTGTGGGGACCTGCTATTTCCTCTTCTGGTGGTTATAAGTACTATGTTAGTTTCATTGATGACTACTCTCGTTTCTGCTGGATATATCTTCTTAAACATAAGTCTGATGTCGAGCAAGTGTTTTATGCTTTCCAGGCTCATGTTGAACGTCTCCTGGATGGCAAGATTAAAGCCGTCCAATCCGATTGGGGTGGCGAGTATCACCGCCTCCATCGCTATTTTCAGCGCATGGGTATTTCTCATCGAGTGTCGTGTCCTCACACCTCGCAGCAAAACGGTGTCGCTGAGCGTAAACACCGTCATCTTGTTGAAACAGGCTTGGCTCTTCTTGCTCACTCTTCCTTGCCATTGCGTTTTTGGGATGAAGCCTTCTTGACCGCCTGCTACCTCATAAATCGCATGCCTACTCCTGTCCTCAACAAAGAAACCCCTCTCTTTCGTCTTCTTAGCATCCAGCCCAATTATGATTTCCTTCGCGTTTTTGGCTGTGCTTGCTGGCCTAGTCTTCGTAAATATAATGCACATAAGCTTGAGTTCCGTTCCAAACTGTGTGTGTTCTTAGGCTATAGTGCTATGCATAAGGGGTACAAATGTTTGGATCGCTCTACTGGTCGTATCTATATATCCCGTGATGTTATCTTTGATGAGTCAGTTTTTCCCTATGCCACTCCCGGTGTTAAGATAGACGTTCCTACTCTTCGTGAGGCTATCACCTTTCCTTCGTCTGAACCGGCTACGGGTGAACATATGCGCAAATATGACTTATCTTACCTTGCTACTCATACTCCTGGTGCAGCTGTTTTTGGTCCCGTGCAGGCTCCCGTGATCGACGTTGCCACCGCGTCCACGCTCGATGTGCATGCCGTGCATGGCATGGGCACGGCGCCCGAGGCTCCCACGCGTGTGCCTGTGATCGACGCTCCGGCTGCACCCGCGCGTGACCTGCATGGCATGGGCACGGCGCCCGAGGCATGCGTGCGTCCGCCCGTGATCGACGTCGCCGATGCGCCCGTCTTCAATGATGCTTCGTCTCCACTTGCATCGGGCTCTACCTCGTCCACTGGCACCTTCTCGCCATCCTCCGCCGAGCCTTCTCCAGCCTCTCGTCAGCCCGCGTCACCTTCCGCTGGTGCATCACCAGCCGTGACGCCTGTGGTTGATGCTTCGGGTCATGGCATGGTCACGCGTCACCGTGACAATACTCGCCGTGAAAAAGTCTACACCGACGGCACTGTGCGCTATGATAACCGTCGTCGTCGAGCTCTCTTTGCTGCTCCTACGTCTCATCGTGACGCCCTTTCTGAGCCTGCCTGGCGTGCAGCCATGGCGGATGAGTTTTCGGCACTTTGTCAGACTCGCACTTGGGTTTTAGTTCCTCGTCCTCCTGGTGTCAACATTGTTGGATGCAAGTGGGTGTTCAAAACCAAGCACAAGTCTGATGGTTCTATTGATAAGCATAAGGCACGTCTGGTAGCTCGTGGTTTTACTCAGCAACATGGTATTGATTATGGAGAGACTTTCAGCCCTGTTGTCAAGCCTGCTACAGTTCGTCTGGTTCTTTCACTTGCAGTGTCTCGCGGCTGGGCTCTCCGTCAGGTTGATGTTAGCAATGCTTTTCTTCATGGCTATCTTTCCGAGGATGTGTATATGCAGCAACCCCCGGTTTTGAAGATGCTCGGTATCCCTCTCATGTTTGCAAACTTCAGCGGGCTCTGTATGGTTTGAAACAGTCTCCCCGGGCTTGGTATGCTCGCTTGAGCTCTCGCCTGTATCAGCTGGGGTTTAAGTCCTCCAAAGCCGACACTTCTTTGTTCATTTTCTCTCAGGGAGGTGTTCACATCTATATGCTTGTCTATGTTGATGTTATTGTTATTGCCAGCTCTAGTTCTGCTGCTGTTGACAGATTGGTCCAGGCCCTTTCAGCTACGTTTCCTATCAAAGATCTTGGTGCCCTTGAGTATTTCCTTGGTCTTGAAGCGTCTCGCAATTCTGGGGGCATGACATTGACACAGCGTAAGTATGCACTTGATCTCTTACACAGAGTTGGTATGGAAAATTGCAAGTCCACTTCTACACCATTGGCACCTACTGAGCGTCTCTCTCGTGATACTGGAGTGACTCTCGGTCCTGAAGATTCTTCCAGGTATCGTAGTATTGTTGGTGGACTTCAGTATTTGACTCTTACTCGTCCAGACATCTCGTTTTCTGTCAATAAGGTGTGCCAGTTTCTATCTCAGCCTACAGAAGTTCATTGGGAAGCTGTCAAGCGTATTTTGAGATACGTAAAGGGAACTCTAAATACTGGGTTGAAGTTTAGTAAGTCCTCTTCCGTGGGCATTAGCATTTTTACTGATGCTGATTGGGCAGGTGATGTTGACGACCGTCGCTCTACTGGAGGATTTGCAGTTTTTGTTGGACCGAACCTAGTATCTTGGAGTGCGAAGAAACAGCCTACTGTCTCACGGTCTAGTACGGAGGCAGAGTATAAGGCGTTGGCTAATGGAGCTGCTGAAGCAATGTGGTTGGAGTCACTACTCCAGGAGCTTGGAGTATCTCAGCAGCGTGTTCCCATTTTATGGTGTGACAATTTAGGGGCTACTTATCTTACAGCAAATCCAGTGTTCCATGCTAGAACTAAGCATATTGAGATAGATTTTCATTTGTGCGAGAGCGGGTCGCTGATGGTGCTTTACAGATAAGGTTCATATCTTCAGGGGATCAATTGGCTGATGTGTTTACCAAACCAGCCACTCGACAGATGTTACATCGTTTTAGCACCAATCTAAATCTTGTGTCCACTAGTTTAGATTGAGGGGGTGTGTTAAAGATGTATTAAGTCGGTTCGTGTATGTATTGTAAACACAACCGAACTCTTCCCTGTAACCGTATATGTGCATATAAATACAAGATCCTGAGGCGTGGCAGCATCACGCCAAAACCCTAATTCTATTTGCCACTATAATCACAGGACATTCCATGGATTGTTATTAAGTTTTTCATTTACTATGATTAATCTTATTAATTTTGTATAGGTGTAACTAAGAAGATAATTCTCCCATGAAAGATTATGTTTGGAACTAATATGGTAAAAGAACCAATAAAAATGAGCGGCATCTATCGGTATTCGCCTTATTGCAACCTGCTCTATGTTTTCTTATCTATCTGCAGTTGTAAATTATCACTTATACTCGTATAATTGACAAATCAAAGTTTTGCGTGATACACAAGAGACAAGCTAATTCTAATTCCACATCCATGACAAATAAAGATACAAACAAGACCAGTGACACCAATTTGGGTCGATATCTTATTTTTTGTTAGGAGTTGCAACCTTTTGTACTCTCATAACCAGAGAGTGTCATTAGTACTATAAGTCAAATGCATGAATAGTAGGTATGACCTGATATTGCTCGCTCATGTGTCTTCTCTCATAGAAAACGAGTTCAAGCATCTAAAGCAGACATTATTACAAATATGAGTATGTAATACACAGAATAATGCACATAACAAGTGCTTCAACGAATACTCAACTGCACATCGGGTTGGACACTCGTTCACCGTGCTTGACCATATGTAATTCATTAATATCTCCAAACAAGTGTCGATATGTATCAACTTGGATGACTCATCACTGACTCATGATCTTGGAGAATCGGAAACCGGGTACATCATATTTATTGGATAAAGGTCCTTTTGTTCCTAAGAATATAAGTTCACGAAATAGAGTTTGACCTACGCCATCTTTATGCAGGGGTGGAAAATATGATACTGAAAAAAGTTAACAAAAAAACTGACTAAAAAATCCTTGTATCTTGCGCTTTGTAAAAACAAAATACAAAGAGATTGACCCTTGACTTGTTCCCTGGCTAGATTGGCTTGGATAATGCGAGTTTCATGGAGTGACATGGCACAGGACGTAAAAGGTGGATTAGGAGGCATCAGAACATTTTGGATCAACACGAAGAAAAAGGTAGACATATATCCGAGGTGAGCCGCCACATGGCACTCCGCCCTTCAGAAAACCCATTAACTAGAATCACACTTCTGCAATTAGACGATTGGTGTGTCGAAGATAGAAGTACGTATGGTACAGGGCCACATGATATACTATACTAATCACTCTTCGCAGTCCCAAAATGCTGTTTATATTAATAAACATCCCGAAAAAAGTATTATCCATAAAGGCTACTACAACAATACAACTAGATGTTGGGCTTAATTATGTTTTCTTTTTTTAAACTTTTTTCCATTGTTTGATTTGATGATCTGCAGCATTGTTCCAGCTAGATGCGTCCACCAGATAGGTAGACACGTACTCTTCTTGCAATGTGCATGTGTATTTGTATTTTTTTTTTGAAAAAGGGAATTTTATTACTTGAGAGTATTAACTATTAAGCATTACACCTAAGCTCTGCATAACTAAGATGCACACGCCGCAAAATGAAAATAGGAAATAAAACATAGGCGAGATACAAGTAAAACATATAAACTGTAGACCGCTTATCCGAATATCACGTGGCCATCCATGTCGGATAAAAATATTCCTTGCCATATTTTGTAGTCGTGTAGACACCTATGTTATTGTTCTCTGTTTTCTTTCTGCTCTCTATTCTTTGCACATGACCGTATAGCTCACAAATCAATGTCGGTGCCACCTTGAGCAGGGTGCACCTGAGCTGGATAAGCATGTTTACTACAAGAGTGAAGTAGCAGTAGCATACTAGCAGTGAGCAGTGTCACATGCCAATAATTAATTAATTTTATTGACATATATACACAGATGGATGTGACCTATGCTTGCTAAGTAGCAGCACAGTACAATGGACAGCAATGCAACACTGATCACTGACTGTCAAGGGCAAGTAGTGAGGAGGTAATCACATGCTGTCGAGGAATTAATTAGTTCAGCGGGGCTGTCATAGGTTGGTCTGGAGGAGACATCACTGGAATAGGAACAGTTGTCCTAACATTTCGGTGGATCTAGGTCCAGATGCGTGACCAATTTGTTTTACTTCCTCCGTCTTAAAAATGATGTCACAACTTTCTCCATCCATAAATGTATCTAGACATGTTTTTCATATAGATATATCCATAGATAGAAAAATCTATGACAATCTTTTTGGGACGGAGGAAGTAGATTATTGTTTTTTTACTGTAACTATGGTGGGCCAAAGCCAGCCTGAACTTTATATAACACATGCCTGGACTGCATGCAGCAATGATATCAAATATGTATGTGACTGACGCCCACTTGACCCATGGCCTGGTAAAATTCTGTTTTGCCACAGAATAATTTCTGGTAACTATATAATATGTGGATGTAAATGTTGATTGTTTTTCTTAATGATGAGGAAAAATCAATGCATATGTCCAAATTAAGATGGTCACTCACACCCACACCCAAGTACCCAACCATGGATGGTAGGCAGGTTCATAAGATATTTTGCCCCATGTTATTTCTTAATTTTGATTAATCTATTAATCTTTCTTTGTCTTGGAGTAATGGTAGGTGAGGCACTTGATGGTGATGCTCTGTCTACTTTCTAGATTCATGGGACCAGCGCATTTCCGTCCATCAGAGTGTTGTCGACACCTTCTCTTCTCTGCAAGGAGCAATAAACAAATATACAGAGGGTAAAATACAGCACAGAAGCTGGCTAGATTTGGGCACCAAAGGAAGACCTAACAGCAATAGTTTAAGTTAAGATCTGCATCTCTGTGACCCAACAATTACCAGGCAGCTTCCATACACAGCTTATAACTAACACATATTTTTGATCTGGAGTCCAAGTCTAGAAGAGAGAAATAACCAATAAATTCCAGCTATTGCTGTTATGTTGTCTGCTAATAAACAAACAGTCGAGAGGAAATACAAGTGACATGTTGTTAGTCAATACAAAAGGAAGAAAACGGATTTCCGCTATTGATGGGTATTTTCAATATTCAGTAGTGCAGCAAGTGGCCTCAAGGAGCTGTTGGTACAGCTATAGATATAAAATTCAAAAAATATTAATACATACCCCCCCCCCCCCCCCCCCCCCCCCTCCCCCTCCCCCCAACTGCTCGCTTTCCTCATCACAACCTTCACTACTGCAAGTGGGCATCTCTTTTTATACATTCCTATCTTCCTCTATCTTCTCAAGAACATATTCCAGCTAAAGGAAAAGATAAACCGGGATGCAAAAAAGAAGGAACAAATATCCAAGTTCTTGTTGCACGTAGCTTGCATGGGACACATTACATCGAACAAGGCGATATCGTGCAACTCGCAGCAGCTAGCACGGCCCACCTTGTCTCCAAAACCCGACAAAAAAATGGCGAAAACGAATGGAGCGGTTTTCGCGCTAGAGAAACATGCAATTTGACAGCACACAGAAGAAAAGACCCAAAAATGCCAATAGGCAAAAATAACAATAGTGGTGAGTTTGTGGCTGGTTGGCAAGAATATATATATATATATATATATATATATATATATATATATATATATATATATATATATAGACACCCTATTCAGCACCCAGGGTGCATAATACCTTATTTTGCACCCTTCGTTTTTTTACGTTTTATTATTTAGAATTTATGTTTAATATACAAATAATTAAATTCATATAGTCGCACAACAAAAAATTGACATAAGAAAATTGCATTTTATGAGTCATAATAGTGTAAAAAACATAAAAAAATGTGTATTTTACGTCATATTTTTTTACGTCATGTAATATATTTTTTACGGCATATCAATATTTTCTTACGTTCTTCTTGACTTACGAAGTAATACAAAATTTACGTGACGTAAAAATCATTTACGGTTGAGAAGATATGGGGTGGGTGTAGAATAACTATTCTACTCCCTGGGTGTCAAATAGCGCGTCCCTATATATAGATATATATATATATATCCTGCATTATCCAGCAGGAAGGAAGTATGTGATTCTTAGGGTGGAGCACATCACATTCAGGCTTTCAGGCCCCCAAGGTGTGATCTGGTTCAGGCATTTCCTGCTCTGCCTTATCCTTCTTCAAGGCCATCGGAGGACACAAGCTCCACATCCATGGATGGCTGTGACCTGTGATTGAGTGTGACCAGCTGCAGTTATAACGCGAGAGAGATGCATAGGTTGTACTCTAGCAGAACATGTCCTGTGGCTCTATCTATCTTGTGACCACATGGTGCCCAACTGTCATTTCCTGCCAACAATCCGGTTTCTAGCTTACTTCCAGCTCGCAGTTTAGGATGAATTTTGGTCCCGGTTAGGTTACACGTACGTATGTTTTTACGCGATTATTGTGCCACGGGAGACAGTTGGTCCAAAGATATTAAAACTTCGGGTCAGGGATAACTGCAAAACAATGAAAATTTTCTGAACCGCAGTCAAATTGATTTTCGCTGCAAGTTCAGAGCACAGGGCACGTCGTCGTCAGGAGATTGATCCAGGTCTGTTTCATGAGAATTATACACCGTTCATGTCAAATCCAGCTCACTCTAGTATTACTAGACTACAAAAAGGAGATCTCTAGATGTGCACCAAGTCAATTTCGATCTACTTAGAACATTAACAAAACAACAAAAAGGGAAGAAGGCTAATCACATTCACACGCTCTGTGTAAACATAAATATAAGCGCTAGGAGAGGCGTGAACGTCTGAATCTACACCACTCTGCATCTCTATCTTTCTCTCATCTCTAAAGTATGATGGTCATTTTCAGCATCCAGAAAGAGATGCGCATATCCAGTGTAGCTGGTGGCAAACAACCACCTTCTTCTCTGGGAGATACTATTCCACATGTCCTAAAGTTCTAACCAGAGTACCAGACTTCTGGCAACATCAAGCCTTCCTTATGATTAGACAACTGGGGCATCATCTCTAGCCATCTTTATGCTCCATTCTGTTATCAATCTAGGGTAGACATACCAAGGCGACGATGAATCATGTCTTGGTAGCGCGACACGTTATCTTCCCCATATTGAAAGTAGATGCTTTTGGAATACAAGATAACAGATTGTTGTTCTCGAGAAGACAAAGAATAATAAATCCATAACAGATTCATAGGGCACGACGGACGACAGATTGACAAGGATTCCATGTGGACTCAGCTTTCTTTGATATTACTACACAGCTAGTATTATCCATCATCAGTCAAATCTTTACCACCTGCTAAATGTTACCGAGAAAACGAGTATACAACCTGGAGAAGAGTTGAACCATGAACCTGCCTTCGTTTCTGTTCAGTTGACCAAGTTCATTTACCTACAGATAGGTGGCTGAGAGGATACCTAATATTCTCCAGTCTGATGAACTTTGCGATTAACCACAGGTCAGCATCAAGTATGTATGTATTATAGTCGATGAGTTCAAGGCATCAAATATTTGATGGTTAAATTTGACGTGAGCTGTAAATCAATAATACAAGACTACCTCAGCCAGTTGTTTCAGGACCCAGAAGTTCTTTGCTACAAACCTATTACATCTTAGAATACAGTAAAAATGGGCAAAAGGTTCTCCACCTTTCCGACAGTCTCCCAGGAAACATAATTTGACTTGAGAGCGTGAAGCAGTTTAGTACAGCTTTGTGTCGCATCATAAACTGAAACCACATGTTGCACCCGTGTTCAACATCTAACTGTTTGCTCTGGCTAGTAAACCAGAAAAGGATGGGACAGGTGAGTTCCTCATTTGTTCTTGAGCTTGCTTTATCTCCTCAGGATCTTCAAGTATAAGACACACAGAAAGTCAGTTAGGTACAGGAATGAAATCGACACAAGATCATTGCAAGGAAGTATTCATTGAAGCATATATTTCATAAATTAGTAAGATACATTACGTCTCTTATTTTCTGTCAGTATGTACGGATTATGTTTTGCATAACGTAAAGCTGATTAGAGAAACAACGAGCTATGAATAAAAGTGTCACTGCTGCAAAATCATTCTATTAAAGCAAAACAAACAAGTGAACAACCTGGCGTGGAAGCATTTACACGAAAGGAATGGAGTATAAATACAGCAGCTGAAAAGGCAGATACTGTGTAGTGCATACAATATCACAACAGAGCTTCAGGCAAAGTACATAAAAAAGAGGGGCTACTTTTATTTATTTTTAAAATGTTACTACAGAATTTCATGTTACTGTTAATTCCAAATGGACTAAAACTATAACCAACAGAACAAGCTGAGAAACGCAACATGATCAACAAATTTGAATTCTCTATCTTGCTGTATAAGTCGGTACGAGTTTATGGTGCAGACTGCAGATAACTCATTAAGCGTGAACCTTGTTCAGCCAGGCTTCTACTTGCTTAATATACTAACATGAAGTTTCTAGTTTCCTTATGGGCCACATACCTATGTTCTCCATCATCTTAGGCATAGCGAAGACCATTAGGACCATGAAACCGACCATTAAACCCATGGGGCTCTTCAGAAGTGACATAATGTTGAAAGGCTCCCTCGCCTGGGGAAAATAAGTATAGATACATAGGTCGGGTAAGATTTTTTTTTTTGACAATAGCAAGCAGTGGGGGAAACAGGTAAACAAAAGGCTATAGCATTAGAAACCTCATAGTATTGCTCTGCTTTCAGGGGTTCCAAAACAAGCTCATTTAGGACTCTTCTGTTTTCAGTCAATGCTGCTTGAATGTGTCCAGGATTCCTGGCACTGATGTCCACTCGAACCTATCACGCCACAGAATAGAGAAGCAACTGTTTAGTGTCCATTTCACTCATATTACAATGAAGTCAGCTAGTAAATACTTACTGGTGAAAAGAAGTAGCCAAGTGAGGAGACTTCAATCAAATGAGTCCCAGCTGGCACGTTGTGGCTTAAGAATATTAGGTCAAGGAGTAACAGTAAGCTCAGGCAAATTGCACAAGGACAATGAAACCTTTACACAAATACAATAAACTATAGCTAGACACATAATTTACCACAACAAATTCTTCACTTAGCCACCCCCACAAGACTCTTCTATCTTCTTTGAAAATAAAAGTATCCTCATAAAAATGGACAACTCAAGACAAGGAAGCATCCGAGAAAGGATGAAGCGTAACAAAAATAAACGTAATTTTCCGCTCATAACAGAAGTCGAAATAGATTTGTAAGAACGTGGTATAACAATATTTTTGTAGGATACAAAGCAAAGTATCCGTCCGGCCTGGCGAATGTAACCTTCTGACCGCCATTAAGTATCACTTTTGTGTTCGATGTCTTCACTGGAAGACCAAAGCCCTTTGCACTTGCAGCTACAAGCACAACAAATAAAAATAATATCAGGTTGACCTCATGAGCGGACGTTAGCACCTTTCAGCTCCACAAATATGGAAACTTAATCTCTAAGAGCACTTCAAGGAGCAAAATGTAAGACCCTAAATTGTAATCAGTTATTTGGATGCAAGGAAACCAGCATAGAAACCCGCCTTAGCAATTTATAATCAGCTGAACTAACCTAGCACCGAAAAATCCAATGACTATCCACATGCTAAAAATGCTATCAGTAAGACAATATCCAGAACTGGTCAATGAAACATTATGCAGCATTCGTTCCTTAGTGTGTTTCCAAATACTCCCAGTAAGCCTGGCTCATAAACATTGGCTTGAACAGTAGTTTCAGCACATTTACCAATAAATATACATTTCGAGCAGAGGTAAGGAGACCTCTTCGAATGGATGTAAAATTAGTAGGGGCGCCGGTATTTAGTTCAAAGTTGAACTAAATGACGGTGGACACCATTTTTACACTCAATCCAAGCAGGGCCTACCGCAGTTGATTCTGTTATTCAGAACAAAAAAGGATGCAACATATAAAACAGAAGCCAAATTGCAGCCCTACCTCGATTCAAATTTCAAAGATAAGAGATGTTACTATGCATTTAGCACATGCAGCTGCGCATCCTAGAAGCTCTCCCACGCCGTAGAGCATACGACCTAAGCGATACGCGAAGTTCAGACAGAGTAGTCCTAGTTCACAGTCCATACTAGCTAGCATAGACTGCAATTCGTAGTAATTCACAACAGAGAGAAGAGCTCAGTAGCGGCCACACACTTGGCATTGCTTTAACCACACGACCATCTACAGATCCCGAAGAGAATTCCGCCGAATTTGTTCCCAGCCGAGCATGAAACTGGATCGCGCTTACCCACAAATAACCGATAAAATTAAGTTTATCAGACGCATCAAATTCTGCACCAAGAGCTACGCAGACGCGATCCCCAGCGATCCAAGCATAGCAACAGCCCAACGGCAATACGCATCTCGCGAGTGAAAATTCACCCGGATTCGTTCAAACTACGGGGGTGGGCAGAGCTGGGATCATACTAACCATCGATCTTGATGCGGCCGGCGATGGTGTACCCCTCTCCGGATCTGCAGGCAGAAAAGGCGAGACGAGAGAGGGGGTCAGCTAGAGCTTCCTGCCGATCGGATCACACACGAAAACGGAACGGCCGCGAAGCGGCGAGGGGCCGGCGCCTACCCGGGCTGATCCGCCGCCGAAGCGCCGAGGCAGGCCGCCACGAGGACGGCGAGGGCGAGGAGGGCGCGGAGGGGGCTCATCGTCGCGTCGGAGGTCGTCGTCGTCGAAGGGGAGCAGAGATTGCGCTTCGGTCGGTTCAACGCCGCCCTTGGGTATCCTCGTCGCCTTGCTTGCTGTTGTATGTCTGGGCCTGCACTCATCGGGCTTTACTTGGGCCAGGCCGTCTGACAAAGCGGCCCACCTAAGGAACCATCGTGTGCGTGTGGGGTGTGGGACCCGCGCAACTACTGTCCTGAGTTGAGCCGCTCTGTCAGTGACGCAGTCGGCCGTCATCTTCTTCCCCGGCTCGCTTGCCTTGTCTGACCAGGATTCTGAGCCACGATGGACGACAGAATTGACAAGGATTCCATGTGGACTCAGCTTTCTTTGACATACTGCACAGCTAGTATCATCCATCATCAATGATTTGAGTCAAATCTTTACCACCTGCTAAATGTTACCGAGCAAACGAGAATACAACCTGGAGAAGAGTTGAACCATGAACCTGCCCACATTTCTGTTCAGTTGCCCACGTTTATTTGCCTACAGATAGGTGGCTGATAGGATACCTAATATTCTCCAGTCTGATGAACTTTGTGATTAACCACGGGTCAGCATCAACTATGTATGTACCATAGTCGATGAGTTCAAGGCATCAAATATTCGATGGTTAAATCGTGAGATGTAAATCAATAATACAAGACTACCTCAGCCAGTTTTTCAGGATCCACAAGTTCTACAAACCTATTACATCTTAGAACACGGGAAATATGCATCTGAACTCAGGGGCATCTGCCCCGGTTTCAAAAACCATATTTCCACATGCTAAAATAATTTGAAAAAAATCCCGGGCATACACATCCACATTATATGGCGGCGCAAAAAGTTTCGTCAATAAATGATCATTATTTTGGTCTAGGTGAAAAAGACAAAAGAATGTCTGAAACAAGTTTTTTTTCCAGCACAAAAATTTTCCTTTTTTGCGCCGCCAAAACAAAAGTTTTTTTTCCACAAAACTTTATGCCGCACACATATTTCGGTGAGATGTACACATAAAATTTTATTTCGGATTTTTACACAATTTAAAACGTGTTTAAAATACATATTTCAAAAAACAGGGGCAGATGCCCCCATGTTCAGAAAATGCAGTCTCTTAATACAGTAAACCTGGGAAAAAGGTTCTCCACCTTGTCAGACAGCCTCCCATGAAACATAATTTGACTTGAGCGTGAAGCAGTTTAGTACAGCTTTGTGTCGCATCATAAACTGAAACCACATGTTGCCTCCCATATATTTTACAGATCAGTAAGATAGATTAGATCTCTTATTTTCTGTCAGAATGTACGGCTTATGTTTTGCAGAATGTAAAGCTTATTAGAGAAACAAAGAGCTATGAATAAAAGTCACTGCTACAAAATCATTGTATTAAAATGAAACAAACAACCTGGTATAAAAGTACTTAGACGCAAGCAATGGACTGTAGATAGAACAGCTGAAAAGGCAGATATTTTGTAGTGCATATATTACTACGACAGAGCTTCAGGCACACAACATACAAATGAGTAGGGTTACTTTTATTTATTATTCAAATGTTACTATGGAACATGTCATTTCATGTTACTGTTAATTCTAAATGGACTAAAACTATAACCAACGGAACAAGCTGAGAAATGCATGATCAACAATTTTGAATTCTCTATCATGCTGTATAAGTCTGTACGAGTTTATGGTGCAGCCAGGTTTTGAACCTTCTATTAGACCAACCAAGTTCCATCTGTCACACAACTAACGAATCTGCAGGCACAGTTTTCCTATCAACCAGAAGCAACAAAACAGGATAGTTTGTTTAGATCGTTAGTAAACCTGACAGGAGGATACAAAACTTCAGCACCGATATAAATTTTCCAAAAAAAAAAAGGTCTACACGATTTATCCACAATGCATATGCTCCTGTGAGAAAAACACATGAAACGAGCTACTAATTCATGGTACTACACTCATTTTTGGCACAGTTAACAAATCTGCATGCACTGTTTTTCCATCAACCAGCAACAAGAGAGGCTACTTTGTTTAGATCACTAACAAAAAAACATTTCATGAAACCTGATGAGAGATTCAAAGCTTCAGCACAGAAAAATTAAGGTCTAAATGATTTTTATCGCAGTTGCATGTGCTCCCGTGAGAAAAACACATGTAACACACAAAACTGAAGTGCTACTGGAGCTACTGATCCATGGTCCTATACTCACATGTTGAGAAAAAACACATGTAACACACAAGGTTTTTGCGAAGTCAACGACAACATATCAAGTGCCTATTTTGTTTTGTGACACAAATATTATAGGACCGTGCTAATAAGGGCACGTGCCCCAGATTAGTATTCCGTGGGCACGGTTTGAAATATGGTAACTAGACATTGCATGCATGCAGCCACGTAGATACCTTTTAGTTTTCAATTTTAAAAAAGTTTTATCTTTTAATTCGTAAGCCGAAATTCAGATCCGTTTTCACGGTTGGCTTTGTCGCGACGAGATCTTCAAAAGTAGATCCCATGTTGCTATGTTTTGACGACATTTTTTTCCGATCTTAGTTGCCAGATTATCGTCACTTAGTCACCAGGTTATTGTCAAGTTGGTTGCCAGATTAAAATCAATTAGTTACCAGGTTTTTTGAGCTTCTTTTCTCACCAATGTAAACTTTGTATAACTGTGTACGTTTTGGATGGTAACCGTTAACTAGTGACATGATAACTATGGTACTACAACCTGGCAACTAGCGTCGAAAAAAAAGTTCATCAAAACATATTAAGATGGGATCTTGTTTTGAAGTTTTAATCGAAACAAATCCAACAGTGAAAACGAATTGTTGATTGGATTAACGGCTAAAGAGATAAATCATTTTGAAATTTCGAAAGATTCCATACATCCATGTATTAGTTGGTCCCTCCGCCCTTATAGGGGAGAATCTCTCTATTTCTATCCCGCCGGACCGAATACTTTTGTAGGGCACGCATGCTTAATAGATTGATCGAATATTATATGTATTGTCAAACAAAGACATATTTTATCCAGCTCCACTGATTGTTCACAAATACTTCTTGTTTAAATAACTAACAACAATTTAACACAGAAGTAACTATTCCTAAGAGAGTCAATGTTTTAGTTTAACAAAAATTATCATATGGCATACAAACAAAACAAGATTATTAAGATAGATCTGCTTAAGTATGCGATAAAGAATATCAGACATGATTAGTAAAAGTAGATTCCAACTATGATCACAATAGAGATCTTTCTCAACATTATAATAAAATTAACAAGTGAACACAATATCTACTGGTAACTGGTACATAAGATTTGTCTTCATATAGCTCCATACTTCTCAAAAATTTCACAGACTACATCCATCAAACTAAAAGGATACATAAACACATAACACAACATATTCTGGATAGCGTGCGTATCAAGTTGCGCTACTGCCTACTCCACCTTCCCCTTCCCATGGGAGTCGTCACTCACTTGAGAAGAAGTTGGCTGGTTAATGCTCGCTTTAGCGTTTGCCAGAAAGGTTGGATCAGGTTGCGGCTCCTGACGGGGAGTCTCCTTCATCGCCATGTATATGTAAAAGCCGATCACCAGGTTGACTGAGATGACAGCAAGGAATCCACTGGCCAGTGTTTGCACTGAGGGTGAAAGCTGACCAACACCTGACCAAGGAGTAAAATTCCATTTCCATAAGACTGTGTATAAAATATGGTGAAGTACAGCATAAAGTAGAAGGGAAAGCAGTCATACCTGGAAAAATCTGGTGGTTAAACCCACACATGATTGCAACTGGGACCATCCACATCAGCATATAGACGTAACAGCGAACTTCGTGATCACTGTCGACATCGCTTCTCCTAACAGGAGTGCTGATACAATTAAAGATAAAAATGCACCAATGAGTTCAACACACAGCGAACTGCTGGGAAAGATGAGGCTCAGTAAAGCTAGTTATGGTTTTATGCACTGGCGAGGGCGATCAACGGATGGAATACAATAGCGTTAAACTACAGCCTTAAACCACGGATTGCGCACGTGTGCTTCCCCTGCCTATCCTAGATTAAAATACAGTATGTTGTTCGGTTGGTTTGCAGCCTTTGTTCGGTTGTATCCTACCTCGTTCCAAACCCCCCAAAAGGGGAAGTTCGCATTGCAAATTGCTTGTATCCAGAGTCGATGATACAAGATTACTACCCAATCATCTAATCGAGGATCTAAATTAGGGGGGTGAGGAGAGCCGGGATCATACTAACCGTCGATCTTGATGCGGCCGGCGATGGTGTACCCCTCGTCCCTCGCCGGATCTGTACCCACAAGGCGAGACGAGAGAGATGGGGTCAGCTACAGCATCCCGCCGATCGGATCACAGAAGAAAACGAGATACCCGGGCTGATCCGCCGCCGCGGCGCCGAGGCAGGCCGCCACGAGGACGGCGACGGCGAGGAAGACGCGGAGGGGTCTCATCGTCGCGGCCGAGGTCGTCGTCGTCTTCCTCCGCTGCACTTCGGTCGGTTCAACGCCTTGCTTGCTGTTGTATGTCTGGGCCTGCACTCATCGGGCTTTCGTTGGGCTAGTCCGTTGGAACAAAGCGGCCCACCCAAGGAATTCGCGTGTCGGGTAGAGCGTGCGCGGGTGGGCCCGGGTGTGGGACCCGCGCAACTACTGTCCTGAGTTGAGCCGCTCTGTCAGTGACGCAGTCGGCCGTCATCTTCTTCCCCGGCTCGCTTGCCTTG
Source organism: Puccinellia tenuiflora (assembly GCA_012064385.1). NCBI lineage: Eukaryota > Viridiplantae > Streptophyta > Magnoliopsida > Poales > Poaceae > Puccinellia > Puccinellia tenuiflora. Next base: position 589,143 of record QRDG01001441.1, on the reverse strand, counting down.
TCTGCCTCTGCCTCTTTCCTCGCCACACGCTGCGACGGCGCGGCCACGCCCTCCCCTCCTCCTCCAGCGATCGGCTCTCTCTCCAGCACCCCCTACCTGCCCACCGCGGCCCCCCCTCTCCGGCAACGGTAAGGTTCCCCATGTTCCTCCTCTCCAGCGTCATCCCCCTCCGGTCTCGCTCGCGGCGGACCGGGCGGTCAGATCCCGCAGGGTCCCTCTTCGTATTTGTGTTAATTAGCGGATTTGTTTGGTGATTCCGCGGCTCTGACTGCCTGGTTTTGCGCGGTGGGTTGGGCACGATTTGATGCCGTTGGGAGATTCGAGGAGGTAGGATCAGAGTGGCAGTTAGTGCCGGCAGCTAGCAGCCGACCGATCACCGAACGGAGATAGTAGCATGAATAGGTGCGGCCTCGCAGGTTGGATGGTAGGCACGGAGACAAGTGAGCTCATTGTGCTAGTGAGTGAATTGTGTGTGCTAGGTAGTGGTAGTCTAGATTTATATCAAATGTCGGCTTTGTTTTGCTTTGGATCTAGTAGGAGCGTAGTTACAAAATCAGATTGATGAGATCTTGCATGACACCGCGTCCGTTCGTTCTTTGACCTGTCTCGACTCTCTGTCTTGCACGGATAGTAATGCCATATCCGCACAAATGCTAGCTGGTTCGTGAGCATGATGTTTCTGCCGTGTGTTTGGTGATGAGAGAATTTTGATGGACAGCGCGTGGTTGGTCACAGTCGCGTAAATCTTATATGTGTTTTGTTTTCAGTTGAACTTTTAGGCGGATGGGGGCATCGCCGTTGTTCTGAACAAATGAAGGGGTGGGGCTTGGTGGTGTTATTATTGCTGCATAATGTTTCTGCGGTGTGTTTGGTGATGAGAGGATTTCGATGGACAGTCCGTGGTCACAGTCGTGTGAATCTTACATGTGTTTCGTTTTCAGTTCCTGTAGGCGGAAGGGGCATCGCTGTTGTTCTGAACAGATGAAGGGGTGGGGCTTGGTGGTGTTATTATTGCTGCATGCTCTGTTAGTGTTATGTCTGGTTAATGGTGACTCTAGCCGCACGAGCTCCTATGTGCGATCGGAGTTCCCATCTACTGATATACCTCTAGAAAGTGAGTGGTTTGCAACTCCAAATGGTTACAATTCTCCACAGCAGGTACGGAACTTCGCCGCTTAGATCTCAGTTCATTATAGTGGTTTGGTAATGTACTCGGTATTCACTGCTTATTTGGCTGCCAGGTTCATATCACTCAAGGTGACTATGACGGAAAAGCTGTTATAATATCATGGGTTACTGCATCAGAACCTGCGCCGAGTGAAGTGTTTTACAGTAAAGAAGAGAAACACTATGATCAGAAAGCAGAAGGAACGATGACAAATTATACATTTTATGACTATAAATCTGGATACATACATCATTGCCTTGTTGATGGCCTTGAGGTAATATACCTCATTTTTGTTATGTCCTTTATAGTTTGCATTATGTTCTTGTGCAATTTATCTGATTTACTGTTATATTAATTGTCCCTGCCAAACATAACAGCTCAAATTGTATTTTTCTTCTTCTGTGCTATAGATCACTTCCCTTGTTCAAAAGTGCATGTATGCTACCTAGCTACTAGTCAACTCTGACATGGTTATGCAAAGTTGGAGTTTCCGAAGTATACAAAATCTCCGAATTTCAATAGTATAGGGTTGGTTCTGGTTTTGTTTTGCGGGGAAGTACATGTTTATTCCATTTGGGCATGATATACACTGTAGAAATTGATTCATCCATTTCCTAGTTTCTATCCCAGTGCATGATGAAGATATTATGCTTTAACCTAACCTTGTACTGGTTAGTTCCAACATCAAATTCTGATTATTTTCTTGGTTTGCAGTATAACACTAAGTATTATTACAAGATTGGAACCGGAGATTCAGCTCGAGAATTTTGGTTTCAAACACCTCCAGCAATTAATGCGGATGCATCTTACACATTTGGCATCATAGGTTCGTTATCTCTTATTTATTTACCTTTTGTTTATAACATTTTTGTAGTATTACTTTGGACATCTACAACATTTGCTGTATCTGGGGACTTGGGTACATGAACGGGGAATTCAGCTAGTTGGTTTAAATTCATGTTTTTCTCTTTTCTATTAGCAGTATTCTAACAATTAAGCCCAAGTATGCATTTTCTCTTTCCAAATTCTATAGACTATTGTTTCACCGTTAGGATAAAGAAAAAAGGGGGGTTTACCAGATAGTAGATGAGACATGGGCTTAGTACTGCAGCGATTCAGGCAGAGTGATCTAACTTTTTTCTTGCTAACTTTACTAGGTGATCTGGGGCAAACATTTAATTCTCTCTCAACTCTTCAACATTATGAGAAAAGTGGAGGACAAAGTGTTTTATTTGTTGGGGACTTGTCATATGCTGATAGATATGAACATAATGATGGCATTCGGTGGGATTCTTGGGGTCGACTTGTTGAACGTAGTACTGCATATCAACCATGGATCTGGAATAGTGGGAACCATGAAATAGAATACAGGCCTGATCTGGTATGTTATCTTCTCATCTCGGTGTTATTATGGTTATGCAATTTTCAAACTCTACCAAGTTTTATATGCTTAAAATCTTTTAGCCTTTGTTCAGATTCTTTTTTTAATCCGAACAAGGAAGCCTTTTCTGGAGTAGAATTGGGATTCCATTCGTGCATTTAACTAACTGAGCCTAAGAAGTATTGAGCTTTATTTTGCTTTATCGCTGTCTTCAAAAGGATCATGTTGCCTTTGTCACTTTTTAATTCTGACCTTAATCATATTTGATATTCTAGGGAGAAACTTCTACCTTTAAGCCGTACCTTCACAGATATAGGACACCATATTTGGCATCAAAGAGCAGCTCCCAAATGTGGTATGCAGTCAGGCGTGCATCTGCTCATATTATTGTGCTCTCTAGCTATTCTCCATTTGGTAAGCTCCTTTTCCTGCTTGCTTTCTGTTTGTTTCTGCCATGAAGTTTCTGATATTGCATCAGTATATGTTATTGGCTCTGGTGACTTGGGAGTTCCAAGTTCTTGGCCTTGGTCCAGAGCAATGTGGCCTTGCTTTGTTTTTCACAATACAATTGATATTGTAAAATTCCAGAGAATGTAATACTCTTTTCTCGGAAAAAAGAGAATTTTAGACTCTTTTCTCAAAAAAAGAGAAGTTTAGAGTCATTTGCTATTTGTTCTGTTGATACATCTGAAACCATTATCATATCTCATTACGCAGACTGATAGTTAGAACTTGGAAATCTTAAAGACATGTCTAATTTCATTGAAGGTCTGAAAATGATGTTAACCATTTTTCTTTTCAAGAGACCTCTTCTGGGTTGTAACCATAAGACATTGTTCGAATGTAGTGTAGTTGTTACCAGAGGCATGGTCCTTACGAGTCCTACTACATGGTTTGGGTTCACGCCTTTAGGGCATGCCACTTCTTACAAATTCCGCTGTAAACCTGAACCCTGTATCCAGAATCAGTTCAGATTCGACTATTTTGATGTGAAATTTCTATGCTAGATGATAGCAATCACAAGTATGCTTATTCTGATTATGAGGGCAGCTGGATGTTCTTATCTAGTGTAGGCACCTGAAGATTTTATTGACTATGCCTGTTCTGATGCAAGTATGTTTTGTAAACTTGCATGTGGTATTTATTAGTGAAATACACTCCTCAATGGATGTGGCTGAAGGGTGAACTGAAGCGTGTGGACAGGGAGAAGACACCGTGGCTTATTGTTCTCATGCATGCTCCCATGTACAACAGCAATGACGCACATTACATGGAGGGCGAGAGTATGAGGGTTGCTTTCGAGAAATGGTTTGTCAAGTACAAGGTGGACTTGGTATTTGCAGGTCATGTCCATGCGTACGAGAGATCGGTAAATTCTTCAGTCCATTCTTGAGCACCAGGCTCCTTCTAAATTGCTGGATTTGGTCTGAATTTTGTACATTTAATCTTTCAGAGTCAAATCAGATGGAATTATTCTAAGATCTCTCAGTGTCGATTTCTCATAATACTTTTCTGTATGAACTACTTGCAGTACCGTATATCGAATATCAACTACAACATAACAGCGGGAAGTCGATACCCAGTGCCGGACAAATCTGCGCCTGTATACATAACAGTTGGTGATGGAGGCAACCAGGAAGGACTTGCTTCAAGGTAAGAGGGACACATGCATTACTAGCCAGCAAATCTGGTTAGATTGTGTTTGTTGCATTCTTACACTGCTTGCTCATTTGGTCAATCTGGGAATGCTTGCAGGTTTAACGACCCGCAGCCAGACTACTCCGCGTACAGGGAGGCCAGCTACGGGCATTCGACCCTGGAACTGAAGAACAGAACCCACGCCGTGTACCAGTGGAGCCGAAACGACGACGGGAGGCATGTTCCGGCGGACAACGTGGTGTTCCATAACCAGTACTGGTGAGTGCAGGCGGTGCTCCGGTAGTTTCATTCCAAGGGCGACAGTTGTTTGTTCGTGAGCCCGATGCAGTAGTAATGCTGTGTCGGTGCCGCCTCCTGATACGCAGACCAGTGTTGTCGTAATCTAACTGCGCGACTGTTTGGCAGGGCGAGCAACACGCGCCGCAGGAGGCTGAAGAAGAAGCACCTGCGCTACGAGAGCCTCGAGGACCTCATGTCCATGCTCTAGAGGAGGAGCTGTTGTTCCTTGCGGAACCCGCAGCACGCAGTACCTTCGGACACACCGGCGCCGGGATAGTAGCTCCGTCGCTTTGCTCGTGCCTGGCGCCTCCTTTTCAGGCAGGCCTTGGCTGAGGTCTCGTGCCAAGGGATACGTACAGTAAGGTTGTGGAATTCCACTCCTGCAGAACTGTGTGTGTGTTGTATAATGAAAGAGAGTCCGAGAAGTTGGTTGTCAGTGTCACACATGTAAAATATCCCTTGCTAGTATGATGACAATGATGATCATGCCCGCTGTATGGCCGATTCCATTGTTCAACTCAACACAAATAAATAAGCAGATTATTAAGATGTTTGAGCTTAGATAAATAGAATGTACTAGCCACCATAACGCACTTCGCTTCCAAGTACAACGGCGTGGCGCCTCGCCACACAGAGAAGTAAGATCGCCTCTCTGCTCCGACAGCGACGGCGACCAGACCTCGCCGTCGTTCTCGCCGATGTCGACGCGCGGCGGCGATAAGAAACCGACGGCTGCCTCGGGTCAAGCGAAACCCACCTGTTAAGCTTTATTATGAGGAATTGACAGTGATGCTGTGGTTTTCGGAATCTTAATTAAATCGGTGCTCCGCCGTGGCCGACATCGTCTGAAACAGCTGGATAGATGGTACAGCGGAATTCATAGGTGACGTTAACGTAGGCCTCCACGTACACGCAGGGTAGGTTGTCATTGTCCTGAAATACGAATCCTTACTGTAGCTCGATCATGTCACGTACACACTGACGGAGACTGAAATTTAACAAAGTCATCACGAAACCATTACCATATTATTTATTATTTTTCCGAGGAAAAGGCACTGGATTTATACCCGACCGATCTAGATAGAATAGAGTTGATCCGTTTATTAAAAAAAAAGCAGACCTAGGAACCATTACTCAGTACCATATTTTTCCGAATGAGCTAATATTCTTTTTCAAGAAAATTGGTCCAATAGAATGCCCAGAGTACTAAAAACGGAAGAGAAAAATTGGCGCTCGTCTCAGGAACCTAAAGTGTCATACCACTGAAAGGATCTCCCCATAGAAATCCCGCTCGCCTCGATTGCTCCACTTCCGCTTTTGATCTGATCAATGATCCAACGATGCGCCATTGAAAACCGTGTCATCACGGTGCCAAATGCACCACATGACCTGTCCAAAGTATCGTGTCGGTCTTGAATCCTCAGCGAGCGAGAATTCCACATGTCTGTAAGCTCCACATCTGTGCTTGACATCGCGTCAATGAGCTACCACTCCAGGAGCCCATCGCGCCAATTGTCCGGAGCCACTACACATTCAAGCAGAAGATGTCCCAGGGTCTCCACCTCCTTATCGCATAGAGAACACCTGGTCGGGCGTGGTAGTCCTCGCCTCAGGAGCCTATCTGTTGTCCAACACCTATTCTTGGACACCAACCAAGCGAAGAATCTGCAACTCATCGACGTGTAGGATCTCTGGATGGGGTCTCCCAACGGTTCAACGAACGAACGATGGATACAAAAAAACTTGTACGCTAAGAATGCAAAGTAGATCATCTCTCTCCTAGCTCAGGCTCATGATGTTCCCTTCCTCGGAAAGCTCAATCATCAATGAAATGCCCCAAAGGGCAAATAACTCCTTTATCAATGGTTCGCCTAAGTCTGGCCCAATGTTTTTCAACCACTCGATACGCCTGGCATATGCAACAATGTGGTTAGCCATCACCTTCTTTCTTACCAGTGAGGCTAGGTGCGTGAAACGGTCCCCCATCAAAGCATTGGTCCGCAACCTCCTTGTCAAAGCCGTTATAGCGAGTTTGGGCATATTATATATTATGGATCAAGCTCACGTGTCTAAGGAGGCCTTTCATTTATGTTTCCCTCCTTCCCCTCTCCTGCTACAATACCCGGGCTTCTCCTCCTCCGCTCCGGGCCGATCTAAAGCCTCTCCCGCCGGCTCTATCGGTTGGAGATGGTGAAGGAGAGGCGTCGAGCTAGTAGGGTATATAGGAGGGATTTGTCTTGTCACGTTGTGGTGTTGGGGGTAGGCTGCTAGATCCTTCTGGCCGGATGTGGTGCGTCATCTCCGGGGGCGAAGTTGTTGGATCCGATCGCGTTTCCGCGCGGTCGCATGTTGGGTCTTTTCTTTTGAGGTCCTTTCTATAAAACTGTACCCACATGGCATGTAATTTATTTTCTCTTTCAAGGCCCTTTTTTATAAAATTGTACCCACATGGCAAAATTATTGGTTAAAAGAAGGGCTCACGTATCTAGAATTGTGGCGTGTGGTTTCTTGGGGAGCACTTTGTTGACCACGCCAAACCCCCCTAAAAGATCCATCGATCGGGAAGAAAGCTTCGACCACTACAGCCATGAGGTAATATTCCGTCGGATAAGACCGGGTGAGGTTCCTAGTTGACATAGAAAAGGGGCCCAAAGTAAATTCCCCACCGGGTGGTAGCTAGCGACATGCATGCATGCAACCTGATCATCATCCAACTAATGATGAGCAGAGAAAAGTAGTACGCCGCCGCTTGGCCCGCGCCAACGGGTGGCTGTACGTCCCGTGGGCGTGCCGTGCCGTAGCGAGCGAGAGCGCACGGCCGGCGACGGATCATCATCAGGTTTGGTTGGGGTTGCCGATCCTCTCCGTCACCGATCCCCTTTTCTCGAATTAGTTGACACAGATTTATCTAAATACAAACGTATTTAGACACATTTTAGGTATTCATAGTTTCATACCTAGAGAAATTTACGTCAATTAATTTGGAACGGAGGGAGGGAGGGAGTACATGTATCCGGCCGGCGGCTAGAAGCCGTAATAATATCTCGAAGAAAGGAGGAGAAGTACAATGACAACGTTGACTATATATTTTTCTTACTGAAAATAGTCAAACTACACCGCATACAGTTGGTGCTCTACATTTTTATACAATACTACATCTGTACCACAATTGTACTGTACCCGCTTATACCAGTGTACTTCCGCACTATTTTAGGCACACCACGGGCTTTTTTTTTTTTGAACAGCGCACCACGGGGCTAGAGCTAGGGCTAGGGCTAGCTAGAGATACCTTTGGAGCCATGAAAGGACGATCGAGCTGCCAACGCCCAACGGAATGTAGTCAGCCGTTGGACCTTTTGTATATAGATACCGTGACACGACGGCATGACATGGCCGGCTCCTAGAAAAGCCTGGTCTACGTACGGATCACCCTATGTTTTATTCTTCCGTTTTCTATCCTGGACGACGACGCGGCCACCGGTGGCGTAGTGCCCGGGAATAGAATTATGGAAATGTTTCCAAATCTGTACGCACCGGCCGCCGCCAGGTGGGCGAGCTACGCTAGCTCCAACAGCACGTAACCGGTTGCCGAAATAATGTCGTGACATATCGTTATCAGATGATCCAGCGAGCTCCTGCGCGTTCGAGCCTGCCCTCACCGATACGGAGAGTGTATTTGGGCGAATTGGAGGTAGATTCATCTTGGATCATAAACGCAAGGTTACATAGAAAAGCGTACAAACTAATTGTACTACTACATCTCCTCCTAAATATAAGACGTTAACACAGTTCAATTGTACTGCTAAAATATTTTATATTAAAAAACGGAGAAAGTATGACAAGATAGAGATGTTTTGGAAGACTCGTGCATTCCTCCCATTCTAAATTTCACAACAAAGCTTTTTTCGATGATGATTTGAACTACGTCCGTCCATCGGGTAAGTCGTCCACACCTCCGCAAGCATTGGGGGGGGGGGGGGGGGGGGGTAAATCTTCCGCATCTCAATGGGTAACCTTTGATAATGAACCAGAATATGAAATAGAGAACTAGCAAGAGAAGAGTTGACTGGTTTTCGTCTTTGGGCGCTTGCTTGCTCGCAAAGAGAGAAAGGGCCATCCACGTCGTCGTCACGACTCCTTTGTCGAAACTTTATTTTGGACAACAAGCCATGGATTTATTTATTTATTTAGAGAATATAGCCGAGGGACTGCATTTATATGCGGATGAGGAGGTGTAGGTGCCATCGCCCCCGAATTTCGAATGAGAACCGACGATGAGTCTAGAAACAAGGACAAACTAACCGACCTTTTCTAGATGCCATTCCCTACAAGGCAGGGAACACCTTAGGAACTTCCCTTGGGCCGCCGTCGCCGCAACAAGGAGTATTAGACGAAGTTTCAAGGCTGGTTAATGTAATTGCTCTTTCTTTTTTTTGATGGAAATTACGTGAGCTCTAGACTTGAACATAGTTATTTTTTTTATAAACAATGCCTTTTTTTAGGGAATCATAAATAATGCCTTCGCACATAAGAATTACAACAAGTACGAAAAATGCTATTCCAAGACACCGACCCGAAGCATGGCACACCGCGAAATCTTTCATTCATGTCGACGGAAACCTACAACCAGCAACCAATTAATTTTCCTTGCCACAGAAGTACAGGGACATCTCAGGAAAAAAAACCGCGACATGGACATTTTGTTTCTTTTTGTCTTACGCAATTATCAGTTGAGAAGAATATGAAAAAGGAATGCAGTTTCTCCAAGGACAAAAGAAAAGGAAAGGAAATGAAAAACCAGCATTTAAATTTCCCAACGCGCATGGGAGGGAGGAAAGCCCACGGATTTGGGCGGTGCGGCCAGATCCCGACCGTCCGATCCGAGACGGACGGCCGAGATCGCCCGCGATCCGCAGCCCATCTGCCCCACTACCTTTTCCTGTTGGGAGTAATTGGTTCGCCACCTCCTCTTCCTCGCCACCACTCCCTCCCCCACCTCTGCGGTTGGTTAATTCCCACCCCAACCCATTCGCCGCCGGGCCTCCCTCCCCTCGATTCCGGCGAGCGGGCCCTCCGCCGGCGGGCGCCATGGTGGGCGGGATGTGCGGGAACGACAACTGGATCAACAGCTACCTGGACGCCATCCTCGACGCGGGGAAGGGCAGCGCCTCGGGCGGCGGGGGTGGCGGCGGCGGCGGCGGAGGAGGAGCAGGAGGAGGCGGGGGAGACCGGCCCTCGCTCCTCCTCCGCGAGCGCGGCCACTTCTCCCCGGCCCGCTACTTCGTCGAGGAGGTCATCACCGGCTACGACGAGACCGACCTCTACAAGACGTGGTCCCGCGTACGTCTTCGATTCTCCGATTCCGGCGGATTTTCTTTCCCTGGCTGGCTCCGCGTCGTACGTTCTGGAGGGTTTGGGGAGCTCGTGTTCTGATCGATCCGTGCGCGTGCGTGTGTGTGTGTTGTGGGCGCAGGCGAACGCGATGCGGAGCCCGCAGGAGCGGAACACGCGGCTGGAGAACATGACCTGGAGGATCTGGAACCTCGCCAGGAAGAAGAAGGAGGTGCGCCTTTCCCGCTCTTGGTTCGTTTCTTTCTTTTTTTACCTTTGACAAACGTATCGCGCCTGTAAGATTGTGCGCGCAGCTGGACGATTTTAATGTTTCCTGCCACTGTCACGCTTGGTCCCTCTTTCCGTGGTTACTTCGTTTCGTTAGTTACCAAATGCTGCTTGATGAAGTGGCGCCGTCTGAAGGAAGCTAGCATGGAACATCACATATGCTGCGAGCACGGCAAGCAATTGCAGTCTGTTTTTTTTTTTTTTTGCTTTCAGCATCAAATAGAGGACGGATGTAGTGAGAGAGATGGTTGATAGTGTTGTAGTTTTAGTTGGATAGAGCGGGCGACGTGTGTATTGTGCCACTTCTGGAATCACAAAAAACATTTATGGGGCTTATTTTGGAATGATCTGCTTTTCTATTGGCCATTTTTCCAAATAGAGAAGGATCTGTACAAAATTACACTGAAAATTGGGTTTTGGGAGTATTGCCAGATCCATTTAGGTGAGGTCAAAAGAGAATTTAGCTTAGGTCCTAAAATTTCATCTTTGCAATTTCTTTTCAAGCCCCACATTTGTCTCATCCACATTTAATTCTTGTCCATTCACCATTCACTCTCTACTAGAGCCAATGAATGTTGTCTTATGTGGTGCGAAAAAAGTCAAAAAACCATGCATATTTACAGAAACTTTCCTAAACTGACGGTACCAAACTCACAGAACTAAAAGGTCTACATTCTGGAACCCTTCAGAATTTACTTTCCCTGTTCCGGATAAGGAAGCAGATACCTGGAGCTCCATTGACACCTGCAAATCAACCATCCAGACTTTCCTGAATTTCCTCCCAAGCTCTATTAGTAATTTCCATTTGACTCTTCTTAAGCTTGTCAGAGATAAACACACTCAAACTATAATATTTTTATTAGATGAACCAGCTCAAATCAAATGAGGTGGATCACCCGATCAATAAGGAGATCCATGCAGAGGCAACAGCTGGATACACCTGATTTATGAAAACTGCCTGTATGTAAAGTTGTAAATCCGTTTATAAAATCTGAAAAAGGAGATTGATGTTCCTGCTGTCAGTCACACTTTCATACATTGTTAGTACACGGCGTGTTCATAAACCAAGTAGTTTTCTCCTTGTACTCGTAATTTTTAATAATGTGTTGTTTGTTAGGTTGACCAGTAATCGTTACTACAGGCTGGATTCAACATGTTAAAAAATATAATTGGCTATTGAGGTTTCACAATGTCATGGTGTCTCAGTTTTACTTTTATCTCGCTGGTTGCTACCATGCTAGCCTCTAGGTCCATGAAATATATCCCAATTTAGGTATCTTCATGATTATGTTTTGGCTTTTGTAATGAAAAATAAAATGAGCATTCCCCTTGTATGGGAAAACATAGTCACGTCACTTTTCTTGCATTGAGCATTCGATGCCACTTTCACTCCTAGTCTGTTCCCCACTGGTCATAAAAAACAACTTCTCTGTTCAATTTTAGTGTCAGAATTTCACTTTTGTTCTATAATTACATTCTTATTCACATTTGTACTTAATACTTCCAACTTTCTTATCCTTCTTTATTACCTAATTGTGCCATTACTCAGGTTGAGGAAGCCAACCGTTTGTTAAAACGTCGCCAAGAGACAGAGAAGCCCCGAACTGATGCTACTGCAGAAATGTCTGAAGATCTCTTTGAAGGAGAAAAGGGAGAAGATGCTGGTGATCCATCTGTTGCATATGGTGACAGCTCTGCTGGGAACACACCTAGGATTAGTGCCGTTGACAAGCTATATAGTGTTGATCAGGTATGGAATAGTTTCTTTAACTTCATGTTGTATTTTCTAGGCAAATTGTGCAATGTAAGGAAACTAGATGTTAACCACTGCTCAATCTGCAAACAATTTGATATTATTCATATCAGATTCAAATAACCTCACAGTTAGCAGGGAAGATCTTTATTCCACTACCTGTTTGCTGTATACGATTGTGCACCAACACTTTTTCCATGATGCCATTCTTTAGAAATAGATGACATATGATGATCAAAGATAACATCTTTCACGGATTTAGCCTACCTACTAATAATCAAACCCTTAGAATCAGACATCGTATCACATCTTGCAGTCTTGGTTTATTCCCTATATATCACCCTGAATGATGCAATCTGCAGGTTTGCCAATATTTTGTGTTAACTTCAATCACCCATTTAATTCCTTTGTGATGTATTATACTGCAGCCTTCATGGGCTGGTCCGTGGTGAGAACATGGAGCTTGGCCGGGATTCAGACACTAGTGGACAGGTATTGTTGCTGCATATACTTGCGTAATTAAGCACAAGTGTATTTTGTTCTCAAGCATGAATAACTTCAACCTTATGCTTTAGTTAATATGGGTAGCTATTACTTCTATTTGACCTTCTAATATGCCCAGTAATAGGAAGGAACATATAATGACATAATTTCACTTGCTCCATTGTGTTGTTTGATAGGTCAAATATGTCGTGGAACTTGCTAAAGCATTGAGTTCATGCCCTGGAGTATACCGGGTTGATCTTTTGACAAGGCAAATATTAGCACCAAATTATGATCGTGGATACGGTGAACCATCAGAGACACTGGTTCCAACAAGCTTCAAGAATTTTAAACATGAAAAAGGAGAGAACAGTGGTGCATATATCATCCGAATACCATTTGGACCGAAAGACAAGTATCTAGCTAAAGAACAACTCTGGCCTTACATTCAAGAATTTGTAGATGGTGCTCTCAGTCATATAGTGCACATGTCGAAAACCATTGGTGAAGAAATTGGCTGCGGGCATCCAATGTGGCCTTCTGTGATTCATGGCCATTATGCCAGTGCAGGAGTTGCTGCTGCTCTACTATCTGGAGCACTTAATGTTCACATGGTATTTACCGGGCATTTTCTTGGGAAAGATAAGTTAGAAGGGCTTCTGAAGCAAGGGAAACAGACAAGGGAAGAAATAAATATGACGTACAAAATAATGCGCCGAATTGAGGCAGAGGAATTGTCTCTTGATGCATCTGAAATAGTTATTGCGAGTACTAGGCAAGAGATAGAAGAGCAGTGGAACTTGTATGATGGTTTTGAGGTCATGCTTGCAAGGAAACTTCGTGCGAGAGTCAAGCGTGGTGCCAACTGCTATGGCCGTTACATGCCTCGTATGGTTGTGAGTATACTGTATACATGCAACTCTGATTCTTATTTTTGTTACCATAATACCACTGTTGTGGTGGAATAATTGTTCGAGAAATGTGGTGGAATTTTTCATAGTTTGATAGTTAGCAACTTAGCATCAGCAGTCGTTGCTATCCGTATTTGCTGTAGCATTTTAATATCTATTAACTTTGTATTCGTTGCTCTGCAGATAATTCCTCCAGGTGTTGAATTTGGCCATATGATTCAGGATTTTGATATGGATGGTGAGGAAGATAGCCCATCCCCAGCCTCCGAAGATCCACCTATTTGGTCTGAGGTGGCAAAGTTTTCTTGAGATTTTTATTCGCAATATTTCACCTACCAGTTTATTACATAAACTTTTCGATTATGACATGCTAATTCAGCTATTATTTTATGTTTATCCTGCATTTTTTAATCTATGCCCTGATATAATTTGCATGTGATGGCAGATAATGCGGTTCTTTACAAATCCTAGGAAACCATTGATTCTGGCTGTTGCTCGTCCTTACCCAGAAAAGAATATTACAACACTTGTGAAGGCTTTTGGTGAATGCCGACCATTGAGGGAGCTTGCTAACCTAGTAAGATAAAACCTCATTATGATATTCTGTATATATGATATTTAAATATCATGAGTGAATGCATCGAGTTCAGTATCTGCTAATTATTTGAAATGCTTTTAACCCTTCAATTCGTACTGACTTTTGATGTTGCATTCCAGACACTGATTATGGGCAACCGTGAGGCTATTTCCAAAATGAGTAATATGAGTGCAGCTGTTTTGACATCAGTACTTACATTGATTGATGAATATGATCTATATGGTCAAGTGGCATACCCAAAGCATCACAAACACTCAGAAGTTCTTGATATTTATCGTTTAGCAGCAAGAACAAAGGTATGCTATTTCTGAACATAGGAAACAGTTGGTGTCATTTTTCTTTTCGAGAAAACAAACAGCTGATGCCACTCCTTGTTTTAAATACCTAGCTCCTGAAGTGTATACATGTTTAATTCTTGATCTTTTTTGGTAGGTAGAAAACTCACTCCTTAAGAAAATTAAATTATTCAAATGGCTGAAGGTCTTAATACCAGATCCTGTGAAGTTAAATGCTTAGAGCAACAATTTTGTTATGTTAGGTTGATTTTACGAGTTGAGGGCAGGCCTTGGTGCAGTGGTGAGGTCCTCCCCACTTGTGCCAAGAGGTCCTGGGTTCGAACCAGCCTCCCTGCACTGCACTTTGCAGGGGTAAGACTAGGTTCCTATAATCCCTCCCCAAACCCCACCTTGTGTGGGAGCCTCTGTGCACTTGGGTCTGTCCTTTTTAGGTTGATTTTACGAGTTCTACTTTAGTACCTTATCCTGTACTTTGTGTTGATGCCGGTTGTCCATTGAACATATGCAGGGTGCTTTTGTCAATGTAGCTTACTTTGAACAATTCGGTGTCACCTTGATAGAGGTAATAATCATTGAAATTTAAATTTAATTTTGTAGCTGCTACCATTTCTGCATTCTAATCACCTCCAATATGTTGTTTGTGAGAGCAGGCTGCCATGCATGGTTTACCTGTAATTGCAACAAAAAATGGAGCTCCTGTTGAAATTAACCAGGTTCGTATCAACATTAACTTGATTTTACAAGGAAAATCATATCAAGCTCATTTCTGGTGAATGCTGATGCAGGTGCTGAACAACGGACTTCTTGTTGATCCCCATGATCAGCATGCAGTTGCGGATGCACTCTATAAACTTCTTTCTGAAAAACAACTTTGGTCAAGATGTCGAGAGAATGGGCTGAAAAACATACACCAATTTTCTTGGCCTGAACATTGCAAGAACTACTTGTCAAGGATATTAACTCTTAGCCCAAGATACCCTGCTTTTGCGAGCTATGAAGACCAGATTAACGCACCTATCAAGGGAAGAAAGTATATCGTTGTTATTGCTGTAGACTCTGCCAGTAAGAAAGATCTGGCCTGTATTATCAGAAATTCTATTGAGGCTACACGGACAGAAACTTTGTCAGGTTCAACGGGTTTCGTGTTGTCGACTTCCCTAACAATAGCGGAGATACATTCTCTGTTAATATCTGCAGGGATGGTTCCCACTGATTTTGATGCTTTTATATGCAATAGTGGGAGTGATTTATTTTACCCTTCACGGTCTGGTGATTCACCGAGCACTTCCCGTGTGACATTTGCATTAGACCGTAACTACCAGTCTCATGTCGAGTATCATTGGGGAGGAGAAGGTTTAAGAAAGTACCTAGTGAAGTGGGCTTCTTCAGTAGTAGAAAGGAGGGGTAGAATGGAAAAGCAAGTTATTTTTGAAGATTCAGAACACTCCTCGACAAGTTGCCTTGCATTTAGAGTGGTCAATCCAAATTATGTAAGCATTTTTCTTTCAATAATCTTCTGGCATTTTTTTTTTGGAATTTTGCTTGCATATCCATTGCGTGGACTGATCAAGTGCATTGTTTTATCTTGCTAGTCCTTTATGCAAGGGTTTCTAAGTATCACTTGGCATGTCGTTTTGCAGTTACCTCCTTTAAAGGAACTACAGAAGTTGATGAGAGTCCAGTCACTACGTTGCCATGCTCTTTATAACCACAGTGCTACCAGGCTATCTGTAATTCCAATTCATGCATCACGGTCTCAGGCTATAAGGTTTTTTCTCAGTTTTCTTACTTCATGCATTTATCATTTCCTGAATTTCTTCTGTACTATAACTGCAGCATTGTTGTGTGTGAATCAGCTTAAAAGAAATCTTGCCTAAAAACGTGGATGTGGTTTTCAGCATTATGATTTGTTCTGTGGAACTCATCAATATTTTTCCGCGGAAGATTAGACATATCGGCTAAGAAAAATATTACTCCATTCCTTTGTTTGGGGATCCCAGCTAGAGCAGCGTCATAAATTTCTGAATGATATATAACTTCAAAATCGTGGAACCCAAGTCACATGGACTACAATGAATATTTGAGTTGGATTATCCCGGACCTGCTTTTTTTTCGAGGACGTAGAATGCACAATCGATGCTGTTTGTGCCAATTTCTTGCTGCCACCTAGAATAGATCAGCAACAAGCGGTAGATAGCAACCGTCTGGTCGAATTGCCTTTTGTATTTCCCATATGCACCTAGTGATCTACGTGCATTTAGTCCTATCAACATTTTTTTCTGTTCTCATAGGTACTTGTCCGTTCGCTGGGGCATAGAGTTGCCGAATGTCGCGATTCTTGTTGGTGAAAGTGGCGATTCAGACTACGAAGAACTGTTTGGAGGCCTCCACAAGACGGTCGTCCTGAAGGGCGAGTTCAACACACCTGCAAACAGGATCCATACAGTCAGGCGGTACCCTTTACAAGACGTCATCGCACTTGATTGCTCGAACATCGTCGGTGTCGAGGGTTGTAGCGCCGATGACATGAGGTCTACGCTGGAAAAGCTCGGTATACCGGCAAAATGACACCGATAGACATAAATTTTACTTTTTTTATACGGTGAAAAGAAAGAACGATACACATATAGCAATGAATCTATCATTTCCACGCTTGATGGAAATACCGATTTTGCCTGTAAGTCCGGTGCTGTATATGTGTGGTGTGGACTTCAGCTGAGCTGTGAATAACAACACTCCAAATCCCATTTCTCTGGAGACCCTCGTCACGCGGAAAATTAAGGAATGAACAACGAATCTAGTATAGCCAAAGCAATTTCCATTGAATGTTATGAAAGTGAAACATATTAAGTAAGCACCAACACAGCACAAAAGCCTACCAAAACAACGTTAGATGTAGACAATGTTTGAACTCTACCAGTGTGCAAAAATCAATACAAAATAATTTGTATTCTAGGCTGAGAAAAAAAATGACAAAAGTGTGGATTTTGGTGTGGTTAACATTGAACATTTTGAAATTTTGTCAGATTTATCATTTTTATGTAGCCTAGAGTACAAATCATTCCGTATTGGTTTTCTGCATAATGGATGAGTTTGATATTATCTACATCTACGATTTTTGTTCAGAATTTTTTGAAATTTTGAAACAAAGATTTTGAATTTTTAAGAAAATCGGGCAACATGGAACCCGAGCTCCCTCTGGACTTTCCGCTCGGTGACTTTTTTTTACCATGAAAACCGTAGGGGAAGCCCCCACGGTATTATTTTATAAATTTAAGAAGTAGTGAGGAACAATTCCGCTATGTGACTTGGGATTAAGATCTTTCATTCTGCTTCTGAAAGCTCAGTTGTTTTAACCCTGCTATTTCATCCTGATCTGACCCGAAAGGACAGTCATTCACTGCTCTGCTCGCCAAACAGTTTTTTTTAAGATCCTACGGCAAAGCGCCAGCCTGAACCACTTTACAGTGTTTGAAGCATTGCAAACAGTTTTGTCCTTTGGTTACCTACTAGTTGAATTTGGCGTGGCGTCACGCCACGCCCTTGATGAGATTTTTTTTCCTTTGTACAATATATATATATATATTTTTGTTCACAAAAATGTCGGTTAAATTGAAATGTTCAGACATGTTTTTATTTTGTTGTGAGTAGGTACCATTTTTTTTTGTGAGCAGCAGAAATGTGTTTGAATTACCTCTAAATGGTGACAAAATTTGAGTATTTCTTTTTTTTTGTCCTTCAGTATAACCTGTTTGTATGTAATTTCCTGATTGTTTTGATACATTACTTGTGTTTTCCCCTGGATATATTCAGAGATATTTATTTATAATCTGTTTGAATTTCAAAAATTGGTGAAAGTGGGAAGCTTTTAGTATTTTTTTTTCGTTTTTCAAATGCTCAGATTTGGATGACGTTGAAAGTCCTGAAATTTTCACATTTGAAATTTGATCATGTCGCATAAGTAGTAAATGCTTATTTTTTATGTAAATGTTAATATGTTTGTCATATTTGTGAATACCGTGGTGGGTAAATTTCAAAATTGGAATTTTTTTTACAAAGTGTGGAAGTTTGGGAATTTTTTTTATTTTGTAGCATATGTTTATTTTAGCTGAATAATTAAAGGAAATAATTTTGTAGGTAATTTTTAAAGGTTAATTTGCACAAATACGTAATTAGAAGACATGTTTTTCTTTTTTAATAATGTTTAGAGGAAGTGCATCTAGATTTTTCGTGAAATGCTGGCCAAATTGGATTTTGAAGACATGTTTGTTTTCTTGCCATAAGTAGGTAGTATTTATTTTTTTCTGATTGTTCGGATATGCTATGCATATTTTTTCTGCTGGATGAAATGGACATTTGTTTGAAAGGTAATTAGAATTTTGAAATATTCAAATTTGATTGCATTTTTTTTTGGATTCGAGTCCACAATTCAGGAAGGTTCATTTATATTGCATCTTAATATTGACCATTTTGAATTGTTTAAAATATGTTTTTTGTTTTGCCATACATAGTTAGTGTTGGTTTTTTCTGAGCATTTTTTATATAGTTTAGAGAATATCCGAACAATTACCAAATTGATGTATTTTAATATGTTTGTATGTTGCTATGAAATCTGAAATGTAATGAGAGCCAATGTGTTAGAATTATATATAAATGTTGGCCAATTTTGTTTTTTTAATGGTAGGGTAATTTCAAATACTTAGCAAATTTGAATGTTTGATTATGTTTATATGTTGGCATAAATAATTTGAGGAATTGCACTTGAATTTCATATTTAGAGGAAGTTAATTTAGTTTTTGTTGTCAATATTTTGCTTAGTTGAGATGTTCAATTAGAGTCCATATTTAAAGGGAATACATAGTGTGAGCATCTGTTAAATACAACTTTACATAATTATGGAGAGTGCATATTGCTTCTTTTCAAATATTCACAAATTCAAAATGTTCCAACACTTTGAAATGTTCAAAGATTATTATTCTTAAATTGAAGTCTATAATGGGTGGAAATGCACATTTATAATGGGTGGAAATGCATAATAGCTAGAGATTTTTTTTAGATTAAACTTTATAAATTAATTAGCATTTATTTTTTGTGTCTTAAATGTTCAATTAGAGTCCATAATCAAAGGGCATATGTAGTGTGAGCATTTGTTAAATACAACTATACATAATTATGGGGAAGTGCATTTTGTTTCTTTTCAAATATTCACAAATTCGAAATGTTCCAACATTTTTTTTATGTAAATAGTTGGATTTTTTTTTTGTACCAAGTGAGCATGTTGATATATTTTAGAGTTCTTCCATTTTTTTAAGCAATTTGAAATGTGCAAAGATTATTAATCTTAGATTGAAGTTTATAATGGGTGGAAATGCACATTTGTTCATTTGGATTCAATAGCTAGAGATTTTTTTGTGTTTTTTTTAAATGCATATTTTGTGTGGAAAGTCTGGAAAAATGTTAGTTTTTTGTTTTTTTAATATATATTTCTGGAGGAATGCATATTTTGATATATTGTTTGCATTTTTCTGGAGATTCATCAAAATGTTCCTACATTTTTTTTATGTAAATAGTTGGCATTTTTTTGTACCAAGTGAGCATGTTGATATATTTTAGAGTACTTCCATTTTTTTTAAATCAATTTGAAATGTTCAAAGATTATTAATCTTAAATTGAAGTTTATAATGGGTGGAAATGCACATTTGTTCATTTGGATTCAGTAGGTAAAGATTTTTTTTTAAAAAAAATGCATATTTTGTGTGGAAAGTCTGGAAATATATATTGTCTGCATTTTTTTTTGGAGATTCATCTGATGTAGTAAAAATATTATCGTTTGGAAATTTTTTGAACTATTTGAATTGTATTAGATTTTCAGTTTAGATCAATAGTTGGAGGAAATATATTTTTTTAAATTTTTTTAGATGCAATTGAAATGCAATCCATAATTAGGAGATATGAATCTGTATTATATGCAATTATTCATGTAGTCAAGCATTTGTGGAAAAATTTACCTTTCACGTTAATTCGTCTGATGTAGTCAAATATTATCGTCTGGGAATTTTTTTTTATTTTTAAAATGCATATTTTGTGTGGAGAGTTTGAAGATATGTTTTTTTTTTTTTGATATATTGTTTGCATTTCTTTTTTTTTTTGGAAATTCGTCTGGTGTAGTAAAAATATTATCGTCTGGAAATTATTTGAACTTTTTGAATTGTATTAGATTTTCAGTTTAGATCTTTTTTTTATAATTTATTAGATGCAATTGAAATTCAATCCATAATTAGGAGATATGAATTTGTATTATATGCAATTATTCATGTAGTCAAGTATTCGTGGAAAAATTTACCTTTCACGTTAATTCGTCTGATGTAGTCAAATATTATCGTCTGATGTAGTCAAATATATTGTTTGCATTTCTCTTTTTTTTTCTTTGGAAATTCATCTGGTGTAGTAAAAATATTATCGTCTGGAAATTATTTTAACTATTTGAATTGCTATTAGATTTTCAATTTGGATCAATAATTAGAGGAAATATCTTTTTTAAAATTTATTAGATGCAATTCAAATTCAATCCATAATTAGGAGTTATGAATTTGTATTATATGTAATTATTCATGTAGGCAAGCATTTATGGAAAAATTTACCTTTCACGTTAATTCGTCCGATGTAGTTAAATATTATCGTCTGGAAATTATTGTGTTTTTGTAAATGCATATTTTGTGTGGAGAGTATGAAAATATGCATTTCTCTTTTGGAAATTCAGCTGATTTAGTCAAATATTATCAATTTTTATTGTAGTAGCAAATATTTAGCAAATTGATGGCATAAGTAGTGATTATTTTTTTATGTGTGAACGTTTATATATTAGTCACATTTGTGAAGCAATTTGTCATATTGAGTATTTTCAGATATTTAGAAAATTGGAGTGTTTGGATATACTTGAAATAAACCATAAACATTTGTTTCAACTTCATAATTAGGAGGAATGCAATTTGTGAGATAATATGTAAGATACATATTTATATATGCCGGAGTATTTCTATATTTTTTTGCAAGAATTTTGATACATTTTATTGTAGTTGCAAATATTTAGCAAATTGATGGCATAAGTAGTGATTGTTTTTTTGTGTGTCAACGTTCATATATTAGTCGAAAAAAGTTAATTTTGAAAATATCCACAGTCAGAAGTTGCTTAGTTTTAAATGTATTGTTTTTTTGTTTACAAAAAATTTACATTTGTAAATTGTTAATAGCGGAAAGTTATTCGTATGCGATTTAATTTTCAAATGTGTTGCATGTATTTTTTTGTAAGGACTTTGATATGCATTGATTTTTTTTTATTTACAAAAAGTTTACATTTGTGAATAGTTGATTTTTTTTAAATTGTTAATAGCGAGAAGTTATTCGTATGCGATTTCCTTTTTGTAGAAGGTAAAAGAATCTAATTGTGTGAATTTGTTAAAAATTCACGGAAAAATATTTGGCCACAGACCAAATGCAAAATTCAAAATTTCAGTAATTTTAAATGGTTAGAATTTGGACTGCAGGGAAAAAGAAAAAACTAAGGGTAAAAAAAAAAGAAAGGAGTTAGCAAACAGGCCGGCCCAAACAGCCGGCCCAATGCCAGCCCAGGCCCACCGCGGCCACGTCAAGATGACGTCACCGCTGGGTGGTGCGGGTGGAGCTCCCGCGGCGGCGACGCGCACGCCGGCGTCGGAGCAGCGCCTGCGGGGACGTGCGGCGACGCGCGCTGGACGCGCCTCTGCGCGGGGTGTCGCAAGGGGGCGGCGCCGCCACTTCTGGGTCGCCGGAGCGTCGGCGGCGGCACGCGGACGCGGTGGAGGCCCGCGGGCACGGTGGCGACGATTGCGGCGCGATGGCGGCGTCCCGGCCGCTGATCTGCGGCGAGGAGGGAGGGGAGGCGGCGGCGGAGCTCCCCGTACGCTCGGATTCGTGCGGGGAGGGGCGTGGCGGCGGCGGCGGCGAGCTCCGGCGCCGCGGGAGAGAGAAGGGGAGGGGGGGATCTGCGGGGCGTTTTTGCACGAAGGTCCTCGACGTTTTTTCGAATTATGATCAGGTCCCTGTACACGGGAAAGCTTGGATCGCGGGTTCGATACTCGGTTTTGTGAGGGACTTTTTTGCAAAAGCGTCGTCGACGCCTCGCGAGGGCCGTCGGATCGCCGGCGGACGGCTCGGATCGCGGCACTGTAGTACTGTAGCAATGAACAGTACTTACTGTTCACAGCTACAGTCGCCAATCGCTGAGGAGCCGAGATTTCGTCTGTCTTTGATATAGTTAGTAGATGTGGCAGGAAGCCAACTCTGGCCTACATCATGTAAATGCTTCCAGTAGCACGATAGAAAAATCCTACTCCTTTCGATACATAAAAAGTGTCTCTTATTTTATATTAAGTTAATACAAACTTTGTACTAAGTGGGCGACACTTTTTATGGATCGGAGGGAGTAGCACTTATCTAATCGGACGGCGGATTCGACCACCTTAAACCTCAAAAAAAAAAAAATCCTAGCACTTTTTTGTATGGCTTACACCCAAAGCATACTTACATACATGCATGCATGTAGTTTGGTGTAGTAGATACACCAGTTTTACCATCTCTCCCTAATAATACAATATAAATGAATAAGCTTGACTTTTAAACATCCTGATTAGCTTCCTTCCGGGGAAATTTTGTCTCCGTCATGTTGCTTGTTCTCGCATTCCTATCTGATGGATGGATGGATGGTTGGAGAGGGCGATCCATACGGTTGATGCCAACCTATAACCGCTGGGAAAAATTCTGCATCTCGGTTTGCAGTTGGAGTGATATATTGGTGATAGGTTTGTTTGTGGTTGGCCATCCGTATCGTCTTCATGGATCTGCGTGTGTATGCGTGTGCGTGTGAATGGATCGATGAGACTGGGAAGAGTAGTAATGAGTGATTTGCACGGGTGTTATTGTGGTTTCAGGTGGGTAGGTTTGACGACTGACCGACACGAGCGAAACTTGCCCTGAAAATCGCAGGGATCGCGCGCGTGCGTATCGCTTCCGTGAGTCGCCAGGAATTATATTATCATCGCTTCGAAGCAAAAAAAAAAAAAAAAAAAACTGTAATGCATTGTTCCTTGCTGATAAATCGGGGTTTGGTTCAAGCAACCTTTTGAAACGACGCCGAGAAATTGGTACGTGGAAGAAACCTCTGTTACTACGAAAATCTTTACACCCATCTCTCTCTGTACCTTGGAAAACAATTGAAATGTATGCCCATTGAATTGAACAAATAAATACAAGGCGTATGTACCTTTTTTTTTCATTTTCGAAAAGGGGACATCGCCCCCAATCTCTGCATCGATCGATACACACAGCTTTACAAGGCGTACGTACCTTCGAGTACATACATGTGTACACAGCGGTACGGCGTGTAATTAAGTCGCGAGTTGTCCGGGTGATATAAACAAGGTGAAGAAACAAGCCACATATGCTGACTCCATCCATCGACATCTTCAGTTCTTCCCCCAAATTAAATTTGAGCGTACATTGCTTTCTTGTCCACACTGCAGCGCATTAATCGACGGTCACACGGCGGATCAATCGGAGCGTTAGTTAGCTGGAGTTGGTTGCGAGCTCCCA
Organism: Puccinellia tenuiflora; assembly: GCA_012064385.1. Classification (NCBI taxonomy): domain Eukaryota; kingdom Viridiplantae; phylum Streptophyta; class Magnoliopsida; order Poales; family Poaceae; genus Puccinellia; species Puccinellia tenuiflora. The sequence continues at coordinate 565,369 of QRDG01001441.1, read as the reverse complement.
ACCACTACTACTAATCAGTCTGTTTCAACCAAGTTCAACACACTGCTGAGCTTACTGTATTCTCTCCCTCTCACCAAAAGCTTCAACGTTCGCCTGCACCGCACGCCACACACAGAGGGCGGTGCTGGCGAATTGAATTCTTGACAGGTGGGAAGATGGCCAGAAACGACCGACTATGCAGCTTAAACGGGTCAAACCTCAAACGGGACCGGCGGCCGGCCTGAGGCAACCAGCAGCATGCAGCTGTAGCTACCCTAACCTAGTAGCTAACATAAGTTTTCCCAGAAAAGGAAAAAAAAAAGCTAACATAAGTTTGATTTCTTTTGCAAATCTCACCTACTATTTGATTATGCATGGATGATTATTTAGGTGTATATAGGGAGGTCCCGTAGGCGTGTATATGAATGTTTGTACGTATGTGTTTTTTGTAATTGATATTTATTGAAAAAAAAAGTGCTATGTGTACACATTATATGCTGAAAAGAGGATACTTGATTAGGAATGGATGTGTGTACGCATTAAGCTAAAAAGATGGCATATAATTGATTTATGTATTTTTTTTCTTGTCCATGTCAGTGGACGAGACAAATTTTTCTAAGCATCAGTGGCTCGAGAAAGTTTGGCATTGTGGTGAATTATGATGATCTTGTTCGACCGGGGTCTCCCTCTTTTCGAATTCAGTTTATCATTTTTTTTGTACTCTCATACTTTTTTTTTTCACAACACATAAAAAACACTCCAGCAATCGCAAACTGAATTTAGACAAGGAGGTTACGATAACATGCTTCATAATGGAATTTGACACAGATATACCTAAGGATTCAAAACTTTTCATAAGATATTCTTTTGTCAGTTTTACACAGACCCAAAAAATCGGTCATTTTTTGGCGAAACTTTTCGCGCCCATATAAAACATGGATATGTACGTAAGCAATTTTTTTGATTTTTTCTAACATTTGGAAATATGTTTTTTGAAAAACGAGGTAGATGCCCCCGTGTTCATCAATGCATTTTCGATCACAGGGCATCCTAATGACTGGGAATTTGCACGTCTGGATATACCCACCCGGCAGGCCGATTTGTGGCTACTGAAAGTTGATTGAGCTATAGTTTTGGGATAGCGAGACACATGCATTAGATATGCCACCGTTTTTACCCGATGTAAAATCAAAGTTTTAAATAGCGCGCTATCTTGGCGCTATAGAGGATCCAAAGAACTCCCGTAAAGCTATGCACTTTTAATGCTAATATAATATCTCGCTAAGTCGCACTAAAACGCTAAATTGGGCCAAAGTGCTATTTCTTCTGCTAAAATGGTTGCATTGCTTGCTGATTTGAATTTGAAAATTGGACCTCGTTGTGTATACTTATGCACTCCATTTATCGTTGCAATCATCATGGTTGTTCAGTACCCGTTTGAATCATTGAATCAATGAATTTCTGGTAATATTTTTTTTAGATGTGATGAATATATGATGCCTAATTTTCAAGAAGTTTTCGCGGCTTTTGGAAAAAAAAAGCTAAATGGCTTAGCGCCACACTATAGATTTCTTAGCGTCTGGAAAACACCGCTGCTACGAATCATAGCCTGCTAATTTAAACTTTGTGTCAAATTCAAGTTCGCACAGTTTTACCCGAAAAAGGCGATTGGTATTAAAAAGGCGATTGGAGTAAACACTTGTTCGGTCGGTGGGGGGGGGGGGGGGGGGGGGGTGGAGGGTAAATAAATTATCAAGTACTCCCTCCATATCAGATTTGAACCTTGCACTAAAACATGTCTAGATACGGATGGAAATCAAAATGCTAAAACATCTTACATTTTGATACGGAGGGAGTAAATACAGAGGAAGGGCCCACATGCATTTTTTCGTGTGGCTAAAGAGTATTTGATGCATGTGGGCACTGCATTTCCCAGCAACAATACCGACGTGACCAGAAGTGGTTGCCCTCCCGCTCCACCTACATTTGTCTCTTTCAACTTCATTGCGGTCGAGCGATGCCAAACCAAACCCACGAATATACCCAACCAGAAGAGCTACTCTAGCTAGCTCATGGCCACGAGATCCCTGGAGGAGCAACATACTCGAGACCTCATCAATAGAAAAGATTGAATAGACTAAGAAAGAAAGAGCTTTGCGATACGTATAGATTTCTTGCCTTGCTCGCTCAAGCTTGAGCTCTACTGTATGCGTGAGTGTCCTTTTTAACCCCAGCAACAGCCAACCGCCCTTCATCACACATAGCCTTTCTGCTCCCTCTGATCCCTCTCTAGAGAATTGCAGCTCGAGAGAGAGAAAGATCAAGAGGGGCAGCGTAGAGAGAGAAAGACAGTTGACGATGGACCACGAGAGCGAGGGCACCACGGTCGTGCTGCAGGAAGCGCCGCCGGCGGCCATGGAGAAGGAGGTAGGAGGAGGAGGGGGCAAGAAGAGGAGGAGCAAGCAGGGGAGGAGGTCGTCGTCGGAAGGAGGAGGAGGGAGGAAGGCGAGGAGGGAGTACGGGCTGGTGAGCTACCATGAGCTGCCGGAGTACATGAAGGAGAACGAGTTCATCCTGAACCACTACCGCTCCGAGTGGCCCCTCCTCAACGCCTTCCTCAGCATCTTCTCATGGCACAACGAGACCATCAACATCTGGACGTACGTACTATCCACGATTTCTTCTCGATCTTGGTCTTCTTCTCCACTGTGAATTTCTGTGGTTTTTGTTACTGAATCTGCTCGAATCTGCTGCAGGCATCTGGTTGGGTTCATGGTGTTCTTGGGGCTCACCGTCTGGCACCTCGCCCAGTACTTCCCCCAGGTGGCGCATCTCATCGGCCACCTCTCCTGGTGAGTTCTCCTTCATTTCATGGCCCTTTTAAGTTTCAGACTTCACTGCAGTCATCGATCATTTTTGCTAGTGAAAGTTACATGTTTCTTGTTTTCGAAATAAAAGTTAGCACACTTTTTATTCAGGTAATTAATATAATGCGAATTGACAAATCTGCGTGTTCTTTGCTCTCCCTATCTTGATCAACTGAAACTTGAAACTGGCTAAAAATTGGAGCCATCATTTGTGTATTTTGCTGCAGGCCAATCTCCAAGGTCGCAGAGAATGTGTCCAGCAATATAGGGGATGTCATCTCTGTAAGTAATACCTTCCTGAAACCTTTTCACATCTCCTGTGGTAATATGTAACAAACAAGAAAATATACTAGCTAGAGAGGCAGTAGATCCACATTTGTAGGAAATCCTCTCAGCCTGCAATTCAATGGTCCACCTTCTCGGTAGTACTACTACCAGCTGGATACAGTAGCTTGCTGTTGCTCTGATGATCTGCACTTAATTTGGAGGGTGAGTGGGGCTTCAGTTGTCCTGGCCACTTTAACTTGACCAACCTTGCTAGCCAAATAATACACATGTGTTCTTGAAGAAATTAACTTTAAGAGAGCTTCCTGTATAAGTTTTACCACGACAAGAGCACATCTTGAAGAAATTTTACCGGGCTCAGCATGGATCGTATGCATGGAGTCTGCACTCCTTTGATTCATGAGATTTTGTTGTTAGTGATGTGAATATGTGACCAAGTTAACCATGCATCCTATCCGGGTGCCATCCGCGTGATCCTGGAGTTCATCACGTGTGACACTTTCCCTTTCTGTTTTGAGATGAATGAACCATCCGTTTTTCACATGCCACTCGATCCCAGCCGGTTCCTTCTGGGTTAGTTGGACTGTCTGCTGGTACACTCAACTGCCGGGCAGATAGCATGGTAAAATCTCATGCACTCTCACATGCGGCTGGCCTCACAACGTTTTTTCCCTACAAAAGTGCCTAAGACTAAAGAGAGTAATATAGATGGCGGAAATATGTTTCGGAGCATGTGAGCATCCGAGCATATGGTCCCGTCACTCGGAAAAAACATCTTGAAATGTCAAAACATTATGAACAGAATCTGGTGTGAACATCTCGACGTTCTACATGCGCATGTCAAGTTTCACGCAAAAACGATATTTTTTGCGGGCTGCGTAAAAAGACAAAAAAAAAAGTCTCGTTAAAAGTCTTTATAACACCAATTTTTCTTTTTTTTTACACACGACACAATAAATGTTGTTTTTCCGTGAAACTACTTCGTGAGCCCATAGGATGTTCGGATGTACGCGTGAAGCTTTTTGTCCGAATTTTTTGATATCTCAAAACCGTTTGAAATGCAATTAAAACTAAGAGCATATGCTTCCGGGTGCCAAAACGCTGCCCCCTCATTATTAGCTTGTAGACTCATTTGTCTTAGGAAGCGCTATGTGGTAAGTAACTAGGAGTATGTTATTCTATCTATCTCCTTATTAATTAGCTACTACATCATCTTTTTTAGGTGGCATATGCATGTTACTCTCTCCCTCCGTTCCTAAATATAAGATGTTCCTAAACATGTGGAGTACCTAAAACATGTATCTAAACTCTGACCGAAGTAATCTCACTGGATAGCCTAAGTCGTGTTACAAGTTGTGATTCTTCTTCTTTTTTCTGGTGTTTTAGCCTAACTAAATCATGCATGCATGTCGGTAACAGTGACCTGACGGTGTTAATTTTTCAGGGCGCGGCGTCGTTCATGCAGACGAGCCCGGGTCTGGCGATGGCTGCGGCGGCAGGGGGCGTCGGCCCCACCACACGGTGGCCCTTCTTCGTCTTCCTCGCGGGGGCCATGTTCTGCCTCCTCAGCAGCTGCGCGTGCCACCTGCTCTCCTGCCACTCCCACCGCCTCAACCTCTTCCTCATCCGCCTCGACTACACCGGCATCGCCGTCATGATCGTCGTCTCCTTCTTCCCGCCCATCTACTACATCTTCCAGTGCGAGCCGCGCTGGCAAATCGCCTACCTCTCCGCCATCTCCCTCGCGGGGGCCGCCACCGTCTACGCGCTCATGTCGCCCCGGCTCAGCTCGAGCAAGTACCGCGCCCACCGCGCGCTGCTCTTCGTCGGGATGGGACTCTCCGGGATCGTACCCGCCGTGCACGCAGCCGCGGTGAACTGGCACGAGCCCAGCCGGAACGTCACGCTCGCCTACGAGGGCGCCATGGCTGCCTCGTACCTGACCGGCACCGTGTTCTACCTCACGCGCGTGCCGGAGCGGTGGAGGCCCGGCATGTTTGATCTCTGCGGGCAGAGCCACCAGATCTTTCACCTGCTCGTCATCGCCGGCGCGCTCGCGCACTACGGCGCCGCCATCGTCTTCCTCAGGGTCCGCGACGAGATGGGCTGCCCGGCCCAATGATCGGTGCCACTGCCATCTGACCCTTAGTCAGTGGTTAATTTTGGCACTTCATCGTCTCTTCCTCAGGCATTTTGGCTTGCGAGATTGGTTAATTTGTTTTAACAGTTTTAGTATTTGTTACAGTTTACTGTGGTGGTTGGTGGACTGAAGGATGAATTAAACAGCAATTGTGAATTACAGCTCTGGAACCCTGTACATAGAGATGCTCATGGCTATCTGTTTCCTTATAAGATGTAAAAGACGAAAAAAGATTGATTTGGCACGGGGCAGGAGTTACTCGTCCTTGTCAAAGGTTTTGTTGAGACGTACTTCTCAGCGACCATGCCATTACTTACGTTCGTTTTCAGCTGTACAGGCACATCACACCATCACAGTCACGATCTGCATGAATACAAAGACTATGTAAAACTGTTAGGGACTACTATCTGCGTAGGAGATGAACCTCCTTTGTTTTGAAATACTTTGCGTTTCAAAAATGAGCCCTTTGTCTTTGCTCGTGGGCAACCTATTGCCCCCGGGACTGCTTTAAGCTATAGTAGATGGGACTTAGCTACTTTTTAAAGAAGATATTCTACCATTCCGAGGAGATGCTTTTTTATTTAGTGTTGTCAAATCAATTTTATTAAAAAATTAGTTATCCCTTTGGGATATCATTTGTTTTAGCCGATCTTAGTATTGGTGTTTTTTTTATGGATTGCTCTCGAGAGGCCCATGCCCTCCTCTTCCGAGCATGTCGTCCATCTTTGGCTTTGATGATGTTGCCAAAAAAAATACTCATGATAGATCCGTTCGATGTGATGGTGTTTAGTGCGGACTTTGAGAACAGAGTGATGCTTAAGAGCTAGCATCCTCTCCACCCTATTATGTGTCTCGCAGTTATAGTCCCGGATACATTTTTTCCTTTTGGCAGCTTATGACACGATTTGGTGACGGCGGGCGCTGGAGGCGCATTGTGTGGGTCGGAGCATCACACGCTGCGCCGTCACGGGTCGTCCTCGCAGACGCTCCCCTTCCCTGCACCAAGCAACCGGACACAGAAAACTAGGGGTGCTCCCATCTCGTTAGTTCATTGTTCGGAGCAACCAAGAGGATGGGAGTCTCTTGATCGGTGACATGGCGTCTTATCTTGAAAACGTGTAAGAGCACATGTGTTGCTTTGTCTTTTTTTACGCGGGCAGCTTTCTGACGTGGGCAGTGGACTGTTGGGTTACCAGGGACCTACCGTTGAGGATGGATGTGACATACACGCACCATAAATAGGTCCCTCCTATCCCAAGTGAACAAGTTGTGCGATTTCTAGGTGTTGGCACCGGTAGCCGTGTAATTAAGTCTTACTTGCTTATTATCACTTTTTTTTTGCTTCACTTTATTGCATTGTGTTCAATGATTCTTGCTTGCTAGCTAGGGTTGACCGCCAATTTGTATAATCAAGCTTAGGAAAAACCAACCCGTTGCAAATAGGAAAGACATGTCATAGTTCCAAATTTAATTCTTAGCTAGATTTATAATGGCATTCTAAGTTACACATTGTTCATATGAAATGCAACTTTGTTTATTATTTCTTATTGCTAATCACGTCATGTTTGTGACCTACGCATTTTGTGTTGATTTAATTATCTATTGTGTCTGCAAGTCATAGTATTTTTTTTTTGTATTTCATTATTTTCATTTAAACAAAAGACTCGTAAGTGGCTTGGAGAAACTATCCACGTCAGTACTTATGAGAGGGGTGACCTCGGTACTTTTGGCGATTACATGAGGTACACGGACCATGATCTGCTCATAACTATAGCATATGAAGACATCTATACTTCTGTTATAGCTTTCAAGGGAGTATTGTAGAGAGAGTTATCAGGAGCAGCAACGTCTTGAAAGTTGTTGCTTTAGACATCAAAGGCAATGTTCTTGTCAAGCTCAACAATAAGAATGATACTGAGAAGTTTGATCACTTAAAATGGTAGAAACATATTGTGATTTTGAAGAAGGTGCGGAAATTGGTGAACCTGCCACTTGAATCTGGTTACCAACACCATTTACGTCGTGTGCGTCTTTGAAAGATTCCAAACGACCCCGTGAACTACGAGAACCCCGACAAATCCACCGGGTTGGTATAGCCCACCGGTGACATTAGATCCACACTCTTAGTTAAATAGTCACATTGTTGAAAGGATAGAGACGGTGTCCTAGAGGGAGGGAGGGGTGAATAGGTTTTTACAAATTTTCCTTTTCTTTTCACAAGTTTTAGGCTATGCGGATAAATAAGGTGAGCCTAACAACTAAGTGAAACACCCTATGTGATGCAATAATAGAAATACAATAATGAAAGAGCTCAGATAGAAATAACCAAGGCACACAGAGATGAAGATATAATCTGTAACGCCCCGACCCCGGAATTATACAGAGAGGCTATGTATTCGGCACAACCATCAAGGTATAAAACAAAGATCGAGACTTGTGGAACAAACTGGCACATTGCATGACTCTACGACACAAAACATATAGCAACTCATATAATGAGAAGAATACAAATATTACACATCAAAAGGTCACGGACCATCAATTCAACAAGCGGAAGCGGGTAGTGTTGTCTAACAACAAGAAGCAAATATATGGCCTAAGAGGCCTACAATAACCATCACCCAAGCCAGCTTGTTCCACGGTCCCAAGCTGCCACCTGGGAACCCCAGACTAGTAGTCGACGTCAACGAAGAACCCACCTAGTAGCTCGGTGTCGTCCTCCTCTGAAATACAAAATCATAGAGGCAGCAAAGAGAGACTGAGTACGATGTACTCGCAAGTTTAGTAGGGCGATATAGGCCCAATGACTGACGGAGGCTCTAAAGCTGTTTATGTATTTCTTTCGCATAAAGCTAGTTTTAGATAAACTGAAACATAAACGACACATGGCATTCGTCTACTCAGAATACTTTTAAAAAGGGGTAAGAGAGTAACATTTGTCATCATTGGTTCTCATCGAACCCTTTTGTAACCAACCACACTCATCTCCACCAAGGCACCCCCTCGAATCACCCTCGAGGAAATGAACCTTTGTCACACGTTGATTATGCAACCTTTAGCTGCCATATCAATTAGGTTAAGATTCTCTATGATCTTATCGTCTATTCCCAAGTTGTCCATTTTCCGCTCACACACACGGACAAATGGACAACTTGGGAATAGACGATAAGATCATAGAGAATCTTAACCTAATTGATATGGCAGCTAAAGGTTGCATAATCAACGTTGTGACAAAGGTTCATTTCCTCGAGGGTGATTCGAGGGGGTGCCTTGGTGGAGATGAGTGTGGTTGGTTACAAAAGGGTTCGATGAGAACCAATGATGACAAATGTTACTCTCTTACCCCTTTTTAAAAGTATTCTGAGTAGACGAATGCCATGTGTCGTTTATGTTTCAGTTTATCTAAAACTAGCTTTATGCGAAAGAAATACATAAACAGCTTTAGAGCCTCCGTCAGTCATTGGGCCTATATCGCCCTACTAAACTTGCGAGTACATCGTACTCAGTCTCTCTTTGCTGCCTCTATGATTTTGTATTTCAGAGGAGGACGACACCGAGCGACTAGGTGGGTTCTTCGTTGACGTCGACTACTAGTCTGGGGTTCCCAGGTGGCAGCTTGGGACCGTGGAACAAGCTGGCTTGGGTGATGTTTATTGTAGGCCTCTTAGGCCATATATTTGCTTCTTGTTGTTAGACAACACTACCCGCTTCCGCTTGTTGAATTGATGGTCTGTGACCTTTTGATGTGTAATATTTGTATTCTTCTCATTATATGAGTTGCTATATGTTTTGTGTCGTAGAGTCATGCAATGTGCCAGTTTGTTCCACAAGTCTCGATCTTTGTTTTATACCTTGATGGTTGTGCCGAATACATAGCCTCTCTGTATAATTCCGGGTCGGGGCGTTACATAATCCGTGTTCCTTCTCTTGGGAGAGAAGTACGTCACGTTGGAGAGGTGCGGTCCCATGAAGGACCCGACGTCACAAAGACTCACCTTCTTCTCATTGAGCCTCCCACACGAAGTAGGAGCTCAATCCAGTATTGTTAGATCTTGACGCGACCTTGAAACCTTTACAAACTTTTCCGGAGCACAATCCACAACCCGGAAGCTTCCGGGCGACATCTTCCACCTAGGAGCTCCCCACAAGCTCCAAGAGTAACAAGATCAAAGGACAAGCTTAACACGATGCTCAAATCTCGAAAGTGATTGGTCAAAGAGAGGAGGAAGCTTGGATCTTAGCTAGGGTTAGCTCTTCTCTCGAAGTGGCTCTCAAATCTCTCTAGGATTTAATGAATCGAGGTCGTGAGAGCTTGAGAGAGCAATGGAGGCCTTTAGATATGAGAATGAGGAAATGAATGCTTCACCTAAGTCGAAGGGGTAAGAGCCTTTTATATTGGGGGAAAGGAGACTAGCCGTTTGGGCAGAAAACGGGGTCGCCATCCGGCATATTTCATGTCAGACGGTGTGGAGACACCATCTCCATCCGGCACAGGGTGCCAGACGACCTAAGAGAGAGCTGCTGGATAGGTGCCGGACGAGTCCAGCACCAGTCTGGCGCACACGCACGCAAGGAACACACGCTGGATCGTCCGACGCCGGAATGCCAGACAACCGGCAATGCTCTCGAGAGCAGCCATATGGGTGCCGGACTAGTCCGACACCTGTCTGGTGTCAACGCGTGGTAGCCCCCTTGCGCCGAATCGTCCGGCATGAAAAAGCCAAACGGTTCGGCGGCCCGTTTGCTCCTGTTTTGCTTCAACACAATGTTACCCAACGAACTCGAAACAAAGACAAGAAGCAGTGGATAGAAAGGGAGATTAGAGAACTTTGCCATACCACCATTTGATCCCCTCTTAATAGTGTGGGATCCCTATACTCAAGAAAAACGAAAATGCTACCGCTAGACCTTGTTTTCGCCATTTGGAGAGTCTTTTTCCTTTTTATAGTCAACGATCCACGGCACCAAAAATGGGGGAACTAAAACCTGTCAAACACTTAGCAAAATTTTAGTTCCCTCTAATCTTATTATCAACAACCACCAAAATATAATTAAGGGTATAAATGTTGTTTCCAAACCTAGCTCTCTCAGCTCACAGACAGAGAAAGAAGAAGGGAGAGAAGACAGTGGACTCGGTGGTTTCAGGCAACAAATGCCAAACTGCACATACAGTGTATTTTCACGAGCTCAAACTCTGGCCAGTCCCTTTACAACGATCACTGCAACGGCTTACCGAGCCAGCGCTGGGACACGATCCCGCGCACGATCCGGCCGCTCTGGCCGCGCCCACGACACACACCTACGCGTGCACTACGCGGCGAGCCCGCAACAGATTGTTGCGCTCACCTCACGGTCCGCCAATGACCTAGCCCTGTTCTTGCGCGTCGGGTGCACACACACACGCAAGCCACGCACGCACACACACGCGGTTTATTTTCCTAACATACTCCCCCTAAACCGCGACCTACAATATGATTAAGGGTATAAATACCTTTTCAATTGTGCACAAACCTATTTATACCAAACTTTTTTAATTTGCTATAATACGTCTTTTCAAGGCATATTATTTTTCTATTGATACATCATTATACATATACACGTAACTATTATTTTCAAGTATATAAACAATGTAAACATTCTAATTTATATCAAAAGGCACATGTTTTCCATAAAATGCTAACATTTATCATTAGAGATATATTTCTTGTGCTAAAGTTGAAGTGGCATTTTTTTGACAAAGTTTTTTCATTTTTAAAATTTTGTTTGGGATGCTTAAGATTGTTTAGTTACAATGGTTTAACCCTAAATTCAAAAAGAAATAAACGTATCACATTACAAATTTATATATGTATCATAATGTATATTAGTGTCCATACATGTGTTCTTATTCATAACAATCATAAATGTCTACATGAATCGATATGGTGTATGGACCTTACTTGATAGAGGTTTCCAGACTGCATGAGGACTACAATGGTTGAGGCGTCAACAAGTAGATTGTACTAGAATCCCCTTCTCCCTTCTTGTTCATTGGTGGTCTGCTCTGCCCATTTCTTACGAATAGAGGGGAATAAAAGAGGTCTTACAAAGAATTTTTTTCAAAAAGGAAAAAATCTATGTTAAAAAAAAGGAAAAAATCTAAAAGAGAACTAAAAACTGACTTCCGTAACCACAAATAAGGCAAAAATTTCATTCGAATTTTCATCTTTTGCTGGAAACACCATCAACTACATTGAGGAAGGAGTTTTGGAAAATACACCGATCCCCGCTCCTTCCACATATTCCATTATGTAGTACATGATGATGGATTCACTGAAAATGTTTTTTATTCGCCTTATGAAGCGTAGCCATGCATATATGGTCCACAAACTTTGAGTCAAGAGCTTAGATGTGAGGAGGAAGCTGCTCATTTGTATGAAACCTAATTAAGCAAAAACAACATACCTCTTCACAGGGTTATCGTTGGTGGCTAAACTATTAGCAGTGATAGCTTTTCTATGAAACAAAAGCCAAGCAAAGAGTTTACACTTTGGCTCGATCGCCAAATTCTCTTCATCGTGACAGACATCGACAAGCCGACAAGATGGAGCTTGTAAGTAGACACTGCGCAGTAAGCGTCGGACTCCGCCGCCCAGATGTTGGTGTCGTGCGCTATGGTCTCAAGGTGAATGTCGACGAGTAAGGACCACCATACACAAAGAAAATCTTCTAAATAAGTTGGGGTAGTAATTACCTTGAGTGGTCGAATCTTCAAGCTCCACCGTGATGGATCGCCTCTTGTTCTTCGCAAGCTCAAATTAGATGGAAATAGGTGTATTAAACCGAAAACTCGTTTGGACTGGCAGAACCGACAAAATCATGAGCTTGTGCCAAACTCTAAGATGGGGCTCTATCTTATTAAAAAATGAACTAATAAATAATTATAATTATAATGCATATGTCATAATATGTTACACGCATCAGTTGGACATATCAAAAATCATACATATTCAACTCCCAGTCTTAGAATATTTATTTAAACAATATCATTCTTTTAGTGTTATATATTTGAACATTTCTAGATTGGTACTTTCCATGATGACTTACACATTCGTTCTTGAAATACAAGGTACAAAAAAATGAGTAAACCAAAACTAAATGGATGCGGCGTCAACAATCAATGAAGTACGAAGTATTAACAGAATTACTCATTTGCTTATCGATTAGACGTTACCACTGAACCCTTGTATGAAACTCACCTCGTCTCGTACTGACTGTCGAGGAAGTCAAACAACAGAGAAGATGAACTGCCCTCGAGTCGGACACGTTTGACCCACTCTGCCCGTGCGCGCTTGGGCCCGCCTGTCAGAGAGGAGGGGGGAGAGAGAGAGCACGCGCAGGGATGCCGGAGCTGCCGGAGGTGGAGGCGGCGCGGCGGGCGCTGGAGGCGCACTGCGTGGGCCGGCGCATCGTGCGCTGCGCCGTCGCGGACGACCCCAAGGTCGTCCTCGCAGACGCCGGCCGTGTGGCCTTCGAGCGCGCCATGGTCGGCCGGACCATCGTGGCCGCGCGCAGGAGGGGCAAGAACCTCTGGCTCCGCCTCGACGCCCCGCCCTTCCCCTCCTTCCAGTTCGGTCAGTACTCGCTACCCACCACCACCACCGCCGCCGCCAATCACCAGTTTCGCTTCGCTACCCTGCCCTGCTGCCATAGCATTGCCTCGGCTTACGACGGTTTATGTTTGAATCCCCCATGGAAATCCCACTTGTGGCTACGTTTGATTCACTTAATTTCTCTTTTGGTGATAACCCAATGGTATTTGTTATCGTTTAATTCTTTCAAGAGATAGCGTATAAATGGGGGTAATTGTTGTGTTGATTAACTCTTTGAAGGGAGAGGAAATGGGGGAGCTTTTTGGGCTGTGCCAATTGCCAAAAAATGAGGGCTGACATGAACATGTTTTGGGTTGCAGGAATGGCAGGTGCGATCTACATAAAAGGTGTTGCCGTCACACAGTACAAGAGGCGAGTGCTCATTCCCGTCTCACTATCTAACCGCACACAGCTTCACTAGGATGATGCTAGAAGGATTGCAGCATATAATGCAGTTTATGGATGGTTGCAGATCGGCTGTCAAGCCCACGGACGAGTGGCCCTCCAAGTACTCCAAGTTTTTCGTCGAGGTCAGGAGCCAAAACACCTGGTTCTTTTTTCATTTTGCTTCGAAGCGGCATTCTCCATGGTAATGTGTTCCTTTTGTGGCCGTTGCCTGTAGAAACGGATGAATTCTGGATGTGGAGTAGCAGTTCACAGGTTGAACGCTACATAGGATCCCTGTTCTTGTCAGACTTTTGTTGGTTAATTTGTGGAATAGCTGTGAATGTGTATAAACAAGAAGTGTCCTGTTTCAATGGCCTATATCTTCCACCACAACAAGTTACATTGTTAGCTTCGGCAACTATTAATCACTTAACAAAACCCATGGACAGAGATTTTATAGTTCATCACTCAGCTCTTCAGAATTGGGCATGTTCCAGGGAATGTCAGCAAATAGCATACGGAGGTCGTGGCTCATTTAGCAGGACCAGGGTTCCACGAGACGTGCGTAGTGGCTGGCATACATAGGGTCCATGATATTAAGGCGTTTAACTCCTTGTGATAAAAACAAATTACCTTAGGTGAAGGTGATTAAGTCTGGAATTTTCCCAGTGGTTAGCCCCTCCTGAAGATGCATAGGCATAGCTATGGTTTGGAGTTTTCCTTGAGGTGTCAAACCTATTTATGTTGGCAGGTGTGGCTCGTCTGGAGTTGGTTTTGAACTTTGATGTGTCTAACCTCTTTGCTATGGTATTTTACAGCTTGATGATGGCTTGGAGTTTTCCTTCACTGATAAGAGGCGCTTTGCAAGAGTTCGGTTGTTTGATGATGTAGGTGCTTTCACAGGTTATTTACAAATTATATGGAGATGCGTATCCTATGAATTCTCTACAAGTTTACTCACTCAAGTATTGTTCGCAGCCTGAAACTGTACCCCCCATTTCTGAGCTAGGTCCAGATGCTCTCTTTGAGCCAATGTCTGTTCAAAATTTTGTGGATTCGCTGAGCAAGAAGAAGATTGGAATAAAAGCTCTTTTACTTGATCAGGTGATCCCGTTGAGTCGATAGAAATTCTTGCTTCTATAATTAATATTTTCTATGATATACAGAAGTAACTTGTACTATTTTTGTATGATACCATACTTGACATTTTGATTTTTGTTAATGAGCAGAGCTTCATATCAGGCATTGGTAACTGGATTGCAGATGAAGTGCTCTACCAGGTATTAGTAGAAAAAATTGTTAGGCTTGCATGAAATGAAGCACTTTAACTTTAAATTAGTTATGGGCCTGGAAACATACGGATCCGAGGACTGAGTTCTGGACACCCGCCCTTGATTGTTAGAGGCCTGATTATACAAGAGGGGGAGGGACTAGGAATGTCTTTGTATTAATTAATTGCTTGCCTCAACTAATAATTCGATAAAAGTGTTGATAGCCATGCCATCCACCTCAACTGATCTGATCTTATCCCTAATAATTTTGGTTAACACACCTAAGAGATAAAGCTGCTACCATTCAATAGATGGAACTAGTGCTTCTTCTGCACTGCTTGTGTTGCACTGCTGCTTGGCTGTGATGTAGTTCATGTTATTCTTTGCAGTCAAGAACCCATCCGTTACAGATTGCTTCAAGCCTAACAAGGGAGAGTTGTGAAGCACTACACCAAAGCATCCAAGAGGTTACTCTTAACTTGACATTGTTTTGAGTGACTATATTGTATGTTCCTTGCGCAATACTTGTGTCTTGACACAAGATACTATTAGGTTGTGAAATATGCTGTTGATGTTGATGCTGATTGTGACCGCTTTCCCACTGAGTGGTTGTTTCATCACCGCTGGGGCAAGAAGCCTGGTGAAGTTGATGGTGAGTTTATCCTCAGGTTCCATTATGGTTGTCTTGATTCCTGAACAAAATTGGCCACATACACTTCTACTGATATGGCCAAGAGGTTACACTTGTCCTGATATTTTATATGATGAAGTGTAAACATTCATCCTGAATGTCAGTTGTTGTGTTCTCCAATCTTGTGACCATCTGTCAGCCTTTGATCTTCCTTGGGTTTATCAAATTTCTGGTTGTTGCAGGAAAGAAAATTGAGTTCATAACAGCTGGTGGCAGGGTGAGCAATACCATTTCATTACTACACCTTGTACCATCCCAAATCTATCCCACCCCCTGATGTTTACACTCTCTATACAGACTACAGCCTATGTACCACAACTGCAGAAGCTGACTCGAACCCAATCTGGCAAAGCGGTAGCGGCTAACCCAGTGCAAGTGAGTGAGGATGGTGCCGCCAAGGTAGTCGGGGCGGATGAAGAAGATGATGATCTGAAGCCAAGAAAGAGAGTGGCCACACCCAATGCTGCGAGGGGAAAGCAAAACAAGAATGCCACAAATGCTCCCTGCAGAAAAATTGGCCCGGTGCAAGTGAGCGATGATGGTGGCACCAAGGAAGCCGGGGCAGCTGGAGATGATGATTTGAAGCCAAGAAAGGGAGTGGCAACATCTAGGGCTGCGAGGGGAAAGCAAAACAAGGACGCCACAAGTGCTCCCTCCAGAAAAACGGGGAAAAATAGTGGCGGGAAGAAGAAACCAAGGATCGAAGACGAACATGGCGGCAAAGACGTCGTCAAGGCTATGGAACCAAACGAAGCTGGTACCACTGTCAAGGATGAGCCTGACTTGGATGAACCTACTGCTATGGTTCACGGTGTATCAGAGGAGGGTGTTACAAGAACATCATCAAGGAAGAAGATCAAGCCCGTCAAATATCAGTAGGACAAGAAATTCAGTGTATTTTGTTTCCACTGTCAGACGTTGATTTGGTGTCTGCATGCTTGATATTACGTGCCAGTGGAGATGAAAACTTTCAGAATCACATAGCCTTGCATCTGTTGCTATTGATTGATCAAACAACAGTCATATCTCGTGTCAAATTCTGGCTAATGTCAGCATGTTCCTCCATGATCTTACTAGAGCGCTCTTAAATGTTGAGTGGTTTCTATGCAAATTTTACCCAGAAAGGAATCAAAACATACAAACAGCTGACATTGGACATAAATAGGGTACTCTTAAATGTTGAGTGGTTTCTATGCAAATTTTACAGCATAAAGGAATCAAAGCAACACACAAACAGCTGAAATTGTTCATAAATAGAGTACTCTAAAGGGATTGCACTGACGAGAAAAGGAAAGGAAATGACACAACTCAAGGTAAAAGCATAGATAAGAGGTCTTATCAACCGGGAAAAGGAACATCTCACAAACGGTAAGGAACAAACACCTTCTCCAGTTACATAGCATCCCAGTGCAAATTGCAATGAACTTGTGATCCACTAAAAGAACAAAAACGGCACAGAGCATTGGTTCTCGACACCCTCTAGGACAGTTTCGGCTACCAGCTACAAAGGGCTGCAGATCAACTCTACTCTTCCTTGATGGCGCCCTTGTCGCTGACGTAGATACCGTCCAGGAACTTCCTAATGTCTTTCTTTTTCACGTGGCATTTCTGTTCCAAACAAAACAGATCGATCAGTGGTCAGGATGGAGATAGCTCTGGAGAAATGACAGAACAAGCCATAAAGTAAAATAAATGAAAGACCAATGCATTCATTCCAAGAGCACACGCATGTATTTTCCTTGTACAGTTGGTAGTGCAATGAAACAAATAACTGACCAAAACGAATGGCAAAAGGAAAAGCAGAACACACCACTATGATATATGCCAAGATAGGTGGGGTATGTAAACTAGAAAATACACATAAACTTAAGCATGCTGGTGCGAACTGTTAAGTATATATGATCCAATACTATAAGATTCATGCCCGAAGCATGCACGCAGACAAACATAAAGGATCATTATATGGCGCAGAAAATTTCCGGTGGCGGATGTACACTCTTAAAAGGAAGCTACCTACTGCTGTGAGTTTTCAGTATGAGAATCACAGTTGCAAGGACACTAACCTGGTTAATCAGAGCAGCGGAGCGAGAGACAAGCTCAATGTCATTGCCATCAAGGACTATCTCATCCTTGACCTTCTCAGACCTCAAGATCGTCACACCATCAAGCATGTCAACTTTCCTGACCTGTTAAAAGTAAGATTGAATATCAGTACATGTTACAAATAACTAGAGGAATAGATAACATAACACAGAAGCGTCACGACATATCAAAGACTTGATGATTATGTGATATTTGCCTCTCTAGAGCATAGCACACCCAGATTACCATAAGACAGACACCGACCATTAGAGCAGTATCAGCATGTAGGGACCGATTCGTCTTAAATAAAGACACAGCAGTGTCAACATTAGTGACATCAACCCTAAGTAGACAAAATTGTTCCAGAAGATTCTAAACCCTCACAAGAATTAATCATTCATATAGTAGTACCACACAGCACACCACACAAACAATGAAATTCCATGGCAATGAACAGAGATTTGCATGTCTAGAGTCTAGTTCACTGAAATTTGTTGAATGCAGCACTATCAGCCAATCACAACTTCTCTGTTTCGACCACGGCAACAGCTCATGATATCCTAAAAATCACTAATTACAGAGGCAGTAAGAACTGGATACTGGGGTACTAGTTTCTGACTTTTAAATTACCTTCTTCTCACCGAGGAAGTTCCTGATCTCGATGCCCTTGTTGCCGGAGTTGATGGAGGCGTTGATGGGGAAGTGAGCGTACACGAAGCGCATCTTGTAGCGGAACCCCTTGGTGACCCCCGTGATGAGGTTCTGGACGTGGGAGAGCGCGGTGCGGATGGCGGCCATGGTGCGGCGGGTCCCGAACCAGGCGTCCACCTTGAGCTTCCGGCCGCCCTCCTGCAGCTGGAAGTCGAGGTTGAGGTGCTTGAAGTTGCGTGTGAGCGTCCCGCGGGGCCCCGTCACCGAGATCATCTTCGCCGACACCTTCACCGTCACCTCCTCCGGGATCTCCATCGTCTCCGACGCGAGGATCGTCTTCATCTTGGCCGGATTTGGCTCCTCTCCTTCCCTTTCTTCTCCAGCGGCCGCGGGTGGGGTGGGTGTGTTGTGCGGCGGCGGCGGCAGAGGATGCGATAGCTATATAAGTGGGGTTGCTAGGGTTTTGTCCGGGAGAGGGAATGGGCGGTCTTGGGCCGAAGTGATCCCGAGTTGCCCAATGTTTCTTTTTACGGCCCAGGTAAGAGCATCTCCATTCGTAGGGCCCAAAACACGTCCAGCAGCAGTGCCGGACGGACGCTATTGGGGCCATCCTGACACGCTGCAGGCTAGGCCATCACAATAGTTTTTTTTCTTCTAATTCAAACATTTTGGCAAGTAGAAATATAATTATTTGAATGGTACATAGTTTTCAACACATAAGATAAAGTTTCACAATAATTAAAAATAAAAATAAAAATATTCATACAATTCAAATAATTTGAAGTTCAACTAGCCCGCAACAGCCAATCCCTGACACGCCCACAAACAGGGCCGGGCCAGCTGGAGTGCGACCTGTGCGGCCGAACAGGGCCTCATATTTTGGAGGGCCCGGAATTTTCGTATAGAGCTGTACGCGTATATTATTTTTGAGGGGAAAACATAAGCGCACATCCGTTGCCCACTGGCTGTCTGAGAAATTAGTTGCCTAGGCCGGCCTTGCTTTGACTTAAACGGGCGATGCCATTGACTAGCCAGCCTGTAGCCCCGAGTAGCCGCGTGAGAAAGGAGGGACGCGATCGATTGATCCATTATTCTCAGCACTCAGTAGCGGCGGCGTGACCAAGATAAAGAAAAATTAGCGGCGTGATATTGAGCAGGGCCTCCACGCAAGCCTGGATGCTATCAATCGAGACGTCATCTGGTCTGCTGGTGTTTCGTCTTCTCGCCGCATACTCGCCGTTCGCCGGTTCATCTTCTCGCCGAATTGCCGTTCTCGACCGATCGCTAAAAACAGATTTTAGGTGCGTGATGCGTCTTCCGCTCTCCATCCTAGGTGCGTGGATATTTTTTAATAATTCAATTCCGAATAACTTTTACATGGAATGGTCTTCTCCTGGTAGTTAACGTGGGAAAGAATCAATCAGATTGCTAAAATTGCAAGAAGAAAGAGCAAGGTTTAATTCAATCACATAGAGGGGATATGGACAAATTTATTATAAAATAATTACATGTGTTTTTTGATAATCACTCAATTGATATATCTACCCTTACACTTGAAACTATTCGGTACAATTTATGGAGATGCTTAGTTTTTCAATTAAGGTAGGACCTATTTTTTAGTTTCGTACAGGGCCATGGATTTTGCCGGCCGGCCCTGCCCACAAATGCTCGGCTATGTCATTTTGAAGTTGATGATGAATGCCTTCATCCCTAATATCCGTATGCATGTGCGAAAATTAACAAAATATGGTAGCAACAGGTGATCAACATTGCCGAGAGCAGGGGCGGAGCTACGTTGTGGCCAAAGTGGGCCTCAACCCCCCCCCCCCCCCCCCTCCCCGGCAAACGAAATTTACTAAAGCACTACTTAGTTTATGGCCCCAATACATGACGTTTTTCTTTCAGCCCCTCCTTGGAGCCTGTATGCTTCTTCATTAAGCCTTGGCCCCGTCTGGGATTCAGGTCAAGCTCTGCCACTGGGCGAGAGGACACTGAAAGACATACAGAAGAGGATCATGCACTGGATTCGCGCGCTCACTCTCGACGATGATGTTATGCATGATCACACGCACATTCATGACCTCCCACATATGCTCACAATAACAAACCAAGATAGGAGCACTGCAACTGCCCGCATGACATCCTCCCACTATCTTCTTCAGAGGCAAACCAATAAGCTTTGTTGTCTAGAAAATTGGAGATTGTCTTGACAAATGTAACACACCTTGGATAGATGCCATTGGTTAGGTAGTATCCTTTGTCGTGATGATGGCCATTGATCTCATACTTGACTGCCGAAGCATGGCCTTCAGCAAGCTTCGCAAACACCAGAGAGTGCAGCAGCACGTTGATGTCATTATGAAATCCTGCCATGCCATACAAAGCGTGCCAAATCCGTAGTTCATGATCGGCAACAACTTCAACTATCATACTTCAATATCATGTATGGCCCCCTTTGTACAATCCTCACCAACCAAATGGACAATTCTTCCAGCTTCGATGCACGCAGTCGATGCTTCCAGCCATCCTAGTGATGGGGTCGCAGCATAGAAAACAAAAACTTTCCTACGCAGCAAGCGGAATAAACCCCAAGGATCTAGATCTATTAGACGGAGGTAGCGAAGATGAGATCCAATTTCTTACCCTCGAAGAACGTTCAAAGCGTTTTGTCGGTGCAGGGGTTGGCTAGTCGATCCCCGCAACTAGACTCATCTAGTCGCGAGGAGATGTATTTCCTCGAAGTCCAATCCGACGAAGTGCCACAAGGGGTAGCACCTCCGCGGTATCCACACGTACGGCTCGATGTAGATCTCCGCCTTCTTGATCCCGCAAGCAAGGTGGAGATGGCTAGATGGATCTCGGCACCACGACGATTGTGGTGGCGTTGATGATGTTGATCTCCACGAGCATAGCTACGCCTAGCCAAGCACGAGGAGGGAGAGGACCATGGCGCAGCAACCCTAGCAAGGAGAGGTGGTGCGGCAAGGTGGAGAGGGAGGAGCATGGCGCGGCAGCCCTTCGGGGAAAGGTGGCGCGGCAAGGGGGAGAGGTGCGGCCAAGGGAGGGGGTGGCGGCTAGGGCAAGAGGGAGCATCCAGGGGTGCGGCAGCCCTCCCCCAGCCCCTCCTTATATAGGTGGCCAGGGGGGCTGCGCCCCTTGCCCTCTTAGGGCCGGCGGCTAGGGGGGAGGCTTGCCCCCCAAGCAACCCTCTAGGGTTTAGGCCGGCCCCCCCCCTTCTAGAAGCTTGGCCCGCATGGGCCATTGAGGGAGTGGTGCGGCTGGCCCAATAGGCCAGCCCACTACCCCTTCATGCCTTGTGGGCCCCATACTCCTATGGGCCCCACTTCTAGACCCCTCTAGAATCTTCTAGAACTTTCCGGTACTTTACCGATAAATTCCCGAGCCTTTCTAAACCTCCGGAAACCACTTTCCTTATATGAATCTTATTCTCCGGACCACTCCGGAACTCCTCGTGATGTCCGGGATCCTATCCGAGACTCCGAATCACCATTCGTTCATTCCATCAATTATCTCATCACTAACCCTAGCTACATCGGAGCGTTAAGTGTGTGACCCTACGGGTTCGAGAACATGCAGACATGATCAGATCAATAATCAATAGCGGGACCGGGATGCCCATATTGACTCCTACATATTCAACGAAGTTCTTTATCGATTGAACCACGATGCCGGAGATTCTTAATCTCATATACGATTCCCTTTGTCTCACCGATATTTAATTTGCCCGAGATTTGATCGTCGATATCTCCATATCTAGTTCTATCTCGTTACCTGGCAAATTCTCTTTACTCGTCCATAATATAGGATCTCCGTGATCAACACTTAATCACATGGTTGCAACCTTTCTGATGCTATATTACCGAGAGGGCCCAGAGATATCTTTTCCGTCACAAGGAAGGACAAATCCCAGTCTTGATTCATGTCACCCAACAAATACCATCGGAGATACCTGAAAGCCACCTTTATAATCACCCAGTTACGAAGTGACGTTTGATGTCCACAAGTACTCCTCCGGTAAACGGGAGTGACATAATCTCATGGTCTAAGGAAACTATACTTGGCATACTAAAAGTGTTGGCAATGAAACTGTTGTGACACGATCAATTGCAACTCTTTATTATCGGGTCTTGTCCATCACATCATTACTCCTAATGATATGACTCCGTTATCAAGTGACTATAACAAGTCCATGGTTAGGAAACTCTAACCATCTCTTGACTAACGGACTAGTCCGGTAGAGGCTTAATAGGGACACCTGTTTGTTTATATTCCACACATGTATTATGTTTCCGATTAATACAATTATAGCATGGAGAATAAACTATTATCATAAACATGAATATGCTAATAAACCATTTTATTATTGCCTCTAGGGCATATTCCCAACACCTAGGAAATCCCCTCATTGCGTTCTGTTCCATGATTCGAGTTGTTTCTTCTTCATCTGGTCATCTTAAATAGTGTGGCTCAAACACATCCACCACCGCCCTGTAGAATTTGTTGATTGATTTGATAATTGTAGATTCCGACATGCGTAGCTTCAATGCATGCAATCGATGCTTCCATCCATCCCAGGAAATCCCCTCGTTGCGTTATGTTCCATGATTCGAGTTGTTTTTTCTTCATGTGGTCATCTTAAATAGTGTGGCTCAAACACATCCACATCGCCGTGTAGAATTCACAGATTGATTTGATAATTGTAGATTCCGACATGTGTAGATAGTCGTCTTGACTAGTCGCAGATGCTCCATATGCAAGCATCCTTATAGTAGCAGTGTACTTCTAGATTGATGACAAACCAACCATACCCACGGCGTCCCTTCTTCAACTTGAACTATTAAATCGTACTCCCTCACAACATGTGCGTTCCGCACGAACAAGTCGTGGTTCAGCCGAAAGCGCCCACGGAAATCCTTTGAGGTGAACGAGAGAAATCAGCAAAATAATCAGAGATCAGCATGCAATGACCCTACATCCCCTGTGTCGGCTTGTTCTTGATCCTCCCAGGTAGCGAGCCTCCTCGTTTGGGTGCGGCATTTGCGTCCTCTTCAAATTGAAGTTGTATAAGACAAGCAAGAATGGCCAAATTCTCCTCTTCCTCCATAGTGATAGTGGGTTCTTTTTCAATCAATAGCTGAGCCATCATCTCATCGCCGCTATCCATCTATACGAGCAATACATACAGCGCCACGGCGGTAGCAACTACAAAGATTAAACAATTTTAACTCAAGAAATAAGTCATACCCGAAACTGTCCCATACCTAAACACATCTAATACATTTACATACTACAATGCTACAAGCCAATTATTTATATGCATCGAGAACTAAATAAAATATCTTATTAAGGGACGCGTTTACTACAAAAATATATTCATTTAACTTTTAAACCAGTTTTTTTTGACGAAATAGGCTTTCGCCCCGCTTTATATATAAAGCAACAACCACCATACAACCGATGATACAAACGCAACACCACACCTGCTGGGGCGACAGCACACACGACCCGAAGAAAAGAAAAGAAGAAAACAAAAGGAGACATAGGGGGATCGACTAAACTACGGTGACCCGTGACCGCTGCACCCTCCGAAAAGCACCTTGTAGCGTACCACCACGCTTCCAGCGCCGAACCGTCGAGTACCAAGCAGCACCTTCAAGAAGGAAGCGGTCGCTACTGCCCGGACCAATAGGTCCTAGGGTTTCCCCCGGCACATGGGGAGGCGGAGCAAGGGTAGCCACGACGCCCTTCAGGAAGGGAGGATGCCGCCCACAGGCGGCACCGCGCCGGTGTCGGCCGAGCCGACAAGGATTTCTCTCGAAAAAACCTGTCCGCAACCCCGGACGATCCGTAGCACAGGATCCAACAAGGACAAGGCCTCGCCACCACCGGATCAACCACCCCCTTTATTTAATAACGGAAGTACTGTGCGTACATTCTTTATTTGTCCGATCCCTGTGCTGCAGTTTATCGTTTCGCATGGACGTTGCGATCTACACTGTCGTACAGGAATCGGACACATAGTGTCGTACATATAGCTGCACTCATTTAATAAAGTGTACGAGTATTAATTGTTAACATTAAGGTGATTTGGTTAGGGTTGGAGGTCACGTGAGGCGTTTGCAATGCGCCCTTTGGATCGCACGTTTGAATTCCACCGTCGCGTATTTTACTTGCTCCTTTTAATTCTTTCGGCCCATTGATAGGTGGGTCCGTGTAAGATAGCGAGATAATGGTGTCACACAAGGAAAATGTCCACCAGTGTATTTAACTCCTTTTATTTACGAGGTGTGCATCAGTACGTGCATGAAACACTTTCCTGCTGAGTATGAGAGAAGAGAGAATTCCTTATTTGACACTACTTATATATGTGATTCTCTATTTGATACTATAAAGTTTTTCTTTCTTATTTGCCACTGGATAGAATTTTTGTTCCCTATATGACACTTCAGTCCGGTTTGATGTTAATATAAGTGTGACGTGCAAAGACCATTTTACCCCTGTTGCACTACGTGAGCAAAACAACACATTCCACTCCGCTTAAAAAACCATTTTAAATGTTCTTACATCTCGCTGATATGTAGCTCATACTGAAATTAACTAACCACGATGTAGTGGCTTGCCTTGTCCGGCTTGGACTTGGTATGTTGAGCTTGAATATATGCAAATCGTCACTGCCACTCGGACATGGTAATCACCGATTCGTATAGGATTCTGATAGCTGAAGCTCATTTTACACATATACTTCCTCTGTACCGTTATGTAAGACGTTTTAGTAAGATAACTGAGACTATTAAAACGTCTTATACATTGGTACGGAGGGAGTATATACGTTTGCGGAGATCACATTAGCCTTCTTAGGAATAAATTCATCAAATGCTCGTGCCGGAGCATTTCCATCAGCTAGCGCGCCGTGTCCCGTGTGCTAACTCTGACACCAAGCTGAACGACTCCAATTCAAATTTTGCCTATGCAAACTACTCGTTAGGAAACAATCAACAGGTACTAACTCAGACTAGGACACTTTGATACTTCCAAAATCGTGTACAACTACCACGCAATGAAACACACTAGTACATAGTTAACCCGAAAAGTTACTTTGCCTCCCGAGCACCAGTGCTCCTGCTCGTTTAGAAAAATTAAAACAAATACTTAGAAGTTTTTAAAATATTTAAAAAATCACGGATGTAGTTAATAGTGTATCCCATAACCATGCAAAAAATCAACTCCAAATATTTTGTATTTCGAACTACACAAAAAAGACAAAAGTGTGGATCTGAGTAAGCATATTTTCAAATCTCCAATTTTTATCAGATTGGTTATTTTTGTGTAGCTCATAATACTAAGTATTTGGAGTTGATTTTTTACACTGTTGTGAGATACACTATATTTTACATCCGTGATTTTTTTCAATATTTTTTAACTTGCAAGTATTTGTTTAATTGTTTTTGAACGAGTAGGAGCACTGGTGCTCGGGAGCACCAAATCTCTACTCTAGTTAACCTGCCTAGCAATACTAACTAGGTAGACTGCTAGACTACTTTGATCAAACTGCACCGGGACTAGATTATTTCCAGCAGTCTCCAGGTGCATGTTTGTTTCGTGACCGTGGTGGCGCATGTGGTGGACGGCTTGTCTGGTGTCGAGGCCTCGTCCTTGCGGTGCTCCTATGCTGCGAATCGTCGGGTGGTTGAGGATAGGTTTTTTTTTGGGAGAAATCCTTGTCGGCTCGGCTGACACCGACGCGGTGTCACCTCCGGGTGGCATCACCCCTTCCTGAACCGAAGGACCAAATATTGTTCCAGCACAAATATTGTCTTAGACGCAAGTTTTTTGTCACATAATGGACTAGGGGCAAAAGTGTCTTTTCATGTCCCTAG
Organism: Puccinellia tenuiflora; assembly: GCA_012064385.1. NCBI lineage: Eukaryota > Viridiplantae > Streptophyta > Magnoliopsida > Poales > Poaceae > Puccinellia > Puccinellia tenuiflora. Next base: position 539,487 of record QRDG01001441.1, on the reverse strand, counting down.
TTAACACTGTTAGTGCTCAAAATGAACTAAAGTGTCGTGCTCAAAATGAACTAAAGTGTCATATAGGGGAACAAAATTTATATCAAATGTGAAATAGGGAAGAAAAACTTTTTCCGATCTAATGAAAATTATATTTTTAAGTTGTGTCAAATAAGAAATTAATGAACGCAAGTCGTGACGTTGGCTACCCCACTGACACCCTAGAGAACATGGACGTACACAAAAAAACCTCGTATGTTGGTGACAACCATGAGCTTTGCTAGGACTGGCTGAGGGTGATACTGAAGGTCTGCTCAATCACATGCTCACTCCTGATGAATTTCAACATATTTACCACACCGTTCCATGGAAGTCTGGATACATGAGCGCTATATATCCGGATGGATACATGTATCTGAAGTTTGATGTAGCATCGCGTGCCCAGTTCTTGGCAAGGACGCACTTCTACGTTGACATGTACATGATCAAGTTCTACAACGCTGACAGTGTGGCCACGAAGAGTGTGCACTTCGGCAAGGCTAGGTTGTCCCCATTCTACAGCAGGGCCAGGAACGCTGATGAGTGGGAGCTCATGGAAGATTAGTATGAATATCAGTCAGCTTGTTAGCCATCCAAAGAAAGACCTGAAGCGTTGGGAAACTGCTAAGAAAGAGTAGGAAATATTTCTGTAGGTCAGGAGTAGTCCTCGTCCTTGTTTTCTGGGTGGCCTCATTGCTTAACTTGAATGAAAAGACATAGGCTTGCCTCTCTTCGAGCCACAAATTTCATATCTGAAACATTTGAAAACTGTACCTGACTGAATAAGTAAACACCAACAGTTTTTCTGAAGATAACTACAATATATGGAAAATTGTACATCAACACAGAGTATTTAGCACAAGACTACCAGTTTTGTAGTCAAATTTCCGGAATGGTACCACTATTTCGTTTTTTGAAACAAAAATTTACCATATTTTTTTTCCGATTTCGCAGAAAACACTGATCTGGGAGTAAACACAAATTGACACTGGAACTGATAGGTGGGACCCATATGTCAGGGCTAATTTGCTGCTGTGGACTAGGTCCCACTAGTCAGCCCAATTAAAGATAAATAAAAAGAGGCTAAAACTTTCATAAATAGAAAACTTGGAGTGGGACGGCCGGAAGGCGTTGACCTCCGACGCATGGCCACGCCGTCGCCAGCACGCAGCCCCCCGGGGTGGCGGGGTCGGCTCTTTCCCGTCGTGCTCCTCGCTCTTCTCCGACGCTCGGAGGCAGCGCACACGAAGCCCCCAGCGGTCGAGCTGGACGAGCGGCGAGCCGTCGCGCGAAGCGCCCCGCGGTCGATCCAGGTGAGCCGTCGTACGAAGCCCCCCGCGACGTCCTCCCCACCGCCGCTCCCGCGCGGAGGACGCCGCCCTCCCCCTGCCCTCCCCCGCCCTCCGCTGTCCTCGCCCCGCTCCCGTGCTCCGGCGGCGAGCTTCCTCCGCCGCCGCGCCCCCCACCCCCACTCAGCTGCCTTCGTACGTTCCAGAAACCACCGCTCGCTAGGCATGAGTATTACGCCTCAGAGAGTCTTCTAGACATGTACTTGGAGCTCGTAGAGGTCCATGGCTACGAGGAGTGCGTCGCGGCAGACGGCGGCGCGCTCTGGACGCCGATCCTGTTCCCCGCTTGTACGGCATCCCAGCATGCGAGACTTCCCAGGAGGACGCGGACGGTGAGGCTTTGCTTCCAGACATCTCTAAAAAGCTCGTGGAGGCCGGGGCGGACCCAGGATTTCACTACGCCCCGGGCCACCTTTGGTGACTGTAGCTACAGTATAGGCTACAGTGCCTGCTACAGTCATCTTTAAGCTTCGGCACTGCTGCCACGCCCCGGGCCGTGGCCCTGGTTGCCCGGGTCCTGGATCCGCCCCTGGTGGAGGCACGGTTCGTCGGCTCGAGGCGCGAGGCAGTCACGCGGGTGGAGGCGGACCGGCGGCGACAACTCCTCTCGAATGTGTGCGACGACGACAACCGCCTCGAGCTCTCGTGCGGCGTCAGGTCGCGCATATCGGAGGCGAGCAAGTCGAAAGTCTCGTCCCGCGCGGAGGACGCGCGCGTTGGCGCCGCTCCAAGCACGACCACGGCTCCGGGATTTGCTGGAGAAGCAGAGTGTGGGGTGCTTCCTGAACGACGTCGGGCTGAGCTCCGTCATGGAGGGGTCGTTGTCGGCTGCCGGGGACTCACGCACCATGCTATCCCGCCCCGGGATGGCCATGCCGTCGTAGGTCAACGCGTGCTCTTCCCCTCACGCCTCACAGTTTTCTTCTATTTATTTATTTTTTAATTGGATTGACTAGTGGGACCCAGTCCACATCAGCAAATTAGTCCTGACAGATGGGTCCAATCTGTCAGTTCTAGTGTCGATTCGTGTTTATTCCCGGATCAGTGTTTTCTGCGAAATTAGAAAAAAAATCTGGTAGATTTCCGTTACAAAATCGAAAAGTGGTACATTCGGGAAATTTGGCTACAAAACTAGTAGTTTTATGCTAAAAACTTCATCAACACACAAACAAGAGTAGCGAAGTTCTTATAGTAAACAAAAAAGAGTAGCGACGTTCCTTTTTCATCGTGTGGGATAGGTAAGTGCTCAGATCACTTATCTACAACTCGACCCACCTGTCAATCTAGTCTTGAAAAATAAAAAGCTCGATCAGCATTTTCTGATCAAAAAAAATATTGTACTACCTCTTTTACCCGCCCATTCCCCCCCTCGACTCCTGTAACCTCTAGGCCCACGATGACTACAGACAAGTGTGTCCAAGCTTTATTTGCAACAAGGCAGACGGAGCTATGGGTAAGCCAGTGGGCTACCGACCCACAGATTATGAGCTATTCCTGAAATAGGGCCGAACAAAAGTCCCTCCTGAATCCTAACATCTTTGGGCCACGATGGTTACTGACAAGTGACAAGTGTTGGCGCAACTAAACATGCGGAGCTATGGGCTACATGGCACATTTTCCATAAACTGGCGGAATTTTACTCCGTCAGCCCATTTCTTCTACACTAACCCTCGAAATAGTAGTGGGTGCCACACTGATATGTAATAGGAAATACGTGGAAGCACACGCGCGCTAAAATGGTGGGCACAGAACTATTATCCTTGTTTTTTTTATGAATTTGGTAACAAAATCACGCTTTCGTCCCGCTATATTAATATAGCAACCAACCGATACAATTGTGAGGCCACTGCTGGGGCAAACAGCACAAGCATGCCCAAGAGAAACAAAAAAGAATAAAAGGCAGGGAAGATTTGCAACAGGGAAGTAGTCATGATAACGTTCCAATTCAAGAACCTTCTGATGGACTGTATGACGTGTTGCTGGACAGTGCAGTTCTTGTTGAGGATGGTGCTCCTGGTTTGACACAATGGAGATTCTATTTTTGAACTTAAGTAATTGTTCCAGTAAAATGTTATTTCGGACTTACGTACTGGACAAGGCCAATTGAGTTGTCAACATGAAGGAGTGCTGGAGGGTGGCAGGTTCAAAATGTTCCTGTTTTACTGACTCTGGGTTGAGCAATGGTACGTCACAGAAATTGGCCTGTAGAGGGAATTCAAGTAACAGTTACATATATTGCCCAAATGCTAGAGATTTTCAAAATGGAGCTTTAGAACACTTTCAGGAGCACTGGTTGAAGGGCAGCCTGTTATTGTTCGTGACGTGCTTGAGTTAACTTCTGGATTGAGCTGGGAACCAATGGTCATGTGGCGAGCTTTACGGGAAAAGAAAGACAAGAATGAACATGAGCGGTTCTCTGTTGAAGCACTTGAGTGCCTGTTATGGTCTGAGGTAACTGGGATCATGATGGTTAATATCTGTAGAATAGCATTGCTATAATTTGCCATTGGCAAAACTGATGTCAAGGTTACTGGATGCATAGATCATGTAAATTCATTAGATACTCTTGTTAACAGTGTGCTTCTATTTCTATCTAAATTGGTATTAATTATCAACATGGTGAATTTCCTGGAATTTACTTTTTTTTGGCTAGTTATGTCTATATCTGTCAATACAGTCAGTTAGTGTATTCGTTAAAACAAAAGAATTCCGGTTAAAAGCGTTTCTATGCATATAACTTCCATTTGTGCCAGCATGACGTCTGGTACCAGCATTTGTTATTGTTAGCTGGGAACTCCCAGGTGTATGTTCTTTATGGTTAAGCACTGGTCACCTCTTCTGAATTGATATGCCATGTCGCACTTAGCATCTAGATCATTTTTGTTTTGACATGAAATATTCTTAACGCAACCTTTGCTTTTGTTAAATCAAAATGTAGGTTGAAATAAGCACGCACTTCTTTTTTGATGGGTATTCCCATGGTGCTATTACCCTAGAGGGTACAACACAGCTCATTTGAGGAGCGACTGCCCCGACATGGTGCTGAGTTCAGATCTGCTCTGCCATTTCGTGAATATACAGATCATAAATCTGGTCCTCTTAATCTGACAGTGAAGCTTCAAGGAAAAGTCATAAAGCCAGACATTGGTCCAAAAACATACATTGCGTATGGGGTTGCCCAGGAGTTAGGAATTGGTGATTCTGTCACCAAGCTTCATTGCGACATATTGTGTAAACAGGTCAATATCCTCACACATACTGACGTAATAAAGCTCAAAGCAAAAAGGATTACAGCGACTGAGAAGAAGAAAAGGAGTTTGACAATAAAGGAAGACAACAGAAATCAAGCTTCACAAACAGATACTGATTGTGACATGTCGATAGCTCTCAGTGAATTAATCAAGGTGCCAAAAGTTGAAGGAGTTGGATGTGGCTCAAATATTAAGCAGCCATTAACTGATGTTGTTTTAGACGGCCGGGAAGGGGTTCACAATGTGGTATCTGATGAAGCTGAGGAAACATGACTGTGAATAGGTAATCGTCCATTGATGACAGACATGTTGGTAGCTCCAGTGAATTAATCAAGGTGCCAAAAGCTGAAGGATTTGGATGCGGTTCAATTATTAAGAAGCCATTAACTGATGTTGTTTTAGACGAGGGGGAAGGGGTTCACGAAGATGAGGTAGTTGATGAAGCTGAGGGAAACATGACTGTGAATGGGCGATCGTCCATTGAAGGTGATGGTGGTCATATGGATCTTTACATTTCGAAGGTGAAAGCAGGAGGTATAGTTAATGAGAGGGAGAAGGTGGATTGTGTTTCCAGCAGTCAAGATAAAAGTGAATCTCCAGATAATACAGAAGGAACTTATAATCCTACTGGTCATAAGAAACGCCGAAGACGAGGTGGCTGTCGTTCTTGTAATGCATCAAAGAAAAAAGGAAACAAGCACAGAAGATGAAGTCCTTGGAAATTTCATATCACTTGAAACAAAAAATATGATGTTCCTTTTGTAGAGGATAACCAGCCAGAGGGTGGTGCATTGTGGGATATATTCCGACGGGAAGATGTCAGCAAACTAGAAGCGTATACAATGAAGCATTCAAAGGAGTTTAGGCGTTACAAATATGAACCAGTGAAGCAGGTGACTAGCTCTGTTAGCTATTTGACCTTGCAATGCTGCATGTCATCTTATTCGCATGTTTTCTTAGCTGTTGATTCTTGGCAGGTTATTCATCCTATAGATGATCAGTGTTTTTACCTAACAAATGAGCGCAAGAGAAAGCTTAAGGACGAATATGGTCAGTTAAGAATAATGGTGTCTTTTGGAAGGTATAAAATTTCCCTCGGGGATTTACTTCCTGTTTTTTGTCACTCCATATGCAGGAGTTGAGCCTTGGACATTTGAGCAGAAGCTTGGTGATGCAGTCTTTATCCCCGCAGGATGTCCTCACCAAGTCAGAAATTTGAAGGTATGATGTGACATGCATGGTAGCAGTTGCTGATTCCTCTGCTGTTAGTGCCATACTTTTGAATAGAAATGTCTGCTACTCGATATGTGATATTTCCGTTTTGTTTGTTAGATGTGTATAGATTATAGGTTTTACTGTTCACTCACCTGTATATGTACTGGCTTTGGCCCCTTTGGAATAGAAGAGTTCATTCCATAACATGGTATCAGAGCGACACGGTTAGCTCTCTCCTCCCCGCACCCGTCGCCTGCCGCGCCGCTGCCGCCGTCGCCGGCCTGCAGCATCGCCGCCGCCGCTGCTGCTCTTCCGTTGCCGGCCTGCCGCGCCGCTGCCGCCGTCTCCGGCCTGCCGCGCCGCTGCCGCCACCTCCGGCTTGCTCCGCTGCTCCCTGCCGCTGCTCGCTGCCGCTGCTCCCTGCCGCCCAGCTCGCCGCCGCCTCGGCCTGATCCGCCCCGGCCTGCTCCGCCGCCGGCCGGCTCCGCCTCGGCCGGACCCGCACCGGCCTCCTCCGCCGCCGCCTCGGCCTGACCCGCCCCGGCCTGCTCCGCCGCCGGCCGGCTCCGCCTCGGCCGGACCCGCACCGGCCTCCTCCGCCTCCGGCCTGACCCGCCGCCGGACTGCCTGCCGCCCCAGCTCGCCGCCGGCAGCCTGGTGTCCTCGCATCGCTCGTAGCGTGCGGGACTGTGGGTCGGTCTCGATCTAGATCGGCCCTCCTGTGAGTTAACTCAAAAAAAAAAAAATAAAAAAAAATCAGAGAGCCCGCTATGTCCTCTTCGGGCTATGTTGCTATTCCTCGGTGCTCTGTGATCTTTGATGGTACCAACTACGCCGAATTTGTGGGCTTTATGCGTATTCACATGCGCGGCCTTCTGCTGTGGGGTGTTCTCTCTGGCGAGGTCCCCTGTCCCTCCGCCGTGCCCCGTTGCTCCTGTGGCTCCTACTCCACCGGTGCCGCCTGTTCTTGCCGCTGATGCTTCTGAGGCTGATCGTGCTGCCGCCAAGGATGCTGATGATCTTGCAGTTGAAGCCTATGACCAGCAGGTATCGGATTACTCGGCGTCTCTCTCTATTTATCGGGATGCTCTGTCTGTTTACACTCAGTGGTGCAATGATGATGCTCGTGCTGCTGCTGTCCTCACTGCTAGTGTTCTACCCCAGTTTGCTTCTGAGTTTATGGGATTGGGCACTACTGTTGCGATGTGGACTTATCTTTGTCAGCGCTATCAGCCCTCTGGTGATGCTCTCTACCTATCTGTGGTGCGTCAAGAGCATGATCTTCAGCAGGGTGACTCTACTGTTGACGAGTTCTATACACAGTGCTCTGCCATCTGGCGTCAGCTTGACTCCCTGAGGACTGTTGTTTGTGGTACTTGTCGCTGCTGTCAGACAGTGAGGTCAGATTTGGAGTTTCAGCGTGTCCATGAGTTTTTGTCTCGTCTGCGTACCGAGTTTGAGCCTAGGCGTGCACACTTGCTTGCCCGTGGTCGACGTGTTCCCATCTCAGAGGTACTTGCAGAGCTTCGCGCTGAGGAGACTCGCCTCCGTTCTGCTGGACTGCTTGTGGTTCCCACTGTGCTTGCTACCCGCGCTCCGGTGTCGTCTGTTCCACCGCTGCTACCCACTCCTTCACGGGGGGTGGGCGGGCGGCCCCCTGCTGGGGGGGGGGGGGTCGGCCTCGCTCTCACATGTTCTGCGACTACTGCAAGAAGTCGGGCCATCCAGAGTCTGATTGTTTCAAGAAGCAGCGTGACATGGGTCGCTCCCCTCCTGCGGTTCGTGCGCCTCCGTCTGCACAGTCCTTCACTGCCCAGGATATTGCCCAGCTCAAGCGTATGCTGGCTTCCTCTGGCTCTTCTTCAACGGGCACCGTTGCCTCGCTGACTGCTTCCACTACTGCTACTTCGCCACCACCGCCTACACAGTCAGGTACATCTCCGTGGGTTCTGGATTCTGGAGCTTCCTTTCACATGTCTTCTGATTCTTCTGCTCTGTCTTCTCTTCGACCTATTGATTCTCCTATCAATGTTCTTACTGCCGATGGCACACCGCTTCCTGTTGCTAGTCGTGGCACTCTTTCTACTTCGTCTTTCTCTGTTCCTGGTGTTTCTCATGTTCCTCGTCTTACCATGAATCTTTTCTCTGCTGCTCAACTTGCTGATTCTGGTTGTCGTGTCATTCTTGATCCCGACTCTTGCTCTGTTCAGGATCGTTGCACCAAGGCTCTAGTTGGAGCTGGCCCTCGGCGCCATGATGCTCAGGGCCTTTGGGAGGTTGACTGGCTTCGCGTTCCTTCCGCTGCCACCACACCCGCCAGTTCTCATGCTCTTGCTGCCTCCTCTTCGGCGTCCTTCCAGCAGTGGCATCATCGACTAGGTCATATTTGTGGCTCTCGCTTGTCTTCTTTAGTGCGCCAAGGTGTTTTAGGGTCTGTCTCTGGTGATGTTTCTTTACATTGTAATGGTTGTAGACTTGGCAAGCAGACTCAGTTACCCTATCCTACTAGTGAGTCAGTCTCTCAACGTCCTTTCGACTTAGTACATTCTGATGTATGGGGTCCTGCTCCTTTTGATTCGAAAGGGGGTCATCGCTACTATGTTCTATTTATTGATGACTTCTCTCGCTATACTTGGCTCTATTTGATGAAATCTCGCAGTGAGGTTCTCTCCATATACAAGCGATTGCTGCCATGGTTCACACCCAGTTTTCCACGCCCATCCGTGTTTTTCGTGCTGACTCGGCTGGTGAGTATATCTCCCGCATGTTGCGTGGTTTCCTTGCCGAGCAGGGTACTCTTGCCCAGTTCTCTTGTCCTGGTGCCCATGCTCAGAATGGTGTTGCTGAGCGCAAGCATCGCCACCTGCTTGAGACAACTCGTGCGATGATGATCGCCGCCTCTCTTCCTCCCCACTTTTGGGCTGAGGCTATTTCCACGTCCACCTATCTTATCAACATCCAGCCTTCGGCTGCCTTACAGGGTGGTATTCCTATGGAGCGTCTCTCGGGTCATTCTCCTGACTACTCCGCTCTTCGTCTGTTTGGGTGTGTGTGCTATGTTCTTCTTGCTCCGCGTGAACGCACCAAACTAACTGCTCAGTCGGTTGAGTGTGTCTTTCTCGGGTACAGTGATGAGCACAAGGGTTACCGATGTTGGGATCCTCGTTGGTCGTCGTCTGCGTATTTCACGTGATGTGACTTTTGATGAGTCTCGTCCTTACTATCCGCGTCCTACCACCTCCCCCTTTTCAGTTGACGATCTCTCCTTCCTTATACTCCCCGACACATCTCCCTCTGTGCCTACCTGTTACTCCTCCCCCTCCACCTCCGTCGAGTCCCACGGTTTCTGATACACCTCCGACACCACCCTCCCCTCCTTCTTCCTCTCCTCCCCTCGTCACCTGCCTCTCCACCTACCGCTCCGGCGTGTCCTCCCCTTTCCCCCTTTCCTCTCCACTACACTCGTCGTCCTCGTGTTGTGGATGGTTCCTCTGACATACCCTCTACTTCCGGAGCTCCACCTTCCCCGTCTACACCGGTTCATAACCTTCGTTCTCGTCCTTCCTTACGGTCTCCCTGCTCGCTATTCTCCTTCCCAGTACGGCCTTTCTGCTGCTGTTGAGCCCACTTCCTATCGGGATGCCATGGCTCAGTATGAATGGCAGCTTGCGATGGCCGAGGAGATTGCTGCACTTGAGCGCACTGGCACATGGGATCTTGTTTCTCCTCCTCCCGGTGTTCGCCCCATCACTTGCAAGTGGGTCTATAAGATCAAGACTCGCTCCGATGGTTCTCTTGAGCGGTACAAAGCTCGTCTTGTGGCTCGTGGTTTTCAGCAGGAGCAGGGACGCGATTATGATGAGACATTCGCTCCTGTTGCCCACATGACCACTGTTCGCACTCTTCTCGCTGTGGCTTCTGTTCGTCATTGGTCTGTGTCTCAGCTTGACGTCCAGAATGCCTTTCTCAATGGTGAGTTGCGTGAGGAGGTTTATATGCAGCCACCACCGGGGTACTCTGTTCCTGATGGTATGGTTTGCCGTCTTCGGCGCTCTCTCTATGGCCTTAAACAAGCCCCTCGCGCCTGGTTTGAGCGTTTCGCTTCTGTGGTGACTGCCGCTGGTTTCGTGCCTAGCGACCATGATCCTGCGCTGTTTGTCCACACCTCACCTCGTGGTCGGACGCTCCTACTCTTATATGTTGATGACATGATCATTACTGGCGATGACTCTGAGTATATTGCCTTTGTTAAGGCTCGCCTCCGTGAGCAGTTCCTGATGTCAGATCTTGGTCCTCTTCGCTATTTTCTTGGGATTGAGGTTTCTTCGACTTCTGATGGCTTCTACATCTCTCAAGAAAAATATATTCAGGATCTTCTTGCTCGCGCCGCTCTTGGTGATGAGTGCACTGCTGAGACTCCTATGGAGCTCAATGTTCAGCTTCGTGCTACCGATGGTGATCCCCTCACAGACCCGACACGCTATCGCCATCTTGTTGGGAGTCTTGTCTACCTGGCTGTCACTCGTCCAGACATATCATACCCTGTCCACATTCTGAGTCAGTTCGTATCTGCTCCCAGTTCTGTCCACTATAGTCACCTTCTCCGTGTTCTACGATATCTTCGTGGCACGATCTCTCGCCGCCTTTTCTTTCCTCGCTCCAGCTCTCTCCAGCTCCAGGCCTACTCTGATGCTACGTGGGCAAGTGATCCCTCTGATCGCCGCTCGCTGTCTGCCTATTGTGTTTTTCTTGGAGGATCTCTCATTGCCTGGAAGACGAAGAAACAGAAGGCAGTTTCCCGCTCCAGTGCAGAGGCTGAGTTGCGAGCGATGGCTATGTTGACGGCTGAGGTGACCTGGTTGCGATGGTTGCTAGCAGACTTTGGTGTTTCTGCTGCTGCACCGACTTCTCTATTGTCAGACAGTACCGGTGCCATCAGCATTGCGCGTGATCCGGTGAAACATGAGCTCACCAAGCACATCGGCGTGGATGCCTCCTTTGTGCGTGCGGCTGTGCAGGATCAGATTCTTGCTCTTCACTATGTGCCCTCCGAGTTACAGCTGGCGGATTTCTTCACGAAGGCACAGGCTCGAGCGCAGCATGGGTTCTTCCTCTCCAAACTCAGTGTTGTTGACCCACCATGAGTTTGAGGGGGGGTGTTAGATGTGTAGAGATTATAGGGTTTACTGTTCACTCACCTGTATATATACTGGCTTTGGCCCCTTTGGAATAGAAGAGTTCATTCCATAACAGTCAGTTCACATGCGGTTTGTAGCAATGCGTTTAGTAGTATACTATCTCGCAACTGGTGTAGTAAACAATAGTCTAGCAGCTAAACAGGGGCAATAATTAATCACTGCTTTATGTACTGAAAGAGGATCGATAACCAACGGAGTTGAGTGAGAGAGGATGTCTGACCTTTGTTGGAAGTTTGAACAACGACCACTCGACGGCGTACATCGGCCTGGGGCATATCCCACGGGTGGAAAAGAAATGACCATATTCCTGACTGACTTGTTGCTCAACACACTGCATGCGCATCCCTCGATTGAGGTATCAGGTGATGCAACTGCAACTGCTGCACGAGAGACGATTGCAAGTTGGAAGCTGCCGTTTTAGGCGTCTGTCCACAACGCATGCTTTTCTAGCGATCCATGGTGACCGACGGAAGAGAGGAAAACCTGTTGTGGCATTTCGTCGAACAGCTGAGCTGCCATCGGCGACGAGAGGGATGAGGAGCCGAGCGCAGAACGGAGCGCGCAGATGGATGGAAGAGAGGTAGTAACTAATGGCCCGACGGGAGGCAGGGGAGTAGGGAACTGCGTCGATCGGCAATGGGGAAAGGGAGACGAATGATGCCGGCGACGGGGAGGAAGCCGGCCAAATTTTCCGGTGTGCTGCCTCTCGGGTCCCTTAGCAGGAGATCCCACGTGTCCCGTAACCCCCTCCCTATGTAAATTAAATTGAGAAGACATGAATGAATTTGGCATACTTGTCGCTTAAATGAATTGTAGGAGCAACATAATATTTTTTCGGAATAATTGTGTCTATGTTATAGTTGTCGTATAAACAAAATTCTTATAGTCTGTGTAAACACTCTTTTATGAAACTAATTTCGAAGTAGACCATATAAAAATTTACAATAATCCAAGTGTTACAAACCAAACATACTCTATAAGAAAACTCTCTACAAAATGTTCAAAACTCATACAAAACTCTTTTGAACCAACGTGCCATTGGATGCAAATTATTTTACGGTTTTCTGTGACAAAAATTCTTAGTACACGGGTGCGGCGGTATGGAGGCTGAGCTGCATGGAGCTCGTTATTTCAAACATCCAAAATTCGTATTTTAAAGTTTTTAATTTTTTTTTGAAAAAACATGTACATGTAGATAATAATATAATCTGCAGGTGTGCAAAATTCAATCCCAAATTCGTTGTATTTTGTCCCAGGTAAAAAGGACAAATATTTAGATCTGGATCGGTAGACGGTGCCCAGTTTCATGAAATTTTGCCAAATTTGTCGTTATTATGTAGTTTAAAATAATATGAGTTTTGCATTGAAAAATTTCTCAGTTATAAATATCGACATAAATATACATCTAAATTTTGTTTTAAAAATTTTGAAACATAAAAATACAGGTTTAATTTTTTTTAGAATACCGAGCTCCATGAAGCTCGACCCCCAAAATGGACTTTCTAAATCATACACTCCATACTATTTTGCGCCGACTATGAGGCCCGACGTGGCGATAGCCAACGTTGATGGTCACCTCGTCACCCATGGGGCATAAATCAATGATCTCGAAATTATCAATTCTCGGGGTCGGCTTTAGCGGCTCCCACGACCTACGCCACCTTCAGAATCGCACCTGAAATACTACCACTCTCTCTTGAATTGCAACGCCGCACGGCTCAATTTCCCACACCCCATGCTACACGGGACAACTATCCACCTACCATGGCTGCCCCACAAAACACTGGATTGATGGGATATAGGCACTCAACAAACATTCCATGTGTATATTACCCGAGGACACCAGGATTACCGGTTACCAAGAAATACCAGTATTGGGTGTTTACTGTCTGAATTAGAAAAATACAAAAACACAACAATTCATTCTAGGGTTCAAAAACCACCCGTTTGTAAGCCCACCGATGGAGCTTAACAGTTTTGCAGAAAGCACTAGTTGGCTGGTTTAGTCGTGCTAACGTTGTTTCTGATTAGTGGGATCCTCTGTATTTGATGACGTTGAACCAAACGTTCACATTATCTTTGCCTGAGACATTACACTAGGCATAGGGCCCACCTCCTTCTCTCTTGTGCATTGTGTCGCGCATACGCCGACTGGCCCTTCATCTCGCATCTATCCTTGAAGTTAGCGCAACCAATGAATTTAATGGAAGAGAAACAAGGATTAATAAGATAGGACGCAAGAGATAGTAAAGGTATGGAAATACTAAATTCTTACAATTTAAAGAATGCAGTAGGGGAAAGCCCCTATAATGAATTAGTTAGGGTTCGGAATAACTTTTTCCGATTTGGTTTTTATCCATAGTGTGAGTTGGCATGATTCCATGGAAAAAAGCAACTCAAATTTTTCCAATGAATTAGATAGGGTTTAGATTTTGTATTTTGAGAGGTATAGCATCCCATAGCATCTATTATAGCGACAAAGCCAAATTCCAAACTTAGCCTCATATGTATTTCAACTTTAGATTACGTGTGCGAGGACTTCTAACATAGTCAGGCTCAAACTATTTCTCTCAAATTGTAGTACATACTAACAACCTTTAATAGTATCTTTGTTAATTGCAATTATGACCATCGGCAATCAACCCCACTGTTAGATGTTTGTACTGGAAATACAATACAAACAAAAAGCTTTGACCTTGTGACAAACACACATCTTCTCTTTGACCCAATTTGATACCTTTTGTTTGAAACGGTGAACCGGCATATTGCCATGAGCTATAGTGTTCGGTTTAAAATATGTAGTTATTTTGAGACTACTGATTATTTGTTAAATCAAATAAGATATAAATTTTTGTTTATAAATTTCCATACAGTGTTGAACTCTAGTGAAAAGAAATTATTCAAAACCCTTTCATCCTAAAATGTGAGAAGTAGTTTTAAGAAAAATAGTATTCAAGTTGACGTGTCCCAAAGCCTTAACTCTCTACGCTTGCTGGTGGAGGCTAAGGTTTAGCAAAACATATATGTAAACCTACTTGGTTTGATCTAGTCTAGACGGAATTAGTGATTTACTATTCAGATTGGAGATGCACAAAAAATAGAACAACACATAAGAGAAGCTATTTAATATTTTATTTTGCATTTTCATTATTTTAATATTTTTGCACTTTTTTACTAATTTTATTCCACTCCCTTTTATGGGTACTTGATTTTTATAATTTAATTTACCTTTTTTGTTTTATTTACCATTATTTTTCTTTTTCTTTAATTTCTCCTTGGTTAGAAATTCATGTTTATTTCTTTTAGTTTTCTTTAGTTTTCATGTGTCTAACTAATACATAATTAAGTGATGGTGTTTTACATAAAATTAAGGTGATGCTCTTTTCCACCAGCCCATTTACATTTTTACAAAATATGATGCTTTGTTCGTGTAACGAGAACCATTTTAATGTGATATGTGAACATTTCCTAGAAAATAGGTGAATACACCATGAGTGACGAGTCACTATAAATATTTCCATGAAAACCACATTTTGAATTAGTGTGCAAATTTTATTTGTCATGCATGAACATGTCTCATAGATGATAGTGAACATTTATTTGTTGAAACAAGGATTGAAAGTTAAGCCAATATCCCGTCAAACATACATGGATACTAAGGGTGTGTTTTGGGTGTTTGGTACTTGGTAGCCCGGTTCAGTCATCTGGGCAAGCTACCTCCTCTGGCCGAGCTACCTCCTCCGACGGCCAAGCTGCGCCCAGCCGCGTCGAGCTACCTCCTCCGGACGAGCTCAGTGAAGCCCTAAGACCCGATTGCTTTTTAAAATTCTTTTCAGGGATCTGTGTATAAATATTTGGATCTGTTTGTAATTTAAATTTCTAGACCTAGAGGACCTATAAGTAAAAACTGTGATATGATATTTTAAATCCTAAGATCGGCTCTAGATTACAAATTAATTTAATTCAACCACATAATACAAATATTATTTTAATATTATTTACAAACCGTTGGAATGGTGAAATGACTCAGCATGTACCAATGCGTACAAGCCACCAAACAACGTCTCATCTAAGCCTAGCTCAACACATACAAACCATCAAAACACACGACAACATCTTAGTCTATCATGTATAAGACCAGCCTGTCTCACTTGGGAAACCGATGCCAGAGTGACACAGACTACCAAACACACCCAACAGAACGCACATGAACATTCTATTCGACCATATTCCGTGTCCCTGCCTTCGCCAGCAGCTAGGCCGGCACCGTCTTTGACACCAACCTCGGTGAGCTTGCCAAGCGAGATGATGCTACGTACCTTGTGTTCCCCATTGCTGCACTCGGACAGAACTGAGCCACGGCCTTGTATGTCCACCAGAAACCCACCCAGCTCCAAATTTGACCGCATCTTCTTCTGCTCTCGTCAATGGAGTCAAGACGAGATATGGTTGTTCCCGGTTATATGGTTGCTATATATCCAGAATCAAGGAAGGAACCAACAACCATTGAACCCAGCCATTGGGACGACGGTCTCAGCATCGTGCACGCATTGGTCGCATCCTCGGCGTGCATCGTAGCGATCGAGCACCCCTTCCGGGCTTACGGTGCCTCCTTGCAGGCTTACGGCCGGCCCAATGAACAGTCCAGGGATACCATGCATAGTGGTGACACTTGCCCTTTTTGGGATTTGCACCGGGGTCGCCTCCGTCGGCACCGATGATGCTTCAGCTGCTAGAGTTTCTCTTGCCATTTTCCCACGACTTGTCGATCGCCGCACCTAGACCAGTCATTTTTTTTTCTTTCCTTTTCATGCAATCTACTGCAACCTATGTTCCATAATATAAGACGTTTTAGCAAGCTAGTTTAGCTTATTAAAATGTCTTACATTATGGAACGGAGGGAGTACTGTTTATAGTTTACTTTTATATAACTACATGCTAGAGTGGAGTAGAAAATAAATTTCTAAATTCCCAGCCGCCACTAATTAAGAAAGTTTTAAGTCGCTATTCATGGCTAGGCTCCTTAAGTTAAGAGGAACCCTTTTCACTAATCGCGACAACACTTTTTTTTATCTTATCCGAATAAGTGTTTGACATATATGAACATTTGCACAACCATTTTTTTTTGGGAGTGACTATTGAACATCTAGCTGTTTCTCTAATTAGAAACAGACACATTTTTTAAACCAATAAGAACCCGACAGCTGTACAAACTAAGAAACAGAGAAGAGAAATAGAAAAACTGTCTGTTTTCCTAATTCCGAAACAGACAGATTTTTTAGCAGCCCATTTCATTGAGTTGTCATCTTTTACTTCCGCCCGCAGCCCAGTTTATTATTTCCCTCAGTTGTCCAAATAGAAAGCCCGACAGAACAAGTCCAGCAGCCCAGCAAAAAGCCTAAAAAACGCCCATCAAAAAACAAGTCATCTTCTCTAGCAAAGAAAGAACGGCACCTACCCCCAAGCCCCGACCTGCAGCTGCTTCTCCCCTCCCACGATCTCCAGTCCTTGCCTATTGAGGACAGATACGAGTTGATCTCCAACACAAGAAACACACAAAAGGACAATTAGAGAGAGGGAGCTCAGATCTAGTGATGGAACAACCAGAAAAGAGCAAGCAAAATGCCGTACCTGAAAATGAAGAAATTCTGGAATCCCAGGTATTCTACTGAATAAAATCTAGTCTTCCCTCTTATTCCATGTACTGAGTGCAAAACCTACAAAATACTAATAAAGACTGAAAAGGAGGAACTGAGATACTAAGAAAACGATGAAGTGGAAAACTGAGATACTAAGCAAATGATGAACTGAAACTGACCAAGACACCAAGAACGATAAGACAATTATATAACTGAAAAACAATGAAATACTAAGAAAGAGAGACCAAGACAATAAAGACTGAAAATGAGGAACTGAGATACTAAGAAAACGATGAAATGGAAAACTGAGATACTAAGCAAATGATGAACTGAAACTGACCGAGACACCAAGAACGATAAGACAATTATATAACTGAAAAACAAGGAAATACTAAGAAAGAGAGACCAAGAACAATAAAGACTGAAAATGAGGAACTGAGATGCTAAGAAAACGATGAAGTGAAAAACTGAGATACTAAGCAAATGATGAAGTGAAACTTACCGAGACACCAAGAACAATAAGACAATTATATAACTGAAAAACAATAAGACTAAGAGAATAAAAAGCTGAAAGAAATAACTTAGAGACTGAGGTACTAATGAATATGATTAACTGAATTAGTGAGAAACTTAGCAAAATACTAAAATTCAAAACTGAGAAAAATGACTGAAGATAAGAAAACTAAAAGAGGTGATCGAGAAAATGAGAATAATGAAACTTAGAGACTGAGATACTAATGAATAAGACTGAGAATGACAAAGAGCCCATTGTGTAAATCTCCCCCATAAAAAAACCCTTTATCATCTGCCACATGCACCAAAAGAATTCGTATTATGCTGTCAGTAAGAATAAAGTAAACAACAAATAATACTACAGTTAAATTTGAATCTTCATTTCTTGTGTGAGAATAAGAATGGAGGGATTAGACTAAAAACAGAGTAATATACCAACAAAAGGTACTGATTCAGTTAAAAAAAAACAGTAGCATTGACCAGGAGCAAGCAAATCAAAATTGAAGAAAGAAAAGATCAAACAAAATAATACTACAGTTAAGTTTCATTGTACTAGCAAGATACAGCCGCTGGTACACTGATCTTGCTCCACCGTTGTTTAATACTAATATCTAAAAAGAAAAATAACAAATTGATGACTGAAGAAAAAAACGAGAAACCGAATGCACAAACACCTAACAAAAGGGAATACTTAGCAACTCATAGAAACTCAACTGAAGACTGGAAAATGAGTTCACTAGAAATGAGAGAAAATTGAAGAACAATGATGCAAAATAAAGAAGAAATGACTGAGTAACTTAATAAGTTAGCACTTACGAAACTAACTTACAGAGACTCTAGCACTAGCATCTGGACCGTTCGCAAAGTCGGTAGCAACACCACCATGTCCGTGCAAACCTCTTTGGTCTCCAGCGATGACACTGCACTACATCCATCTTGTTGGGATAGAAATGAAAAGAAAGAGAGTGAATAATGAGACAAATGACTCTACAAAAAATAATGTGGCTGAAACAAATGAAGAATGAAAGACTTAGAACACCGAGAATGAATGAAATAACTTAGAAAACTGAGAACAAATTCCATTTGGTAACAAGCGAATTCCCTTTTCTATTGTGAACAGAGATAAAAACTAAGAATGGCAAGGAAAGGATAGAAACTACGAATGACAAGACATCTATACTAAAAAAATGAAGGAGAAAACTGAGAACAAGATAAAAAGCTGATGAGGAAATGATAAAATAACTGAGAATGACAATCCAACGATAGAGATTAAGAATGATGGCGCAGAATGAGAATGAAAATATTAAGGACTGATGACTGAGGAAAGACATAGACTAAAGAATAAACTTAAAGACAAAATGAAGAAACATTGTGATTGAAAAGTGACTAAAGAAAAGTAGAAAACTGAAGGACTGAAAACAAGATGAATAATTCTCAAGAAATAGTGTGACTGAATGACAATAGAGAGACTGACGAAAGAAAAGATGATGACTGAATATCTAGACTACCAAATCAATAAATGATTCAGGAGTGGTCGCAAATAAAAATACCATGAGGCCATAGCAATCATCGCCTCCATGCAGAAGACTACTGCAAGTCCTTTTAGGCGAAAAGTCCCCCCGACCTTCTGAAGAGGCATGCAAAATAACAAATAAAGCATGTCTAGATTATTTTGGAGTGCATTCAGACTAAAAAAAATAAGAAGTAATGAGGTACTAAAAATTTTGTGAGCATAATAAAGGAAAAGAATGTTCATTTGAGGTGAGTGAGTAAAATGTTCAAATGCTAGTCTTACAAACAAAGATCACAACAATTATCATCGCCGCTGAAGAAAACATAAACGAAAAAATGGACACATGAATACAATTTCCCTCGTAGTTTAGGGTGGTAGATTAATCTCTTGACACACAAGAAAATAATGAGAGTGATTGAAAACACAAACATGAGTGTCCACCTCATATATCGGCTGCGAACCATGTGGATTCACCTGTAGAAATGTTTTGATGTTATTTCTCACACAAGACATATACTTTGAGGCTTGGTTGAGAAATCAAATAAAATATTGAAAGGCAACGCTCATGGAAAAGGACCTGTTCCATTGGGAGCCAACACAAATAGATAGTGCCATACCGGGGAAGAAATCGAAAACTCCAACCATGCCATGATCTGCTCATACTAGACAAAATGAGGAGAAAAATCTCCGGAAATGAGGTAAAACAGAGTCATCTACTTTTCATCTGATAAGAATTGAAATGCTAGCTAAGATGTATCTACCTCTGTAGTGAACAAGCCATACAAGGAAAATTTTCCCTGGATCCTTTTTCTTCTAGGCTTAACATTTTCCCAAAATAAATTGTAACGAACAAATGCAGCTGATTAGTTGCAGAAGATTTTTTGGAACAAAACCAGTCATGAATCTGCACAAGAAACATACTTTGTAACTTGAGCTAATATGTTCGCATCTCTTAATATACAACAGTCCATGATCAGGTTCATGGCCTGATATGCTGACAAACTCTGGAAGGCCCTATAGGCAGACCATTCCCAAACTTTCTGGTCTTCTAGCATCTACAAAACAACAACAAAAAGAGACTAGGACATGAGAACCAAAGTACACACAAAACGATATATGTTGATCTGTGAGTATTTTTCAGGCATGAACTTTCGGGACAAAAACCATGGGCATCCAGTTAAAGCAAAAAACACGACACGTGTTCATCTCTTGCTTATGGCTGTTGCTTTGGTTGCATCACACGTCTATATCTTTTCTCTTGTTAATTTAAGGGGAGATTTTCAGTCATGGTTCATATCACTTCACAAACCCTTGAACTGGTAATTTGGTAGATTCCATTGAGATTAACGAAGTAAAAGTGGCTTACAACTTGGAACAGAAAGATAAAGAGAGTTACAACACCAACATATTTTGGAGAAAAACATACACGCAGCTACAGAGACGCATGCTAGAATTGTAGAGATGAATCCACAAATCACACTAAACTACCGCTGAAAGCAATTGGCCAATATATCACCAGTTTTTAACTGAAGAACCTAAGTAAGATGTACCGCCAAAAACAGTACTCCACTGACACCACCATCTTCAAAAAAAATTGTCATTCCGTTCTACAAAGACCTTCTGTACACAGCACCAAATCGAAAGAAATCAGCGTACAGAACTACATATAGCATCAGGCCATCAGCTACAACGGTTATAAGGTTATAAGAACTCACTATATCTATCCCAGGATATATTTGCCGATACGGGTCTCAATCAAAAACACATAGTGGATTTAGACACCAGGATACAGCCATGGAGAATCATTTCTCCAGGAACAAAATGGTGGGCGCCAGAGTACATGTGGATCCATCATTCTGCTCATTTGGCTTGAAACTGAGCAACCAAAGTCAAATACAATCCTGTTCCTAGAAAGGGAAATATCATTGCACCGCGGCTGTGCTAGAACAAAAAAAAACTCCCTCCCGCCGCATAAACTCGCCACGACATCAGCAACAGCGAGGCCACAGCCCGAATGACTGGATGAGGAAGAAAAAGTTGATGAAATCCGCGGAATACAAAGCCTCCACGACTAACCCCATGCTAGCGTCGGCTGTGTGCTCGTTCAAATCCGCGCTCTACCACCGTAGGAAACTCGCCGCGAGACCATTCCCCACCCAAAACCCTCGCGCCAGCGAGCCTAGAAAAGAAAGAGGAACGAAACAGAGGATGGAGCGCAGAGGAGTACCCATCTCGCCCGCGGCGTCCATGCCTCCCGCGCTCACGAGCCATCGCTTTCTCCATCTCCGAGCAAACCGGCTGCGGGAACCCCGTGGACCTCTCCGCCATAGCCGTCTCCGGCATTTCCCCTCCTCCAGCGAGTCAGAGCGAAATGACACACGGTTGTAAGACTTTAAAACTGAAAAAGAAAAAAAAAAACAGAGATGTCTTCCTCCACCGCTATCCCCGATGGGAGATGGCCGCCCTCGCCGCCGGCTGTCTCCCCCCTCGCGCATCGCCACCGCATCCGACGCCGCCTGCGCGGGCTGCGCCGCCGACAAATCCCTCTCCGGCATAGCTCCGCGCCTCCGCCTCTCCGCGACACCACACGCGATACGAAATGAAAATTCAAAAATTAAGGGGGAACTCGGAGAAATGAGAGCGGTGAGGGACACGTCGACTTAACGCGTCGGACTGAAAGCACGGACCGAGCTAAGATTGGTGCAACTGATTGAACGGTCTACAAAGTAGCTGTTTCTCAATTGTAAAACAGATAGCTGTTTTATAGGAAATCTGAACTTTTTAGGGGTGGAAATACAAGAGAAGTAAACAGGGCCTAAGTGAGATCACCTCCGTCTTACCCGTACCAACCGACATCTAGCGTGGAAAAAACCAGACTCTTCTGCAGACAAAAGAAACACCGCGCAAAAGAGTAGTATTAAAAGATCCGAACCCGAAAACCCCGTTATCGCTATTACCACCAGCACGACCCGTTCTCCGCTCTCGTGCGCGCGGCGGCATATCTCAGGGGGTGTTTGGTTAGGCTTTGGCTTTGGCTTTTGGCTTTGGCTTATAAGCCGAAAAAGCACCTAAATAGGTGCTTTTGGCTTTTGGCTTTTGACTTATGTTTTACTATGGTATAAGCCAAAAGTCAAAAGCCAAAAGCACCTAGGTGCTTTTTGGGCTTATAAGCCAAAGCCAAAAGCCAAAGCCAAAGCCTAACCAAACACCCCCTCAATCTCGGTCTCCACCCCCAGCCGCTCCACTCCTGTGTTCTCGACTCGCAAACCCTAGCCCCGCCCCTCCAATGGCGGACGTCATAGACCCCAGCTCCGAGGCTCCCCGCCCGCGCCGCCCGCCGCCTCCCCCGCCCGACAGCCCCGAGGACCGCCCTCTGCCGCTGCCCGTGCCCCCGCCGCCGCCCCCCGGCGGCCCCCCGCCCACTCGCAAGCGGAGCCGCTCGCCCCCGCGGCCCTCCCTCCCGCCGCCGCCGCCCCTCGGCTCGTCCCGCCCCGAGCGCTTCCGCGACCGCGACAGCCACCGTCGCGGCAGCACCAGCCCCCCGCCGCGCCGCCGCCACTCGCCGTCCAGGAGGTCCCCGTCGCCGCCGTTCAAGCGGTCGCGGAGGGACGACGGGTACGACCGCCGCGGAGGCCGCGGAAGCCCCCCTGCACGGTACGGACCGCCACCACAGCCGATGTGCTTCTCGGCCCGGTCGCTGATGAACGTTGTTTGTACTGGATGTCTGGCTAGCTTCCGGGAGTTGCCTGTAGGATTCATGTGTCTGGGCGCTGTGCTGTGCAGGTACGACCGCGGTGGAGGCAGAGGCGGGTATGGTGATGACAGGTACCATGGCAGGCATCAGAATCGTATGCCAGGTAACGAGTTCCCCTCTTCAGCAAAATTCAATCCCACCAATCTACTAAAGTAAGTACGGGGAGAAGCACGGCATCAGATTAGGATACATAGGTGTGGTGTGCTTCTTAAATATAGTAGCACCTGCTGCTGTATGTCTGAAATAGATTGATGACAGGAGACTCTGGTGTCAGCACTATTAGCTTGTTAAATCTAGGGGCGCTCTCAATTCCATTTAGATTTTCAATCACGTGACCATATCCACATTTGAAAATTGCGTCCATGTTGTCATTAGATTGCATGTGGAATAAGTATGTAGGATAACTATACTGGATTTTATGACTTCTTTTTTAAACAACTTCTGCCATTCAATGAAAACTCGTCTGATGAATCACTTATGGTATCCAGATTGGCCTGATTCAGGATTTGGGGCATCAAATAATGGTCCTGGGATCCAAAGGTAAATACATTACACATTGCATTTGCTTATTGTTGCTACTCCTTCTGATTTCTAGACATTTTGATTTTATCGGAAGCAATTACCGACACCCTTGGGAAATGCAAAACATGCCTTCTGCCGCAGATGCTTTAAGGCATCGTTAACAGATAGAGAATCTTCTCAGAAATTCTCCATATTTGATGTTCGAAAGCAAAATAATCCTTGAAAACTGCGAGTCTGGAGATGGATTGGAAGTTGGCAGATTATCAGCATGATATTCCTTACCTGCTAGAAACACACTTTGTAGTTTGGATCGCCACCAGAAAGCCTTGTGCTTTTTTCTACAGTCAGTGCTACTACCACAAGCGGCCACCCTCCCAGTTATATACCAACTATACTCTCGAATACAGGAGTATTACATGTTTGGATAACAGTCAAAAGGAGAATCTGATGAGAATATTCTCTATCTGTTAACAACAGGCAGTTGGGCATTAACTTTATTTGAATTCTTCTTAATCATTACTTCACAATGTAATAAAGATACTTCCCTATTGGCATATGTCAAATTTTCTTGTTATTTATTGTTTGCATGGTAGAGTCACTTTTGTGTGCAAGGAACTACATTAAGCACAAACTCTATATTAACAGCTCTATGTGAAACACTTTGAATATATATGTAACTGTGAACTACTATTATAGTTGTCCTGCATATTTGCATAGATGTTCATGACATATGGTTTATATTCTTATGCCATTGGGTAGTCATTGTTAACATTGCAAAGAGCAAAGCTAAGGTGATGAATTTTTGTTATTCTCTCTTATTCCGTATTTATCTTTTTGCCAATCTCCTCAATCACGGTAATAGGTTTCGTTGTTGAATAGCACTTTTTCAGAAGAGGGGCATGAATGGGTGACCTCTTTTGTTTGGAGTGGTTAAATTAAAGTATATTTTTTCTACTCAGGTGCATTTGCACCCTTTATTTGAAATGCACTTTGTGTGCAACAAATAATTTTTAAAGGCTATGGTATTATATTAGAATGTCTTAGTCTATTTTGTAATGCAATTACATATCTGAATGGACGTTCTTATCAGTTTAATATTTTTTGAAATTATTATTTTTGCCATTAGAATAGCGATGCAAGCAAACTACAGTAGGATTAACCAATTTGTGTTGCTGGGCTGCACATTTTTGCCCCCTGTAGCTGTTAATCTGCCATATATAGAATTTGCAAAAAAAAAAAACACACAAAAAAGAAGATGCAACACAAAGTTGGAATTTTGTTTTACGCAAATAAAATATTTGCATAAGTATGAAGTGCCCATTAAACTATTCCCTTTTCCCTTCTGTCGGATTCATTATTTTTCCTGAAATGTATCCTGCTTGCTAAAGTTTTTTTTCTAGTAATTCTGTTGGGAAAATCTTGTTTGATATGTTCGCTAGAGATGTGAGTATTTTGGGAGGATCATGTTTTGTAGCAGCTTATTGTTGTATAATATGTTATAATATCTACAAGTCATCAACACAACTCTTCTTCAGGGTGCCTTTTGTCTTTGAAAACAACTTATACCTGATCAGGATATATGTTGACCAACCTGAATAAAACATTTGAGTAAGCAGCAGTTTGTATAAGCAGCTAAAAAAACGCACGTGAAGCCTTGCATGAATCCCATGCAAGTTTATGCATGCCAATCCACATGCTAAGTATCATTTTGCGCCAGAAAACAATGCCTTTTGTTGTGAACTTTTTCAGCAAGATGATATGTCTGAGCCACTCTTCTCACAATGAAACGAACTATGACCCCTAGTGGAGACAAAATTTAGTAGTATTCATATATTACATTTTTATTTGGATTTGTTTTTAAATATCTGTAGGCATATTTTCTCCTGAAGTTTCAGGACCTCCATTCTAACATCTGAAATAGAAGATTGGAGCATAAGTTCCTGTGTTTCTGATGGCATATTTCTCTGATCTTATATGCTTGTGGTTGTGGATATTTTTAGGGAAGGCTTGATGACGTACAAACAGTTCATGCAAGTTCTTGAGGATGATATATCGCCAGCTGAAGCTGAGAGACGGTAATCAGTAGTATCATTAGTAATGAACACTTCTCAATTGTATATTTGACGCTTCTGTTCTTAGTTCTGACTTACTATTGTGCCCTATTAACAAGGTACCAAGAATACAAGACAGAGTACATCACGACCCAGAAACGTGCGTATTTTGATCTCCACAAGAATGAGGACTGGTATGCCCAGAATGATTTAATTACAGTTCCTAACTGTGCACATCAGGAATACAGATCGCTTAACTGTCCGTTCTTTGTTTTCATTGCAGGTTGAAGGACAAGTACCATCCAACCAACTTAGTATCTGTTATTGAAAGGTGGAGTTGCATACTACGTGAAACATGTCTGTGTTGGTCTTTTGCTTGTCGTACTCAAAAAGTGAAATTGAAAGTTGTTTTGGCTGACTAATCTCCTTAGAACACATTTTATCAACTGGTTTTTGTACATTTTATTTGTAATGCCTGTTCCGTCGTTGTTAGTTTATTAGTTTACTTAATTTTGTTGTAATTTGTTTTTTTTACACAGGAGGAATGAGCGTTGTAAGGTAGTCGCAAAGGACTTCTTTCTTGATTTGCAAAATGGAAATCTGGACCTGTGAGTTATGTTTATACAGTTTGTGTTATGATCCTCTTTGGGACTTCTTGTTTACATCTTGATACCTGATGTACAGTGGCCCTGGAATAACTGCGGCTGCAGCAAGGAATGGCACCGATGGAAACTCTGAAGATGATGGAGATGGTGACAAAAGAAGAAAGCACACCAGAGGTTCCTCAAAAGAAACAGATCCTCTTTCTGCTGCTCCCAAGGCTCATCCAGTTAGCTCTGAACCTCGACGAATTCAAGCCGACATAGAACAAACTCTAGGCCTCGTGCGTAAGCTGGACACCGAGAAGGGTATTCAGGGGAATATTCTGTCAAGCGGTGATCATGAGAAGTCAGATATGGATAAATCTCATATCGGATCTATGGGTCCTATAATTATAGTCCGAGGCTTAACTACTGTCAAGGGCCTTGAGGGTGTTGAGCTCCTTGACACCCTTCTTACCTATTTATGGCGTATTCATGGAGTTGATTATTATGGCATGTCTGAGACGAATGATGCAAAAGGCCTTCGTCACATGAGAGCAGATAATAAGACTGCTAGTACAACTAATGTTAGTGCTGCTGATTGGGAGAAGAAGCTGGATACTTTCTGGCAGGAAAGGTCAAATGGTCAAGATCCCATGATTATATTAACGGCCAAGGACAAAATTGATGCAGCAGCTGCTGAAGTTCTAGAACCACATGTCAGGAAAATAAGAGATGAAAAGTATGGATGGAAATACGGCTGTGGAGCCAAGGGATGTACAAAACTTTTCCATGCTCCGGAGTTTGTTTACAAGCATTTGAGGCTCAAGCATCCAGAGCTTGTGTTGGAAGTTACATCAAAACTCCGAGAGGATCTTTATTCCCAAAATTACATGAAGTATGTGCATGTGATCTTCTATTTGAAGTTATAGAATAGTACAACTCTTCTTCAGGAGGCAATACTTATACTTGTTTGCTTATGAACAGCGACCCTAATGCACCAGGTGGAACACCAGTCATGCAGCAATCTGCACCAGTAAGACCACATACTCCAATTGCATGTTTAGATAAAAATATAAAATAGCATTACTCTTCAAGTGCTCTGTTTACTTATTATGTGTTGTTCATAATCTTATAACTTCAAATAAATTTATTTTTATTTTATTATTGTCGTTTCTGCAGTTTCGACATTCTTACTTTATATACTCTTTGAGGTCATGAATCTCGTGCACACTAGGCTGCATTAAAGCCCTATTTCTGTTGAACATATATAAGTTGTATGTCTCTGTTTCTGTTACTAGTTAATGTACATGTTGAACGCAGAAAGAAACTGCACCGGCATCGATATCTACTGAAATATGCCAATTTGACATCCTTGATAAAATGACCCGACTTCTGATTTGCAGGACAAATCAAGACGCAGACCTGGCAGTGATATGGATAGTCGTCTGAGATATGACCGTGGTAATCGTAGAGAATATGATAGGGCAGATAGAGATGGAGGCAGATATGGTCGAGGTGATCGCTCTCCAAGCCGTGATGGACCTGATGATCAGATGTTTGATGGCTTTCGTGGACGAGGCTCCAATGCTCCTTTTTCAGCTGAATTCCCGGCTCCACCAATATTGATGCCTGTTCCTGGTGCCGGGTACGTGAAAAGCCCTTAATTTGAATTTGTTCTTGTAGGAAGCTTTGTGGGCTGCTAAGTGGTGTGGGTATTTTTCTTTTCAGTCCGTTGGGACCATTTGTTCCGGCGCCTCCAGAAATAGCCATGCATATGCTGAGAGAGCAAGGACCTCCTCAATTTGAACAAAATGGCACGCCTCATGGCAACTCAGGAGTGCTTGGACAGATGATGGGTGGGGGGCCAGCACCAATTATCGCCATGCCGCCATCTTTCCATCACGACCCTCGTCGTTTGCGAAGGTTTGTAACTATTTATGATGATGCTAAATTAAACCCTCTTGTTATATTTATTTGCTCTAAGTACCACTTGTTATCAGCAAACAAATATCATGTCGCTATATCTCCTTTAATGTATAGCAACTTACTTTTAGCAATTCAGTTGTTTCTGATTACTTGTTGGGCTTGTGGTAATATTTCTGTTGTTCTGTTGTGGAGGCAAGTAGTCTGTGTTTATTCTTGAATTTACCATCATACTCAATTTTTTCTTGCCGCTGACTGTCCTAATTCATCTCTGCAGCTACAATGACCTTGATGCCCCTGATGAGGAAGTTACTGTTCTAGACTACAGAAGTTTGTAGGCTGTGTCCTGCAATACAGGCAACCTTGCCAATGCGAGCTATAGCATCTCCATATGCTTTGAGGTCTGTGAACCTCCGTTAGATTGAGGATGTATTCTTTTACAAAGAAGAGGCATAGGAGGAAGATGTGTTATTTTTTCGCGGACGCCTGTAATTTGTTTTGAGTTTTGCAACTTAAAGATGGCAGGAATTGAATATTTGCTCGTGTCCTGTTGCCTTGTGCACCATGCATAGATATTACGCAGTCACAAGAAGTATTGAACTAATGTATGACAGAATTTTTTTAGTTTTGTCGCTGGAGACAAAATTTACAGGGATGTTTGGTCTTATCACAACAATCTTGCTTCCGCACTGATATCAAATAAATTCATTGCCTTTGAAAGTTTGGGGCCACCTTTTTTTATCACTTCAGGTGTTAGCCCACATTTTATTAGGCACCTCTAATTTGTGTAATACTGCACATCATGTGAGCTCAAAAGTAAAAAAATCAGCAGTGACAGCAAAATCACTAGTAACTTGCCTCGTCTCATTACATAAGAAGAGTTCGCAAACCCAGCCAGTTCAAACAAGAAAAGGAAGCCCGAAGGCAATGAAAACAAATCATTCTCCCTATAAGAAGTGTTTTGCCCTGGTCATCGCCCAATCTCCGTGTCGCTTTTTTTTTAAATCTTATTGACGATTCCAGAAGGCCTTTTGAACTTGTGAAAAACTCGAACATTTTTTCCGTTCCAAACGTCCCAAGCGATAAGCATGGTGATCGATTTCATCACTTTGTGTTGTATACCAGGCGCATTAAGAATACAACTCCACCATTCTTGAGCATTTTGGAGTCCAATCCACACCTCAATCTTCACCCAAATCTCTATTGTGTAGAAGCACTTGAACATGAGATGCGCCGCGGTCTCTTGGCTCTCGGTTACAAAGCTTGCAATTACCACAATTGGGCCAACCCTAACAGTGTAGCCTATCCGCAGTCCAAACGCGGACGCAAAAAACTTTGGTAGGAGGTTTTGCAGCCTATTCGTTAGAGATATGCTTTCAGCTTTGAATTAACGAAGCCATTTACGGCAAAGGGGCAATGGGTACAAGGGTGCCGAGAACAGCAAACATAAACATAAATAAGCAGAGAAGATTACAGGTCGCAGCCGAGTAAACTACACAAGACACGAGGAACAACAGGCTCGAGCAACAACGATCAGCACAGGAGAAAGCAAGAAGAAGCCCCTACCCCTACCGTCGCCTCTCCGATGTGCGAACTGCACCTCGACACCATACGCCTTCGGAAAGAATTTGACAGGGAGATGGAGATATGCTTTCATAAAAAAGAATTCGACAGGCAATCTGTTGGCTTTGTTACACATATATATGGTATACAGTTAAATCGTCGAGCACCGTAGGGTTTACATAGCCAGCTGGTACACAGCGCCAGGAGGCATACGGCGAGACTACGAGGTACGTTTTCAGGAAACGTCCTTAAAATCAATTAAACTAGTGAAGAAAGAGGAACTTAATCTCCCGGAAGCGTGGCAACATCAGTTTCCACGATGACACGACCCATATGCTGGCGTCTGACGCAAATTGAACAGCGCGCAAGCAGGCAGTTGTTTCTGCGTAGAGTGCATCAGCCAGGTGAGGTGATCTTCTTGGCCCATGCCAGCACCTTGCCTGTGGATTCAGAGTATTGATCTTTAGATAATCTTCCGGTGATAGCCGTCGGCTCAGGTGATAATTTCCCAGGTGAATGAGGGAAGCGGTACACTGGCACAGTGCCGGGGTCCAGATTTGAGATGACTGCAGAAGGATCAGAGGGAGGATCCCCGACGACTGGAGAATTTCGGTCGTTTCCGAATTCCGATACACCAAGAGAACTTGCGTTTACATAAGTGTCGAGAGGGATGCGACCTGCACAGTTCTTGCGAACACTAAAGTAAACTCTTGGTTCACAACGAAACATCCGTCGTAGTCTAGGTGGTCAGGATACTCGGCTCTCACCCGAGAGACCCGGGTTCAAGTCCCGGCGACGGAACTTTTTTGCTTTTACCTCTGCCACGTTTCGATTTTATTTCTACACTTTCTCCTTTCACGGTTCCAACACTGTACATGATCGCTCTAAAATTTCTTCCAACAACCCCGTCAACCTTCTCCGGTCTCGGACCCTATAGCATGTTATTTCCTTCTGATGGATCTTTCAGGAGTCTTCAACAGATTTTATTGACTGAAAAAACAAGGCATCAAACCGTTTCAGAACACTAAGAATTCACACCCATTATCCTTATGTTCAATACAGTAGTAGATACTGCGCTGTCCAAACATGTAGATCTTCCCCGGCACGACACGTACAATCCTGATTAGAGTGCGGAGTTTGCTGGCTTGCTGCTGTGCATCTGCCTGCAGCACCAGCAAGCCACCAACAATATGTTTGCACGATCGGGGAAGAACGGTCAGAATTTCAGTCCACTCATATCATCTTATGTGCTTTCGATGTTACAATTTACAGATTATACAATGCAAATGACGCACACAGGAATTCACTAGCCGTCTAGCCGGTGATCGAGATTAGCATGTAGGAGGCAGTGGAAGTGGTGCATGGCCATCTCAACGGACGGGGCGTACCTCCCCACCTCGTACGCCGGCGACTCCAGGCCGCGCTGGACTCCCTCACACAGCGTAATGTCTTCCATCTGCAGCAGTTTTAGTGAAAGACACATCAAAATGTAGCCACTATCAGGTTATGGTTGACACACTCTTGCTTGTAAGTGAGTTCGCAGTTGTTTTTGTTTATGAAATGGCCATGCGACTTACCGGCTTGTGGTTATCTCTACTACTATTAAACAAGCAAACATTATCTTTTCTAAATGCACCCCGTTAACTATACCCAGTCTAATCAGCACCATCAGATTATCCGACTTGACACGATCTAATGTTATAGATTGATCCAACTGATGTTATGGGTGCACTTAGCAATTACATTGAGCGGACTCTGTAGAGCGGACGAAAAGTTCCGTCCCGACGGAAAGAATAAACTGCCCCCACGATCGCTGCGCCCTCTGCTCCGCCGCCGCCTCTCCACACGGGACACCGCCGATCCACGCTCCGCCGCCTGACCCGTGACGCCTCATCCAGGCCAGCGATGTCCTGCTGCGCTGGGTGCCTGAACCCCGAATCACGCCTGCCATGCCGGCGGCGGCTTGCACCCGTGGTTGTTAATGGCGTGCGGGGAAGGAGATGAACGCGCGGCCGGCCTTTGCACGCGGTGGCTAGGACTAGCCGTGGACTTAGACCAGCCTGCCGGCCGTTCGATGGCGGCGTGCATGGACTGCGGGATCAGCGAGGCGCTGGTGATGCGGAGAAGCATCTTCGGGTTGCACATCTCTGTATGCACACTGCTTTTCTACACTGAATATTAATTATGTAATTTGCTTGCTTATTGCCGTCGCGGGTATCGGATTCGTAGTCGGACGGCACGTCCGCGTTGTGTCGTTATGATTTGGGATCTAATAGACGTCTAATCTTTAAGCTGGATCCTAACTGAATTTCGAACTGTGTGCTGCAGGTCACCAGAGGAGAAGTAGGGGGGTATGGGGCTTGTGTTCGGGAAACTCTTCAACCGCCTCTTCACAACAAGGACATACCGATCCTGATGATCTGTCTCGGAGCCGCTGGAAAGCTCGGTGCTGCCGGAAATACCGCTATCCTCTACCAATAATCTCGGCGAGATCGTCATCGCCATCCCAACCATTGCTAACAAATGATCCCTCCATCTCATCTCTATGCATGGTTAGCATCTTGCTCGGTATTTAACTCTATATTGAATTATGTACAGTCTTGCTGGTTTCGTATTTAAAGAAAATTTAGATAACAAGTCCAACATATCACGAGTCAGAACCATGGGCTAGCCATATGGTCTATGGCCACCAAAGATGTACTGATTCACATACTTATGATTCACATACTTATGCATTATAATTTTTCGACAAAAATTATGGATATACAGTATGGTCGCAATTAACTACCAAGGGAAGTGTCATCCCACGCTTCTACTTGAGCACCACATTCCTTGACAGTACCTTTTTAGTCCTTCCTCACATATTTGATCTGGTGTGCTTAATGTTAAAGCATGACTTATGAGAGTTGAAAGCAATGATGTAATGAACTGTCAAAACAGATGTTCTATTTGATCGGTGTAGTCACAAGCTTAAACAGTTCATCATTCTTTCTGGTTCTGCCTGCATTGGATAAAGTGGGCAAGTTCTTTACATTTCTGTTATTTTCTGAACCAAAATGATTGGATTTCTGAACCGCTGCAGCACCATATCTATTTTGCAGATCTTACATATTCACAGTAGTCGCCAATTCTCAACATTCTCCGATATTCTCAAGGATAGAGTGGTTGGTGGCTGCGGATGTTAGAGTTAGTGTGCTCAATACAGTTCAGTAAGAGATACGGCACCACTAGCAGTATTGCGAATATATTGAAGCTCTGCACCATGGTCATTGACCCATGCGTCACTTTTGTGGTCTGAAGGTATACGTGTCTTGTTTCCTTTTATGTTTATTAATTTCTCTTTATTTTTGCAATTGGCAATTTTGGGAACTCATTATTCATATTATTTGCTTCAGTTGTGAAAAAAATTCTGGATAAAGGATAAATAAAATCACTGTATTAACAATTAGGGCCCTCCAAAGGTGTGATTTCAATTTACATATGTCCATCTCAGTCTAACATGTATTTTGTCCCCCTCTTATTATATTTTATTTATGCATGAAAAGGAGGAATTTGAGCTAGATTCTTGCTATCCTAACATGTGTGAGTGCTTACATTCAGAAACTTTGCTACTTGGTGCGACAAAGCATCAACTATTGTATCTCTATTCAATTTATTGAGCATGCTAATAAATCATCTGACACGGATGCAACACTGTTTTTTCCTATACATTGTAATAATAAGCTAATCAGCTCAATTCAGATTTTAGTTCAAAGTGTCAATTGTTAATTCACAGTAAGGATTATGTAGGAAGGCCATTTTCTTTTACTATGTCCAATTGTTACTCTACACACGTATCAGCAGCGAGGTAGTGTGTGTTTTGCCGTGCAGAGTCAGCCAGAAAGGTTGTGGTTTGGAGGCTTGGAGCCAGGGTGGGAAACGACGACTTGTCTATATCTCTACACTTTTGATTTTCCTATTGTCATCTTTGTTGCTTCAGTGTTGGATCTTTGTTGTATGTGTACATCTAGGAGTGCCAATTACTGTTGTTGAGAGTGCAATATAGATGGATTTTAATTATCGACAAGATAAGTAAGTCATGAAACATTTTCTTCAAGTGGTGTTGAAGTATGGGGGTAGGCAACGAAGTAGAGGTAGGATTAGTGGATAACATGAGAGTTCGAGAAACTGGGCTCTTCTCTACTATTTTATTTGAGTTGTAACAAAACCATCCCTTAATCTTACTTTTCAAACCATACGTGAGTCAAATAAATTGAAGGTTCTTCTTGTATAGTTTGATTTTCACTTGATGGATAATGCATTTTCATTGAATTTATATTAGTAGATCTACACATTACTAAAGACGTGTGTTGCACGTGCAAATATACTAGTTAGCTTAAAGGGACTGTCTACTTTACAATGAACTGGAGACTCATGACAACATTGGGTGGAGCTATCCTTGGAACATTGGTTGATCTATGTAACATACCTGTACTTGCTCACTGTCTTTTAAGCTTCTGTCGATAAAATTCTGTTCATCCTGCACAATGGATATGGACGAGTCAACTGGAGAAATTAAGAGCGAACAAAGAAAATAAATCAGCATTTTTAAAGATCCTCCATATTATGTACTGAAAGGACACAAAATGGCTACATGAGATCTGTGAAATAGATACCAGAAGAGACTCGTCGAGAAAATAATCAAAAACCACTTTACACCTTGTTGCATCCAATGGGACAGCTAGATTAGTGTCCATCCATGGACCATACCTGAAAATCGAGTAGTTGTTCACATATCCAAGCATATAACGTGAGCAAGTTGAAACAAAAGGTTCTCAAGGATACCCACTGCACCTGTTGATCATAAAGTTTGGATAAACAAAGGCATAGATGGCTTTCGTCCCTAACCGATCGATGTCTTCTTGTTCTGCCGGGGCACTTTCACATCTTTGAACACTGACTCTCTCATATGTCTGAGAAAGGTAAAATGATAAATACATAAAAAGGGAAGCATCCTAAAAATGAAAAGCAACGGAAGTTCTAATGAAATAAATCAGTACGCAGTAGCATTAGTGCCATGTGTAGTGATAATTCATGAAGTAATAAACATACATAGAAATTGATACTTTGAACACAGAACAATCCAAGAAAAGGACAATGTTCAAACTGGTCACAGAACATATCTAGGCGACACAAGTGACCCATACTTAAACAATGTATTATCAAGAAAAGAAATGAAGAAGGAAAGGGAGTTTACAAACTATACAAGTGTTTCGTAGGATTGAAGCTGCAGACCAGATGCAAGGGCTCCATGTGCATATGGAACATGATATCCACCATCTAGATAGTTGTCGCAAAAGACCTGCATGAAAAAATAGAGATATACTCAAAGAAGCTCAATCCACGAGTAACATGTGATAAGAAAATGTCAGGCTGAACCTTCCAGTTACATTCAATGATATATTCTCTCCTGCAAATATGATGCAGTGAAGTGTCAATGCCATTTCCACGCAACAGATGTGAAGCACTGCCCAACCATTCATCTCCAACTAAATCATCAACGGTATCTTGAGAAAAATCATCGAATCTGGCCAGTACAAAAGGCCCCCATGTAGCCACCTTAATTGGTATAAGACCAAAATCCTGTTTCCGAACAGAAGCATATGTTGCAATTTTGTCATATCGAGAAGCATATAGAATCAAAAAAAGGAGTTGGGATATACATTCTTATTGAAGTTCTTGATTCCTGAGATCCGTGTGGCTTTCAGGAGGGTACCATCCAATCCATATGTCCATCCCTACAAAATTGTATACCAAGTTAGCTACTGACTCACAAATATGATGTAAATCAAAACTAATATGTAAAGAATGTTATAATTTTTTTTGAAAGATCCAGCAATTGCTGGCTTACGTTGATTAGCAGATAGAAATATTTTGTAAGGAATGTTATAATAAATAAGCTCAATGTCTGCTCGATTTAGAAAGCGGAGGCTTCAACACAGCTAATTAAAATACATTAATGAACTTACGAATTGAGGTTATATAATTTTGTTTGGTTGTTCATTGTTCATATTTCAGACATTTGGAATAAAAACTGGTCCTAGTTCATATTTTAAAGTATCTGCACAGCCACCAGAAGTTGGGAGTCTAGCTAAAATGTTACTGAATTTGTTAGGAGTTCAAGTTTAGGGGTTTAATCATCATAGCGGACACGTGGATGCATTCCCTCATTATCATATTAACATTTTAAAGTACCTTTACTTAATAATAACATGTGAATTCGATCCCATGAAAATTCAACTAACCAATATTTAAGAAATGTTACCTGACCACTTTTCGTATCTCAAATCTCAATAACAGAAGTATCCAGATGATTATTCTAGAAAGTCGAAGAGAAATTATGATATACAAGCACAACGTCAAGTATGTACTTTATTTAGAAGGTGTTTATTAAGGAACTCACATGATAAGGGCATTGGAAGCAAGCCTTCTGACCGCTTCCACATGCAAGGAGTGAGGCGTGATGGCGACAAACGTTGTGAAAACCGTGAAGTTTCCCATTTGCATCCCGGCATATGACAAATTCTACATTTCCGAGTCTGTTGGTTCACCATGTTACTTGATTGAAATTAGCAGAAACTTTGGTATTTCTTTTTCTTTCGGATAATATAATTCTCGTAGTGAGAAATCTCCAACATAGAATTCATAAATTTACAAACATGTCTTGTGTATGCATATCCATGTTCTAGAAATATCATAAGAACCATTACATTCATAAAAGATTTGCACATCAGATACTGTAGCAAGTAGAATTGATTTAGATTGCAGAAGCATGAAAACAAGATGGAATCACACCTTCCTGTGAAGAAATCATTTGGATTGTTGACTTGTCCTATGTGACCTGGAAAAAAAAGTATGCAAGTCGGCACCATGTAAGCTCTCAGTTAGGAGCTATATAGGTCAACCAATTAAAACAGATAAACATAAACTGTACTTAATGATCTACCAAATCAGTAAGGTAGCTCAAGGTTCTTTCAGTAAATGTAGGGCATAAATGCAAATGTAATGGTGTTTCTCCAACTGTGCCACTATTATTTTCAGTTTTCTCTCCTAACTGCATTTGTTTATCACCACCCACTCAACATAATCTCTCACATTTTTCCACAATCAATTACGATCTATGGGAGCGTACTTGAGTCATTACTTTACCTATCGTAAATTTCTCAATTTTATTGGCTCCTCATCTATGCGTAAAGTGTAAAGACAGGATACATCTTACATTAATCAACAAGGGGAGTATACAGTAAGCAATTATGTTG
The DNA here is from genome assembly GCA_012064385.1 of Puccinellia tenuiflora. Taxonomy (NCBI): domain Eukaryota; kingdom Viridiplantae; phylum Streptophyta; class Magnoliopsida; order Poales; family Poaceae; genus Puccinellia; species Puccinellia tenuiflora. The sequence continues at coordinate 503,096 of QRDG01001441.1, read as the reverse complement.
AAGAAAAGTCTGAAAAATTACACAAGCATATCTTTCCTACTTATAAAATTTTGAGTTGATGGCTGTCCGTTCACTCCATTGCTACTTACGGGTATGTTAGCTAGTATAAATGAACAATGGGAGAAATAGTTTAAAAGTAATCTCGTTGCAACGACTAAACCTTGTAGGGAAGTAACCAGCAAACATTGAAATGGAGAATGTTGTTAAAAACACTCAACCATATCGCAATGAGCCAGCGAGGCTCAAGTGCACAATCACTCTCCACTCTGCAGGTACTTCTTCTGCCACAACACTATGAATACGTTCCATTTTGATATGACATGCCCCGAATCCGATACGGGTACCTTGACCCTGATCCCAATTAGTTAGCCACGGCACCCTGAACTATCCATTCCAAGCCAGCGTGCACGGAACAGTCGGTTCCACGATGCCCGGGAAAGTGAGGCATCACGCAGCTCGAGGATTCAAAGTGTCTCAAAAGTGAATTCGCCGTTGATGCGTTCTAGAACCGATCGCCATCAGCGACCGCATGAACTGCACAACTAGCGAGTGTTGCTAAAACCTGGAAGGAAATTTCAAGAAAGAGGGAATCTCGGGGCGCGAAATTGGGTGTACCGACAGCCTGCCAACAGCGGAGGAAGACGCGGTCGAGCTCGAGGCGGAGGAACTCCGGGTCGGTGTACCACCCGCTCGGCGGCGTCACCGCGCAGGCCAGGGGGATCGCCGGGTCGAACGCCGTCACGAGCCGCCGCGCGGGCTCCCACGCCGTCGCCGCCCCCGTGGCGGCCACGCGGTACGGAGCGGCGCGCCGGGCCTTGGGTCGAACGTCTCTCGCGGCGGAGGAGGAGGACGGGGCTAGGGATTGCGCGATCGCCATGGCCGGCCGCCGGGAATTGGAGTCGGAGAGCGACTGAGAGCGTCTTCAGTTTTGTTGTTACTCTTTGTTCCTACCGCGCCAGGTTGGGCCCGACAAAGGCCCACGCTATCGACCGAGGGAATATATAGTGGGATTAAGTATAGCTTTCACCCCAAATGTCACACATTGGATACAATTCACCCTAAACTAAAAATTGAGAGTTTTTACCCCCTCAAATCTACAAAACCATCTAAATAACCCCTAAGCTGGTTTTGGACAATTTGTGCGGTTTTTAGCACTGACGTGGCGATGACGTGGCGTGAGATGTCTGTTAGGTAGATAATGGCCGTTTGCTGCTCGTGGGTCCCACCCTCTTTCTCGCCTGTCAATCTGTTCTCGATTTCATGGCGCGACGAGGAGCCCATGTCCGCCCAGTCCCCAGCCGCTCCACTCGGAGCCCCTGTCCGCCCAGTCCCCAGCCGCCGCGTCTCCCCCTCCCCGCTGCAGCAGCAGCCCAAGATTCCCCACGCGCATGCCGGCAGCGCCGCCCGCCTCCGCCGCATCGCCCTCGGCGTCCTCATCGGCTCCCTCGCCGGCTTCCTCCTCTCCCTCGCCCGACCTCCGCGTCGTGCTGGCCCTCGGTCTGCCCTCCGGCCCGGGGTTCCCGGACTGGCGCACCCGCGCGGGCCTCCGCGCGGCGTTCGACCTCCCCGTCGCGGCCGCGTCCCTGCAGATCGCGAGGGGCATGTTGTGGACGCGGTGCTGGGGCCCGAGGCCCGCCGACCCGGACCGCGCGATGCGTCTCGCCCGCTCCGCCATCCGGCGCACGCCGCTGCTGGTGCCGCTCTTCGACCGGTGCTACTTCCCCTCCCTTTCCTCGCCGGGAACCCCGTGTTCTTCGTCACCGACGACCGCATCCTCTGCAGCGGCCTCGACGTCGTGCACTTCTTCACCCGCGAGTCGTCCTTCCAGCCGATGGACAACAACATCTCGTCCCCGCTGGCGGCGACGCCCTGATCCGGCGCGAGCAGCGGCACGCCATGCACGCGGCGTAGCCTCGACGCGGCGTGCGGCGGGCAGGCCCCGCGCTGGATCGAGTTCTGGAGCGACGCGGCCTCCGACCGGCGCCGCCGCGACTCGTCGTCCTTCGAGGCCTCCACGGCTTCCACCGCGTCCACTTCGTCGTCGTCATCGGGGTTCTCCTCCTCCTCGCCGCCGCGGAGGTCGACACCGCGCTGGGTGGACAGCTACCTCGACAGGCTCGGGTCGGTGCTCAAGGAAGGTGGCTGGAGGGACCGGGAGGTGGACGAGATGGTCGAGGTGGCCGCCTCCGGGATGTTCGACGGCGAGGACGCGCCCCCCGCCGCCGACGCGGAGGCCGTGCTCGACACACTGCTGCTGAGGACGGACCGATGCTCTGACTCGCTGAGGCGGCGACCGGAGAGGGGCGGCGGCTGGAGCGGGACGGAAACCGGAGCGGGGCAGCGGGCGGAACGACGCGTGCTCGTAGCCAGTTCTTTTTCTTAGCTGACCATCGTGGGCCCCACCCGCGCACTAACGACGTTAACGGCGCGCCACGTCAGCCAGCCATGTCAGCACGCCAAAACAACCCAAACTTGCCCCAATACCATTCAAATTCGTCCAAAACCACCTAAATTTGTAGATTTGAGGATTTGAAAACTCCCAATTTTTAGTTCAGGATGAATTGTGTCCAATGTGTGACATTTTGGGGTGAAACCTATACTTAATTCTATATAGTGCTATCAATTGGCACCCGGGCTACATGGTGCCCCTTATTTTAACTTTTTCGAAATTGATATTTTAAAGTTTCAAACAATTCCGAAAAAAATCTCAGATGTTTAAAATCCCGTAATCTACAATGCTGTAAAGTTTCAGCTCCAAATAGTTTGTATTTCGTCCTATACAAAAATGACAAATTCTGACAAATCTGAAATTTTTCGAATCTGGCACTGTTCATCCAGTCAGATTCAGAAATTTGTCATTTTTGCACAGCTTAAAATAAAAAGTATTTCGCATTGATATTTTTCACACCGGTAGACACGATCATTGTCTACATGTAGGATTTTTTATTGAATTTTTTGCAACTTTAAAATATATTTTTTATTTGTTTTCAAAAAACGGGCCACATGCAGCCCGTGATCCAAAACGCCGCTCTCGGGTGCCAACATGCTTTTTTTTAGTGCTATCTTTTAAAAAACCCAATTTTAATTGTTTCAAAAAATTCTATGAAAATGTGTGAGTGTTCATAAAGATACAAGCTAGAAAATTTTCAGGTCTAAATTCTAGAAGAGCATTAAGGAAAAAAGACAAATCTTGCTTTTGTATTTTTTTGACACTAATGACACTATTCAGCATTCACGCGAGATTTGTCTTTTTTTTCAATGCTCCTTTCAAATTTGACCTGAAAATTTTAGAGCTTGTAGACACATATATTGTAAACACTCAAACATTTTTTAGAAATATTTTAAGATATTAAAATTTATTTTTTAAAGAATGGTAGCATTTTCCATTGAATTATAACCGCAGACTCTGCCATTAGCTGAGGGACTGCGTGTATCGCCACTGCATATAAAAAAGCAAACTTGTTGGATACAATCATTCACATTCGTCAAATAAATCCAATCAAACGGTCCACAAAGCTCCAATGTTGAGATCAACTCAACAAAATTTCAAATCCTGCAACACAACACAATTTTAAAATTGTCGACAACTATGTCTGCTAGCGAACCCTAGGCAGCGTCGCCGACCTCCCCTCCTCCTCTCCCTCCTCTCGTAGATCTGAATCAATCCCTTGTTGGTCTCGTGTTCAAAGTTCAATTCAGTCATCCTTTGCGAATGAGCCCGTGGCTCAATGGTTAGAGTTGTCAGTGGCCATCTAACCCACCCAGGATCGAGTCCCCTTGGGGACGAATTTGTGGTGTTTCGCATCAGGCGGAATATTCTTCAGTGGGAGGCGATTGTAACATCCCAGATTTTTCGAACTTTTGAAAAATCAGAAAAATCAAAAACTTTTTGAAAAATACATTTCTGTGTTTTGAAAAATTTCAAAACAAGCATGGCATTCATGTTTTCCCTGCATTTGTGCATTGTGCTCCTGGTTTTATGAAGTTTTCAAAAGAATAAAAATTTATTTTCTTATATTATGAAATGGCAATTACCATTTGAATGCCCAAGGGTATTTTGGTAATTTAATTTGTGTAAAAGTAATAAAAAAATGAGTTTGTCATGGTTTGTATTACGTTATACTACTCATATTATTTTCCTGGATTTTATTTGAGTTCAAAAAAGATTTTATAAAAGCCTATTTGTTATTTTTGACATAAAGGTGTCAATTATGCAAATATACCATAATTGTTTTATTTATTTATTTTAAAATATTAAGGAAAAAGGTTTCAAAGTATTTAAAAGGATTATTTTGATTTTACAAAATTATTCAAATTGGTTTGAATCAATTTGAACTATTATTTCAACAGTTATTTTTATTTCTAAAAACAGAAAATAGAAAAGGAGAAAAGAACAAAAAAAAAATGGAGAAATACCAAAGAGCCGAGCCAGCCCAGCCCAAGCCGATCCAGCCCGGCATCATCCTCGCTCGTGCGCGTGCAGCCCAGCCCACCAGCGGCCTCTCTCCCTCCTCTCTCTCTGACCGGTGGAGCCCGCCTGATGACGCAAGCGATGACGTCATCGCCTTCAACGCCCAGCTCGAACCCGCGCTCTTTCCGGCCGATATTAGCTCGCGTTTGATTTCGGGCGATTAAAGCCATAATTTCCTTGCCATATTTTGCTCTATAAGTAGCCCTAACCCTCCTCCGTTTTTCCCCCTTCATTCCTCTCCGAACCGTGCCGCCAGGCCGGAGTATTTCATCGCCGGAGTTCGCCTCACCCGCCGCCGTCTTTCTCCATTTCCGGCGAGTCCAAGACACCCCGAGCCCCCTTTCTACTCCCTTTCTCCTAATCTCGACATTGCGCATCCTTTTGACACCATGCGGCATTTTATTTTGCCTCAGGTCGAGCCGTGCGTCCATGACCGGAGACCACCGCCGCGGGAGCCTACTCCGGCGAGGAATTACCGGAGCACTGGAGCACTACGTCGCCGACAGCTTCGCCACCGAGACCTCCTCGACGATCTGCGTCTACTGGTATAACGCCACCATCCCAGGACCCTCTCTACTCACCGGAACACGGCATGCCACCCCGTCGCCGCCGTCGGCCATCGGCCACCGTAACCCTAGCACCGCCCGTAGTTAGGTAGTTAGATCTAGACCGTCAGATCTAGATCTGACGGTCACGTTTTATTCTATTTAAACGAATCGGTATGCACAGTCAGCATGCCCAGTCAGCACACAGTCAGCATACCGAGCCAATAGGAAGCAGCCATGTGGCCAGGAATTTTCTGAGTATTTTTCCCGTATTAGTTTTAATCTGTCTGTTTTGCAGAAAAGCCCCTGCATCTTAGATTTATCATATCTTTTTCTCCGTTAGGCCAAATTCAAATATTTTTATATATTTGGAATCCTTAGAACATGTAGAATCTTTCTGTTGTTTTATTTTTCTGTTTTGATAAGTTTAAATTTATTCAAATTTCAAATGTAATATTTGGGTAAATTTGTCATAACTTTAGTTTAAAATAGATTTTGAGTGAATCCAATTGTGTTAGCTTTGTTTAGATGCCCCCTGTCCAGTAGACCAGTCCCATATTTTTATAATGTATTTTATGTGACAGAAGTATTAAATCTTATGTTTATTCCCTATTTGGGAATTGTTTTGTGTTGTTATTATATTAATAATTGTTTTAAACGCATTTTGACTTCATGCATGTTTCTAAAAACCAGAAAACAATAGTTAGTATTTTACTTGTGATTTTAAATGCATTTCATGCATAACATATTTTGATGTATTGTTATTATTGTTTTGTGTGCTTATGTGTGGCTTGATTTATTTTTATTAGACTACTCGGAGAGACCCGGGAATTCTAGTAGTTGTTGCTCCTGCTCTACCTGTTGCCAAGGCAAGTGATGCTCACTGCATAAATTTTCCTAAGTATTTTATCTATGCATGAGTAGCTATTTTTGAGTAGTATGCATGATAGGAGTACCACTGCTATGCTATGCTATGCTATGAAATCCCAAAGTAGTATAGTCACCCCTCTCATACCATGTTGTTGTAGTAGCCTTTAACTTAGTAGAATTGCTTAGCTTTGCAAAGATATTGTTTTTGTGAATGTCTTGAAAAATAACTAAGTTAAAGAACTACCTGGGTGTGTGGTTGGTTTAAGCATTTCCCCAGTTTTGGGAGTATAAAGTTGCTAGAAGAGGTTGATTTTCCAGTTTTGGAGTATGGATCACACTGCCGACAACCACTCAGGATCAAAGGGATTTGAAGTTGCTCCAAGTTTAGATTGCTTCCCGTGCAACCACTTGATAGATGGCCCCTATCTTGACTAATTAGGGACTATTCCCAAAAGGTCTCGTCTCAATCTTCTCCTTTCCTTTTCACTACATGAGGGTCAAGGACAGAATGGGTTGATTGAGTCTTGTGGTGAAAGTGCACAACCTCTCGAGAGTGTCAAACTATGATCATAGCCGTGTCCCCGGTTACGGACAATTTTGAGCAGCTGGACAAGGAAGACAATGGAAGAATCTCATCATGCCAACTTCTTAAATAAAATTTGTTAGTGAACAACATTTGTGACTCACCGGAGTTTACCGTGTGTAGTCGCCCGACACACATGGAGTTTACCATGTGCTGTCAAGGTATCATTGGAGTTTACCAGTGTACCACTTAATTAAAGTCATGCGGCACACTGGAGTTTACCAAGTGTTGTCACGGTTATGCTGGAGTTTCCCAGTGTTACCACTTTTTGAGTCAAAATGTTTATATAGGATAAAACTTGCTTTACGCAAAGAGCCTTCAAAACTCCACCAGCCAGATATGCATATAGTGGATAGAAGTTTTCCTCTATGAGTCTACAAGTATCACTTGCCAGATCCATTCAAATGGTTCTGACCAATTTTTGGCGGCAACGATTTTACTGTTGCAGGTTGTTCCGACGATAAGTGAGGAATCGGTTAAGGGTTTCGAGTCTGCAACCAACATGTTTCGCCTGTGGCACATGAAGATGATGGAGACTCACTGCTACTTTATTTTCGCTGCTTTACTCTTTCAAAGCTAGCTTCGTGCTATGCAATTTGTAATGGATATTTTCCTAAGTACTGGATCCACGTGTAATAATTGATACTTTGTTGTGATATTTCATCTTAAACTGTGTGTGCAAACGAATCGATCCAGGGATTTGCACTATACACAGGGACTTGCCAATTTCTAAGTGCAGGTCCGCTACAGCGATGTTCCCGTCAACAGCTTTTTCCGGCCCGGCCCAGCCCATGGCCAGACTCTAACCTAATAAAAATTCATCTACCAGAATGAAAAAAAAATTACATAAAAATTCAATTAGACTTGCCAACCCAATTCCTACATTTTTACTGTCAAGATGGCCTGAAAGAGTATAGATTAGGCAAAAGCCGTGTACACAGTAATGATCTATGTAACAAAAGACAAGGCAAATCAGGATAAAAACACCATCATTTTCACTCACAAAGGATGAACCACCAAAATGTGGGCTACGGACATGGATGTGATGCACATCCACGAAATGAAGGCGAGAAGAAGAGGAAGTGGCGGTACTTGCAGGGGAGGAGTGTAGCGGTAAGTAAGGCCCACTTTGATTCAAAGAAATATCCTAAGACTTTTGGAGAATTGAATTCTATAGAATTTTTTCTATATATATAGTTTGATTCATAGGATCATATTTTATAGGAATTAATTTATAATTTTTTTAGTGTATATATAAAAAGGAAAACGCTGACTATCATCCGGGGGATCGCGAGCTACGCGTCCTCCGCATCCTGCTGGTGACACGCGTCCACCACGGGCCCACACCGACCTCCCACCGCACCTTATCCCTTCCCAACCACACACCCTGTGCACTCCTTCTTCCTTCCCATTTTCCCCATTAACCATGGAGACGGAAAGGCCAGGCACTGCCGCCGTCGCGCGCCGCGACCCTGCCACGGTGTTCTGCGCCGTTCACCGCATGACTGCCACCAACACCCCACCGCGCCTCCTCACATAGGGCCCCATCCTCTTTACCTACTACGACGCGGCCGACATCGTGGCCAGCGAGGTCGAGGCGTCGAGCTCGAGGGAGCTGAGCTTCCCAGCTGGATGGCGTCAAGTGAACCCTGGTGGAGGGCAAGTGCGGTCGCCGCCGGCAAGCGCGGTCGCGGCCGCCGTCGCGGATGCGAGCCTGGGTCGTGTCGCCCACCGTTGCAGCGTCACGAGCCTGCGGTCGCGCGCTCCGCTCAGCCTCCACCGCTCCCGACGTCCGCGCACTCCGTCAAGCTCGAGCCCGCCGCCTCCTCATCCTCCGCCGCGCCCCCAACCTCGAGCAGGAAGACTGAAAGAACAACTATGCCCGAGATGTCGCCTAGAGGGGGGGTGAATAGGCGATTAAAACTTTTTCTAATTAGGGGCTTGATAATTGCGGAATAAAACTATGTGTTTAAATTAACAAGCCAACAACCTAATTACTAGGCTCACCTATGTGCACCAACAACTTATGCTAAGCAATTCAAGCAACAAGGTGATAGCAAGATAAGAACTTCAAGCACGAAGGCTATCACAATGTAAATTGCATAAGTAGAAGCTCGGGTATAGAAATAACCGAGGCACGCGGAGACGAGGATGTATTCCCGAGTTCCTCCTTGTTAAGGGAGTACGTCTCGTTGGAGGGGTGTGAGCTCGCCACAAAAGGCCTACTCAAGATGCCACAAAGGCCTCACCCTATTCTCCGATGAACCTCACCCAAGGGATTGGTTCACCTTCCACTATCGGAATCCTTCGAGGCGGATTCCGGAGCCCTTTACAACTTCTCCTTGGGGCACACACCCACAACTCAATTGGGGGCTCCCAAACTCGTGCCGAAGCTTCACAACTCGAAGACTTCGCGGCACCTCCACACCGTCTAGGGTACACAATGCACCCAAGAGGCAACAAGCTCTTGGGAACACAATGCACCCAAGAGTAACAAGCTTCTCAACCTTCAACTTCACGTATCACCGTGGAGAGAGCAACCCGATGCAACTAATGCAAGAGGCAAGAACACACGAAGTGGTCAAGTCCTTCACTCTCAAATTCCAACCAAGCAACAAATGCTTTGGGGGAATAAGAGAGTAAGAACAAAGGGGATGAGCACAAAGCAACCCCAAAATCTAGATCCACAAGTTTCCCTCACTTAGAGGGGATTTTGATTGGTGGAATGGTAGATCTAGATCTCCTCTCTTGGAACCCTAAATTTGGGCAAGAATCATTGGAGGGGAAGAGAGGAATCAAGCTCACAAGGATTAGAGCAAAGGGGAAGAGCAAGAACAAGTGAGCAAGGTCAGCAACCAGGTTTTGGGGGGAAAGGAGGCTTTTTATAGCCTCCCCCAAAAACTAGCCGTTGGAGCCTGTCCAGGCCGGAGACTCCGGAGTAAGTGACCGGAGACTCCGGCCTGCTGGGTCATCGGGGAGGCCGGAGATTCCGGTCCTTGGGGCCGGAGACTCCGGGCACCCTCCGGGGTAGCTCCGGACCCCTATCCAGAGGCGCACCACACAGATGAAAAGGAGCTGAGAAAAACTGGGGGCCGGAGATTCCGGGTCCTCGGGCCGGAGACTCCGGTGGGCCGGAGATTCCGGTCCTTCTCCGGGGACACTCCGGACCCCTATACAGAAACGCACCACAGCAGACACAAACGGCAGCGAAATCAGGGGGACCAGAGACTCCGGTGTGGCCGGAGACTCCGGACCATCTCCGGGCTAGATCAAAACAGTGAAAACCAGAACTGCCATTACTTTTGCAAATGAAGTCCGAATCGAGTGAATCCAATTTTGTTGGAAAGAGGACGACAAGAGCTTACCCTACAAAAACTGAAAATATGAAAACAAGCAAAGGAGATTGTGCGGAGGGATGGAATGGTGAGACCTTTCCAAGCGGATGAACCGGCAAAATCTCCAACACGAAAACGCACAAGCTTTTCATCAAGACTTCGTTTTCAATGATCTTGGGCTTGTTTCGAAGATAATCACAAGCCCTACAAGATCATGCATATACACATCATAGTCTATCATGTGAGGAGGAAATCATAAGGAGAGAGTTTGACCTCTCGTAGAAGAGACAAACCGGTAAAACCTCCGATATAAAAAACGCAAGAAGATATTCACGAGATCCGTTTTTGATGAACTAGAGCTTGGTATGGAGATGAAAACAAGCTCTAAATTCTCACATGGATAAAAGCCAAATAAGAACCAATAAAGATGATTGCATGGATGCAAAGGTTTGAGCTCTCCACGAACGATACGATCACGATACTCGGTCGAGAGCCCCTCTTGATAGTACGGCTATCTATCCTATAATCCGGTCTCTCACTAAACAACATGAGACCGGTAAAATAAAAACCCTATCAAGATCATACCTTTGCCTTGCGCATAAATCCACTTGAGGTCGATGAAGATAATCTTCATCTCCTCAAGACGCACCACCTTTCTTCATTGCGCTTCGCTTGGTGAAGATTCACATGTGGCTCCCCCATACACCAAGATGGGAGAAGCACCTCTTCGGCATATCTTCACTTGGCCTTTGATCAACACAAATCTTTTCTTCCCTTGAGCTTGACTCCAACAAATGGAGATAAGCTTGGTCTTGATCAACAAATGACCTTGACACAAGATAAAGGAAAACCTACACATAGAGCTCAAAACAAATCTTAGTCCATCGAGATTGTCATTAATTACCAAAACTATGCATGGGGGCAACCATGCACTTTCAATCTCCCCCATTTTGGTAATTGATGACAATCCCGTTTAAGAGGGTTTATATAAAGAATAAAGCAACCTTGCGTGACAAACAAGCAAGAATGCAAAGCGCATTAAAGGCAAATGCAACAAAAGCATAAAACCCAAATTCCCTTAAACCCTCTAAACTTCTCCCCCATTGGCATCGATTGCCGAAATGGGAAGAAAAATTTAGAGAGCCAATATAATATGAGTTCCTCCATAAAGGTGTGCATTACTCAAGATATGAGTGAAATCAAATGCACTTATTCATTGACGAATAATTAGAGGAAATCAAACTATATTGAGGATCCAAAGATTGCAACAAAAATGAAACCATTTTAAACATCTCCACAAAGGAGAAAGGCAATCAAAAAGGATCCAAAGCGAGAGTTCTAAATAAAATGGAGAAGCTCCCCAACGTTCATGCACAAATGAGGAGTGCACGAATATGGCATCCTCACTCCCCCAAAATCATCTAGAACCCGCAACAAGTGCAAGAGTGCATAATGCAAAAGCAAATAATAGCACTTGCACCAAAGATGTGGTTGAGCCATAAAGGAGATACCAACTTTCAAAAATTCATCATAAGATAGGCCCAACCGAGAAAAGAGATCTTTTAAAGAGATATGTTCACAAGCTTAGGGATACCAATTGGAAACTAAAACCAATTGAAAATGCCAAAAGCAAGTGAGAAAATTTAGCCAATAAAATTCAACATGCTCACCATGGTAGGCATGAAGACAAAAGATCCAACAAATACATGAGTGTGCAAAGATACCAATAAACAATAAGACAAGCACTCATGAGACAAATTTGGAACCACCAAAGAATTATAGATGAAAAACAAGGTGGCTCAAAGGAAATAGGATACCAACTAAAAGATGACCTCTCTCATATGTATAGGTTTCTTATTAGACAAACCATTGAAGATATACATCCTCAAAGAAACATATACATACGAAATGGTTCGGGAAAAAGATAACAAGGTATCCAAAAGGAAGTCATAAATATACACATGAGATTGTTGCTTAAAAGCATAGCACATAGCTCAAATTTATCTCATTGTATATAAATGAACTTCAAATATATCAAATGCATCACACATATCACTAAGGGAACAAGAGATAGTGGAGATGCTTTGAGTTAGGCAACAAGTATCACAAGGAAATAATATCAATTGAAGAAACGGTTTTTGCAAATTCATCACACATATCACAAAGATATATTAAGTGAAGGAAAAAGCCAAAACCACAACAATTGCATATAAGAGCTTTCATGCCAAGAGGCAACCTACACAAGGTTGAATACTAGAACGGTATGCATGAGATAGATACTTGTTACCGAGATGCATTGAAGATGAAGATGATGAGAGTTGGTTTGTCATCAAAGCTTGACTCCGACAATCACACGGTGAGAACACCTTCCTTATGAATGAGGCAAGCATCCAATGCATCTCCATTGTACCTAAAACACAATTAGAGTACAAAATGGTTCCCAAACTCATTGGGTCCCATAGTAGTTAGATAAACTACAATATATAGGAAACACTCCACATAAATATGTGCATATAGATATGAAATTGAATTTCATGCACATCTTAGCCGATTTAGGATTCGGTGGAGTATCCCCTATATATTGGAACTAGAAAGACTAGCATGCTAAATAACATATATACTAGTAAAAAGCATGCATAGACTTACAAGAACCAAAAGAGATACAAATTGGACAAAAACACCAAGTAAACCAATAAAGCACACCAAGGTGTGACAAGAAAAGGTTGTCCAAATTATATCAAAATCCAAATCAACAAATGATTGAGGAAAAAATCAAATCAACAAATGATTGATTCCAAAACACATCAACACATGAGGTGTGATATCAAAAGGAATCAAATCAACACAACAAATGATTGAAAAGACACCAATTGAAAATAAGATACCAATTAAAACAATAAATATCAACTAGGAGAAAAGATACCAAAAAGAGGGTGATACTTGACCGAAATCAAGTATGGTTAAAATAAGGCAAAAGGTATCAAGACTCCCACAATAAATATTAATTGGAACGAATATCTATGGAGGAGATATTAAATCCCAATTAATACCAATTGAAGGTACCAACACAAGATAAAGAATGAAATGCCAATTGAAAGGATCAAAAAATTGATAGATAGGTTAGTGTTCTAAATAAAAAGGAATGCTCCCCCAATATACATGCATTATATTTGATATTTGCATTTGAATACAAAATGCATGCACAAGGGATCATTACTCTCCATATTTTATTTACAACACTAAACACTACCAATTGAAAAAAATAGGATCCATTCAAAAGGCAAGGAAGGCAATAGATAAAGCAAATCAACGCAAGAGCCAATGCGAAGATGGTCTACACAATCCACCTCAATTACTAGAATCACTTGTCAAGACAAGGAGTATATAGAGAGATATCTCTCGGTGGTAAATAGGAAAGATGATCAAGACCAACTTCACCACAAACTAGCAAATGGTAAAAGATAGGAATTAAAACACCATTGTTTTAAAAAAGAGGTTTGTTGGTAGTTTCAATTATTCGAACCAACCGGCAAAGCCATGGTTAGAATAAAAGGAAACAAGTGGTTTCTCACATAATATATGGGAATGCATATTAGAGAAAAACCACACCAAGCAAACCCACACAAACAAGAACCAAAGGGTAACCACAAAGGAAAATTTGAACTTGTTTGAGCACACATGCCACATAGGAGAGATAATTTATAATTTCAACACTAAGTGGCAAACCTCAAATGTTCACATTTTTATGGGATTGTAATATGCACATAGCTTATTACTCCCCCATAATGTGATAATTCATTTTATTTTTAAACAAGAGGCAAATAAAACCAACTAGAGAAATTAATGGACATTATAGAATTTGAATTTCTCATGAATATGACATACCACATAGTAGCTAGATAATATTGAAATATCAATACTAGGTGGTGTGCCTCATGTATACACATTTTTAGGTTTGTGATGTGCACGAAGCACATCACTCCCTCAAAATGGGATAGTCCATTAATATCTCAAAGAGCCAAATGAAATCCACGCCCGATTCAAAAAGCTCAACACACAAATTACACATACATGATACACAACTAACATACACAACCTTGAGTAACAAGACTAGTAGGAAAGAAGCATATCACATACAAGCACATATTAGGAACAAGACTAACACATGCAAGGGAGCTAGCAACTTAATATATTATATGAGTTAAATGCAAGTTACCGCAAGGAGGAGGCATTGGATATGAGATAGAGCAATATATTCCAATTGACTTGGCTAGAGAAATAAAACCATGAAGATCCCTTAATTCTTCAAAAATAGTCAAGTCACCAATGCCCTCCATAAACATCTATTGATCAAGTTTGAGCTTGTTGGTCCCCAACCGAGTTGGGTCCTAAGAGGTTAGTCACAATAGGTTTGGGAACCCAAATGGTGCTTTTCTTACCACCACTTTGAGCTCCTACATACTTGGCAAACACATTGCCAACTCTATCCTTCCCAAGAGAATAAACATCACTAATTATGATAGGGTTGGATGGGGTACCGTTAGTGCATGAAGAAGCAAAATGACCTTTGCCACGGCAAAGGTAGCAACACCGACTCTTCTTCTTCTTAATAGGCTCCTCAACTTGAGGAGCAATAACTTGAGTCTTCTTGGGAGGTGGCCTTTGTTCAACTCGTGGTTGAGCACGAGTTTGAACAAGAGGCCGCTTCCCTAGTTGCTTCTCACTAAGAGGCATCTTCTTCTTCATTGGGCAATCCCGAACATGGTGCCCTTCTATCTTGCACTTGAAGCAAGTGATCTTGGCCGGATTCTTGATTTGAACTTGGCCCTTCTTATTCTTCTCAACCTTGGACTTGTTCTTGTTGTTGGAGTTGAATCCAAGTCCACTCTTGTCATTGGGGGATTGTTGCACACTCAACATGTTGTCAAGTGCACGCTTCCCTTCATGACGCTTTTCCAAGCCTTTCTTCATAGAAGTGGCTTGGGCCTTGAGCTCTCCTCTTTTCTCTACATGGTTAGTGACAACACAAGTACTAGAGAAGGTAGATGCATCATTGTTAGAGCAACAAGGCAAAGCAAGTAATTCATCACATGATGTACCAACATTTTTAGTGGATGAACTACTAGGACTAGCACATGGCAATATAGCATTTTTAGTTATGGTTGTGCTATTATCCACATGAGGCTCACTAGATGTTACCTTTTTGGTGATGGCCTCATGAGCTAACTTTAGACAAGCATAGGAAGCTAGAAGATCATCATTAGAGCTAGATAGCTTTTTATGACTTTCTTCCAACTCCCTATAGTTGCTAGTTAGCAACTCAAGTTGAGCCCTTAGCTCAACATTCTCCTTCAAAGTAGATGCTTCACAAGAAATGGAGTTAGTAGCACAAGCATCATTAGCATTAGGAATAGAAGAAGGCATAACAAGTTCATCATTTTTAGATAGTTGAGTTTGAAGTTGATCATGAGACAAGACGAGGAGAGAGTGTTCGTGTTCCAAAGCCTTTTGAGCTTTGTCACGTCTCTCTATATCCTCAATTAGTCTAGCATTGCCAACCCCAAATTCAACCTTTTCCTTTTTAAGCATTTTATATTTGGAAATGGCATGGTCACGTTCTTCAATAAGTTTAGCAATAATAGCATCGTGAGATTCCTCAATATTCTCAAGTTTCTCCTCAAGAGAAGCCCGAGTCTCTTGCTCTTCCTCAAGAGCATCTTCTAAAGTAGCCTTTTCCATAGCATCATCTCTTTCTATCTTACCCTTCTCTTCAAGGCTTGCTTTCAAGGCCTCAATGGTTTCCCCACGCACAATAAGAGTGCTCATGATTTCAAAGAGGTTAGCTTGAGCACTATTATTGCTAGGAAGGGCTTTAAGAACCATTAGACCTTTATTTTGAAGCATAGCATTAACCTTTTCCACATCATCTTCTTCATCATTATTATCATCATCATTATCATCATTATTATTGTCATTGCTAGAAGAAGATTTAGCCATAAGGCAATGATAGGTGGATGAAGAGGGATAATTAATTTTTGAACTACTCAAGTTCAAACCTTGTTCCACAATTAATTGAGTTTCCTCTACATTAATATTCATGCAAGAGTTAGAGGGAACACAAGCATTTTTATCATTGGAACAAGATAAAGCAAGCATATCATCATTAGATTTATCTAAGCAATTTTTGGATGATATGCAAGGACTATCAACACTAGCATGTATGACATTTATAGTGCTATGAGTGTTTAGGTCCAAAGATGAAGCATTGCAACAAGATAGAGATAAATGTTCATCAACAATGAGTTCACTATCCAAATTGCAAGGCCTATCACTACTCACCATCACATTAGTTTGTGGCTTACCACATTTTGGTGAAGTAGATGAAGACGAGAACTCGTCACGGCCGGAGGTGGAGGGAGAACAATCATCCTCAATAGTCATGGACTTGCCGTATTTTTCTTGAAGCTTGGTCCACAAATCATGAACGTCACGAGGAGACATGATTGACTCAAACACGCCTACACTCACAAACTTGCAAAACTCGTTAGATGCTAGAGCATCTAGATATAAGTTTTTCTCATCCTCTAAAGTCGTACTTGCGTAGTCCTTTGGAGGAGAAAAACCTATATCTAGGATACGCTCTATATTGGGGTCCAAGACCCGTAAGTGATTAAGCATATGAGTTTTCCAAGCATTAAAATTTGTGCCATTAAATCTAAACAAGGAATTGTGCACTAAATCCCTAGACGACATCTTTACTCTCTAGGCGGTAAAGCCAAGCAAGAGAGACGAGGCTCTGATACCAATTGAAAGAACAACTATGCCCGAGATGTCGCCTAGAGGGGGGGTGAATAGGCGATTAAAACTTTTTCTAATTAGGGGCTTGATAATTGCGGAATAAAACTATGTGTTTAAATTAACAAGCCAACAACCTAATTACTAGGCTCACCTATGTGCACCAACAACTTATGCTAAGCAATTCAAGCAACAAGGTGATAGCAAGATAAGAACTTCAAGCACGAAGGCTATCACAATGTAAATTGCATAAGTAGAAGCTCGGGTATAGAAATAACCGAGGCACGCGGAGACGAGGATGTATTCCCGAGTTCCTCCTTGTTAAGGGAGTACGTCTCGTTGGAGGGGTGTGAGCTCGCCACAAAAGGCCTACTCAAGATGCCACAAAGGCCTCACCCTATTCTCCGATGAACCTCACCCAAGGGATTGGTTCACCTTCCACTATCGGAATCCTTCGAGGCGGATTCCGGAGCCCTTTACAACTTCTCCTTGGGGCACACACCCACAACTCAATTGGGGGCTCCCAAACTCGTGCCGAAGCTTCACAACTCGAAGACTTCGCGGCACCTCCACACCGTCTAGGGTACACAATGCACCCAAGAGGCAACAAGCTCTTGGGAACACAATGCACCCAAGAGTAACAAGCTTCTCAACCTTCAACTTCACGTATCACCGTGGAGAGAGCAACCCGATGCAACTAATGCAAGAGGCAAGAACACACGAAGTGGTCAAGTCCTTCACTCTCAAATTCCAACCAAGCAACAAATGCTTTGGGGGGAATAAGAGAGGAAGAACAAAGGGGATGAGCACAAAGCAACCCCAAAATCTAGATCCACAAGTTTCCCTCACTTAGAGGGGATTTTGATTGGTGGAATGGTAGATCTAGATCTCCTCTCTTGGAACCCTAAATTTGGGCAAGAATCATTGGAGGGGAAGAGAGGAATCAAGCTCACAAGGATTAGAGCAAAGGGGAAGAGCAAGAACAAGTGAGCAAGGTCAGCAACCAGGTTTTGGGGGGAAAGGAGGTTTTTTATAGCCTCCCCCAAAAACTAGCCGTTGGAGCCTGTCCAGGCCGGAGACTCCGGAGTAAGTGACCGGAGACTCCGGCCTGCTGGGTCATCGGGGAGGCCGGAGATTCCGGTCCTTGGGGCCGGAGACTCCGGCCAGGACGAAGACTCCGGGCACCCTCCGGGGTAGCTCCGGACCCCTATCCAGAGGCGCACCACACAGATGAAAAGGAGCTGAGAAAAACTGGGGGCCGGAGATTCCGGGTCCTCGGGCCGGAGACTCCGGTGGGCCGGAGATTCCGGTCCTTCTCCGGGGACACTCCGGACCCCTATACAGAAACGCACCACAGCAGACACAAACGGCAGCGAAATCAGGGGGACCGGAGACTCCGGTCATTTGGGGCCGGAGACTCCGGTGTGGCCGGAGACTCCGGACCATCTCCGGGCCAGATCAAAACAGTGAAAACCAGAACTGCCATAACTTTTGCAAATGAAGTCCGAATCGAGTGAATCCAATTTTGTTGGAAAGAGGACGACAAGAGCTTACCCTACAAAAACTGAAAATATGAAAACAAGCAAAGGAGATTGTGCGGAGGGATGGAATGGTGAGACCTTTCCAAGCGGATGAACCGGCAAAATCTCCAACACCGAAAACGCACAAGCTTTTCATCAAGACTTCGTTTTCAATGATCTTGGGCTTGTTTCGAAGATAATCACAAGCCCTACAAGATCATGCATATACACATCATAGTCTATCATGTGAGGAGGAAATCATAAGGAGAGAGTTTGACCTCTCGTAGAAGAGACAAACCGGTAAAACCTCCGATATAAAAAACGCAAGAAGATATTCACGAGATCCGTTTTTGATGAACTAGAGCTTGGTATGGAGATGAAAACAAGCTCTAAATTCTCACATGGATAAAAGCCAAATAAGAACCAATAAAGATGATTGCATGGATGCAAAGGTTTGAGCTCTCCACGAACGATACGATCACGATACTCGGTCGAGAGCCCCTCTTGATAGTACGGCTATCTATCCTATAATCCGGTCTCTCACTAAACAACATGAGACCGGTAAAATAAAAAACCCTATCAAGATCATACCTTTGCCTTGCGCATAAATCCACTTGAGGTCGATGAAGACAATCTTCATCTCCTCAAGACGCACCACCTTTCTTCATTGCGCTTCGCTTGGTGAAGATTCACATGTGGCTCCCCCATACACCAAGATGGGAGAAGCACCTCTTCGGCATATCTTCACTTGGCCTTTGATCAACACAAATCTTTTCTTCCCTTGAGCTTGACTCCAACAAATGGAGATAAGCTTGGTCTTGATCAACAAATGACCTTGGCACAAGATAAAGGAAAACCTACACATAGAGCTCAAAACAAATCTTAGTCCATCGAGATTGTCATTAATTACCAAAACTATGCATGGGGGCAACCATGCACTTTCAAAGACCTCACGGGTGCTTCAATAGAAGGATGGTGGTGCTTCCGTGGCACATCGGCGGTGCATCCGAAGGAGCGCGGCGGTGGAAGCACAGCAGGGGAAGCGGCGATGCTGTCGAAGGAGCGCCGCGATGCTCTCATAGAAGGACACCACCGCGCCGCCCCCTGCTCTTCCTACCCGAGCTCCGCCTGTGCTGCACCCCCACCACGCCACCACGTCGCCTGTGCTCGACCCCCACCGCGCCGCCCATGCTCCACATCCACCGCGCTGACCCGTACTGCTCCACGCGACCTGCACCCCACGTCGTGGCACTGCTTCCTTCTACCTCTATGCCATGTGCCACGTCGTGGAACGCAGCAGTGCGTGCGTGCGGCCGAAGGCGTCCGAGAGGATATTGTTTGATGATCTTTTTTTGCCCTTTTTTCTTGACCTGTTGGAAGGTTTGTAGCATAATTTTCCCCCTGTTGATGCAAATCCGCAGAAGAGGAGTAGCAAGTTTCTTATTCAGATGATGCAATTTTTCGTTTAATGCGGAGCGAATGTTTGTAGCAAAAAAATCCCCTTTTGATGCAAATCTGTAGAACAATTGTAGCAAGTTTCTTCTTCACAACATTTTTTTTATGTGGTGCAAATGTTTGGAAGCTTTGTAGCAAACATTTTTCTCTTTTGATGCAAGTCTGTAGATCAATTGTAGCAATTTCGTTTTTTATATAATGTAATTTATCTTTAAAGAGGTGCAAATCCTTGAATGTTTTGCAGCAGATTTCTTCTCCTTCTAATGCAAATCGACATATGGGTTGTAGCAAAATTTCAAGAGCTTTGAATCTATCCACCGTGGTGTCACCGAGCAGTGTCGGCAATGGCCGGAGTTGGGTGTGTAGGCATGTTGCTGTCATGCTACCACATGTAGACAGAGATGCTCCCATGGAGGCCACAAGGGAGACAACGGCGATGCTCCCATGCCCCATGCTACCATGGGCGGACAGAGTTGCTACCGCGGGAGCTTTTTTTTTTGTTACGATGCTCCCGGCGACGTCTCCGGCGACGTACCTGGCAACAAGTTTTTTTCTATTTTTTATTCGAACCGTTTTTGCTACGATGACATAATTTTTTTGCTACCGCGCACTGGTGATTTGCTCCATTGCAGCAATTGCGGGAATTGAGGGGGAAAAAAGATGGACACGTGTCACACTCTGGACCCGGGGGATTTTTACCCTAAATCCCTCGGGGGACGCTCAGCTGTGTCCATATAAAAAACATGAGGTCTAACGTAATGGAAAATTCGTTCGCTACGATGAAAGAGAATACGTTTTACATAGACTTCAATTACACGTACACGTGACAACCCAATCCTGTAGGTTTCTATTCCTACATTTTACTATCATCAAGGAGGCCTGGAAGAGTTTAGATTAGGCAAAAGCCGCGGCACATATGGATGGGCATGGGCAGGTACCACAAAAGGCGAAGCTAAAACGTGTTGGCGCGCGGGTGCGTGCATGCGGCTCCCCGCTGTCTGGAGCGCCCGTCGACCTCGCTGCGTCGGACACGTCTCCCCCTCCACGCCTCCGTGTCCATCCGTGTCCACCCCCACCCCCAGCCATAGCTGTGCCTACCTATATACGCCCACACGCCGCGCCCCTCCTCTCCTTCGGTCGTACGTCTTCGCGCTCCGTCTCTCAATCCATCGGCCGGGACGAGCGTTGCCCCATTCGTGGCCGATCGAGGCCATGGGCGTCTGAGCCGAGACGCCGGCCGGGGCCATTGATGATAGCAGCAGCACCACCCTTCACGGCCGGACGCGATGTCCGTTGTGGCTGCGGCGGCCGTTGGGCCCCCTACCCCGGTGGCGCCTCCCCCCGTGGTGCCGTACGGGCTGTACGGTGGCGCCGGAGGGGCGAGGAAGAGGAAGGACGTTGTGCACTACCAGGAGGAGGACGACGACGCGCGGGAGGAGGAGGAGCATCGGAGGAGCCAGGGCGGTGGCGCGCACGGGCTGTTCGTGCTGGAGACGGTGGAGGAGGAGGAGGAGGACAGGGAGGTGGACGCGGCGGAGGCTGAGCGGTCCTCCATTGGCGCGGTCTCGGAGGGTGACGAGGAGGAGGAGGAAGGGGAGGAGGCGGAGAGCGAAGAGACGCCGCCGTGGCAGAGGAGGAGGAAGAAGCACGGCGGGCTCACAAGCCTGGACGCCCTCGACGACGCCCTCCCCATCAAGTAATTAAGCGGCCTCATCTCCATCTCCCATCCCGAAATTAATCACGCGATTCCGTTCCTAATCATGCACACGATTTGATTTCTTCTCGCAAGAACAGCGTGTGATCGATCGATATTGATTTGCCGATCCGTTTGTGTGTGTGTGCAGGAGGGGGCTGTCGAGCTTCTTCTCCGGCAAGTCGCGGTCGTTCGCGGACCTGCAGGACGTGGCCGGCAGCACCCGCAGCAGCAAGGACGTGCTCGCCAAGCCGGAGAACCCCTTCAACAAGCGGCGCCGGATCCTGCGGTGCTGCTCCATCCGCCGGGTCTCCTCCACCTCGCTCACCGCGCTGCCGCCCTTCCTGCCGCCGGAGCCGTCCTTCGACATCGGGAACGACGGCGTCATCAACGGCGGCGAGGGCAGTGGCTGATCGATCGACGACCATGGTTGATGATTCAGGAGCACGTACAACACTGAGCTAGGACATCGATCGATCGGTCGTCGTCGTGGGAGACATATCCATGCAAGGAAATTAATGGAAATTAGGGGGCTAGACAAGATGGATCCTTTGTAATAGTTTGGGGTCTCAGCTGAGCTCACACCACCAATCGCCGTATACCACCCACCTAGTAGGAGCTTAATTAGGTTTTCCTTTGTTCTTTTAGGTGCCAGTAGTTGCATTGACATGTGCATGCATGAGAGGGAGCACCGAACATGGAGTATTACACAACCTGTTATGGTGCATGTGTTCATCCATCCTAGCTCACAAGAGCTTGTGCCTGTGATCTCAGTGGAGAGAGGCCTAATTAAACTTTTCAATATTAGGATAGAACCAGAGTATGCACACTAAGGTCAATTAAGGAAAGTCCCCATTGATCTCAGTTCTAGGATGCTCTTGATGTGCATTTGCATTGCATGTTTGTATATGTACTAGTAAACAAATTGGCAGGGCTAGCTAAACCTTGCACACTAAAAAATGTAATTAATCACCTTATGTGCAAGGCCATGATGTAATATTTTTCCCAAAATATCTCCAAAACAGTTTGTGATCTACTCCATTTTCTTCTATCGAGAGAAACATCAAGGGGCATTAGTATTTGATTACAAGAGTATTATGCATATTAGCATCGAGCACACACACTACTAGTGTTGAGACGACAAGGCCAAATTAATATGAATGATGTGACGTGGAGAGAGAGAAATGGGGACAAGGATGTCAAAAGGTGGTGTGGAAGGATAAGCTTTTGGGGGCGGAAGATAAGTGATAGCCGGATAACGAGAGAGAGGGGAACGGGTGTCACGTCGCGAGGAGATTGGGGCCATGATCGATGCATGTACGTTTGTGTTGTGTTGCTGATCTTATCCGTTTCCTGGTCCTGCCGTTTTCACAGATTTATTAGCAACAGCGGCCGGCTAATCTATCCACTGCTGTCGGCGGGTCCATCTGCTTATGTTTTCTTTATTCGTCTTCATCTTCTTCTCTTTAAAAAGCGTGTTCAACATGAGGATAGCGTTTTGGCTCTCGGGCTCATCTGCTCCCGGTTTTGTTTTCGATTTTTTTAAAATATGAAAATGCTTCGAAAAATTCTGAAAAAATTTAGACATGAACATATTAAAGTATTTAACACTCGTGTAAAATTTAAATTTTTCTTTTTTGAATAGTGGACTGTTCACCTATTTTGTCTGTCAAATATTTGTCTTTTTGCACAGGGCGCAAAAATTGATATTTTCTGTCGAAAATTTACACGAGTATTGAATACATGAATATGTTTCCGCACAATTATTTTTAGATTTTTGAAGCGTTTTCAAAATTCAAAAAAATCGAAGAGGCACCCGGGTGCAGATGAGCCCGGGAGCCAAAGTGGATTTCCGGTTCAACATCAGTTTGTAGGGTAGCACGCTGCTACAAACTAATTATTCAGGGCCTCTGCTTCTGTCTTTCATTTGGTTTTGCTTAGGCTTAACTTCAGAAGTAACATACATACCACATAAGTGAAGAAGATGACGTGGCAGTTAATTAATAACGATAAATAGAGTAATATAATTAGTTATCATAACATCACACATTCAAGATAATATTAGTCTACAACCTAATCTATACTTCTTATAAAGCAAAACCCCACTAAGTGTAATTAATATTTTCTATCTCCACATGCAAGCTATCCACATCACTTGCTCTCTTAGCCAACCAATTGTCCATGTCATCCCACTAACATCCATTAATTATTTCTATCTCTACATGCAAGCATCCACATCATCTTTTTTAGCCCATCAAATTATCCACATCATTCTTTTTTATGTTCGAATGATAACATCACACCATGTCGCTTTGTAGTTATACAAGTAAATCATGTGCAAGTAGAACATGTTTCGTCATTGAACTTTTTGCCAATTATTTGCAATGATGAAAATCACATAGCTGTTATTCGAAATTATGGGATCTTCTGTGTGTATTCACTACAAAAGTTTCTAGAAATATTATGTGGTAATGTGCATGTCATCTTCATGCAAGCCATCCACAACATCTGTTTCTTTAACCGTTGATACAATCTTATCTATATCAATCAGATACACCCCTAAACTATAATGATCTTTAAATTATAAACCACACATGCATTTGATGTCTAAATTTTTTAGCCTCTTGACCATCATGATTAACTAACTCTTGCATATTTCTTTAGTCAACTTAAAGTTTCATGCGTTTTATTAAATTGGGATACCCGCTGCAACGCGCAGGGTGTTCTTCTAGTTAATATAGCTTTGCAAGCTACCACAGATATGTTACTAACCACTATGAAGTTAGTAACATAATCTAGTAAAATGTGTATGTTAGAGTATCTCCACGGGGTCGTAAAAGGGGCCATAAAGCTCAATTGGGACGCCGGACAGAAAAACAGGCCACATCGGGAGTCGCAAAGCTTTTGTCCGGCCCAAAATCTGTCTGGCACCGCGAACATGGCCTCCAACTTTGGGAGCTGCCTTCGCGGCTGTCCGGCCGAGCCTCCGACAGATATGGCCCGCTCGTCATACACACGAAACGAACCGGCGAGGCACAGGCACGCGGCAGTGTTTCAACGATGCAGGCGCCGCATCGTTTCAGAGGCGAGTCGTCGCATCGTTGCACGGACCGTCAGGCGGCGCATCGTTTCAGTGGCTAGGTGGGCGGCGCAGTGAAGCGTCGCCTCGATGCAGCGCCGCAGAGCCCACGCGGCGGTATGCATGCCGTCTTGGCGTTAATGGCGACGGCATCTCCACTCCTTCGACCGGCTTTAAAAAGCCACCACCGGCCCTCTCGTCTCACACACGCCACCACCGCCCCCTCCGCCTCCTCCACCCCCGCAGGCCGACGACCGTCGTCCGCTGACGGTGGAGGAGGCGGAGCAGCTCGTGCGCGACTACTCCCTCTGCCCGCTGACCGTAGCCTGTCGGACGGCTGGCTGGTCAACATGGACAACGTCCCGGTTGCGCCGCCCCTGACCGGGCAGGTGAGGCTGTAATACATCCAGTCGATGTGCCAGGCGTACGTCGCCGGCGCGGTGATGGTGGAGGAGCGGAGCCATGTGCCTCCGTTCAACGCGTCGGCGGCGTACTGGGATGCCATTGTGAGGTCCGAGCAGGCCCGCCGCCTCCACAGCTACCGCACCGACGACGACGAGCCACCCGAGCCGGTGTCCGACGAGGAGCCAGCTCTTCCTCCGCCACCAAGTTGCGCCGACCATTGATATCGAGGCCCTACCAGACAAAGACTTTCATGATTCTGGTCAAGCAGAATTATTGACGTAGCCCGAAACGACCTCTTGATCAGGTCTGTAAGAAGTAACTCGAGCAGTGCCGGCGAGGATGGCCCCGAGTAGAGATACATTCTGCCTGGACTCCTCCACGGTCGACATCTGTGAGAAAAGTCTCGGAGTCTGGCGGTCGAATTAGATGTAGTTTTTAAATTAAAAAAGTTGTATCGAAAACGAATCAAATTGTATCAAACGTTCTATTTGAATCGAATGAATTTATTGCAATATTAATTTTTTTTTTGCTTGGGGTCCGGCCGTTTAGGGGGTGCCGGTGTGGGAGGAAAAAAAAGCGCCGGACAAGTGTCTGGCACCCCTTTATTGGGCCTCCAATGGAGGTGTGCCGGACACAATTTAGGCGCTCCCCGTGGAGATGCTCTTACCACCCTATTTTACTTCCCATTGTGAGCAGCCTAAGTCTAGTACTCCCTCCGATATATAAAAAGTGTCGCTCATTTTGGACTAAGTTGGTACAAACTTTGTACTAAGTGGGCGACACTTTTTTATGGATCGGAAGGAAGGAGTAAGATTTTCTTTAACTCTTACGTTTTGTCTTATTCAATTATTTTTAAACTTAACGTTTTGTGCCACGTCCCTACGATAGTAAAGAACCTGAAGACCTTTTTTTTAAGTTTTGAAGATCATGTTTGGTATCCATTATTTTATTTCATTTGATAACAATAAATAAAATGACACCGCTGCCATTTCAAATTCCAAGCTCAAAAATCATGGTTGCAACAAGAATTTGTGAAATGAAATAATTTCGAGAAGAATCACATGACGGTATCAGGTTGATCATTTAGAATAGTATCAAATAATTTTTCTATGGAATTGAATTCTATTACATATATCATTTTCTTTGGCATGCTTAGACAAATTTATTCTATGTTCCTCGATTAGTCTCATTTTTGTGTAGTACAAAATATTATTAGTATTAATAATAATAAAAATGCAAGTCAATGATGTTGAAAATTTAGGCATCTTTTACTTCACACAAGTATGTTCAAGCATAAAAATGATATAGTTGGATTTTTGAGGAGTTTCTAGGGTTAGTTTTATTTATCATTTAAATGAAAAATAATACAGATATAATATTATTAAGTGGGTTTAACAACGATAATAATAACAAAAACATGTAAATATGTTTATTCATGAATACAAATGGTAATATGGTGGTATTTAACTGTAGCAATTCTGTTTTACGAGGTATACTTTATTTTTTATTTTGCGCTAGTGTAGACTACATATATCCCTACAACTATATCTAGCGATCTTATAAATTTCAGGTTAGTTTGGTGGGTGTCCCCGCAGCTCCACATCCGACTGTTCAAACATGTTTGCGAGAAACACATGAACCGTTAGATTCTTTGTTTAAGAAATATTTAACAATTCTATCGGTTGGCAACATAATCATATATTCGAATTTACGAGGACCATTGTGCTAGCTATAAATAGTTTATAAAATTGAACTAAATATTGACCCACTCACCCATAATCGAGCTAAGCTAAATTGATCGAGAACACCTTGAATCTGGTAAATCAACGTGTCTGTGTGTTGGTATTGTTATTTTATTGTGATCTAAATTCATATAAGGAGCAGCTAAGTTCTGACGGAGCGAGCGAGGCCTCGCCGAGAGGCTGTGCCCGCGGTACGGTACAGATTGTTACCGACCTTGATTGATCAGGATCACTATAAATACATCTTGTAAGCCACTCACAGGATAAGTCGTAGGTTGTAAATCCCAACGTTTTGTAACCCCTCCCGATATAGTGAAGTTTTGCTGGCTCGCGCTCGTGATTTTTCTCTTCCTTATTAAAAGGGTTTTTCACGTTAAAATCTTGCCCTGTCTCGCTTATAAGAGGTACCAACGTAGCCATCTTTTCATGTATATAGTCGATAGTTTTTCAGTCCTTCGCTGATGCGTTTCTTCTCTATCGCTTTCATGACGAGTTGCCATATAGGACGACGTGTACTCAAGAACTTGCGTCGACAAAAGGCCTCGCTAGCTTATCGCCGACGCACGTAGCTCTGACGAGGCAGCGAAGTACTATACGGCTATACCCAAGAAGAAGCATGAGTTGGAGTCTAGTAGAATCTTGTCAGAAATAATAATTAATTACATCTGATAATGGAATCAAATTAAGAAGCCCCACCTGTAACAGCGTATCCTCTGCTAGATCCTTCCGACTAAACCTTTGTCGTCATATGAGTGCTATGCTCATGCCAAGTCAATGGGATGTGTATATATTGATCCTTGTCTCTATCACGTACATACGACTATATGTATAGAAAATAATAAAAGGATCGATCGGCCTAAATTCGACATCACCAGGCTGGTCGACGACAATAAGAACATCCAATATTGATGGAGCTGTCTGTGTATTTTTTTTTCCTGAAATGAGGTTAAGACCTCGACCTCTGTATCAAGTGATGCACATAATTTCTTTATTGCATCGTTTATAGGTATGAGTTTACAACTCACGCATATCGTCGCGGCCGTTTTGGCAAAACGTAACCGGGATTCGGTGAGCCATAGGTAAACCTTTTGCACAGTACTCCGTACTGATGGTGTTTATGTTATACTATATAATATACGGGAGAGGACAGCAATAATCCGATCTGAACAACTGACATGATCTGATCCTAATCCTCATCTAGCTAGCTCGCACAGGCGATGACATCTTTTACTACACTCCGTACTAGTATGATCTAAGAGTGGATAAACAGTGAGATCGACAGACCATGGCGCGAATGCATGTCAGAAAGGCCTGAACTCCGTTCAATTTGCATCGTGGAGCTACGCACTCCAGAGCTCCAGGGGAGTGGCAGTAAATGCGCGCTGCAATCCAATTTTGAGCAACATCTTTTTGCTCCTCGATCGCATCGCATCGCCGTCTCTTTTTCCTCCGGTGCCGGTGCCGGTTGACGTCGATCGCCACCTCTCCGTCTTTGTTGTGGTTGCTTCAGACGGCGGCACGTAGCAGTATGCGGGAGGATATAGGGGAACGGCTGTCAGCAAAAGCTTGACGTTGCTGTCCATCACTTGTCGGGGACGATGAGATATCGAGATCGGCGCGTTTTATGCTCTTTATTACACGTCTGTGCTGTCCAATTGGGGAGGACACGGAAAGTTTATGCTGTTTAGGAATAATAATAGGCCCAAACCCACCACTAGCCCACGGTTACGTATACGAGTGAAGAAGCCCTGCAGCCCATTAGACCACTCGCCAGGTTGCACAACGCAGAAAAGAAACTTTAGGTAAATCTCTGGGAAATTTCGTTCCATTCGGATAACTGACTTATGATTTGGTTGCTTTTTGAGCTAATAACTAAAAAAATCGTAACCACTTATCCAAATGAAACAAAACATTCCCGAGTGGTACATATATGACTTATACTAGAATATTTTATTTTTTCCAGACAGATTGAATCTTTAGTTCAAACTTTGGATCTACATCATCCGTTCGATCTTGATCGGACGACGATAAAATAGGTAAAGTCGTACGGTAACCTTGCTCCACGAAGTCACTAAATCTTTGTCCTGCAAAAACTGCAAATGATTCTCGTAGGACTTCGATCTCTTTTTTCATAAAACAAAAGGTTTAATTGATGCTACCAAATTTCTTTAGGTTGTATTTAGGGTGCCCTCGATACTATATGCACTTCAGCATCAGCTCTAACCTCTTTCTTTCCTATCATAGCAAAACCATTAAACGTCTCTCAGCTTTCTATATTTGATGGGCGTTCTTTCGTACACTCCATTCAATCTTTTCACGAATCTCGGTGCAAATTAACGGAAACTACAAAATACAAAAGGTAATTTAATCTACAAAATACAAAATACGAATCTCGACCCACGTCACCCTCCCACGCTCTTTCTCTCTCATCGAGGCCTCCAGAGGCCGCCATATGCTAAGTCGGTCGGTTGCAAGTGAAGGGGTGGCAAGGAGGTTTCGATGGATCATCAAATGGCGGTGCTGGTCCTAGGGAGTTGGCACGTGACACCTCGCTATGGGGTGTATCTTGGTAAGGGAAGATAAACACCCAGGTTGTGTTCGGCGTGGATGCCCAAGGCAACGTTGGTGCGTGACCGTCGCTATGTCTGTTTGGGTCCTGATTTGGAAGGTGTTGCTACCAATTTTCCTCGGACTGGCACCGCAGCCTCCTCGGTCACGAGCCAGCTAGAATGCCCCTAGCCTCTCACCCCAGCTAGCCTATGACCGAGGAGGCGCCGCTACCAATTTCTTCAGATTTGCATTAGCATGCACAAAATCGTATGCGCTTCAGCATCTGACTCTAACCTTGTTTCGTCGGGTTATAGCAATTTTTTCTTGTTATATCCAAACCACTCTTCCTGTTTGTTTTGCATTTATCCCTGTTTTTATATTATTTTATTGTTCTTAATTGCATTTTCATTTCGACGGTGCCTAAAATGGTATCTCCAGGGATGTGCTCACGTTTACCCAGCAGGGTGCACTAGACACCAGTATACGTTACCAAATAGATCTCGTGTTCAAATCAACCCAGGAGTTGTTAGCAAAGACATGCTCAATTTAACTTTAACAAGTGCGTGATCACATATACAGACAACCATATGCAATGATAATGTAACATCATCAACATAGAAGGTATGAATTTCAGTGATTTCATTTGTCCAGGGACACATGTGCATTCCAAAGTGGTATGCCAAGTCAGTAATCGAGGAGGTGTAGTTCAGGTGATCGCTTGAACATACATGCATATGCAGCACATAACCGACTAGCTCAAGAGACTACTCCTTATAGGAGCGCATGGTTCATCTGTAGAACTGAGCATAACGAAGTATACAGCAATAGGTTATAGGTAACATATAGGTAAGCAGTGTGTGAAAGTGAAACAAATGTGCAAAAATAACTGTGTCTAGCAATAAAAAATATTGAAGATGGATGATTCATTTCTTGTCTCATATAGTCAGTCAACTAATCATTTTCATTTTTGTCATCAGCTATAATATACTTCCATATAATTCACTGGATGTTGATAACACAAATTTGTAGCTCCCCAAGCAGCAAACTTTCGAGATCAGTGAAGCACTTATCTCGAGAGACTAGTCCGTATAGGAGTGCCTGATTCATCTGTAGAACTGAGCATAAAGAAGTACATAGTAATAGGTTATAGGTAACTAATAGGTAAGTAGTGTGTAAAAGAGAAAGAAATATGCGAAAATAACAGTGTCTAGCAATAGAAAATTTGAAGATAGATGATTCATTTCTTGTCTCATATAGGCTGCCAACTAATCATTGTCATTTTTGTCATCAGCCATAATATACTTCCATATGATTCACTGGATGTTGATAACACTAGAATATGTAGCATATACGAGAACAACCAAATGCCAACCTGAAATGCAACCAATCTTCGACATGTACCAGATAATTGATTACACATCTTATGTTTTTACAGTCAGCCAATTAGTCACTGTCATTTTTGTCACCAGCGATGATATACTTCAATATAATTCACTGCATGTTGATAACACTAAACTTTATGCTAACTACCCACCCAAACTACAACCAATTTTGACATATACCAGATAACTGATTACACATGTTATTCCTCCCTCATAAGCTCCTAGAATGAATTGAATATACTGCTAGAGATAAGAATGCGAAGAGAATGGTCCAGGGGAAGGCGACCTCGACATGCTCTGAGGACATGTTCCAGTTTCCTTCTTCCCCCACTATGTCAGCACTGGAGAAGTTTTTGTCCTTCTAATGCTCCAGCAGCTCTTATCATCAAGCCATTATTATGTATCCCGCGCAATCGGGATCTTCAATTACTGGCTCGAAGTAAATGATTCTTGAGTATCCAGCTATTGCATAATTCTGTACATCCAATCTTTTCAAAGTTCAAAAGATGCTACTGCAATGTGGAAGCACTCCGATACAACCCAGTCATTGCACTGGTAATCTTGCCATTTGAGTTTCTGGGCTGTAAGCTTCCAGTCCTCCTTACCTTTGGCGTGAAGAGTGTGCTGAGCATTTTATCAAGGTCTTCAGCGCTGTACTTCACATACTTGCTCGCGCTGACATCCTGGTCAACAAGCGGCCCGTAGTTCTGCATGAAGCTGCGGTAAACAGGCACTATAGCCTGCACCACAAGGTGGCACAGCCTCTGCTGCAAATCCTTATCTGGTATGATCCATGCAGACTGCTTCTGGTACATCTCATCAAAGCTAGCGTTGAACGACTTGAATCGCTGCTTCACCAAGTCTCTTGCTGTAGCCCGCCCCTTGGAGAACAAGATTAAACCCTCCCTGCTCAACAGAGGTGCAAGTGCTCCCCAACTCTCCCTTAGAAATATCTGCGAGTAGTAGTCCTTATACTGCTCATGCTCTCGGAGCCATTCATCGCCCAAGATCTCCCCCATCTTCGTACTCTTCAGGTGCTTGAAGAAGTGCCAGTGTGTGTTCATCATGAAGAGATAAGACAACGTCTTATCCTCATACGTCTTCGACCACGTATCGAAGTTGGCCTCGAGGGCCTTAACGATGTCGAGCACCGCGTCAACAAGCATCTTGTCATTGAACGGTTCCTTGCGCCAGCTGCGGTGGATGGTGATCACCTGCGTGAGCACGGACCGATATTGCTCCCCGAGGAGCTGGTTGCAGTACTTGGGGACAAAGGTAACTAGGCGCGGCACACCGCCGTCAGCTGGCGGCGCCATGTTGCGCTGCAGCTCCACCTGCACGAGCAACTCCTCAAAAATTTGAACAGACCCATCCACCACCGTCTTCACGAGCTCTCTGGTCCTGCTCTGGATCTCCACGCACGCCTTCCCACCAAACAACCGGTTGAAGTCCAGCCTGAGCCTATTGAGAGAATCAAACACATCAAGCAGCCGCAAGAGCTTGATGGGGTCCTTCCTGGCATCAGCCACGGCACGCGCGAACTTGAGGAAATCGAGAATCCCGGCACGCGCCGCAATGTCCGCGAAGCAGGACGACGCCGCCTCCGGCCGCCGCTCGAACACGGCGACGCAGAGCTTCCGCTCGGCTTCCAACAGGTGGCGCACCGCGAACTCCAGATGCCGGCCCCAGAGCTCGACGCTCGGGCTGAGCGCCTGCGCGTCGTCCGTGGGGTCGCGCAGGTAGTCGAGGCCGAGCGCGCGCAGGCTGGCGCTCACCGTGTCCCCGCGCGCGTCGGCGTAGGCCGCCGCGCAGTAGCCGAGCCGCCCGTTGGCGGCGAGGCGGTCGAGGGTCAGGCTCAGCTTCTGCACCGCGGCGGCGGGGATCCGAGGCGGCGTGATGGTGGTGGCGGAGGCCGGTCTGGACTTGTCCTGCATGGCGAGCGGGGCGGAGTGCTCAGCCAGGAGCCGGCAGAACTCGGCCTCGAGCACGTCGAGGGCGGCGTTAAGCATCCCGGCGTCGAGGTCCGCGGACGTGTCCTTGAGCTTGGCGAGCGCGTTGGCGAGGTCGGCGACGAAGCGCGGGTCGGCGAGGCCGCGCTCCCCGAGGTACTGGACGATGTCGTGGAGCCACTGCGCGGCGAGGCCGCAGTTGTCGGCGAGGAACCGGAGCGCCTCCTCGAGCCTGGCCACGACGGCGAGGTACCCGGGCAGGTCCTCGGCGGCGGCCCCGGACAGGAGCGGCGGCTCGAGGCCGTGCACGGCGTCGAACACCTTGAGGACGGCCGCGGCCGGGCCCACGGCGCGGTCGATGTTGGGCCCGGCGCCCTCGAGCGCGTCCCGCGGCGCGCGGATCGGACGCACCGCCGCCGAGGCCGCCTGCAGGCGGGACTGGATCTCCGATATACGGGTGCCGGAGCGGGACAGCGCGTGGCTCAGGGTCCGGGACCGCTCGACGCCCGCGCGCAGGGCGGTGCGGGCCGCCTGCAGGCTGGCCATCCGCCGCCGGGTTTCCTCCGCGTCCTCCCCCTCCTGCTGCTGGTCCATCCCCATCTCACACGCTGCGGGAGGAGGCCAGTCAGTACCTTGTTCTCTTCGATGGCGCGATGAATAGAACAGTCGAAGCTCTGCAGCGGCGCGAGGTCTCTAGCTCGCTCGCTCCCACCCAATCTGCGCAGGAATTGGTGCTGGCGAGACCTCAGAGTCGGCTCTTCCTTGCAAGCTACGTACTGCTGTACTTATCCGAGGAGCGGAAAGGGCGAGGGCGATGGCGACGGCTACCCGTCCGGTTAGGTGACGGACGGCGAGAAGAGCGGAGCTGTGCCTGGCTGTGCAGGGCAGAGGAGACGGAGGGGATGGGGGCTGAGGTTTAGGTTGGAAAAGGGGGGGAGGGAGAAAGGGAGTTTTTCGATGGATGGGAAAAGAGGGAGGGTCGAAAGCACAGCACGCGCTCGCTGGGCTCCCTGGTCCTCCTCCGGTCTGGTCTGTCGTTGGGGTGTGGGTGGGATCGAAAAGAAAATGTGGGGGACGAGGAGGAGGCGGCTGCGGCGGCTTGCACGGTTGTGGTTTGAGAGAAAGTTGGAACCAGCTAGCAAGCCTAGCTCGCCTGCCAGCCGCGCCCCACGCGGCGCCGGCGCCGGGCTTTGTTCTGTTTTCGGGAGCCTTTTCACTGGCGTTTTCCGGCGGGCGGTCAGTGGCCGGCCAGCTGGTTGACACCGCCGCGTAGGATCGATTTGGAGCGCGGCAAAGCTGAGCTTGTGCGCGTCGCTGGTTTCTCCCCGCGTTCCGGGTGAGTGAGTGAGTGAGCTCCAGGTTGGCTAGACCGTATCGTTGTCAGTGGGATCCGAGGTTGTCTTCCTTCCTTTCTTGTTTTACCGTGTGATGACGAGGCAATTATTATCGCCATCATTCTCAAGTCAAGGTACAATCATCTGGTTCTGAAGGTGAGCTGAGCGGCTCTCTTTCTCTCCTCCTCCTTCTTCTTTCTTCTCCTCCTCTCTCTTAGCCCTCCCCTTGAGAGTCGCCTCGTGCGCCCCGGTGTCTCCCCACCTCCTCTCTTGCGGCCCCGCCAGCCGGAGATGGAGAGGGCGAGGTGGTCGGTCCCCCTATGTACATAGGTGTTGTTTTAGGTTGCTAGTTTGGTCCTACGTGGCGTCTGGCGCTATGTCGAGGGGAGTTTGGCTGCGGTGTGTTCCCTCGCCGGAATGCTCCGGAGGGCGGAGCGAAAGGCGGGAGCGGCATCAACGACACCCCTTCTAAATAAGCTCGGGTTCGGTTCTCTTACTATGGATCTTGCTTCTTCGTCGAGCCGTCATTGAGGCGGCTGCTGGAGGGCTGATCGTGCGGTGGGAAGCCGTCATTGAGGCGGTTCCGTCTCCGACGTTGCCGAGATGGTCGTGTGCGCAGGTCAACCGAGAGTAGTTGCGGTAGACCCGAGGACGTTTCCAATTCGATCTGTAGAGTTGTTCTTGTAAATGTTAAGGCCCTACGTGTTATTTCTGTATCCCACAGAGGCCTCTATGCGAACTATTCCGCCGATTAATGAAACCTTCCGGGGCCTTCGAACCTCTTCCCAGTTCAAAATTAAAAAAATGACAATCATCTGTTGTACTTACTCCCTGCCCTTTCACTTTCACTTTCACAATACGCAGGTACTGCCATCACGCGACAGCGAGAGTATGTTGGGTACGGTACGTTCTAGAATTTTGATGTCATTGCCGTGCACGGTGGAGTACTTCCTTTCTCCAATTGTTCCTTCTGAAAAAGCGAAATTGTATGTAGGGGTACACTTTTTTTGCATAGTAATACGTGTCTTATTTATAAATAAAGATCAAATTACAGGGCACGTACAAACCGATCTTACAGAACTGAAAAGATAGGTTAAACCTATGTGACAAGCCAACGCATCTCTCTCTCCTTCAGCACCACCGTAGCAGCCACCAAAGAGAAGTGAGACAGATCACCTCTTCACCTGAGCTCGACGCGGCTCCATCGCTGATTAGCAGCTTTTCGGACCTCCAAAGTAGTTTACCATATGACAAACCATTGTCGTTGAAAGAATCAGACCGAGGCAGCACGACCCCGGACACGCCATCGAACTTCAGAACTGACCCCTCCGCACGACTACGACGTCGAAAGAGGGAGGCAGAACTGTCAACCTCCAACCATAAACCCAGCATAGGATACACCATCTTCCAGTTGTCACCTGCGCCGACAACAGTCTGCGCGTACTCCTGGATGATCCAACCTCCCTGCTCCACCATGACGTCGGAGACAACGCCATAGCAACGGGGATAGAGCAGAAGGAGAGACACACCTGATGGGGTCGCCGCCACCGCCGCCTCGCCGACACCATCCATAGACCCTAACGTCGCCGATCTGAAAGATCGGCAAACACACGAACTCCGAGACGCTGCCATGAAGGGCATCGCCGGTGTGGGAGTGGAGCTGAAGCAGATTTATTCGTCCGGGCGCCGCTCCCACCACCCCAACGACGCACCACGACCTGCAGAACCAAACCCTAACTACATAGCGGAGGAACGAGGTCCCCCCTCCCTCCTGCTGCCGGAGCAGCAGGCGGAGGGAGAGAGAACCAGCTCCTCGACCGGTGGAGATCGGGCGGAAAGCGAGATCGCTTTTCCCCTCTCCTTGGCGGCGGCGGAGGAGGAAAACGATGTGTACACTTTTGTTTGTCCGTATGCTGATTTGCCAGTGAGTTCAAGTAGTAGTACTACTTGGGTGTGCATGCGTGTACGCCCGTACAAGTACAATTCCTCTTGTATTCGGTCGACGCCAAGCCAAGGGGTGCTGATTGCTAAAAAAACATGAATACCAGAAAGAGACAAGGAATGGCGTGCAAGCGACGTACACCGGCGCTCCTCGCCGTTTCTTTCTCGCCCGGACCGTTCCATTCCCTGCCGCTACACCAGTGATCGCCGTCGATCCAACGGCACGCACCTGCTGATCGAGTCAGTACTCAGTACGCCCTGCGCGCGCGAGAAAATGATGGAGCTCCTCTTCTTGTGTTAGGTTAGCTGTAGAGTAGTTGACTTACAGCGCGCTAAATAAATACTGCCGGTGTTTGACTAAACACAGTTTGGTTTAATTGGTTGCTTACGAGGCTACGCCAGCAGCACGCACAGCACATGCCTCTAGCTTTAACCGACGTTGAATAAAGGGGCCAAAGGTGATTTTTTTTAATATAATCCTTTGAGTCTTGGGAAGCGTCTAGATGATATGCATACGTGTGTACGTTCCTCGTGATCTTGTTCCTGTGTGTGGTTCAGCACAAGTTTGACACGAACTGCTGAGTTGGGGCCCGTCTGCGTTTGGCATTCAGCGGCCAGGCTCGAGCTGTGGCAGGCAGGTTCATCCGTGAAATGACTAGCCGATGACGCATCTATCCCTTTTTTCCACAAAACAATTTCTCCAAAGCTGCATAATATTTCCAGGGTTGGCTGCTGCTGGTAGTATGTCCAGTCCAATCAACTTCACGGAAGAAATATATCCACGAACAAGTTAACTTCGCCTGCATTTTTTTTTTGAAACGAAAAAAAAAATGGTAAAATTAAGTTGACTTGCCGTACTCTATGGTTTGTACTAGTAACTTGAAAGGTAATAACGCGCCTCCCACCAGAGATATGTTGAAGCGATATTTGCTTCAAAAGGCGAAACACCAAAAAGGAACGGCACGTGCGAATGATGAACTATAAAAGGCTATTCATCATCGAAAAGTCCATTTGGTGCCCGGTCTACATGGTGCCCTTTATTTTTGTTACAGTATATGTGGATTGTACTAGTCTTTCCCATCAGTTCGGACTTTTGGGATAGTTGGCTAGTGCAGGATACATGACATGGTATCAGAGCCTCAGGTCTTGAGTTCGAGTCCTGGTTTGCGCAATTTATTAAAAATTCCTGGCAGCCCCTCCTTGTGTCCAAGTATGAGCCTGTTGCGCCATACCTCTGAGACTTGCACGCCGTCGCCTCACTTTCTTCCGGTTGCACGTGTGGCCTCTTCCTCCCCGAGTCACACGTGAGAGGGGGTGTTACAGTATATGTGGATTGTACTAGTCTTTCCCATCAGTTCGGACTTTTGGGATAGATGGTTAGTGCGGGATACATGACAATTTTAACCTTTTCGAAATCGATATTTTAAAGTTTCAAACAATTCCGAAAAAAACCTCAGATGTTGAAAATCCCGTAATCCACAATGCTGTAAAGTTTCAGCTCGAAATAGTTTGTATTTCGTGCTATACAAAAATGAAAAATTCTAACAAATCTGAAATTTTTCAAATCTGGCACTGTTCATCCAGTCAGATTCAGAAATTTGTCATTTTTGCACAGCTTAAAATAAAAATTATTTCGTATTGATATTTTGCACACCGGTAGACACAATCATTGTCTACATGTAGGATTTTTTACTGAAGTTTTTGCAACTTTAAAATATATTTTTTATTTGTTTTAAAAAAAAGGGCTACATGGAGCCGTGCTCCAAAACGCCGCTCTCATTTCAGAATACACTACTATTGAGCTACTGTTGAGCACACAGTAGGAAGAAATAGCCCACATTACCTCTCGATTTTGTTTAGACGTAAGAAAAAGGTAGGTCCCGGCCCTAGACTTCCAATTCCATGATCACGAAATAGTGTGTGCCTTATATATGAACTTCCATATATACTAGGGGAATGATACTTCGGAAAGAATTCTCTATTTAGGAGCTCGAGCTTGAGAAGGCAAAAGTTGTGATGAAGAAACAAAAAAAAAGGATTTCATGATCCTGACGGCCGTCGTGACGAATATGGATCCGAAGGTGAGGATGTCGCATATGATGTTTAGTTTTTTTCGATAAAGGAAATATATTAATATCGTAAAGATATCAATTACACCCAGCCTCGGCAACAACACACTACCGTAAAGGTATTACGGATGCACACAGCCGAAAGAGAAGAAGAAGCTAAAAAAGAAAAGTCCCGCTTTTCAGTCCTTGCAACAACAGCACAACCGCCACCACAACACCTGATGTCCAAATTCTCCAAAAGCGACGCCTATAAGAAGAAAACGGTGCACAAGCACCGTTATCTCCATACTGAGTTTTCACCCCAAGATAGTCTCCACTCTCAAAACAATGCGTTTAACAAGGCCAAATGCAAGAAATTGGGATTACACGCCCGCGACATCATCGGCAATGTCGCAAGACCCTATTCCGATAATGACACAAGACCCTACCTCCTCTGTTTGGTTTACCTATGAATTGTGGTCGAGACTTTGAATTATGGCCGAGACTTTAAATTATGATCAAGACTATGTGTGTTTTGAATTGAGAAAAAAATAAAAAAATTATCGAGAGGTCTCTATTGGGGACGCGACTGGGGAGAGACACCACCAATATGGCGGCAACTTGTCGGGACACCCCCAAAAGGTTTCATCTGGCGATGTTGTTGAACGTTATATTAGGGCCACGACTAGAGATGCTCTAATGCCCCTCCCACCAGAGATCCGTTGAATCAATCTTCGCTTCAAAAGCCAAACAACAGAAAGGAAACACACATGCGAATGATGGACTATAAAAGGTTATTCATCACTCTTTTCAAAATACTCCATCAAAAAATCCAAAGGGGGAATGGTCTATTGAGCACACAAGAGGAAGAAATAGCCCACATTACCTCTCATAATGAAACAACTAATATGTGCATAATATATGAACTTCCATGTATACTAGTGGGAGCATCATACTTCAGAAAGACTTCTCTGTTACAAATTGATGGTTTTGACAAATTCAACAAACTGCACCTACTGATCTGCCTTCTTCTTCTATTTGGGGATTTTTTTTTACCTTAGTTTGTTTAATCAGAGACTGTTGAAATCTACCATTTGCACATCTGCGAATTCAAAACCTACCATGAGGTACTTAACAAAAAGTAAAAACAGGCCACAAGTTTTCATTGTATATTGAAGCATATGCTCTTCCTCAGACAGACAGTTTGAACATGCCTCCAAAACTTGAACGTGCCATCGAAGCAAATGATTGTGCCTAGGGGATCTAACGCTGCCGTTGTTTAACAAGAGAACAAAAGATAAGGAGAGATTAAGGTGTGGACGAC
The DNA here is from genome assembly GCA_012064385.1 of Puccinellia tenuiflora. Taxonomy (NCBI): domain Eukaryota; kingdom Viridiplantae; phylum Streptophyta; class Magnoliopsida; order Poales; family Poaceae; genus Puccinellia; species Puccinellia tenuiflora. Next base: position 464,075 of record QRDG01001441.1, on the reverse strand, counting down.
ACATGGGCTACCCCAATATGTGAGACAGAAAAAAGATCCACACAGGTAGGTTCATCCGTGAAATGACAAGCCGAGACATCATTGTTCCACGAACAATATTTCTCCAAAGTTGCATATTTTCCACGGTTGGCTGCTGGTCGTACGTCCAATCAAGTTATCCAAAGAAATATCAGAAACATGTTAACTTCGGCTGCATTTTCTAGCACCCAAGAACTTCGAATAAATATCAAGATTGTAAACTTAAGTTGAGTTACCACGCTCTACATATAGTAATTTGCAAAGTACTCCCTCCGTCCATAATATAAAATGTTTTAGCTATTATAGTACGGACTATATATGTATTCCGTGTAGATATAGCTAAGACATGTTATATTATGATACGGATGGGAGTAATAATTAATGCGCGTCCCACCAAAGATCTGTTGAGGTGATCTTTGCTTCAAAAGGCCAAACACCAAAAAGTAACGGCACATGCGAATGATGAACTATAAAAGGCTATTCATCATACTCTTTTCAAAATACACCATCGAATTAGTCCAAAGGGGATTTAGTAAGGTCTGTTGAGAAGTGCGTGTCTTATATATGAACTTCCATATATATTAGTGAAATCATACTTCAGAAATAATCCTTTGTTGGCAATTGATGGGTTTGACAAATTCACCAAACTACATCTACCTTCTACTTCTTCCATTTGTAACACTCCTTTTTTTTACCTTAATTTGTTTAATTGAAATCCACCATCTGTACATCTGCGAAGTCAAAACCTACCACGCGCTACTTGACAACACTCCTTTTTTTTTACCTTAGTTTTCATCTCTAATTTGTCTTGCGTATATCGGTACTCGAGAGCCATTAGCCCGCGTCATGTTCATCATACCATTTTCGAAATACACCATTGAATTAATCCAAAGGGGATTTAGTAAGGTCTGTTGAGCAGACATGAAGAAGGATTAGTGGAATCATAGTTCAGAAAGACTTCTCTGTTGGCAATTGATGGGTTTGACAAATTCACCAAACTTGCATCTACCTTCTTTTTCTTCTTCATTTTGTAGCACTTTTTTTTTCTTAACCTTAATTTGTTTAATTGGAATCCACCGTATGCACATCGGCGAAGTCAAAACCTACCACGAGCTACTTGACAAAAAGGAAAAAACACGCCATAACTTTTCATTGTATATTGAAGTGTACGTTAATCGTCAAACAGTTTGAACATGCCTCCAAAATTTGAACGTGCCGTCGAAGCAAATGATTGTGCCTACTGCCTAGGGGATCTAACGCTGCCATTTGTTTAACAACAAGTGAGAACAAAAGATAAGGAGAGATCAAGGTGCGGACCACACATGGCCGGGCATGGGCTACCCCAATATGCGAGACCAGAAAAAAGATCCACATGCACACCACACCACAGGAGCTGGATGGGGACAAGATGCAACGGCCAGCTAGCTTCGTACTAGTACCACTAAGCAAGATTCCAAGCACTACTAGTTTCAAATGTTGTTTATCTGGAAGGTCTCCGATATTATTTGGAAGGTCTATATATTCAAATGTCTGTTGCGTCCTGTAAAACGCAAGCTGCAAACTTTTTCTGAAATTTCAGAAGTGAGAGAGTGCAGGAATGTTTCTCGGTAGCCCGGTGGCGCCGTATGGGCCCACAGGCCGATGGTCAGGTGGGCCTTCGGTGTTTTATGACTTTGCGTGGTGGGGCTCCGCTTTACCAATGCATGGGACGTGCGGCCCACGGAGTGCGACAGATTCCGGCTACCATGAAATGCTGTTCCTTTCAGCACAGCAAGACTAATCTCTTTTTTTTTTTTTTCGGGGAGCAAACTAATCAATCAGCTGGGAGGAGGACGGACCGGATTTTATTATTATCCAGACAAAACAAAACGGACGTCCACGCCATGGCACGTCGGCGGTGATGTGTCCACTGACCAGCTAACTAGAAATCCTGTCGTATAAAAGTCAGTCATACCTCATATACGATCCGGACATCTCTCCTGGTGGTCCTGGGTATAAAATTCATATCCGAACCACCGGTACACCTCTCGGTTAATTACCGGAAGAGGAACCGCGTCACGTACGCGTTCACTGAGACTACGAGTGAGTCTCACATGCGACAAGCGGCTGACAGTAGACTCTGGTCACTGACTTAGCCACTAAGTAAAGATCCCGTTTTCAAAGCTCAGAATAATCTTCTCCAAACTCCAAAGCACCGTGAGGACTGGTAGTTAAATACTCCTACTAGCTACATACTCCCTCCGTCCAAAAATAAGTGTCTCAAGTTTGTCAAAATGTGGATGTATCTAGACATGTTTTTATGATTAGATACATCCAGATTTTGACAAACTTAAAACACTTATTTTGGAACGGAGGGAGTACATACTTACTTTGATTTACACGGTCATTGAGTACATAACATCACTATGAAGGAACAGACAGACAGTTCGCGAAGAACGTATGTGCATCTTGGTGGCGAGTCACCGAGATGGCACAGAAAGGAACATCGCAACTTCCAATATGCATACACATTTTCGACCCAGTCCCTTCAAATCGAACTTGACTGCACCTGTAATCAGCAAACGGGTACAGTTGGTTGCTGCCTGCAGGAGATGGCTAATCGATCTGATCTTGCATTATGCTCTGTAGTCTTGTCCACTGTGGATCGATCCTGAAGGAAATGAACAGGGTGCTGCTGCTTAATCATATCATGTGGGTGCATCAGCACATCCTTTAGTTTGACTAGATGACCCGTTGCGCCACTGGCGCAGGTGACGAAGGCGAGATTATATTTTAGCCATAAGTTTTACATGTATTGCACGTATGTTGTTGTTCATATTTGAGTATTTTTATGTTTTTTATGTTGTTACCATCGATAACTACCTCTCATGACAACAGAGGTTGCTTGTTAGGGTTTCGGCGGCTTCCTTAGATGTTCCTGTCATAGAGATTCTGTTGACGACACACTCTTTTACGGGTCACATTATCTTCTGCCCTTCTTGTCGCATGTCCATTGTTTCCTTGTCCTATCCTCATTGCCGGCCCAATCTATATTACTCGTTCCGCCACCGGTGTAGGTGGCAGAACCATATCAAAATATAGTGCAGAAGTTTAATCTCTTTTTAGTGCCAAACGCAAAAAACCCATCATAGAACATAATCCAAAGGTCGTGATAGAAAAATGTTGCTTTGGCTAAAAATCCTTGATAATAAAATAACAATTCGTGTTAACCTTTATAAAATAGAACCTACATAATAAAAGTAGAAGTTAATCAGACAGCCAAAGGAAAGAAAGGGTTTATAAGTGATAGCCGAATTATTTTTTTCTACATGAAGGGAAACGCCATAAACGTGATTGTATATTAGCTGTAGAAGAGGAAAGGAAGGACACACCCAAGTAGACAATGGCTGAAACATGCCGATATTTACCGAGCTATTCTCAAATGTTTTGTCAGTGGACATAAAGAATAGTACGTAAAAAATATAAAAGAACATCATGTCGTGGGTGTCAACCATATTGATCCTACTTTTTGAACACAAGATCAAGATTGTTGTAAAGATAGAATCGAACACGAGACAAAATATTTATGAACAACACCAGCTGTGTAGTCCAGGCTAATCTAATTGTTGAAACACACGGATAGACAAAACAAATAACTCATAAACAAAGCTTTTGTTCCAATATAAAGCAGCAAGTGTAATGGGGGTGCATCACTGCTGCAGCACTGATAACACGCCCATTCTACATTTAAAGTCCAAAACAAAACATAGATCGACATGCATAATTCACTGAAACAAAAACTGACCAACTTCTTCCCCAGGCTTCATCGTCCGTGATGACGATTATCTCATTGCCAGAGCAGTTTCTGAGTATTCAGTCTAGCCCTGTCAATAAGCTCACTGTCTCTTCACATGCATTAATTCAGGACCTTGGTCGCAGTTCCAGTCTTCCAGATCATACTGCTGCCTATGAACAGGCTGGGTTGCTCGATGATCTGCGATGCCTGCCTCACGAGGTGTGTCTGCTCCTGCCGCTGGTCCTCCTCCACAACGCTATTGTAGTAGTCGAGAGCCTCCTGCAGTGACATGGGTCGAACGGGTGTGGCTGCGAGCAGCACTTGATCCTGCCGCCCCACTATGTGAGGATCCGTAGAATCCAAGAATAATTCGAGTATATTTGGGTGGGAAACCAAATCGATCAGCGATATATGGTGTCTTATTGAACGGTAGCCGCAGCTGGTTGACAAATTTATAGTTATTAATTCATGCATACCCATAAGGTTTTTTGAAACAATGAAGCCCTAAACTGATAAGTATAAGAAATGAGAAAAAAGAATCCTGCATCAAATTTAAATTTAGCGTAAATTCACAAAGTCTTCAAAAGTAAGCAATGTTTTTGTTCTACCTGTAAGAGTCTGTAAACATGCTCCGCTCCAGCTCCTTGCTCTAGCATTCAGCAAGCCATGAAAGGTTTTCTATCATGTGCGCATGCACATGTTGCTGGAGCTGTTCCTCAAACGAACCATGCAACGGTACAATATAAGTTAGCAACAAAAGCAAGATATTTAGAACAAGAAAAGGCAGGGATCAATATGATGCTAACTAAGCAGGATTTCATTCTAAGCAGAAGATATCATTAAAAAAAAGGCAGGGCAAGAAAAAAAGGATGTTTCTCATAACTAAAGCAAATCTATGATATCTGATAAACGACATAGTAGAATAATGATGCAAATATTACCCAGCCATTATCTGATAAGCTAAAACATAAATATAACAACATTGTTATACTTTTTATTTTGCAGGAGAACGGTAAACCCAACAATAGTTTATTTCCAGACCAGAACTAAAGTATTCAGCAAGCTAATAATCTCCACTAATATTAAAAGAGAGAGAGGGGGGTATGACACAACACATCTCAACCATCAAACAAACATCCAACGGCTTAGGACTGCCCAATGATGAGCACCTCATCACACCGCACCGCCCCACCCGAAAAAAAAACAAAGACGCGCAGCCCACGCCCACGCCCGCACAGAGGAAAACAAGCGCCGCGCCGCCCACCCTCCAGCTCCGCCGATCCCCTCTTCTTTCCGTCGATTTCCCAGCAAGGCCGGCTGCGCCGCGCCGCTGCTCGAAGCCCCTCCACCGATCCCCTCCTCTTCTTCCCGCGCCGCCGTCGATCTCCCAATCCCTCAGCGCCGCCTCCTTGAATGGCAACCGCAGGTCAGCCCGGCCCCGGTCAAATCAAGGCAACCGTCCTCACCGCCCGCGTGACCTCCCCATCCCCTTCCCCAACTCCTCTCGCATCCCTCACCTCCGCCCGTCGTGGGTCATGGCAACCGCCGGTCAGCCCCCGTCCTTCCCATCGTCTGCACCGTCGCACGTCGCCGCCCTTCCCAATCGCTCCCGTCCGTCCTTATCCCCGACTCGACCCGATGGGGAGCCCTAGCGGCGGCAAGGTGGGAGAGGGGTGGGTACGGTAGACGGGGATAGGGAAGACGGCCAGGTTGTTTCAAGGCTCCGGATGGTGACCCAGCGCGACCGCTGATGGCCGGCAAGGCGTGGCAGCGGATTGCCGCCTCAAGCCGACGACCTACGCAACTGCGCCAGCAGCGCTATCTCCGCAAGCACAAGGGCCTGCAACGAGCGTCTCTTGGTTCTCCAGGTCTGTCCACTTGCCAGATCTTGCTTCTTTTATTTTCTTTTCGATCTGGATTCATACAGTTTTGTACATGTTTTAAAAATGTAGGAATACTGTTAGATCTTGTAGAAATCAAGTTTCTTCATGGATTATTACGTGGATCTTCGTATGCATTTATGTATGAAATTTTCCGTTGGATATGACGTCAAATTATGTAGGAGGATCTGCCCAAATTACAGAGGAGGGGGATGCGCTTCTTGAACTCAATCGCTTAAACCGTACCAATTCACTTAGATTGTCAGAAGCAGATTTGCACCTTGTATGTATATGGTTAAACATGAGCATACTTTTGCATGACAAGGGGTCTTGAGGAATCAGGGCTCTTGCTTTAGCTGCAGAAGACTTTTTCATGCAATTTTAAGAAGAAAACAACTGTGCTTATAAGGCCATGGTACAGTAATTTGTTTTGGATTTAATTTTCTTTTTTATGATGAAGAAATCAGTTGTTCGTAATTTGTGGTATCACAGCATTGAGATGGGCTTGATTCAATTGCTTCATTGATAATTTTATGATGACCAAATTTTGTGTTTATGAACACTATGTTTATTACCTGCCAATATTCTCAAATGTTGAATTACATTGTTTTCAGAAGTCTATTTATTAAACTGCCAATTATCCATGCATTAATTTTGGACGAGCAACCTTCTAAGGAGCCAGTCGAAATCTCAAGTCTTCAATTTGTAAGAGCATGATTTGCTAATGAAACATGGGATTGGGGAGTTCATGTAGTATGAGAATTTTGATGCAACTTTTGACATGTCAAGGGTATCAAATAGGATGCCCAGCAGCCATGGGTTTGCATTTGTTACTAAAACCACGGATGACAATGGAGCTTTTGATTTAAAACAAGGAGTTGCCAAAGTTTAGTATGACGATTAAATATATGCATCAGGACTGATTCTAACCTTCTCTTATCAGAAAAGCTGATCTGGAGGTTACTGAGGAACTTACTAAAGACACCGGGGGATATATTTTAGTCGAGCATGTGAGAAAAGTTATTTATGGATGAGTTACCACGACATCAACATGAATATGGTGCTATGCTTCCTCAATGTTCAATTAATAGTTTTTTCTTTGCATTGACATTTCTTATGATGTAACTTGCTGCATAATTGAGTTGGCAGAAATCAATAACTTTGAATGAAATCCAGTTAATATAAAATTGAAATGGCGGAAGATATCTCCATCTTAGACTTGAGACATGATGACTTCCATCAGAGTATCAAACATTATGTTTTGTTTTGTAGTCTAATTATCTGTACTGCAGTTCCATTGTGTTTCTTAGGAGACGGTGGGGCAAGCAAAAGGGGCACTCAAAAAAATATGTTTTATTTGTACCAAATCATCGATCGTATATTTCTCCCATTTGTATACGGGCTGGGATGATAATTTTCATTTATCCCCCTTCCAGTCCTGTTTAGGACAAACTACTAGCATAACTTGATGAGGATCATGCTCCAAGCGTTTTATTTAGAAAATTTCGGAATTAATAGCTCGCTGCTTCAGAAAGAGTACAGGAATATGTATTAATGATCTTATGGCTTAACTAATTTGGTTCTGTCTACATATGTGCAAATGCAAGCCCAGTGAGTATTCATCACCAAACACCGGAAATGCTTCAACATTACCGTGGACTAAGTGACCAAAACACCGGAAAATTTTCAACATCAACCAATTTGTTTTTCTATCTTGATCCTGACTGGTTATTTTCTCACTGACATTTGATCCTTGCTGGTTAATTTTTTCAATGACGTTTCATCCTTACTGGTTAATTTTTTCATCACTGAGGGCATAATTCTTCATGGAGTGTTTGGGAGACTTGAAACAGAATCTGTGATAGCGGCAGCGCGACTTGCCCATCCTGCATGACATGTGTGAAGACATCCTCCTTTTAGTTGCAAAGGCTCTGGGTGCACTGGGTGCACATACGGTAAGCATGTCTGAAAACTCATATTCACTAAACGTGTGATTTCAGGTTGATGTGAAATTTCTGGCTCCTTGGGTACAATATTCTACTCTTTTTTTCTTGCAAAGCTTTTCACAATATTCTTGAGGATTTTCTGCTTGTAGAGAAATAGGCTGCCCATCAACTATTGAAGGCTAATTTTTGCCTGCAACCATCATGATGTCTATCTTGGCCTGCCATGTTCTATCGTTGAACATTGTGGTGTTCTGGACTATGGGAAGCCACAGTATCACTATTTGATTGTAGCTTGGAAGATAAATGTAAGCATAACAAATGACGTAATAGACTCCACAAATTGTATTTTCATGGTCAGTGCAGCCCACAACAGCCTTGTCCGCGCATAAGACTCTTCGGCGATTGGTCTTTCTTAATTCTCACATGACGTGCTCTTCCAATTAGTGTGTTTTTTAATAATAGGAAATATGTTAACACCAGACAGATATAAATAGTGCATATGGTATGCTCTTCTAAACAGTGGTGAGTAAGTTCTCATGATGAATGGATGCACTACCGGACAATATTGGGGTAACCTTCCTGGGAAGGAAATGTATCTCTTAGGCCTGGTTTTGTTGATCTGATATTAGAGTTGTTTTTTCCATATTTTGTTGACAATCCTACTGTCTTATTCGCATTATGAAACTGATTGGTTTGGAATCCTCCTTTATGTGGGTTTGGTCAGCCAAATTTAGTCTTTTTCTTTAATCTGAAGTCAGCTTGATGTGATTTTGTTTGCAGATTATTAAAATGATTTGAGCTCAAGAGTTCCAGGCGTGAAGCTAAATATTTCTGATCAGGACTATCAACGTCGCAACTCCTTGGTCATCAGGATGCGTATGCCAAAGCCATGTCCATGCAAGATTGGAGATCCAGTAGCAACGTGGTTGCTTGTTACAGTTTTTTATCATTCAGTGTGGGAGCTCTCAGCACTGGGTACGTCCTTTTTAATAGTTCAAACTCTGTAAGGTTGTCACAGATGCTAGAGTATTACAGTGACGTGGTATCGTAGGCAATTCAGGGAATGGCTACGTGTGTAAAGTACTATGGATAATATACCCAGCTTTAACAATAAGTTGATTAATTGCCATGTTCACGATGATCAGTATTGGAAGGTGATGTTGTAATTGAATTCTGTAGGGATTGATTTTCATATGTCATCCTTTTTCTATTGATTATATTTTCTTTCTGACTGGACGTGGTTTCTAAATTAGATGGAGTTGGTACAGATTAGCCAATGGGATTTGAGAAATTTAAAATAAGTTTTTACACCATTTTTTCATGAAAATCATTCTTTCTTTCAAGTTTTAACAATCCAGTGAGCACAGTTTATTGTTATTGATTTTATTTTTTGTATGCAAACTCCTTAAATAATTTTTATTGTCAGTGATTTTCATTCTCATTTTCAAGATGGTTGGAAAAACAATTTAATAGGTAACTTGTGATTTTATTTTGATGAATGGTTTACCCAAGGAATTGACCAGAACATACCTGAATATATCTCTTCAAATAATTCATTAGGAACCAAAGTTATTATTACTTTTTAAAAGATAGGGAAAGAATTCGATTTTAATCCATGCTTTGCACAAACCATTTACCGAAATTGTGTATGTCCGAATATTTGGATGCAGATCACATGAGCTTGGTCAGACAAAATGAATTTATAATACTCACAAAACGCGTATTACGCGTGCACTTTTACTAGTGTCTACAAATTATTCACAATTTGCTTAATTTATGAAGTTTATTGATTTCTTCCAATGTAGGCGCGAGAAAATCAACTAAGAAAACCTGAATCAGTTGTAAATCAGGCATAAACCATGCAGAACTTAAAGTTGAATGGAATATGTAAAGTATATAAATGCACAAGAAATGGTAATGAGTTCACTATGGTAGAGCATAATAACTGAATATGCAGGTTCTATTATTACACAGAAGCATAGCATGAGGTGAGGCAAGACTTCTGCTAAGCCTAGCTGAAAATATTTCTAATATAAGTATGTTGGATTAATAGCAAGGGAGCATGTATGGAAGTTTTAATCGTTCCTTTTCCTACTGCTTCTATTTAGAATCCATTTGTACATTTCAGTACCGAAAGGAGTAGAAAGCATATTATATGTACCAAATGTTAGAAGGCAAGATCATGAGATTTTACAAAGCTATGACCTAGCTCAGAACAGATTAATAATATTTATAATGTTTGGAATGACTAAAATATTTCTAATAAGCAGGTCGGATTAATAGTAAAGGAGAATGTATGGAAGTTTAATTTTTCCTTTTCCTACTGCTTCTATTTAGAATCCATTTGTACATTTCAGTACCGAAAGGAGTAGAAAGCATATTATATATACCAAATGTTAGAAGGCAAGATCATGAGATTTTACAAAACTATGACCTAGCTCAGAACAGATTAATTTTTATGTTCATCATATCCATCGTAAATTTGGAAACTATTATGCTCTTAATGATCAGCAACTATGTTAGAAGGCTTAATGATGGCTGCGCAGCGGGGTAGCATGGGAAGAGAAACTCTTAATGATCAGCAAACTATTATGCTCCACAGCTCACAGCTCTGTAATTTATGTCATCATGTTTGGGCCGGTCCCAACTTCAGCCTGAACTACATGCCTAAGCTGGAGGCCTGAAGCAAACAGGGTATGAATACATGATATGCTCATTGTTCTAGTACAGTATATAATAGGCTGAATCGAACCACCCATCCATACCAGCTTAGCAATAAAATGTGAAGGAGCCATCTGCAGCATCCTCTTCTCCCACCAGCATTGCACCATGATCAGGGTCTGCAGATGCAATCCGTTTCAACAAATAAATTGAGGTGGTTATCAGCACCTAGAAACAGATAGCAAATAGATTCACAGTTATAAGCTAGTTAAGACAAGCTTAAAATGCGGCCAAACATGTAGAGAATTCTCTTGACTAAAGTTCAGTTCGGTTTAATACTTCGGAATGGGCATGCTTACCTTTTCTAATTCATTGATATTTTTGCGACTGTCCAATGCGTCCATCGGCAAGACAAATCTGAAGCAAAGTGAACGCTGTCAAGTACCTGAAACAGAGAGATGAGCACGGAAAAAAATCGAAGCTGTTATGAGAACTAAACCATATTCACCTTAACATTTCGATCTAGCTACAATAAACAATCAATTACTCACAAAAAAAATGAGAGATGCATCCATGTGCGATTAGTACAAATTCGTTTTCCTCTCATGTACATATTTTGCCATTAGTGGTGCTTATAAAATATCAGGGAACCCATTCTTAGTAGGCCTTGTACCAAATCAAAATTATGCTGGGGAGATCACCTGGTGGTCGATGGAGTTGTGGTTGCCGAATTCGCCACTCGTCATCTGCAGGTTACAGAGAGTACCAAGAGCTTGTCGAGATTGCGTCAAAATCTGCAAAGCATGATCAAATGTTCACAAGGTCAATGAGCATTCCGATTGAATACAAATCTCGATCACAATATCGTAGAAACATACATGTGGGCCGATATACTATTTTCAAACCTGATGCCTAAAAGAACAATATACTTTTTTAAACCTAATGTTAGCTAAAATACATCTCTACATGAAAATATAAGTCTGCAACTCTGCAAGTATGTAATGGAACAACATAACTGAATTTCCTCTCCTCGAGAAACATTTTCAACAATAACGATCAAAAGTACCAGGATAAAAAAAAACAGGGATTAGATGAAGTTACCATGCCAGGCAACTTATGTATCTTCATACTGATGAAAACCAAAGCCTGCAAAATGGAAAAGGGTAACATATAAGTATAGAAATGTATTTCTCCGCTTGATAAATAGTTTGTTATTAAAGCGAAACACCAAATATGTAGCACAATAGGACACTATAAGTCTATAATTGAAAATCCTTCCAAAATAAAGTATATCTCAATGAAAAAACCATTATACCTATTTTCAAGGCATGTTTGGTTCCGCTAGAATTGCTCACCCATAAAAACCTAGTAAAGCTTGACAAAGAGAAATATAGTTCAATAATAGCAATAGTAGCACATTGTTTAAGAACATCTTATATCACAGAAATTAAAACAGAGTAAACTAAAAATAGCTAGAGTTGTGCAGGCATGAAAGAAGAAATCAAGTGGAGGAGGATCATCTCACTTTGAGTCATCAACATCCACAAAACCTCAACATTGTCTTACTTAGCATCTCCTACTTGGGTCCGAGGAGCCTGACACAGGTGAACATCTACATTTTCAGTACACAACAAAACATTGAAACTGACACCTGATGAAAAAAAAGTGAGCTGATCAGCATACATATCTCACACCTGATGACAAAATCCAGTTAAACAGATACAACTTACACTCTAACTAAATACAGACAGAAGAATGAACACATTATATCATCTTAGCAAGCATTGAAAAGGAATGCTCCCTCACAGAATGAACACTGCATCATGAACCAGACAAAAAAAAACTCCAATGCCTAGTTCTATATATCCCTATTTAACCTGACATGTGTTATTTTATTCTCATATATCAATCGATGAAAGAAACACCTACCCAAGTATGTAAATAACTGAAGCTACAACCGAACCGAAGCTATGAGCAATATAACCTAATGATTTCTGCATTAAAATAAATGCACACATTGATGACAGGCTGAAATTCCCTTTTTTTGGTAGATCAGTATATCGGTAGATGCATCATGCATGAGGTCAATGTTGCTTGCTGGAAGAAAACAGAAGATCCTAGGATAAAAAAGCAAACAAGGACCCTATAAAATGTGTTCTTATGTTCCTAAGTGCGACCCTGCTGAAGCAAGCTTAGATAAATTGGATGATGTGCTGCAAACAAGGACCCTATAAAATGTGTTCTTATGTTCCAAAGTGCGACCCTGCTGAAGAAAGCTTAGATAAATTGGATGATGTGCTGCAAAATAGCTATTTATGCTTTGTAGTTCTGCAACAACCCAAAGTAGCAAACAAAACTAAAATCAGCCAACAATACCAATTAGCTTTCAGCAAAGACACCTGAAAGACAAAATAAACATCATGTTATGAGAAGTAGGAGAGACCAACAGGTTGCATTATAGACCACTGAGAGGGCGCATGTATCAGGGTGATTTCCTAAACCAGCATCGAACAACTCCCATGCTTGATGGCACTACCGGGAGTGGGAAATAAGCAATAAAACTATATGGAAGCTAGCAACCAAGAAGGGTTCATGAATGGAGAAGCATACACATCAGTTGCTTAGGGTCACAGCCACCGACCCCTGGCCGGAAGAGATTGTAGTTCACACTAAATAACCAAAGTAAGTTAGGCACATAGAAATAGCGATCCCAATATTTTTAATTTTGTCACATTGAGAGCAACACAGATACAAACATCAAAGAGCACAGGTAACTGACCATAAAAGCATTGAAAAATATCCCTGCTTGAGGAGGTCACGGCCACTCATCTGCAACATTGCTGAACTCGAGTTAGGTGCAGCAGCAAGCTGCTATTGATGGAAACTTGGAATCTGTGAGCCGCCCAAGCCCTTGCTGTTCAAAATATAAACTAAATTATTGAGCAAATCGGATGGAGGAGCTCACGTAGGGAGATGCAACCTGAAGGGAGGAGGAAGGATATGTTGATGTGCTTCCCTGGATGAGGCGGGTTCTGGCTCGGGGCAACATGGCCATGTTCATCCTTTCTGCTGCTAGCGGCTCGGGGTGATGCCAGTGTTCAAAATGCCATGCTCGTTTCTGAGAAATACAACCCAGTCAAAACCTAGATCTAATTGGGGTTAGAAACTAAATCAGCACAAACCAAGATGTGAAATTCTGGAAGCAACGCACAGGAAACATGAGGCAAAATAAGGAATAGGAGAAGAGCTTGTGCACCTGCTTCTCCGCGCAGCACAACGGGGTAGCAGGCGTCGTGGAGCCTCGCGCAGCTTCTCTGTGTCCCCCCTCCACCACCAGCGGCGCCCTCCCTGGATGAGCTGCACACGCACGGCAAGATCCAATGGCTCCGCCCTGCTCCCGCTTCCTCCGGCCGCATGCATCATGGCCACTGCAACCCCAGCTCGTGGTCGTCCACATCGCCGCCCTCGTCTAGGACGCGCTCCTGCAGCACACAGGACAGATGAGAGGGAAGGATAGTTGGGGGAGGGGCGGCGGAAATTACCTGGAGACTTCCTCCCAGAGCGGGTCCTTGAGCGCGGCCTCCCGGGACGCGGCGTCCATCTCGGACGGATCTTGAGCAGCGCCGTCATCTCCTCCAAGGGCCACTTGTTTCCCCCGGCTGACAATGAGCCACCACGCTCGCTCTTCTCGCCATCGGCCAGCTCGTGCCCGCCAAATGCTCCTGGAACCAGATCCGCGGCCCCGAGCTCCTCCATCTGATGCTGCTGCTACTGGTGCTGTCCCGACGTCGGCGTGGGCGGGCGGCCCGCCAAATGCTCCTGGAACCAGATCCGCGGCCCCGAGCTCCTCCATCTGATGCTGCTGCTACTGGTGCTGTCCCGACGTCGGCGTGGGCGGGCGGTTGTTGATGGGCGACGGCGGGGAGGGACGGCGGCGGGTGTGGCCGCGAAATGTAGGAGGAGAAAAGCACGGGAGTGGATTGGGGCGGAGAGACGCAAGCGCGATTGGCTAGGGTTTCACCGCGAGGCTGGTTTTGTCACACGCGAGTCCACCCATCGAGCGATCAAACTGAGAGACGCGGATGAAGTAATCTCGCCCACTGATTTGTGGAGCCCTGTGCGGACTGAGCCCACCCGTCGGTGACCCATTCAGCCAGCTTCGAAGTAAGAAAAAAATGAACGCATCTAACGGCTGTGGTGAAAAGTGGAGGGTACAATTTTACTGTTTCGGTTTTGTCAACCAATCGGACGCACCAGAATCAGCTCGGAGGGCCAACCAGGGGCAAACGCCGGGTAGGCTAGGAGCCTTTATAAGAGTAATTGGTAACATCGTAGCTCGATTTGTTAATTGCATGCATGGCTGAACTTGAATGGCATGCAAAGGACATCGTCGTTAGTTTCCCGGCTGCTTTTGCAACTTTTCGTTCTCTGATGAAAAGAACAGCCATACGTGTAGGCTGTCACCTGTTATCGGCAGGGATGTCAATTCTGACGTGAACGTTCTTTCTCAACTGCGAGTTGTAGTACATGCTCCTAACAGGGGAAAACTGGTCATGTCCTTGGCTGCTGAGTGGTTGCTTGGTTTAAAAGATGCGAGTTTGGCTCCGTAACCAACCGAGTGGTTGTCTGTCATTTTGCTAGTTTAACTAGCCTTTTGTTTTCGTCCAAAATACAGTACTATAGATGGGTACTAGTTGTTTGTCCGGTAAACTGAAATCCATTTTAGCTTATTAAAGCATCGGCGGAGTATTATCCGTGATCAGACTACATTCTCTAAAGTCAGCATACAGGGTTACAGACGTACAGTACCGGTCTATATTGGGTGTCTGGTACATCGTGTGATTTGTACGTTTATTTTCGTTTCTTTCTTGATCAACTGACAGCATCTTCTCCTTGATTTTTTTTTTTGGACAACAATCTTTAACGTAAAAAAAATGAAGAAACGTTATACAAGACCAAGTCTTTTCCATCTAAATATTTGTTCGACATAGACATGGGCCTTTGGATACATGTTGAAGTTATGTTGGGAACTTGGGCTTCATCCTCTCGTAGTTTTGGATAGATGGCCCTCATCCTTTCACTTAGGTGTAGCACATCCGGCCCTATTTTGTCCTTCACGTAAGAAAGAGTTTTAACGTTTGCTTGAACAAAGAAAGAGTCCAACACATGGCTTCAACTATATACTACTCATCATCTAAAAAAACTGTACTTTTCTCCGTCAACAAAAGGATTTCACAAATTTTTTCTAAAAACACAGATGTATCTATACGTGTTTTGCGTCTACATACATCCATATCTAAAGAAATTTATGACATTCTTTTTGTGAATGTAAGGAGTATATACTACTCATCTGAAAAAACTAATATATTATATTCCAAGTACATGCGAATTCGTACCATACTAATTAAAACCGTGAAATCTCCGGCCTTTCTTGGGTGCTCCGTCTGTTTCACCACACTCCTTCAGAACCACCGGACCGAGGTATCCGNTTCTGTCGGTTTTACGCATGTTTTTACTTCATGTTATTTTCTCAGGTGCTTCTCGGGCTTTGCGTTCTTCTTTTTTACTTGATGGTGACTTACCGTCGACTGGTGCCTCGTACGATGGTGCACGCGCGGTAGCTTCTATCGTGGCCCCTCCTGCACGTGTTCTTCGTCCTGCTCTTTGGTCGACTTCACGAGGTATTTATATTGATTTATATTGATTCTTTCCCTTTATTTTATTTATAGAGTGAGTACGTTAATATTACCTCCTTTTATTGCTCAGTTTGTGGTTTACCTTACGTCCCGGCGTGTCGTGTTGCCGCTAATCAGAGGAAACGTCGTTCGTTGAGTTGTCACCGTAATCGTGTTAAACGAGGTCGGGTTCCATTTTGTTTGCTATTTCTTTTTTAGCTGTGCCATTGATTAGTAGTTCTCTTTGTATTTATGTGTACATATCTTTTTTGGCAGCGTTACCTATTTCCGTCCATCTACCTTTATCGGACGAGTTTATATGTATGCCTAAAGGTAAAAACTTGTTTCTTACGTCCATTTTTTCCCTGTTTATTTGTATACTTTACGTTTTCTGTATTGTTGTACTTAAAGCTGTTTTCCGGTTTTCTTTCTGTTGCTATTATTTTGAAGCGGCCGTTCCGGGACGATCCTATTATGGGCCTCCTCACCATACCCGTCATCTTATTGGGGTTCAGCGAAAAATTCATGGATGCTAACAAAAAAGGTTCTGACGTGTCATGACATGGGCGGAGTTACCTACACGTGTTGTACATGCAAAGTAACGATATCGTTAGAGGTTTGGCCTCGACTGAAATGTCTCTATAAAAGCGCTTAGTTGTTCTCACACAGATACTACCTTTCGTACTAATCTATCAGATTGTTAGCATGTTTTCTTGCAACTCGGCCGATGAGTACCCACATGAATCCTATGACAATCCAAACAGTCATATCTATACACAAAAAACTTGCGACAAACAAGAGAATCTTTGTGTGCCTCTCAGTGTAAACACCAATGAAGCCCCCAATCGTAACGAAGAAACAGAAAAGGTATAGTTCACAGTTCTACACATTTCAGTTCTACGTATTTCTGTTTTATTTTACACACGCGTGTTCGTCTACCTGATGGAATTTTCGTCCCTACAAGAACAAAATGGAGATCAAGATACAGAAGGCAAGATCAAACAATGGTCCTCAGGCAGCTTCTCTGAACAGTGATGACCAGCAGGTGTATCGACGGAAATACATGCCTATACGATCAGACGTAAGTTTTGTCATGGAAACTCAAGATAACAATCTTCTTTCCAACATGTTATCTTCCCGTGCACGGTTTATGTGTTCTAAACAACCTGTTATATACAGGGTACGCTAAGTATTGTTGGTTCAGCGGATTTGCTGACGGCCTCCTACATGGAGGGCTTCATTATACACCCAGCACAATCAACTAAACTGTCATATGGGATCTACAAAGGATGTGTAAAAATAGATATGCCTGGGCGGCCACTGCATTCTCCTACTCAATGTGTTGCGGCCACTGCATTCTCCTACTCAATGTGTTGTCTATGGAGAAGAACAGAATAACCCAACGGAAGCAAAAGAAAATGCAACGATGCTGCTTTACAGTATCTCTCTTGTTACGAATATACGGAGATTGAATGTGCGAGAAAAAAAGGAGAGAAGAGAGCAGCAGAATAATGAGGCAGTGCAAGTATGGTACCAAAGAGATGCAGTAAAAGGGTGCTCTCGCAATTATCTTTGTTGCTTTCTGTACTAACAACGTAATAAAGTAAAATAAAAGAACCATGTGGACAAAACACAATATAAGAATGAGCGTACATATGTTTTCAAAGTAGTTGCAGGAAGTAGATAAATTTCATAATTTCTTTTGTTGGGTGTAATTTACTATAAAGTATGGTTCCCATCTGTTTTTTTTTTTTTTTGACAAACATGGTTCCCATCTGTTACAACTTTTGTGTTTCACAAGTACGTGCCTCATAAAATTAGATCGATAATCCAATGTTCTTGAGAAATCCAGCTGAAACACAGATAAATTTCATAATTTCTTTTTGTTGGATGTAATTTACTATAAAATACGGTTGCCATCTGTTACAACTTCTGTGATTCACAAGTACGTGTCTCATAAAATTAGATCGACAATCCAATGTTCTTAAGAAACCCAGCTGAAGAATATTTGGAAGTAAATCATAATATAGTCTTTAGGTTATACATATAGTACATCGTACACATACTTCCGAGCTGTTCACCCTCACTAATAAGACGGAAAAAATAAACCATACGTACTGCTATTTGCTTAACAGGCTATAACTCACTGAGTTGCTCCAGTATCTATTTGATGCGACACTCCATTCTTATCTCTCTTGCTTCTCCTTCCGTAATCTTTTGTTCTGCCCTTGCCTTGTATGCTTCTGCGATAGCAAACACACGTTATCGAAGAAGTTTGCATTCTTGTTCAGCTCTTACTATTCGATCTACCAAAAAAGGTAATTATAGGCCTACTGCCACCACATTTAGCGAAGCAAAAAAAATTATCTAGGGTGGTAAACGCAATATATTCCATACTAGAGATCTTTGTATCAGCAAGGAACATTTCAGATGTCCTCCTTCCTAATTAATGTAAGCTGTACATATAGTTACTTACATGAATTTACAAATGATCGGTTGTTCTTCTGAATACCAAAAGTGACAAGCATAACATGACCTGATTCTTCCATTTCTTTAAATTCCCGACAATGTTACTACTACTGCAACTACACCCACTAGATTGGCACAGAGAAGTTATTGTTCTAGCCGGATACGCCACTTCCAATAAATAATTTAGTTAGAAATATTATACTTTAGATTCTTTGCATCTAGCGGGCGTCGTATATGTCATAACATATTATCGATTTCTCAGCTGCTATTATTATTTTGCAACCCATTCTTCCAATCGCACTAGCTGAGCCACTGTACTCAATATACGCTCTGTCGGCCGCCGTTTTTTTTTTTTACAACTACTCCCTCCATCCCGGTATCTAGGGCATAATTCGAAATCCTTATTGTCCCATAACCCATTACCTCCTAGGCACAATTTACATTAAATGCATGTTTAATTAGGCCTTGTTTTCTCTTCCCAAGACAATCATGTTTAATTTTGCATGCACCGTGAACACCTATTGGTTTAACTCCCGCATGCATTGTGAGAGGGAGAGAAATCAACACCAATCACGTTTTGCCTTGGGCGAAGATATTCAAAAATTATGCTCTGGATACCAGGACGGAGGGAGTACTAGCACCACCCACTCAATAAATACTATGTCAGTGTCTTATCTTCATGCCTCTCGAGGCTTCTTTCGTGCAGACCACGCCAAACAGAAGAAAACCCACTGTACGCAATAAATGCTATGTCGGCCACCGTTTTTCTTTGACGGCCGCTAGCACCACTCAATTAATAAATACTCTGTCAGAGTCTTACCTTCATGCCTCTCGAGACTTCTTCCGTGCAGACCACGCCAAACAGAAGAAAACAATGTACAGCTACCCGTGGAGAACAAACCTCTGTGTCAGATAAAACAAATCTTCAGCGGTCACACTTATCCAGCGTAACACGTGCCTGCTACTCGTTATGCATGCTGCCCGCATACATGCTAGCTTACATGTGTCATTCGAGTGATACGTGTAAGAAAAAAACATGACATAACAAACACGCGTCCGAACGTGTTGCTTAGCTGCTGCATCGACCACACGTTCACTTGTAAAATTACACATGCAGTAAAAACAGCACACACAATCCTTCATGTACAGTCATTGAAAACACATGTGACGTGTCAACCTATATGCCATTGCAGCTTACCGGACGCACTATATATTCGACTTCGTTGTAACGTTCGTTGTATCACTGATTCTATCTTCGCTTTCTCTTTGGCACATCTTAATTCTAGCTATGGATACTCGTACCTCTCCTATCATGATGTACGTTAACGGCACGGTTGTTCATCAACAACCACCTCTTTCTCCTACTAGCTATACACATCCCACAATAGAACCACCCTTCTCAGCTACACATTACAATAATCAGCAGGCTATGCTACTGGAGCGTCTGCCGAGGGAAGAATGCAATGAGGTGACGTCGGAAGAAAATAGGCGGTACGATGATGCCGACAATCTTTTCGACGATTATGGTGAACCAGAAGTTCCTCTGGATAAGCCTACAGATCCTGTTCCAGAGGTTAATCTTTCAACTGCCAACGACAACAACAGATTTTACAAAAACAGCTTTCCTTCACCACAGAAGCAGAAGGAGATAATCATCATCCTTTCTTCTGACGATGAGGACGACAGTACCAACTACTAGCGAAACTTTCCTCAATGCAGCAGTACCGTGTACGTTCAGTGATGCCAAAAATGTGATGTATTTGGTTAAACAAGTAGTACTTCTTATATGTTCTCGAACCAGAAGACCGATGTACGCATCTTGTTTTCATATTGCATAAAAACATGTAGCTATATCACCATGTACAAACTCGCTGGAGCCTCTGGCTTGTAGGTCATCTTATGAACAAACGTTTAGTTGATAATCCAACTTCGCTGTGGATAGTCAGCTTGCGAATAAAGTTTCTTATTTTTGTATTTCAGATAAAGTTTTTTAGTTCAAAAAAATTACACCAAAAAGAGAACTGTACATAACATTTCGATTGCCTACTAAATGATAAACACAAACGTGAGACCGAGACCGTACAACAGGGCGTACCCATGTTATGGCTGCAGGGGTCACAGGACACCCGGTAAAAAGTGATTTCTATGTTATATTGCATTCATTTACGGTGTGTGACACCGGCAATTTTAGGTTAAAAAAATGTGTGACATGGAGAGTGACACCGGGTCACATCTGTTCTAGGTCCGCCCCCGACAACAACCTATGCACAACTATGTAATTTCAACAGATACACCGCACAATGCATACTACAAATGAATATTAAAAGACAATCGGACTATCTACTATATGAATATATACTAGATGCCACCACACAGTAGAAAAAAAATCCAAATTAAGAGGATACTAGAAAAAGGTACAACATCAACAGTTGTAGCGCCAAAGACAGCAAATTCAGAATCCAATAACATTCAAAACAGTAATATTTGCTAACTACTACATTTCAGGAAATTATTCATACATCAGGAAATTAGACGAAACACGGTTTCCTCTAGAAACCATTTTTACCATTCAAGCAAACACAACCAAGTAACTCCAACTAACAACAAAACATTGCTTACTATTCAGAAACATGCGTTACTCGTTCAAGACTGCCTTCAGCTTTTCAATCTTCTTCCTGTTCATTTCAGTTTCCTTCAGTAAATCCGCAATATACTTCTCAAGGTTTTCCTTTTCTTTTTTCAACTCATCTCTGTTCTGCTCTGCCCTTGTTCTTAGAGTCTTGTGAAGATCAAGAAGCTGCTCTGAAACTCTAGCTATTTGATTATCTTTGGCCGATTCAGCTCTGTTATCACTTATAGCCTTGCTTAGATCTACCGTTAACTTCTTGTTTGCTTCCTCCAATTCTCTCTTCTCTTTTGCTAACTTATAGTATCTTTCAGCACTATCGCAGTTGTCTCCAATCCTGTGAACAGATTCGCACTCATACATTTGCCAAAGTTTATTTAAACACTTCTGTTGATACGATGGCCATTCCGGATCGATCCATACTATAGTAGAACATGCCTCATTCCTCTACAGAATGATAGTGCACGGCTTTATTCCATCATAGAAATAACTAATAGTAAAGCAAATAAATAGCATCGATGTCCAGGGATCATAAAAAGCAAAGATGGAATACCTGTTTGGCACATCCTAAGAACCTTCTCCCAGTGTTCTTTCCTTCAAAAGCAACATACCTAGCAAGATACTCATGATGTTCACATCGCTGTCTGTTATGTTCTTCGACACCAAAAAAGTCTGGATCGTACAACGTCACAGGGACCTAAAATAGTCACAATCCTTGTGTCAAATAGATCCATCTATCTTACTGCCATATATAGAGGTCGAGCGCGGATGACCAGGTGGCGTCGCGCGAGGGATTCGGGGCCTTTGCCCGGATCTGACGGTCGCGGCGGCGGCTGCCGTTGTATGGGCGACGACAGCGGCTGACGTGGCGGTGGGTGCTTCCTGCAGCGCCCGGAATCGGGGCGGCGGCCCTCTTTCTTCGACGGTGGTGGTCGCCGGGGTCGTGCGGGCGACTCGGAGGCTGGATCTCGAGGTGGTGGCGGCGGTATGGGACGTCTCCTCCATCAACAGATTGGGTTCGATGCGGATCGGCAGGTAACACATGTGCCTCTTTCGGACGTGTCAAGCAATGTCTGTCGCCGGCTGGTGAAGCCTCCGGCGGATGCGCCGCCGGCGGATTCTACGCATGACGCCTCATGCGGAGGCGTCAAGTCATGCCTGCTACCGGCAGGTATTGCGCGGTGCTTCTGGCGGGGATGTCATGTTTAGCCTGTTGATGCTGAATCGAAGGTGGTGCGACAGTGACGGGAGGCAGGCGGTATGGGACGTGCTGTCTTCCGGTGTCTTCTCCAGAGGTATCCGGTTATCGTGGCGTCGGTAGCCGGGTGAAGGTGGACGGTACGTACGGCCTCAAGGAAGAAATATGCACTCCGGTGGAAATACAAGATCTTTGATCAGGCTATGTCGACGCGCGCTTGCGTCGTTTCCTTGCTGAAGGTGGTGGACTCAAGCTTGGGGGATGAGAATCTGGAGTTCAACCTACTGTTGGACTCGCCACCATCGGCGAACGTGCGGCGATCCCTTCTTGAAGGCGTAGTCTAGGAGTTGTGTATTTTTCGTTGTTTTCGTCTTGTATCTTAGGGTTAGTGGCTATCTGGTGGAGCTACTGTTGCGAGGCATGCGGCCTCAGGGTTTCTTTCCGGGTCGATTTTGTTCGACTGCTGGATTCTGCTTGCTTGTACTCGTTTTTTCCATATTAATAAAATCTGGCTGTGTGCATCCTTTGGATGCAGAGGCTGGGGGCACACCCTCCATTTCGAAAAAAATATGGAAGATCTAGAAGAAAGAACTAAATTTGCTGTATATATAGCAGGCCACACCAGCCGATCGTCGTCAGGCTGCTCGAGAAGAAAGAGCCCATTCACCATACAAGACATTCACAAGAAGACCACGACCACCATCACTAACTGACTATATTGTGCCAGCATTAGAGGCCCATTCCAAGGATCGAGCCCTCACGGAACAGCAACTTGGCCAGCACAACAATGAACCGGCCGGAACTCAAACAGGCATCAGACTGATGGGCCAAGATCTACAGCTAGGAGTTCTGACCCAACAACGGCCCGAAGATAACTTACCTATTCAGCAACAGAGTGTCAAGACCGAAAGGGAAACTTCTCCGGCCACGTCGATCAGACATGCCAATACAGACTATATGACCGGGCAAACAAATACCCTATATCAGAGAGGAAATCAGCAAAGAGAAGCCATGCATATCCAACAACCAGACACACTACCAAGATCTTCCGAGCGAAGATATGGTAAAAGCCCAGTGAGAGAGCAAACACGAGACTCAACTATGTGGAACACTTTGCCACACCATCTAACCCATCCAGACAGCTCAAAAGCCTCACACACGCAAGAAGAAAGTAGCAGCATTATGTATGAGGCCAGCCAAGAATCAAACACACCAAAAACCCACCATAATGTATCCCTCGAATCAGCGCACAGAGACCTAGCAAATATACAATACATGTCACACCAGCAGATCGCTGCAGCAGCAAGAGAACAACAGACAAGGGTCCCAACCATTCTACAGACGACAACCATTCCACCGGCAAAACCAGGACAACTAATGGTAAACATTACAGCCTATTTATCTTGCTAACTTAAAACCCACTATTCTCATTCAAGCTAATAACTTTTTCCCTCTATATAGGTCCCAGGAGGAATATTCGCAACCAGGCGAGAACTCCTCGAGGCCGTAGCTATGCCTTTTGGCCTGCAACTAGGTGAATTTCGGCCTATGCAATCACCTCATGGCCTACACGTCGTTCAACTACTGACAAGCTTTGGAGCGGCCCACCCAATAGGGCACACCAATAACGCACAAATCTTCATCAGCCAGCCAAGAGCAACACTGAGAAATGCAGAAGAAGACGTGGCTCTCCAAGTTCTACAATCTTACTTCGGAAACAAGGCAATCCCTCTTATAGATTACTTATACAGGTCCTCGCTTGCTGGACAACAACTCGCATATGAACAGCAGCGAAACTACAACACCGCTGCACTTTTTGCGCAGCAGCAAAAAGGAGTCAACACGATTCTGGAAACAAAAATCAAACAGCTCAAATTTGAGATGGACAATGGAGTATTCGAGCTAAGGAATACATTCAGTGACAATGGCGGTGTGGTCCCTCTAGATATACGATGTCCGGAGACTCCACTACCCAACATTGATGACACAAGGTACACAGGACCAGCGATCCCAACAACGAAACAAGAGAAAATAGCATACCAGGTCGCAAGGACAGTCAACAGGGCCATAAGAGCAAGTATAATAAGGCTGACTCAGCTGGTTATAGCACTTGCCACCTCATTGAAATTCTATGTGGCAGAGAGAGAAGCACGGAGAGAGCGGAGCGGGCGCTTCTGCTGTCGCCGGGCTGCAGCACGCGGTACGAGGACATGCAGCTGGATGTAGCCCATCCCTCCAATCACGCTTGTACGAGCACATGCAAGACCAATATTTAATTCTTTCCTGAAGCAAACTAACAGCCACCGTATAGCTGATCTATTATATGAGTAGGCTGTAAGTTAGCTTTTTGGTGACATGGAGTAGCTCTATAGCCGGCAGTCGACGGTTCTATTAGCCATGCTCTAACAGTGAGCAGAAACATCTGATGTCACACCCATCTGTAGCTCAGTGGTAGCATGGAAAAAACATCAAGTTCGCAGAGTACGTTGGCTTCAGAAGAATGCCACAGACACAACGTACCACAGTGTTATTTTGGGAGTAATACAATACAGCAGTACCAAATCCATCAGGATAGATGGAATATAATAAAGGTACGACGAGAAGGGCACCACAAGCTTGCAAAATACAACCACCTGAAGTATTAAAGGTAATGCATTATAGCACCAGATCCAGACAGTCAGGATAATTTAGTGCAGCGTCTATTCCTATTAGTATAAATATTATGTAAAATAGTATACCCGGTTTGTAATAGTCTAAATTAAGCTGGAAATGATGTAATATGATATAGCAGGAGACCGTCAAGACAGTGAGAGGCTATCCAGTTTGTAGCAAGTATTAACTAAATAACTTATCCCCTACCAAGAGGGATCATGTATAATATACTCCGGATGTAAATTACAGTATTTCATAATGTTCCTACTACATGTTCCTCTTTCTATAACATCATATAACCGTGTACATCGACCTAATACATCCACAATAGAATGAACCTTACGATCGAACAAACAAGCAGGTTAACGGAAAAAAAAGAATAACCCTTCATACATTTTCCCTAGCGTACACCATCTACTTTACCAATTGCCACGGGCGCGGCGTGTCGCCGCGCCAAAGCCTACTAGTTGTTGCACAAGAACCGTGAGTATAAGAAATGCATTAGGGAAACCAAGACATCATCCCCCAAATTGATGATGTAGTTGCGACAACTAGATCAGCAACTAACCTTACAGGTATATTAATATTCATTCCTGTTTTGATCATTTAGTATCGCCGTGTTAATTTTCTACGAATGCATTCTTCAACTTTTAAAACTACGTTCTATGCATCTACTAGGTGACATAAACAGTGATGAAGAATATGATATGTCTGGAATTTTTGAGCCAACCGAACAAGGTGCGCAAATTGAAGGTAAAATTGTTTATTATTAGGATTTCAATGACATCAATACTGCTCAATGTATCATATTATTTTCAGTTCAAATACAGAAACACAATTCAACTTTTCCCAAAGATGCAGTACCTTATTTGTCACTGTGTTAAATTAGTATGACTCAGGTTTGATGTCTTCAAACAGGCGATGAATCCCATACTATAGACATTTTTGAGCCGGATGAACAAGATGCTACATTGGAAGGTAATATATAATAATTATTTTACACTTTTTCAAAGCGATCGTATCTTAACGGTATCCATGACATTAAACCAATTCAACATGAATATTGTCATAGATTACTTGGAAACCATACAAGAGGAGCAAACAGTATCTGATGATGAGGAGTCCAGGATTTATAGAGGTCAAGGTAAATTATTGAATAAAATTATTCATATCCATGTATACCGATATTAAATTTGTCGCATCTATTTTACGCATTCATCTATTATATCTTTGCAGGAGATGTGTTCGATTCGTGGCGAGTGTCAAGTGGTGTTGCTCCGAGTAACAAGAATGTGGATCCTTATGACTATGTGTACCGCAATCTACCAAGCAAGCATCATGTTTTGAAACCAGTAAAAGATTGCGATCACTGTGGTGCAATTAGGTTTGAATATGAGGGTCCGGGGTTCTGTTGCAGAAAAGGAAAGGTCAAGATAGTTACGCCTGAAGTTCCTCAAGAGTTGCGCCGGTTGTTTACAAGTCAGGTTGACGACGATGCAAAGTATTTCAGAAAGCACATAAGGTATTTCAACAGCCACTTCTCTTTCACAAGCCTTGGAGTCACCCTCGATAAGAAGGTCAGCAATTCGGCGAGAACCGGTGTATATACCTTCTGTGCACACGGGGCGTTATATTATAAGGCAGATGATCTGGTGCCTGGTGGTCAAGGACCTAGACATCTGCAGCTCTACATCTATGATACCGATGAAACCTTGGAACATAGAGTAAAGCGGTCTCCAGATCTTGATATAAATCTCATACGAAAGATTCTTGAGATACTAAAGAACAACCCGTATGTGCAGATTTTTAAGAGCATGGGCTCTGTTCCAAACATAGAAGAATATAAGATTTCACTAAACACAGATATAAGACTGGACCAACGAAGGTACAATGCCCCCACGGCTTCCCAGGTGGCTGCGATGTGGGTCGAAGGGAGCGATCCGCAAAACACTTTTGATAGGAAAGTTGTCTTACATAGCAAAGGTGATCGTCCTATATTTATAAGAGCATACTATGGTTGCTATGATCCTTTGGCGTATCCATTGTTCTTTCCGGGAGGGGAAACAGGATGGAACCGTTGGATGCCATATGCCGAACCACCTTCTGTTGTTCAAGAGAACAACGAGGATGGCACCGAGGGTGAGGACTTCCAAGTTCGAGATCTTACTTCAAGTGTACACGTAGAATCAAACACGGACGATGCTGCAGGTAATGGTCTTGATGCTTGTAACGTGTTTCACGTGTTTATTCATTGTTAATTACTGATTAGTCGTTTTTCCAACCTTTTCCTAGATGATGATGAAGAGGACCAGGAAGAGGGTGATGATGTTGGAACATCCAGAAAATTTGTCAGTGCAAGGGAGTACTATTGTTTCAAGCTACAATGCAGAAAAAAACTTTTCAACATTATATTGTTTGGTGGACGCGCGTTCCAACAATGGGCTGTCGACATGTACATTAAGATGGAGACCATGAGGCTTGATTTCTACTCCAAGCCTAAGAATCAGAAGCGCATTCGTGCTGATCTATATCAGGTATCATAACGTTCTACATGAATTACATTCTGGATCTGTTT
The DNA here is from genome assembly GCA_012064385.1 of Puccinellia tenuiflora. NCBI lineage: Eukaryota > Viridiplantae > Streptophyta > Magnoliopsida > Poales > Poaceae > Puccinellia > Puccinellia tenuiflora. The sequence goes on along the minus strand of QRDG01001441.1, from coordinate 436,600 downwards.
ACCTGGTAATGATGCATTGATTCATCTATTTCTTAGGGGGTTGTTGACGTCATTTATGCCGGCGAGACACGTGGTTCTCAGGTTGGCAAGAGAATTGTGCTACCGCGGACTTTTCCTGGAGGTGATCGAGACATGCAACGAAGATTTCTTGATGCGATGGCGTTAGTCGAGCGGTATGGGAAGCCTGATTATTTCATCACGATGACTTGCAACCCGCACTGGGAGGAGATTACATCCAGGCTTGAACCCGGGCAGACACCACAAGACCGTCCAGACCTTGTGGCGAGAGTATACAGGGCCAAATTGCGAAGTATGAAAGATCTTTTGATTAAGAAAAAATACTTTGGTTAGGTTGCTGCATATGTCCATGTCACTGAGTTTCAAAAGAGGGGGCTGCCACATGAGCACATGCTTCTGATTATGCGCTCGGGTAGCAAGCTAACAAACCCAGACGACTACGACAAGGTGATATCAGCAGAAATTCCTGACAAGGATAGGTATCCTATATTGCATGCTCTGGTGGTCAAGCATATGCTACACGGTCCATGTGGTGCTCTCAGGAAACATTGTGCTTGCATGATAGATGGTGAATGCCGATTCCGTTATCCTCGACAGTTCTGTGATGCTACACAGCAAGGAAAGGACTCATATCCTATCTATAGGAGAAGACTTGATGGTCGTGTAGTGAAGGTTAGAGGAGCAGAGCTGGATAATAGATGGGTTGTCCCATACAACCCTGGTCTTCTTATGCGGTATAATTGTCACATCAACGTTGAAGCTTGCTCCAGCATCAAGGCAGTTAAATATTTATTCAAGTATATCTACAAAGGACATGATCGTGCGTCATTCTCAATTGACCCAGTAGATGTGGACGGTGGAGTAATCAACGAGATTAAACAGTACAGGGATGCTAGATTTGTGGGGCCACAAGAGTCTGTCTACAGGATTTGCGCTTTTCCAATGTTTGGTATAGATCCCTCTGTTCTCCAACTTCAGCTCCATTTGGAAAATATGCAGACTGTTGCATTCAAAGAGGACGAAAATCTAGAGGATGTCATCAATCGGCCCTCTTCTTCCAGTACCATGCTCACTGAATATTTCAAGATGAACCAAGTGGATCCTTATGCGAAGAACTTTTTGTACAAAGAGTTCCCAGAATTCTATCGATGGATCAAGGGTAAGAAGAAATGGCAGAGAAGAAAACTAAAAGGGCGGGGACAGGTCGGCAGAATTGTGTATGCGCATCCTGCTGAAGGTGAGAGGTACTTTCTGAGAGTGCTCATGAATCATGTCAGAGGTGCAACATCATATGAGGACTTGAGAACTGTCCATGGCAAGGCGTGCTTGAATTTTAGAGAATCGTGTGAGCAAAGAGGTCTCATAGAGACTGACAAGTCCCTTGATGACTGCTTGACCGAGTCTGCTACTTTCCAGATGCCATATGCTCTAAGAAGGCTTTTCGCAACAATTCTGGTGTTTTGCGAGGTGACCAAAATCCGATCTTTGTGGGAGAAGCACCTTGAGGCAATGTCTGAGGACTACCGTCGTAGCCAGTCCAACCAGGCCGCAGTAGAGCAGATGGTCCTTAGAGACATTAGGGATCTGATGTGTTCAATGGGGAAGGATATAGAAAGTTATGGCCTCCCGGATTTGGATCCTGTTTATGATGACCATTTCAGCGGTGACGATAGAGAGGTTCAAGAGGAGTTGTCGGTCATTTTTGACAAGGACGACGTAAATATGTTTACTACTCTTAACACAGAGCAACGTGCTGGTTTCGATGAAATCCTCTCTCATGTCGTCAACAACAGGAGCCGAATTTTCTTTGTCGATGGTCCGGGTGGCACGGGGAAGACGTATCTATGCAAAGCACTCCTTGCTAAGGTTCGTTCTTTGGAAAAAATAGCCATTGCAACAGCAACATCTGGTATAGCAGCATCGATCATGCCTGGTGGACGTACTGCCCACTCCAGGTTCAAAATTCCAATTAGGATCACGGACACCAGCATGTGCAATTTCACCAAGGTAGATGGTACCGGAAAGCTGCTCAAAAGGGCATCCTTGATAATCTGGGACGAAGTTGCCATGACGAAGCGTCAAACAGTGGAGACACTTCATAGGTCCCTACAAGACATCATGGAAAGTGATTTGCCATTTGGTGGGAAGGTTGTGGTGTTTGGAGGAGATTTTAGACAAGTCCTTCCCGTGGTGACCCGTGGGACAAGAGCACAGATCACTGACGCTACACTACTGAAATCTTATTTATGGGAGAAGGTTAGAAAGATACGCCTCACACGTAATATGAGGGCACAAACCGACCCGTGGTTCTCCAGTTACCTCTTGAGAATTGGTGATGGAACCGAAGAGACGATCGGTGGCGATTACGTGCGTCTTCCGGATGACATTGTTATTCCTTACACCCACACTGAAGAACCAGTGAAAAAGCTTATCGAAGATATATTCCCATCACTCCATGATAATGCCGCATCGGGATCCTACATGAGCGCACGTGCCATTCTTTCAACCAAGAATGATTATGTGGACGATCTGAATAAAAAGATGATCGACAGGTTTCCTGGCCAAGAAAAGATATATTATAGCTTTGACTCTGTCGAGGATGATGCGCGCAACAACTGCACAATTGACTATCTAAACACCATCACTCCAAATGGTCTGCCACCGCATATTTTGAAACTCAAAGTCAATTGTCCCGTTATTCTTCTCCGAAATCTCGATCCTCACAACGGGTTGTGCAATGGAACAAGATTGGTGATTAGAGCCTTCCAAGATAATGCAATCGATGCCGAGATTGTTGGTGGACAACATGCTGGAAATAGAGTGTTCATACCGAGGATCCCTCTGTCGCCCTCTGAGGACATTTCACTTCCTTTCAAGTTCAAGAGGAAACAGTTCCCGATCCGGTTGAGTTTTGCAATGACCATCAACAAAGCCCAGGGTCAAACGATTCCAAATGTTGGTATTTACCTCCCCGAGCCTGTGTTCTCGCACGGCCAGCTTTATGTTGCATTGTCAAGGGGTGTGTCAAGACAAACCACTCGGATTTTGGCCAAGCCAAATAATGACATTGACCCTACAGGAAAAAGCACAAAAAACATTGTGTACAGAGATGTCTTGGAGGGATGAAACGAGGTTATTATTTCTTCATGCCGGTATGTCTTAATCTGTTATATTACCAATTTTTTATTTACTCAAACAACAATGAGATTATATTTAGATCTTGTCTGATATTCATTGAAGGTGACCATAATATGTGCAACAAAGAATAATGGAAGGAAACGGAGACGCTCCTGTAATATCTTCAAAGGTCCAAGAAACTTCATCAAGCACCGGCAAAAAACCCTGCTAGCATCCTCGATACCTTTTGTTGTTGATCTTTATTGATGTAACTTAAATATTGATGGCTCAAATGTCCGAGTACATAATGAATCTTATTGTGAGGATTATTGCATGCTTTATTTGCTTAATCTTGTTTGTGTTATTTCGAATTTCAATTGATTAATTAGTATTGCCGTTTCGACATGTGGATTCTGTTTTATTTGTTTATTCACTTTGATAATTAGAATCATTGATATTTTGTGAGTTACTAATATTGTATTCAGTATTAGTACTTACAATCGTATTTAATATATGTTTGTGGTGTTGTAATTCTGGAATTATTAGAATGACCTTATCCATGGATTAGGCTATTCTATGATTTTGACGTCTATTATTACCACTCAAGATGTGAGCCAATAGGAAATTCCCAGGCCCCAACAACAATCAAGTTCCTGATTTCATAGCCAATTATAGATCATACGAATTATATAGGAACGATTACTCCTACGCTAAAAATAGATTATGAGTCAATGGGAACTATTCCTCCGATCTCTAAGAAAAAAGAACTACTCCTAGAACCAAGCGTTTCCTCCTAAACTATAAATAGAGTATGAGTCAAAGTAACTATTCCTCTGATCCCTAAAAAAGGAACTACTCCCGTAACCAAGCATTTCCTCTCCTCCTACACTAAAAATAGATTGGCAGGAGTATACATAAATGTCCAGAACCATCATATTCCCAAATTGATTGATCGGTTGAGTTCCGCCGCTGATGTTGTGCTAGCCGTCGGGAGATCAAATTATTGCTGCCATTTCTAGCTGACGCTTCTTTCTCAGCTGGTGTTGTGGCATCGCCTTCGTGTCATCGCATTTGTTTTCTCCTAGGTAAACCATGAACTTCTATACACTACACATGGATCAAGTTTTGCAAGTATCTGTTTTTTCTGATTATAATATACCATCATGATTAAATATGCACTACTATACATAGATTATAAATATACCATCATGATTAAACATGCACTTCTTTGAAAAAAATTAACGAAAGGTTTGTGTATGATTCATATGAGCTGTAGGATGACGGATGTTTTTGATCTCCCAGATGGCTCGCGAACAGGTAAATAATCTGTCAATAGATTTTTATTTCTCCATATATTATCATAAATTTACAAATTATAAATTGTTCTTAGGTGTGGCCGGCGTCATGATGTATGTTGGCCCGTTCGAAGTTGATTTTTGTGCCCCTAACGGTGTAAGGGAATTGGCTGTAGTAGATAGCAGCCACAACATCGTATTCCTTCGTATTTTTGGAGAATGCGCTCGCTCCTACGGCGATCAACTACTATTAGCGGAACCAAATAATACTATTCTCATGGCCCACAATATGGAAGTTGATCACGCATCAAGTAAGACTTATTTCTTATTTATCTATCTAATATATTAAATGCAAATATATAAATTTCAGATGATTTTCCAGGGTCTCTCGATAGCACGGATCACACTATTCTGACATTTGTGACAGACCCAACATCCCATCAGTATTATCTTCTACAAGGTGAAGAATCAAATATATATACTATTTTCTGATTTATTTCTATGTTATATCGCTCATGTATTTTTTTCTTATGACTTAGATGTCAAGGCGCGTGTACATGTTGACATGTCGATACGAGAGCATGTCAAAAGATTGGTGTTATTAAGGAGAGACATGTACGAGGGCGACGTCGATCCCACCGAAGAACCCCCGTCGAAGACTTCCTCGGTGAAACATTTATTTCGTTACCTGAACGAGGGTACAAAGCGAGCAACGATGGACCTGCAAGATTAGTTACGCAAGTCAAAAATAATACTCTAATAAATAAAAAGTAGAGTGCTCGATCACCATTTATAGCACTGAAGTTTTCTATTAATTCATCATATGTGTGGAAGAAAGTTTTATTTTCTCCGATTGTTATTTTATTTTAATAAATTCATAGATATAAGTTTGTGTTATTTCAAATTTCGATTGATTAATTAGTATTGTCGTTTCATTTATCATATCGACATGTGGATTCTGTTATATTTGTTTATTCACTTTAATAATTAAAATCATTGATATTTTGTGAGTTATTAATATTGTATTCAGTATTAAAACACGTGTATTACACGTGCACGTTTACTAGTAAACAACAAAGCAAAACCAATTCCACCCAGGTGATTCATTAATCATTATGATGATGTATTTATTAGTCCTAACAATATCAACTTAACCATTCTATATCATGATTCCCAACCACCTTTAATAGCGTAAGCAATCTATCACTACCATGGTGACTACCAAGGATATCATAACTAAAGATTATAGGGTTAAACCTTTTGGGTGGTAACGGAATAACCTAGCATAGCCATAGCAATAATCCTACCCATGCAACTACGAAAAATAGATCTAATGCATAGTGAAAATATTAGGACTTGTCATGAGCACCACTTGCCTTTATTTATTGTAGTTGATCATGCACTCGTCACAAGTGCATCAACGGGCACACCTCTCGCAATCTAAACGTAGCAAAAAATTCACAATACACAACAAAGGCAAAACTAATTATGCAACAATATGGATGCATGTAAATATAAATAACAAACAATCTTATTTAGTTTTCTGGTTGACAAACTAATATATGATGCATGTAAAATATTTTTATGCAACAATGATTTAATTTTGCAATAAAAACACTTGAAAAAAGGTTAAACAAGGTCCTGTAATTCTTATTTCGAAAAAAATCATAGAATCTAGATCCAAAATTCTCTTGACAGAGAATTCAATTTAAAACCGTAGGCAAGAAGATTCATCTAAAAAGGATTTATAGATCTTGAACTTTAAATAAAATAATACGAATTAGGGTTTTAATTCTAAGAAAAACTAGTTTCGGTAAAGTCAAACTTTTATTACAGATATGAGGAGATCTCAAATTTCTGAACAAAACGGTAAATTACTTGCTAATTTTGGACGTACGGTTGATTTTCTATGAATTTTGCAAGTTTATAAAATCCTCTGGAATTTTTAATTGTTTTCTGAAAAAGATTTGACCATGGTTTGGCCTTGCTGATATCAGCGTGACGCTTTTTTTTGTTTTGAAAAAGTGGTTTTGTTTAATCAGTCACAGTTTCATTAGAATTATTCCAAGCCGGTACCGACGCGCAGGCCGGGATCGCACTTATTAGCACACCACCACTCAACTCTCTACTACTTAACTGACACAGATCATGAGCAACTTTATTACAAAATCTATCCACCTTAACTAGAACCACTTGTCGATCAGGAGGCTCTTTAGTTTAAATTATTTAGTTGCAATTAAACCCACATCAGACCTATCAGATTTGTCCTTTCCGAAAGGGTACAGGATGGCAGAGCAATCAGTTTCTTTTTTCTTTTCTTTTTTTGAACAAGGGGTGGGCACATATGTGCCCTCATTTCAATAGCTCAAAAGCATAGTACATAGATGATTACAATACCCTGTTTGTTTGAATTTGCAAAGTAATTGAAAACAGGGCAAGTCATATTGCTATGAGCTAAATTCCTGCATGAAAAGGTAGGGTGCGAATCAACAGATCGCAACGCCTGATGTGCACAGTTATGAGCAATCATGTTTCAATGATAACGTCGCAATCATAATTTGTTGTAGTTAAGGCCCCATTCGAATCCGCTCAACTCCACGAAATCAGCTCCGCGTTTCCTGACTCCACGGAGCAGCTGGAGCTCGGTTTTAGCCGCTCCGCAGAATTGAACTACAGATCTTCCCACTCCGCGCTCCTAACTCCGTGGAGTCGATCCGTTCGGCACGACTCCATCCGCTCCGGGAGCCCAGTTGTTGGAGTGGAGAGGATCCGAACGGATCCTAAGTCATGTCCATTTAAGCATGCTAAGGCTTCTCGCATAGTAACAGAACTGCAGTGCGAGATTACCCCCAAGCTGAGCACAAAACTTTCCCTGCACTGTCGATTTATTTCTTCTCCATGAAAAGTCATAGCTCCATTCGGTTGCGAAAAAACACCTAATTATTTCTAGTTTCCTACTCCGTACCCTCTTAGGAAATTACGATTGATATACATTGCCTTGTAGATAAAGAAATAAGAGCACCTTTTGGTTGGAAAGGAAACCGAGAGTTACACGGATCCGGTGCACCTAGATTAACGGATCAATCATATTTGCATGCATAAAACCTACGAGAGTCACAAACCGGGTCCGTAACACAGTCACGCTAATACGGGAGAGATCCGGCCAAAGAGTTTCCGGTTTAATTCGATCCCCTGTCGTCCTCGACCGGTACATACAATACCTGCAACAATCGATCTTTCCGTCAACCCTCTCGCCCCCAAGTCATGTCGACGTCGGCGATTCTGTCCGCCCTCCGCGCCGGCGGCCGGCAGCATCTCACGGGTTCCACCGTCAGCGTGAGGTGGGCAACCGGGTGCCACGTGCTCCGGATCGACGGGTACACGCAGGTCCGGAACAGGGTACCCAACGGCACGGCGATCACGTTCTCCACGTTCCATGCCGGCGGCCATGGCTGGAGAATCGCGTGCTACCCGAACGGCGAAACGGAGGAGCACGACGGCTACATCTCTCTGTTCCTCCAACAAGTCAGCCACGGAGAGACCGGCGATGCCACGGCGACGTTCAAGTTTAGCGTGCTCGACCCGGCCGGCGGGGAGCCGTCGTGGACCGGAACCTCGCTTGGAGAACGCCGCTTCTCGAGCAGCGACGTCTGGGGGTTGAGGAACTTCTTGAGAAACGAAGATCTGAAGGAGGACGAGCACCTGAAGGACGACTGCCTGACCATCCTGTGTGAAGTCGCCGTCGACCTTGGGCTGCGTACGGACGACCACGCCGATGCTGCCGCGCCGGATCCCGAGGGAGTGGCGCCGGAGCCGCCATTCGACTTGCAAGGGAACCCACTCTGGGAAGCTATCTGGTACAGGCAAAAACCAGACGTGGCGATTCAGGTCCGTGGGGAGAAGTTGGCCGCGCATCGGTGGATTCTCGAGGCACGATCCGAGGTATTCAGGGCCGAACTCTCGCGCGCCACAGTCGTCGAGAACACCGCTGAACTACGCGTAGACGACATGGACGTCGAAGTGTTCCGGACTCTGCTCCAGTTCATGTACACGGACACGCTACCTGACATGAGTCAGCTCGAGGCGACTGCAATGGCGGAGAGGCTACAGGTCGCGGCAGACAGGTATGAGATTGAGAAGCTGAAGCTAATATGCCAGGATATGCTTGAAGAACATCGGCTTGAGCTCCGTGGTGGCCACACTAGCGTTGGCGGAGGGGCATCGTCGTTGCCCCGTCCCCGTGCTGTGGGACTCATGCATGCAGTTCCTCGCTTCTTCGGCCGGAAACCTGATGGAACTCGTCCGGGAGCACATGGCGGAGCAAATACGAGCAATTCGACGGCTTCTACCGCACCCGGTCTTTGAATCTGTTTACCACCAATCTGATTGCAGTAACTCATTTGTACTCGGTACAACACGAAAGCAGGGAGTATTACCACCAAAGTTATAAGGAAGTGCTACCTCGTATGTGGGCGAAATCGTATTTCAGATTCCAAAGGCATCAATGGGTGATACATTAGCCTGGAATTACCTTAGCTAGCACCGTCGTTTTTTGTTCCAATGATCGTTGTTTTCTTCTTTTCGTGAGATTCTCTCGGTTAATGTACGAACTATATTAGTTTTCTATGAACGGCTATTCGCCTAGTATGTGTGATCATTGCCCGTATTAACAATTGGTTGAAGAAATGTGCTGAAACCTGGAAAAATGTTGCCAACAGGCCATGGATACGAGAGATAGTTCTCCATAAAAGTCTGATTTATTGAACTCAAAAGTGTGCATCAATGCGATACCCACCCACAAGACTTTTTAGATAGGATACACACAGTATATTATAATAACAAGAAAAGGGAAAAAAAAAACATGTCGGTCATAATACATAGATTGCAGTTTTGGCTCCCGAGCTCATGTGCTTCTAGTCGGTTCGATTTTTATAAATAATAAAAAATTTCAAAAAATACTGAACAAAAATAGCAACAAACATATCCAAGTGTTCTATGTATGTGCAAATTTCTGTGATCCAATGACATTTATAGAGGCTCTGTGTAAATAACACAAAATTAGTACTCTAACAAGATATTTTCAAAACCCTATTTTGACCACTGATTTTTGTTCTTTCCACAGAGCATCTGAAATATTATTTCGACACTAAGCTTTGCACGTATGTAGAAAAATGTCATATGTTTATTGTCCTTATTAGAATGTTTAACTATTTTCTAATATTTTTGTAACCGGCCAGGAGCATATGTGCTCGGGACCTTTCGAATTTCTGCATAATACAAGTACATATAAGAGACACTAAAGTGATGGATGGCCGATCGTGACCTTCTCCTTAAATCGGTTATCCAACCGCCAAAGAGATAACTACAAACATGTCAAATAGGAACACTAGTAAATGATCTGCAAATGAGAAGAATTCTTACCATCATAAATCAAATTATTTCATATAGCCCTATCGACCATACTACGTCAACCGCTCCCATCCTAATAAGAACTATTTACTTGTGATCGATTCCGCGCAACCGGTTGCCAAATATGTCTGCAACACTGCGTGACGGGTACAAAATAAAATTCGTTTTGATGACTAACCATGTAGAACAGGAAAACTTACACTCGAAGAATACCTATTTAAACGTCTCATCATTCATAAAGAAACACTATAAATTTCTATGGTAGTAAGTATTCGCAAAGTTAATCTTGGTAAGGATGACACCACTACGAAGGTACCACGTGAAGAAAAATTGAGGGGCACCATTGTTAATGAGAATATGTCATTCTCATGTAGATTCCAACGCAACTGTCATTCTCTTCGCAAAAATTGTAGCATTGCCAACCTCTCTAGAAGAGCATTCCATCTTGCAAGACGATATCAAACTGAATCTTGCCTATACATCACACTTGGTGGAGAGGTTTCCATTACAGTAGTCATACTATCGCTCTTGTCATAGACTATTATACAGAGATGTATTTTGTTCATGGCGAGTGGTATTCCCTATCCACTTGTCCTCCTTGTCCTAGAACTTGATTTCTGGTTCATCGTTAATAATACATTATCCACATGTAAAAAGTGTTTTTTATCGCCATCTAACATTCCCAAAAGTGCTAGTCCTTGAGTTCCCAACAAACTTGGGATAACACATTTATGCCTACATACTTTATTCTTAGGATTTTTTTCATATCTCGTCGCTTGTAAGAAGTTTAAAAGGAAATTTACCAAAGAGGGGTGTGATTTTAATCTGAAGTTTTTTGGCTACCAAAACTCTACCATGAACTCTCAATGACAAGCCACACTTCATCCGGCAGATAGATACTTGTTTTTTTGTTGCCGCCTTGCTAAAAGAAACTTGATCCGAATTAATCAAATATATGTAGGAATCCTTTGAGCAATTGGAATGATATCATATAGGGTACCATGTTACTTATTACTGAATTTATGAGAAGCAATCTTCTGCTAATAGTTAATAATGTTTCTTTCAAGGTACTTAGTCTCTTCTCGAGGCGCTCATCAATGTGTTTCCATTCAGTATTTCTTAATATTTGATATCGATATTGAATCAAATACACAATTGCCACATTAGAAATTTGTCTTTCTCATAATCGAATAATTCGGCATGTTGATCGGCCACATCTTGGGCTTCCCCTGAGCAAAACAATTCACTAAGATGAAGATAATTTTAAACCATGAGAGTTACTCCAATGATGAATTATTAACGTCAAGTTATTAGCCTAAGAGATTGTGATCCATAAAACGTATCATGTCATCGAGGTATTGAAAGATAGATAGTTCATCATACACTAGGTGTAGAACTACACTCTAGATATGTCAATTTAATTTTACACACTTAATCATAACGACCAACAGATCGTTGCAATGTTGAAGAACCTGGGTGATAATGGGTTGACTAGCCTTATTCCTTTTTTGTTGGAAGTAATGACCGATGTTGTCTTTAACCTCAATGGCCACACTACCTCCAGTGACCAAAACATTGGTCCAAGCATGCAACAATTCAGAAAAATACCTTCGCTCTCAGATTCCGGTGAAGAAAATACATTTTGACATTGTCGTAGTCCTTTTTGAAGTCTGTTTTAAATATCACCCCCTCTCACCAAGGATCACCACCCCATCGAGGATTTCATCCCTTGCATAAAGGTTGTCTAAGTCGGTCAAACCACGTGGTGTGCCACCGAATTGAGTCTAATAGTGTTGATCTTTGTGAAAAAAATTGAAACTAACATTAAGGAGGCAAATTGGTATATTGTTGTATCTGTTCTATGTCACTTATCTTATGTATAAATTTATCTCACATAAACTTAATTTAAACATGTCTAGCTGTCCAACATGAAGAAAGTAAAAAAAAAGTCCCACTTAATGATATTTGGGAAGTTTTGATACAACTCAGTGAGGAAGCTATCCGCACCTGGGTCATTGTTATGGTCCATTTGAAATATGTCTTTTCTAACTACTTCCTCGGGGAAAACCATAGTAAGAAATATGTTCTCCTCCCCTTGGAGACCTAAGGGATTTCATTCATTCGGGACTCGTCAAGAGCAAAGATTACTTTCTCCAGAGCCCCAAACAAACTCTGGTAGTTTTTGTTTACATATATGCTCATGGTTGTCGGTCATACCCCTCATCTTGGTGGATAGTATGAATAAGTGTCGTACTATGCATCTCATTGTCCACATTATGAGAATATCTCGTATTGATGTGTCCTTCTAGAACGAATGGGGATTTAGCGTTGGTGTGAGTTTAATTCCTTCTCACACGCAGAGCACGTGCAACCATCCGTGTGATTGGCTTTCAAACTCAATCTCCTGCTCATACAAAGTACATATTACAGCAATATTTCAACCTCATAAATGATAGATGAAATGCTCTATTTTCTTTCTTTAAATACATACCAGATGTTCACGTTAGTACGAAACTTCCATCCTCAAAGATATTGCCGCAAAACATGGATTTTATTGTTGCACAGTCATATGGGGTGCTTGCTTATAAATACATACCAGATGTTCACGTTAGCAGGAACCAACTTCCATTGTTCTGTTCACACTTCTTCATCTCAAAAATGTATCCCTTATCATTCAGTATAGTGTATTCCACATTGCTGAGTAAAAGCACCGGTAAATAAATAGGTATCGGAGGCATCGGCAATGATAGAATTGTTGATCTTTAGACCTAGTTGCCTTATATTTTCTTTGTATTCACACCCCCTTTCTGTAACACCACGTGATGACCTGGAGTATCTAGCATTAAGATCGTGGAGTGAAACATAAGGTGAATCGAGCACACATATCTAGATCAAGTTTTCTCGATAAGGCGTACTTCCAGTTCTGAAAGTCAAGTTTGTACGTAGGAGTTTCCTTCTACAAAAGACTTGTTACAAGTAAGAGATTAGAGACATTGGAATTATGTTCGTTCCATCCATTTATTAGGTAATGACTAGATTAAACAAATATGGTCATCAGAATTTTTGATGTACATGTCGCTGATCTTTCTGGTGTGGTGAAGTACACTTTTCTTAGTTAACGGCCTAGAAAAATCAAAATGCAATTATGATTGTTGTGTATGTATGGATTTCTCCAGACTTGCTCCAGTTAGCAATTATGTTTAAACATCTTTGGAACTGGATCGGTGATGTCAAGGGAACGAGAAATTTCTTGGACGGGAAACACGCGGCTTTATTATTCTTTAGAAAGAAAGATGTGACCCCCGAATCATTAGTTTGCTTTATGTCGACTGGTGGCGTTGCGACATGTAACGTCTAGTTGGCAACCGGGGGCTCTCCTGCCATGGACTATACTGCATAATACCAGTACTTGGGAAATGGGAACCGACAGATCTCAAGAAAAAAACAATTCTGTAGGAGGTGCATCGTACAGAAGGGCCGTCGTTCTGTACCACGTCTGCAATTGGGATTGAACGTTAACGAAATCCATACTTTCGGGCTCGTAGTGCAGATTACGAGGGCCAATTACCAAAGTAATTGTGATTAGTGTTAGATAATTAGTGATTGTACGAAAATACACTATATAAGTTTTCTAGGGAGGATATGTGTACCGAAGTACCAAGCTGGCATCAGAAAATGCAAAGATCAATTACTCTTGAAAATAAAGGAGTAAGATCTGCCTTGCAAGACTCGTGTTCGGAGTATCAATGAAACGACAAAATAATTGCACACCAACCTTCGCCTGAGGGCCGAGGTGCGTGTGTGTGAGAGACTATATCTTCACGTTAATAGGCACCAAGCGGCATCGTTCCCTACACCAACAAAACTTCATTTCGGAACTCTTTCCTTGACACTACACAGCAGTGTATTGGAAGCATCGGGAACGACAGAACTGTTGATATTTGGACATTATCTCCATATTCACATTTCCCTTCGCTAATACCACGAATGTCATGGTCCCTCCTGCCATGGACATCGTCAACGCATCACGACAACACCAGGAGGCGGGAAGCGTCCCTGATTAAGTGTTGGCTCACCAGTCACCCGGCCGAGATAGGCTGGTCCGACCAAAGAAGAGGAACATGAAGATCTCCGGCCAGAATGGGCCCGCTAAGATGCAGTACTTATAGGTGGCCATGGATTCGAGGAAAAGCTATCCAAAAAGATCACCGGCAAACGGCTCTAGTTCCTTTTCCCCTTTGTCTATCTCACAATCCCATCTCTCTTCCTGTACATAGACATGTTTGTGTGTTATTCGAATTCGTGTGGATATTGCTAAACCTTAGAGAGGCCACTAAGTATAAAACAGCTTATAGGTAAGGTGCTTACATTTTTTTAGAAATGGAGGCTGTTCCCCCGGCCTCTGCATCCAAAGGATGCACACAGCCTTCTTTTTATTAATAAAAACAGGAACCACATAACCTTACAAGAAAATACATCAATCAACCGGAAGCCACCATCTAGGCAAAAAGTCGCTACACCTATAAGCTTGATGAAGGGGGTGGACCGATCAGAGCCACCGCTCTGACCTCACTCACCAACGCACAACATCTAAATCCGGTGGCCTCATCAAGCCGCCCAACAGCGCGTTGGAAGCACCAACCGGTCCAGCCAACACTCAACGCATACCACTGCACACGTTGAGAAGTCGCTGCCGCCGTCTTCCACCATCCCATCTTCAGGAGAGATCGATGCAGTAGCCTTGTATGACCCGCCGTCGGCGCCGCCACGACGCTAAACAACACCACCTTCCTGCGCACGTCCATCATCACGCTGCCATCACCGAGTATCCGCTGCACCATGTCGCCGAGACTCGCCGTTGTCGATGCGGTAGATAGAACACCGCTCCACCTTTGCTGCCTCTTCCATCCGGCGCTGCTCCACAAGCGATGCTCCCAAGAGAGAACGCGACACCGCAGCGCCGCCATCGCCCGCTCCAAAGATCTTAGGGTTTCCCACGGAGTAGCACGATTGAGGTCGACACTAGGTGCATGACGATGCCTTCAACAAGGTAACGACGTGATCACGCCGCCATCGCCCGCCAATGGCTCGGCTTTCACTGGCACCTAGGTCTCCCCACCTCGCTACCGGGGCTAGGTGACGGATCGCGAGATCCGCCAATCCAGCCACATGCCGACCACCTTCGACGGAAAAGATGACCACCACCG
The DNA here is from genome assembly GCA_012064385.1 of Puccinellia tenuiflora. NCBI lineage: Eukaryota > Viridiplantae > Streptophyta > Magnoliopsida > Poales > Poaceae > Puccinellia > Puccinellia tenuiflora. Next base: position 421,554 of record QRDG01001441.1, on the reverse strand, counting down.
TCGAGCCCTCGTGATGCGGATCCAAACCAGGGGCAAAAAAAGCATCACCGCCAGCTGATTTAGCAGTCCACCGTAGGCTGGCAAGGCCCATGCGAGCCCCACCCCAACCGCAGCTTCCTGCCAATCGCCGAGCAAGATCCGCCATCGTGCTCCGCCGCCGTTGCCCGCCCTCACCGCCGGCGAGATCGAAACAGCTGGCCGCCGCCTCCTCCGATCCGCCTGCGCCAGAGGAGAAACCGCCACCGCCGATCCGCCCGGGCTTTGCCCTGGCGATGTTGCCGGCGGCGGCGGTGGGGAGGGAGATCGAGGGGAGGACGAGGGGAGTTAGCCGGGGCACTCCGGTGTGGCGCGGTAGCGCCGCACGGGAGTGGGGGACGGGGAGGAGGTAATGGAACCCTTGAACTGAAGGTGTGTCTGTTGTCTTCCTGTAAGGTGCTTACCTGTGGCGCATCTGCCTGGCGTGCGCCACTGGTAACTTATCAGTGGCGCATCCGCCAAGGTGCGCCACTGGTAAGTGACTTACCTGTGGCGCACCAACAACCCAGTGCGCCACGGATTGGGGGCGTCCGTACTGGCCGGTTTGTTGGGCCCTTACCAGTGGCGCATGGAATACCGGTGCGCCACAGGTAAGTTGCTTACCAGTGGCGCACGGGTGGCCGGTGCGCCACAGGTAAGTTCTGTCTCGAGTGCCTACAGAACATGCCAGGTTACCTGTGGCGCATGTGTGTTGATGCGCCACAGGTAAGGGCGGTACCAGTGGCGCATGGGGGTGAGGTGCGCCACGGGTAAGGGAGGTTAGGGTTAAGTCAACGAGCCCGTCCCCGTCCCCGCTCGATCCCCTTTCTCTCCTGCTTCTCTCGTCCCCGCCGTCGAGAGCCCATCCCCGTCCCCGCCGTCGAGCCCGTCCCCGCCGTCGAGCCTGTCCCCATCCCCGCCGTCGAGCCCGTCCCCATCCCCGCCGTCGGGCCCGACGTCCCCGTCCTGCGCCGCCGCCCCTGCGCCGTCCCCGCCGTCGAGCCCGTCGTCCCCATCCCCACCGTCGAGCCCGTCCCCATCCCCGCCGTCGAGCCCGACGTCCCCGTCCCCATCCTGCGCCGCCGCCCCTGCGCCGTCCCCATTGTCGAGCCCATCCCTGCCGTCGAGCCCGTCCCCGCCATCGAGCCACTCCTCTTCTTCGGCAGCCCCGCGGTGAGCCACTACTCTTCTCCGGCAGCCCCGCGGTGAGCCACTCCTCCCCTACTCCTCCTCCAGTGGCGGGCTCCGACAGTGGGTATTCAAAGTAAAAAAATTATGAAATTTGAGCTTTGGTATTAGTCGATTTTGCAATTGCACTTTGGTATTAGAAGCAGCTCATCGGAATCAGTCGATTTTGCAATTGCACTTTGGTATTACTACAATTGTGGTCACAAGGAAATAGTAGGGTAAAAAAAATGCTTTGTGTTGAAAAAAGTAGCTCGTTGTACCTGTTTGCAGGTACCCATGAGGCCCTTGAGATTGCCGGAACGTCGATTAACTTCTGTTCCGGCAAATTTCGGGTACTCCACATGTCCTCTTTTTAGCAAAGGTCATGCCAAAATTATGAATATTGGTATGACTTCTGCTAAAAACATGACATATTTTTTATGAGTTTAAATAGACAATTTGGATTTTGCATGTTTAAGTGAATTTTAATTATAGATTTATTATATACTATTGTGTAGCGACATGTCTCGGTATACTGGTGTGCGGGAAAAAGTTAGGAGTGATGGGAGCCGCATGTATGGATGTCAGATCCATATTGATGGGATCAAGCGCTGGGTTGGCCAGTGGACATGCAAGGAGCAGGCGGCGCGTGCCTACTATTATTTTGCCATCCAGGAGTATGGGCATCGTGCATTGAAAAAGCTCAACTTCCCCGCGGATCGTCACCGTGCGGCCGATCTCGCGCCGCCAGGAATTAGACACTTCACCAAGTCTATGGAGAAGGAGCACCGCAGGGCCGAGGAGCAGATCGCATGGCGCAACGCCCGTCCCCAGGACGACCCGCTCATGAGGAGTCTCATGGAGGACCCGAATCTGCTGGCGTATCAGTAAGAGATGTTTGGGTCACAGGACGCCGGTGCGGGTCCTTCCCACGGCACCGCTCCTTCCCAGGTGAAGGAGGAGAGTTTCAGCTGGGACGAGGAGGAGGAGTTCGATATGTCAGATGACAGGTTCTGGGAGAACGTAGCCAAGTTATCAGAGGATGATGAGGCCAAAGAGGCCGAAGAGGCCGCCAAGAAGGCCAGGGGTGGCTAGCAAGATGATCGAGCACTTATCGTATTAGAGTTGATGTTTAGACTGTTTAATATAATATGCAACTTATTGTATTAGAGCTTATGTTTAGACTATTTTATGTCTAATATGATCTAAACTTAATATGTGTTTAATATATGCTTCGTATTCGAGTTTCTGATGTGTCTATGAATTGATAAAGTCGATGATTTAAACTATGCCACGGTAAAGACAAGGAGAGTGTCTACAATGCCTTGTAGTGTATACAATTGGAGTCTTTGTATTAATACATGGTCTTGTAGACACTCTTTTTTCCTTGTTTTGCATGGCAATGATATATGAGGCTTTCTATTGTTGATGTAGTGTAGTTTTGTACTGTGTTTTTGATAATGCCGATGATTAAACTGTTGTGGCACTATATGATTCAGGGTGGTGCTAGCGAACCTTGTGATATGCACAAATAAACATTTTGTGCATCCTACTTGGTTCGCTTGCTCCGTCCCTGAAATGTGTGTCCAATTTAAATATGTATATGAGGCACAAATCCGAAATCATTTTGTTTCTTCTCTCTTTTTCCGAATGCCGATGATTAAAATGTTGTGACACTAGGTGGTAAGCCCGCAGGTCTTGTGAGCCTTGTGATATGCACAAGTAAAAGTTTTGTGCATCATACTTGGCTCACCAGATCCTGCAGGTCTACTTGTGTGGCCGACCTAAGTATGAGGCGCAAATCCAAGTCATTTTTGTTTAGTTTTGTACTGTGTTTTTGATAATGCCGATGATTAAACTGTTGTGACACTATATAATTCAGGGTGGTGCTAGCGAACCTTGTGATATGCACAAATAAACATTTTGTGCATCCTACTTGGTTCACTTGCTCCGTCCCTGAAATGTGTGTCCAATTTAAATATGTATGCAAATCCGAAATCATTTTGTTTTTTCTCTCTTTTTCCGAATGCCGATGATTAAAATGTTGTGGCACTATGTGATTCAGGGAGGTGCTAGCGGACCTTGTGATATGCACAAATAAACATCTTGTGCATACTCTACTTGGTCCGCTTGCCCCGTCCCTGATCAATGTGTGTCCAATCTATGTATGAGGCACAAATCCGAAATCATTTTGTTTCTTCTCTCTTTTTCCGAATGCCGATGATTAAAATGTTGTGGCACTATGTGATTCAGGGAGGTGCTAGCGGACCTTGTGATATGCACAAATAAACATCTTGTGCATACTCTACTTGGTCCGCTTGCCCCGTCCCTGATCAATGTGTGTCCAATCTATGTATGAGGCACAAATCCGAAATCATTTTGTTTCTTCTCTCTTTTTCTGAATGTCGATGATTAAAATGTTGTGGCACTAGGTGGTAAGCCTGCAGGTCTTGTGAGCCTTGTGATATGCACAAGTAAAAGTTTTGTGCATCATACTTGGCTCACAAGATCCTGCAGGTCTACTTCTGTGTCTGACCTAAGTATGAGGCACAAATCCAAGTCATTTTTGGTTTTTTTGTAATGTGTTTTTGATAATGCCGATGATTAAAATGTTGTGGCACTATATGATTCAGGGTGGTGCTAGTGGACGATCTGCACAATAATCCAGGGTGGTGCTAGCGGACGATCCCACCAAAAAATTTAGAGTAAGAAATGTTATTTCGCTTTTCTTTGCATAGTTTATATGATGCATATATGTTATTAGCTAGATGATTTAATAGAAATTTTTCTAAGTCCAAATAATAATGCTAAGTCCCATATTAATTGACATACTGCAATCCAGTAACTGTCAAATTAGAAGCCCCCTAATGGAATGAAATATCATGTTGGAGTTATGGAGAAGATGAACAGAACAATCCTCAAGTCTGGATTGTTGGCATTTGTTGATGCCAATCAAATAGAAGAAACCATTCCCTGATGTTTCGATATCTTGGAAATGTCCATTTTAAGGTTACAATATTTTGATTCCAACGATAAAGAGAATGCCTTGTGTTGTGAGATGAAAGCGGCTTTCATCTCAGAGCACAAGGCATTCTCCTTACCATTGGAATCATATATTGTAACCTTAACGTGGGCATTTCCAAGGTATTGAAACATCAGCTTTCATCTCACAACACAAGGCATTCTCCTTACCGCTGGAATCAAATATTGTAACCTTAATGCGGGCATTTCCAAGGTATTGAAACATCAGGGAATAATTTTCTTCTATTTGATTGACATCAACAAATGCCGCCCATCCAGACTTGAGGATTGTTCTGTTCATCTTCTCCAAAACTACGACATCATATGTAATTCCATTAGGGGGCTTCTAATTTGACAGTTACTGGATTGCAGTATGTCAATTAATATGGGACTTAGCATTATTATTTGGACTTAGCAAAATTTTAGTATTACTTTTGTAGCAAAATTTTGACTTAGGTGTTTTTAGTTTTTTGTTCTCGGCGACGATGTCCATGTTGGACCAGAGGGGCGATGTGCGGGACTGGGCTCCACCGGGCTAGCACTGGGAGGTGCTACCTTCTGGGACGCGCAGCTTGGTGAGGAATCCGGGTGACGTCATCGACCCGGATCTTCTTTGGTGGCAGACGCGTGGGCCACGCTCGGTGCAGAGGGAGCCGGCCCCCGAGGAGGTGGTACGTCGCCGTATTAGGGAGGAGGACGAGCACGTCCGTCGCTACATGTATCTATTGGATAGGCAGTATAGCAATACCTGGTCGTTTCTTAAGAGGGTTCTCTATCACGTGAGCTATGACCCTGTGAGGGTTCCTTCTCTTTGGATGCGCAGCGCCGGCGGCTCAGCACCCCGCGGCTCATGAACCGGTCGAAGTTAGTTTGAGATTCATGAATGGGAGATGTATTAGTGATATTATTCGTGATGTATTAGGGTTAAATAAAAAATGGACCAAAGCTATGTAACTTGTAATATGATGATAAAGTACTTGTAATGCATTCGATGATGAACTTGCTATTTCGATGAACTTGTCTATTATACAGTACCGTGCACCTGTGTATACTGTATTATAAACTGTATAAACATAAAAAATTGGTTTCCTGGAAATACAGAAAACCTTACCAGTGGCGCATCCCTACACTACTAGTGGCGGTGCATCTAACTGGTGCGCCACGGGTAAATATTACCAGTGACGGGGTATTCGTGGCGCACCCTGATGCGCCACTGGTAGGCACATCAGGTGCGCCACTGGTAAGGTTTTTTCCACTAGTGGGCCTTACACATATCAGAGCGATTCCACCACCCTTCCTCCACTACCACAGCCTATATCTGGAGCCAATTATCAAAACCCGTCATCAGTGTCAAGTTCGGGAGGAGCAGGAAGATACTCAAGCAGATCCAGTTCCTTGTTGCGGTCGCGAATAAGCAGGATCGCAGATCGAACTCGGCGGAAAAGACGTTGGATGGCCTCGCGCACGACCTCAACACCTGGCGCCTTCGAATGGAGTCTGAGGTGGGTGAGCTCCATCAGGCGGTCGTGGCACTGCAGCACCAAGCTACGAACAAGGAAGCGGTTGTTGCCAACTCGGCAGCAGCCAACGAAGATCCGGCATTCGCTCATGTGGGTGACGCCCCTGTTGTGGCGGGAACATCTCTGCTGGGCAGACCACCGATGGGTACCGATCTCGAGCTAGGACACGGCGATCGACAACACATCCGCGGTGCAGCGACCAAAATCTCTTCGATTTCGGCGTTTGCCCCGGTCACGAGTATGATCAACTTCCAAACTACTAAAAACTTGTGTTCAGCAGTTTCATCGACTGCATTTTCTACGAGCCAAGTTTTTGCTCAAGTGGATCAAGCCAGCCCATCCTTTCAGTTTCTTGTTTTTGATGTCGACAATCCTCAGATTTGACAGACGATGGTTGGACAGTATTTTGAGATGTTCGCAATCCGTGAATCGTATTGGGTTTCTATGTAGATTCTGAATTGTGGGTTCACCATAAGTTTGGCTTCATTCTGTGAGGAAGAAGTTTCTACTCTGGATTGGGATTCTTGTCACAGCCCCGAGACCCGGCCTAATTGTGACAGCCGTCGTGCGTCTATAGACCGGAAGGTCTATAAACATACAAGGCATGCAAATGCAGTCATAGACCAGCACAATGGGTTTCAAGTAGCTCATATACATTAAAAACTACAAGATTATTTTTATATTTTCAAGAATAAATAAGTTGTCTAAATTTTTCCATCCCGCTGGTCCAGCCTACTCTCCGGATGATAACGTCTTCCGCTGCAGATTCTGATTTTAGCGTCGACCGCATCTAAAAATATAATATAGGAATGGCGAGTACGATGAGTCATACTCAGCAAACTAATCATACACTTTTCAAGCACGTTATGAAATAGACTTAGTTTTCAGAAGTTCAACATTGTGGTTAGGTAATTAGGCATTTAAAATCATGGTGCCACACATGACGGTGAGCTGCCAAACCCTAGAGTCACAAGGGTGAAGTTCCATGTTATTACGTTCTTAAGAGGGATACTCCGACATCGACAGGCTCAACTAAAACCACATGGGTTCTAGAAAGACAGAGCTCTTTGACCCGCTATGACAGTTTAAGATAAGGGTCATCCCTAACCGAGAACTCGGACAGTACCATACATGTACTGTGACTGCTACAATACTCTTCGAGCACCAAATTTTCATAAATCATTTGATTTCCATGTCCAATGTACGTGCTTAATGTCTAACTCATATCGGTGGGTTCTACGGATCCATCATTGCCTACTAACGCCAATACATATTCAGCGACAATCGCGGGGATTGCGGCGGACATTCCGAGCGGCAGGAATGAGTGGTGAGGTGTTGGCGGGGCTGAGGGCGGCCAATGAGGTCGTGGCGGCGGCAAAAAAAGGACGGAATCGGCGTGGGGGCAGCGAGGCTCGGCGGCGGGGAACTTTCAATGTGTCGGTTGGCTTCCTGCCACAACCTTTTTGTTTTTGGGTATAGGATAGGGCAGCCCCATCGGCGATGTGTATTTGCATCACCAAAGCTAAATTTGTAGGGCATGATGTAAAAATTTGCATCACCAAAAAATATATATCATCTCTTAGAGCACTTTTTTTTACTTTGGTGATGTAAAAAGAAGTTTTTAGGCACAAACCGTATTTTAAATCAGTTATTGGAGGTGCTCTTAGGCCCGGCATCACGCACTCGCGAACGGTACGGGGCATCAGGACCAAACCCAGCAAATAGATTATCGATTGCTCTTTGCAAGGACGACGGCGCTCCCAGCCACCAACCTCGTCTGGAACTCGTTCGCGCTGCTTAACTTCCGGTTTTTCTAGAGGTTGGCGATCCGAGGTCGATGTTGGACAGCGGATAAGCTAGAACGCAGAGGGCTACCAAGTCACCATACCTGCCCCCTTTACAAGCTGCAAGACGAAACACTAGAGCATCTTATGCTGCATTGCCCCTTCTCTCGAGTTGTCTGGTTCAGCATGCACGCTCAGATCATTGGGCTTGCAGCGGCTACTTCCCCCGGTGACAGCCGCCCTTCTTCCTGGTGGCCTGAAGCGGCGCAGCCATTCACGGCCTAGGAACGCCGAGAAGTGAGCACCATCTTCCATCTCATATCATGCGCAACATATGGCTCGAACGCAAAGCGCGTGTCTTCGACCGACTTGAGTGTACCACGGGTAACTTGGTCAGAATGGTTTCAGACGAGTGGAGAAGCTGGCAAGCTTGTAGACGTGGGCCTGTTAGAGGAACTGGCTGAGTATTTTTTGTCCTTTTTTCCATCGACCCCAAAGTGGGTAGTGGCTCCTGTGGAATATGGCATGTTGCCATGTAACCGTCAAACATTGTTCTCCTATTTCTTTTATAACAAGCATGTTTCATTAGACTCAAGAGGTTACATCAAGGTGATACGGTTAAATAGCCCCCACCCATTCTCTACACAACAAGGTGCACACGGTCGAAAAAAGAGTAACACAAGGATATGACATCGACAGAGAGGTAGAAACAAACTCATAAGGTAAAATACATTTCATGTGTGACAAAAGTGGAGCCGTATGGTGAAGGAGAGGTCCAATGTGCAGTTTATGCTGCCATCCCTGGTGAGTAAAAATATATTTCACCACACGCTCCAACAACGAGCGTACCTCCAAAAACAGGTCCTAGTATTCCGGTCGCTAAAGAGTAGACCACTCTGAGAGATAGTGAGCACAACGGAATATGACCTGCAGAGGAGAAGAAATCTCAGCTTCAAACACTCTATCATTTCTGCATAGCCATAACGACTTTAATAAAGCGATCGCTCCTACCCATATGTGCTTTCTATTCCTGTGATCTATGTCGAACAACCAGTTGTCGAATATATTGGCAACAGAGTTTGGTGAATACAGGTTCGAAACACTTAGATGGGTGACCATATAGAGCGTGCAAATTGGCATTCGAATAATAATTGTTTTATACTTTCATCGTGATGACAGAAACAACACTTTTTACTTCCTACGAGTTCAATGACACGCACACGTCTTGTGAGTTCTCGAAAATATTTTCTCATAGGAGTAAATAAAACTAAAACATGAGACCTTTTCCTCAGCTCACTTGAAGCAAGAAACAAATACCTAAAAATATTTTTAGTGGTACATTAACTCATGAACATAAAGTAGTAAAATAAATTCCATGCATGACTTGTGTTAGATTCTTAATAAAATGAAACAGACACATAATAATAGCACAACAACCTTCACTTGGGGTGGGGTTGGGGGTGGGGGGCTTGCTCCTATATACATATTACATCTTGATCACGTTAATAGGCACCAAGCTCCACTGTTACATTCACACTCAAAATTTATCTCAAATCTCTTTCCTTTGACATGTCTGTACAATGTATTTCACTGTTGAGGAAAACTGGGTAAAATAAATAGAGAATTGGATGCATCAGCAATGATAGAATTTTTTATCTTTAGACCTACACTATAGGATTCATAATAAATGCCTACGACCCCGAACCGTCAGCACAACAACAAAAGCCGTTAGCATAGGTGTATGCCGACGGTTGTCGTTGGTATAGGGCCGTCGGCATAGGCATGGAAGGCCATCAGCATACGAAAACCGTTAGCAGATAGGCGCGTGCTAACTGTTGTTTCTAGCCGCCGGCAAACGAATCCCTCAGCAAGGGAAGCTAAGGCTTTGTGGTTTGGGCTCGATCCATCCAACAACTTAAGCCGCCAGCTTTGGATTGAGAGGGTTGGCCATTGGGTAAAATCAAGGGCGTGTAGCCCGACCCAACCTTGATGAGACCCCATAGACAGATTGAGAAACGGCAGTTCACGAGGAGGTGGGAGATTGACTCCGTGACTATTTTGCAAAGAGGACATAATCCACAGTTCGGCCAACCTCTTCTATTTAACTGGTCGGCAAAACCTATTTTGAAGGGAAACCCAAGCGAAGAATTGACCTTTGGAGGGCCCAAATCTTCCACACCAACCGCTTCATGTTGATGGACGTGGCACCATGAAATTGCGCCTTGTATGCCGCCACCGCCGAATATTGCCCATTTTCCAAAACCCGATAGAGGCATCTATTACATGTACCTATTTGCGTCACTGTAATTGTGTTTGTTTTGTCTATAGCTGCAATGCATAGATTAATCAAATATGGTCAATCGAGTTTTCCCTGTCTAGAATCTTTCTAGAAATCCAGATTTCTTAGCTAACGACCAGATAAATATCAGATAAGCAGTTACCATAAACATGTATGCACATGTTGCTTCAGACTTGTCTCAGTTAGCAATTACGTTTAAAGACCTTCGGAATTGATTGGCAATGAAATGCGGATGACGATAAACATTGGGTATTTACTAGAATGGAAATCCTAAGTTTGATAGTCCACTCTATATCGGAAATCCATTTCGGATAGTGGGTGCAGATGCACCCACTGACCAAAAAACAAATTTTCAAATGTCAAAAAATTCAAAATAAATTTTTTGCATATACTTCAAGACATTTTGTGCCAGCACAAAAAAATTCGTGGTGAAAAGACATTTTTTGTGAGCTGTGCAAAAAAGACAAATTCGGGCAATACAAAATGACTTTGTACGGGACATGTTTTTGTCTTTTTTGCATAGATCACAAAAAGTGTCTTTTCACCGCGAAACTTTTTGTGCTAACACAAAATTTCTTGATGTATATCCGAATTTTTTTTAGAATTTTTTGACATTCTGAAAAAAATTAAATTTTTTTTACACAACGGGTGCAGATGCACCCGTGACCCGAAACGCCGCCTCCACTCTATATCGACAAGTTTTTGTTTCTCATGTGTACATAAAAGCCATATATATTTTGTCCTTCTATCACCAAAAACGATAATGATAATCACGTGGCCAGACACTCACACATGTGATAGCTCAGTCAGCAACAATAAAATAAAAATAAATAATATTCGAACTAGAAGCATGTCTTTCAAATCTTTACCAAGCTATACACACAATCAAATGTGAAATGCAATTGGGCCCAACAGCTTCAATTCATATAGATAGCGTTGTATGGGCACTGTACTTTTTGGGTGGGGGGAGGGGGGGGGGGGGTTGGCATTGTGTGTATATGTTGCTCCATGTTCGCTGATGCTCGTTTCAAAGAAAAGAAAAAATGGTTGGTTCAAAAAAAAAAATGGTCGCTGATGAGAAACAGAGGAGCTATATTGTAATTAAATGACATATTCTAATTTACTATTCACCATTGTCGACGGTACTATTATGCTCGGTATCTCACGAGGACTTTGTGAATTATGCTTATATTCTGTAGTTGTAATTTATATTTCCATTTTCAATGAAACTGCTAGATTATGAACTAGATTATGAACAGATCACATCAAAAAATCCTACACACGTGACCGAGTGAAAATTCCGGTACAAATCAACAATAACCGATGGAAGTTCATAAGTTTCTGAGAGATAATCATTGTGTAGACGTGTATGCATCGGTTGCTTCAGATTGTTTTCTAAACACTATGAACTACTAAACAAGCACCGGTTTCGGATTTTTAGATAAAGAATATATATTAATATCGCGAAGATAGCAATTACATTCAGTCTCTGCAACAACGGCAAGCTCAAAAAGCCTGGCGGATGCACACAACCAAAAAGAAAAATAAAAAAGAGAGAAAGAAAAAAGAAAAGTCCCGTTACAGAGTTCAGTCCTTGCAGCAACAACACAACCACCACCAAAACAACACCTGAAGTCAAGCACTCCAAAAGCGACGCCTCCAAGAAGGGAACAGTGCACCAGCGCCGTCGTCGCTCGATCAAAGATCTCGGGTCTTCACCTTGGAGATAATCCCCGCTCTCAAAACAATGCCTTCAACAAGGTCATTGTCAGGCACAACCAATTAAGGCCAGACCTTAGATTTTCACCCTGAAAGGTAAGATTTTGAACTTCACTTGTGTTGTCGCCCCCACTTACATACCACTGCTGCAACTCATGAGACTCCAAGCAAGTTCCTCGTTGCGACAGCTCCAATCACCATTACTAGTCTTCCGATCCCGGCTTTCATGACATTCACCGCTTTTGACATCATCATGGATTTGCCCATGATGGCAACCGAAGCAGAGCTTCACGCCGGTCACTCCGGCGCGACCGAATCCCACCCGATCCAGCAGTCTACGGGCATAAACGTCCATGTGAGATTGCTAGCGGAGCCTTCCGGAACCCGACACTCCGGCCAGATCGAGGAGGACATGCATCAGGCAGATCTTCGTCCTTGCACGAGTTGGAACCCTAGGACCGCCACCATTATTTGAGCACACCGGCAGGCCCCCACGCCGCCGGTTGGAGCAGCAAAGGAGACGGCCGAATCAAGGCAGCTGGCCGATCCAGATCGGACCGAAAGGTCCAGATCCAAGACCTGCCGGCCGGCACCACCAGGAGGGTCCATAAGGAGCCTCACTTCTGCCTCCAACTCGCAGCCCCGGTGAGCCACGGTCCGCCGCCCATCTGGATCGGCAAGCAGCCGCCGGAACTGGCCAAAGCCAAGTACACAGCCACCACCGCCACCCATCAGGAGCCGCCGCGTGCCGCCGCACGGCCAGGAAGCCTCCCTGGCCGCCGTGCGCAGCGCCCTGCCCGAGGCGCCCTAGTCGCGTCCGGGAGCCACCACCACGACCTCCTGCCCTAAGCACCTATGGTGCCGGGCGCCGCCGCCACCGCGGCCAAGCCCGACGGCAACGGCGGCAAACTTCGCTGATCGAGAGGAAGGAGTGGGCGGCGTTGGATTGGTTCCCCCTGGCGTCGCCCTAGGGTGGCGGCGCGAGGGGGTCGCGAGAGGGGTTTTTTTCCTAATCCACCGGTTTCGGATAGAAGATATGAATCAAAAGTTCGGCTGTTCGCCTGTTCTTTCTCATCTATGAACACTTCGCTGCTAAAGATTCTGTACGAATGAACTCTCGGGTACTGCTCTATGGACAAACGGAAGTTTTCAGTGACCAATTCAGCATTTCCTAGCTGTAACAAGCTTTGGGTATCAGCAATAATATAGAACGTAACACTCGGTACAACGTTATGCTAATGGACGATAATTGAGTCGAACAGTCAACTGATCGACTTGTCAAATCTCAGAAGACAACAAGAAAGTAAAAGAGGTTACAAAGATGCCTAACACTACCAGCAACTTGACTTTATCTGAAGCCATGTCTACAAATTGAGCTTTCTTACGTACTGCAATCGGTACTCCAAATCCTCCAACTCTTTCCAGATATCATAGCGAAAACTTTATCTCACCTTGCGTATTTTGTTTTATGAAAATTATCACCATGTGCATTGAATCAGACTCGATCAAGCCTTGTCGCATGTCAGAACAGAACAGCTATACTGCTGAAAGTTCTTGTCTAAAATGTTCAGACTTATTAGAGAGTCATCTTTGCGTCTCGACAGGTGCGGCCGGCCATGTCGCGCTGCGATTGGCAAGCGAGCATGAGAGGACGGATAGAGCGAGAGACGTGCCCAATTCGAACACACAAGATTAGATTTTCAGAAAGCATCATGCACTGATGCACGGAAGCAAAGCATAGGCCTCATCATCTGCCCGACAAATAATATTCTTGTACTCCCATGTCAAACGAAACCCACACTAATCGTGCGCATTGCGAACTAAGATGTCACTATCCTTTCATCTCTTTTGGCATCTGGAAACAGGAGGAGCTTCCTTTGGAGCCATCTATGGTTGGCTCCCGTTGTGGCCAAAACTATGTCCAAGGAATAAACATGTCAACACATGCACTTGACGAGATATTTTCTTCTGACGATTTGCAATCCTAAGTGGGCATAATAGCTTCAAATTGCGACTGCCGGAGACGGGAGACCACCCTTTGATTCTCGTGAAAGAGAAAAGATAAACCACTTTGAATGAAAGAAAGCATTTTCCGCCCTCTCGACCCTGCCATGGGTCGTTCATTGATCTTGCATGCGGTAGGAGTAGTAAGCAAAGTGGCAGACAAGGGTAGCCATCACCGGGAACTCCCAACAGAAAAGGCAGTTGCTTGTTGGACTTGGAGATGGAACTAATCGCATTCGCATGTGATTCCAATTAGGAAGACTACTGCTCATTGATCACATGGGCAGCTTCTAATTGTCTCATCTGGCTGGGGGGGGGGGGGAGAAGAGGAAGTTTTACTTCTACCATTAAGCTGATGGGAAAACTTCTGCACAGATAGGATCTCTGTCTGTCACATTCAGTTTGAAGTTAAAGGGATAAGGTCAAAACAATAAAACTGAACTACAACCCAGGTTGGTTGCTACAAGTACAAGACTGAGGGCTACTGTCATAATGAAGTGACAGCACCACAGCACCTCTATTTAACAGGGCAAACTATGTGTTCCTGATTGCTCACTTGTCACAATGGCTACCTTCTAGCTGTCAAATCATGTTGACGATTTGTGATATGTTGCCGTCTCCATTAAGGAAGGAACAGCTGCACAATTAGGATTTCCCATGATCTTGTTCAGATTATTAATGGACCTCGTCAGGGTTCAGGACACACAGGTCAACACAACAGCTGAGGTGTGGCATAGATCTAGAGTTCATGATTTAAGAACTAGCTATTCCATACCTAAAAAACATGATTACAGCACTTGTAGTACTACCAATCGAAGCTAAAATCATTTATATATGTGTGCTTTTTGCAGGACAAGACAAGTAGAAGTAAAGGATGATTTTGCAATAGCAGGACAAGATGCCAATGGGGCCCTAGTCGATTGTGCTCGAGAAATGCATGTAGATCTTCAAATCGCACCGAAAGCGACGCATGTTGGAACTGCCCCCTGCAGATATGGCTAACTGTGTGGAAGGAAGCCAGGTGCCTCTCCTTTTCTATCAAGTTGACTCAGGATAAGTGTAAAGAGGCTCCCTAGCTATCTTGCCCCAATGCTAACGTCATCTCACACTTTCACAAAAGGATAGGAAGCAGAGAGTGCAAGAACTCAGTTACAGAATGCCACCTAAAAGGTCCAGCTGGTCCTCTATTTATCAGTGCACTTGTGCCAACGAAGTTTCCCCCTGTTGAGAAATAATGGTTAAAGATTTTATGCCCGTTAACCCGTGGCTGACCACAGCATTGTTCATAATTGTACAATTCCAACATTAGAGCATCTCCACCGGAGCCCCTCATAGCCCTCCTGATCGGTCCAAATGGGGTCCGAACACCAAAACGCCCTCCAGCGACGCCCCCATTGGTCTGGATGGCTCAAAAAACTGTCCAGAAACCCCTTATCCGCCTCCAATCTTCGGGGCTGGCTCGGGGGTGTCAGATAAGCCCGCCAAGTAGGACTCCGACAGGCAAGCACCACGTGTCAGCGACCCGGCCATTTGCCAATTTCTCGTTATTGTGTCCAATATTTCTCTCACCTCATCGAATAATGTCGCCCCCGCCCCATTTCGTCGCCGACCATCCATCGGGATTCCCTAGTGACCAGTCAGGCCGACCCGATGCTGCAACCGGCGTCATTTGCCATTTTCCCGCTCCGGCTGACAGTTGAGACTGCCTCGCTCCTGCCCCGCACACTCCTACCCCGCACATAAGGTGTTCGGCCATTTGACCGAATAGGTAATCTTCTTATAAATTTTAGCCTAGGTAAATTTGATGGAATGTTTTGTAGTTTGATTTCCTTATATACTATGCATAGAGATGATAAGTTCAGGTTCCACCAAATGATGCAAGAGGACTCCGATGTCGCAAGCCATGATAAGGAGCACTAGAGGATCCTTGTTTGTCTTACAGCTTTGCAAACGGAGTTGAATGCCCCTCACTGAAGTGGAGGTTCGAAGCATAGTAGAGGCGATATGGATCGTGATGTTATTCATTGACTATGTTTCAGCGACCCAACACATGATCCGATTCAATTTTGGTGGCGCTTTAGGATAAAAAAATGTGTTCATGCGTCTTGTCTATGCTGTGGGGGAGTATGATGACAACTTGTGAGGCAATATTGCACCAGACCAATTACTTTCTCGTCTATTGATATGCGGTGTCTTGCATATGGAGTTGTTTCAGATACACGAGGCGACTACTTTCGTATGGGTGAGTCTACATGCATTGAAGCCATGTATAGATTTTGTGCATCAATGTTTGGGCCGACCTATTTCAGAGCGTCAACTACAGCAGACACAACTCGAATCATGGCACAAGGTGCCGCGAAAGGATTTTATGTAATACTTGGAAGCATCGATTGCATGCATTAGGAATGAATCTTTCATTCCCTTGGCAAGTGTACAGTGTCATACTTGAAAATCTGACAGGGATTTGGCAATCAACAATGACATTAACGGTTTGCAACACTCTCTAGTGTTTACGATACTTGTTGAAGGACAAACTCCAAAATTTAACTATAAGATCAATGGCTACAATACACCAAGGGTTACTACCTAGACAATGAAATATATCCTCGTTGGTTTATATTTATGAAGACAATCGCCAGGTAACAAAAAATCTTATGTTGCTACAGAACAAGAGAGTTGTAAGAAGGATGTGAAGCGGGAATTTGATATGCGCCAAGATCGTTCTCGGTTGTCAGGTAACCTGCTAAAACATGGTCTCTAGATCAAACGTGAGATGTCATGAATGATTGTGTTATCATGCACATCATGATTCTGAAGAGTGAGCGCGATGAAGTTCTAGTGTTTTATTAGTAGTGGGAATATTAGGTCCCTCTGGGCAAGTCCTGTCAGGGCGTCCCAGCCGAGTTTTATCAAATTTTTGTCATGTATGAGAAAATTCATGACAAATTGAAAGTGTTCATCGGCAACTCCAAGATGATCTAGTTGAGCATTTATGGATGCTTAAATAAAACTAATAATTTGAGTGTCATGTTGAATGGTTGTATTTTATAGAACTTCCCGAATTTTAATTTTAATTTGAATTTTTGTATTAACTATATTATTTATATGTTTAAATTCTCGTTAAACTAATTTATGTGTTAAAAGTTACTATGCAATATAGTTGAATTACTTAGATATAAATATGAACATATTGATGTGAAAATAACCCAAAAAATAACTAGGGCCGATTGATTGGGGGTAGCTTGTCCCATAGGTCTGGACATGTGTCTGGTCAGTGGCGGACAATATTTTGGGGTGTGATGGACATATTAACGGGGGCGCTCGTGAAGATTCTCTTATTACCACTTCAGGGTTTAACAAAACAAGATGAATGTATCAAACAAGGTTGTTGGTGTGGCTCCTTTTCCCCCCTTCCTTTCTCTCTCCTAAACCCCGGTTCTAAGAGCTCCTCTGCCACCACCGGCCCCTCTCCTCCGGCGACTTTGTCGGCGGAGTGGGAAGGGGAGGGGGGCCGGCCCTCCTCTGTGAATAGTAGTACTAGGTTTGTTTCCCAGAGTGTTTCCCATGTGGAGTATGGCGTTATGCCTTTTTCTTCGCCCCGTGCTTGAAGTGGTGGCTCCCGAGCGGCGACCACGACCTGGTGAAGCTGCGTTCCAGTGAAGATCCGTGGTGGATCTGCTGGTTTCATGGCGGATCTACAAGCAGTTGCTTGAATAAGCTCGAAGAAGTGCGCTCCGCTGCAGATCCAGTGAGTTCTCTTTCTTTCCCTTGCTGGCGAGGTGCTGGAGAGGGAGAGGAGAAGATGCTGTGTTCTCTGCTGCTGGCAACTTGCTCGTTTTGGTGCACATCCTCGTCGGCCTTGGATGCGGAGCTACGCCGCTCGTCACGCTGTGACGATAGATGGGTGGTCTCCGCCGCGCCGACGACTCTTCTGGACGAAGGGCGGCTCTCGATGGTGAAGCTTCGGGCTCACCATCTTCTTCAACCTCCAGGCGTCATGCCATTGCGGAGGCCCCGTTGCTTGGCGGCCGTGCTTTGCCACGGCGTACTCGTCGTCCCAAGTGGTCATATCCCCGGCGATGGCGAGGTCGATGCCATGCGACTCTCTGGACCTGATTGCGTTCCCCAATCTTCGACGGAGGTCCTAGCTACAAATGTTCAGGGCCATGGTTGTAATTTTCTTTTCTTTCTGGGCCTTGATGTAATTCCGGATGTATCCCTTACTATGTTTTAATGCAGTGTCGGTCTTTTATGTTCAAAAAAAAAAGTTGTTGGCTTGATCTTCTTGGGACTCTTCAAAATTAACAACTTCTTTACCTTCGTCAATAACAACTTCTGGCCCCTTGCGGTGAATTTCCCAATGTGTGCTACCTTCAATAAAAGCCTTAGTAACCACATATAACTGCAATGTCCCACTCGACAAGTATTGATCTAGACCTAGATCTCGCTTCGGGGGAGGAGAGGCTCGGGATACAGATGATTGAGGTGAGATGGGCTTGTTAGAGGGAGGCTAGGACAGGAAGCGGATCAGGGCTCAATGGCCGCACCTAGGGCAGCAACCACACTCTTTGCGGCTGGCCACAGTTTTCATGTGCATAAAAGACTGTTGTGTCTTGAGGATGCAGTTTTAGCACGAGAGCTCATATGCTACTGGCTGAGTAAAAAACTTAAAAAGTAGTAAAAATGTCAAAAAAATCTGAAAAAAAGCGGCACCTAACATATGCAAGTTTCGCATATACATGTACATATTCTTGATGAACAAAATCAGTAATCTAACAATAATTTTAGATCGCATATTAGGCACTGATTTTTTTATTGCACAGAGCATTCCGTATGTCATTTCATCATGAAACTTTGCATATATATGTAAAACTTTCATACGCATGTTGCCATCTTTTAAAAAAATGATATGTTTTACTTTATTTAATTTCGTAACTGAGCAGGAGCATATGAGCTCGGGAGTCATTGTGAATTCCGGCTATGTGTATCGCCATGTTTGTTGTTTGTATAGACAATATGGAGAGAGGATTTGGTGCACCCGGGCACCAGTGCTCCCGGGATACAAAATTTTTTGAAATTTGTACTTTTGAGTTTAAAAAAAATCCAAAAAAAATATACGCGAATGCATACACATATATTATATATTTCTGCAAAGTTTTGGTGAAAAATATGTTCTATTTTGGAGCATAGAAAAAAACAAATTTATTGGCGTAGAAAACTCTTTTTTTGGACGAAATTTTGTCTTTTTTCTGGGGCAAAAAATACAATGTATTTTTTTACGAAATTTGCAGCGTCCATTCTAGATGTATGTATGTACCTGTATATTTTTTCGTTGAATTTTTGGAGACCTAGAAATGCAATTTTGAAAAGCGAGATCACTGGTGCCCATGTGCAAACAACACTTTCCGGACAATATGCTACTTGTCAGCGCTTAACTTATAGTGGTGGGAGAATACATGGGACCGTCGGATGCAGCCATACGGAGATCTGGCGGTAAACAAAGTGGTTGGAAGTATTTCTTCCTGGCAACTCAATAATAGACGGTGATCTTAAGTTGGAGCTGTTACTGTTAGTGTTCATATCAGTTATATAGCTCTAGTGCGAGTAGAAAATGACCGCACGTACGTACGTCTATTCCAGAGCAAGCTAGCTGCCAGTTTTTTTTATCAAAGGTGAACACTAATGACTTATGAGAACTAATGGAGAAATCAAAAAAGGAGTGTCAAAGGTACAATAACATCGATCACATCACATCACATCCAATTAGTCACCATGTTTAATTAGCATAAACATTAATAGTATACTGGTTTTGATCCATGCATTGTTGGCGACATATGCAACTCGAGCAGGGTGCGTTTCTATCTAGCTAGCTAGCTGATGTCAGTTGCGTGGTACTTGTGCTAATTGCTTCGGGAGAGATCATTGCATGCCCATGGCTTCTTCGATCTCCTCTGGAATCGCGAGAGCTAAGCCCAATCATTTCAAAGTTGCCCGAAGGTTGGATCGGAAGTTGTCCTGATTAGACAGCTGCTGTCTGAAACCGTGATCAAGGCCATCCAGAAGATCGATGGAACCAGATGACGATGATGATATGTAGATCGATCACCCCATGCGCCACTAGTCAAGCGACACCTACCCAACCTTGTCGAGGAAACTCCACACCAAAGTGCACGCGATTCTCCGATCTCTCGATAACAAGTAAAAAAACAGAGCTACAGTGACGACTCGATCGATCACCAAGACACTACAAGGGTTATCAGCCTAGCAATAGTATGAACCTATATAGCCTATATATAGCTAGATACCTGGCTAGGGAGGGAGCCCAGTTAGGCATGGCGGGAACAGGAGAAGCTGACGTGAGCCGGCGCACTGCTCCTCCGCGAGACATGGGCCAGACCGGCCGATCCTGATGGGAAAGCAAGGGGAGAAGAGACGCTTGCAAGTGGAGGTGGAGGTGGAGGTGGAGGAGAGAGACCATTGGAGTTGTATAGCTCCTGACTGACTGGATTCCTCATCACAACACAAAAGCCTCCGTTAGCTAGCTTGCCCCGCGCGCCTGAATGATCGATCCCCCGGCCACCCCCTATAAAGCACAGACTGCGAGCCCAGCCCCGGAAGTATAGCTAGTTGCGGCATCAACCAACCAACCCTGCACGCTGGGTCAGTCGGGAAGACTGAAGAGCTAGCAAGGGAAACGCTTCTGGCTAGTTGCGGCCGGCATGCAAGATCGGGAGGACATCGAGCAGGAGGGCGGCGCAGTGGCGTGGCTCAACCTCACGCTAGGCGTCAGCGGCTCGCCACCGGCGGCCGGGCCGGACTCCTCGTCGTCCTCGGACGTCGAGCAGACGCCTCCTTCTCCGGCTGCCACGGCGCCGCCCCCACCGCCGCCGCCGCACAAGGTGTTCTCGTGTAACTTCTGCATGCGGAAGTTCTACAGCTCGCAGGCGCTGGGCGGGCACCAGAACGCGCACAAGCGGGAGCGCAGCGCGGCCAAGCGGTCGTCCACGCTCTCCTACCACCAGCACCACCAGAGGATGGTGGCCATGGCCTCCGGCGTGCCGCTCGAGGCGCACGCCGCGATCGTGCGCGCCGCGCTGCGGGCCAACCCGGCGATCCACAAGCCGGTCTCGAGGGATGCCACGGCGCCGAGGCTCCGCGACGGTGGCGTCGTTGGCCCGTGGCCGCAGCTCGTCTACGAGGAGGCGCTTGGCTCGGCCTCGGCGTCGTGGCCGGGGAGCTTCAGGATGAGGACGCAGTCGGAGCCTCCTACGGCAGAGCAGCACCAGCAGCCGCCGTCGGAGCAAAGTATGAAGATGGACTTGAGCCTCAGGCTCTGAAATCCTCGTCTGTGATGATAGATTGTGATCATAGACGAGTAGAGCTAGGTGGTAGTACTTTTGTAAATTAATTTGACCAGTATAAATAGTAATTTTTGAGTGTTCATTTATCGAGTTTGTGCTAGCTAGTTTCCAAATTATGATTCGAGGAACAAATGGCTTGTCAGCACAGCCCGCACGCATCATGCATCTTCACTTTTCAGACATTATTAAGGCATGCGAATTCTGATTTGCCTGATGCACCCACTAACCAAAAATCGTATTTTAAAATGTCAATAAATTCCAGACAGAAAAATTGAGTGTGTAAAAATGATATTTTTGTGTTCCAACCCAAAATTCCAACATCTATGTTTGCACACAAAGTTTCATGAAAACAAATATGGCATGTGTAAAAAAGACAATTTCTTGTGCTCCGAAATAAGTTTTCACAAGACAACTTTTTTTATTTTTTACACAAGACATAAAAATGTCTTTTTCGTGAAACTTTGTGTACGAACATAAAATGTTCACATGTACACCCAAAAAAACCCACATATTTTGGCAATTTTAAAATACATTTAAAATGCACATTCCATAACAGGTGCACCTAAACCTATTAGCCAAAGCACTGTGTCCGGATCGGTAATCACTTTTAGAAGTATCTATTTAGGTGATTTTTTGAGTTATAAGCCAAAATAAGCCCAAAGAAAAAGGCCCTAAGTGGTACTTTCATTGTATAAATATACTTATAAAGATATCTAGTTTGTTCATTCATTAAGTCTAGGTACACATATTTAACTAAAAGTCATGGGATGCAGTCAAACCCCATCTAAAGACATCCTTATTTTCAAACACTTCAATATCCATCAACCGTTGAACTAAATGAAGCCATCTCAACCATTTGTTATTGGTTAGAGTCCTTCTAAAAGCAATATTTAGAGGGGCCTATGATATAACACTTGTCACTAAAAATTTGTTTTGTTTGTACAATATTGTATAGTGATGGATAATGGTGTGAGAGAGGTGAGTCTCCGAACCAAGTGTCCTCCCGGAACTTAGTGCTCTACACATTACCTACTTCAAAAGACCCTCTAGTAAGGAAGTCATTCTTAACACTAATTAAACCTTTCCAAAATGAAGAAGTCATTTTTTTTTTCTTTTACGTGGGATGATGTTTTAGAGTGAAGGTATTTGCTCTGAAGTACCTCTTGCCACACTCCTTTATCATTTAAAAGTTTAAACAATCACCTATTGATTAAAGATTTATTTTTTATGTCTAATACCGCCACTCCTAGACCGCCTTGATCGTGTGGAATGCACTTCCTTTTATGACCATCACTCTATCAGAAGAAACGTGATCTAAAAAGTCTACTTTTCTTGTACCTATTTAGGTTTTCCAAGAATGAAAGCATGAACATTGACAAGCTAGTAAGCACCCTATTAACTAGAACCGGACAGTCTCAGTACGATAATAATTTACCCGTCCAACATGCCAACTTTGAAAAAAAATGGACTTCCATAGGTTTTCAGTCGCCATCATCGAGTTTTGTAAAGTGAATAGGAACTCCCAAATATCTGAAAGGCAGACATTTTGATCGACAACCAAACAATAATTTGTATTGTTCTTCTAATTATTTTGCTTACCCAAAGTAGAAGATTTCACGCTTGTGAAAGTTAATCTTCAAACCAGATGGTTGCTTAGAGATACAAAGAATTAATTTCATGTTTAAATGTTTCTCAAGAAATTCGCCACAACACACTTCTTGATCTACGATGTTTAAATTCCGTCCTGGATCGCAACAATTTTGGTGAAACTCGCTCAAGCCCAAAAAATGGTGACAGAGTTCTCAAACCATCATGGATTAGTGATATTTTGTTGTCCTGCCCAAATTTAGGGACCATGCACCCTTTCACTTTGTTCCTTGCAGATATTTTACTAGCCCCGCCCAAAATTACCTTCCCGCAGCCCTTTTTCCTTAGTCCAAAGAAAATTTTGATCCCTCTATTTATTAGCGAAATTTTCTAGCGGCTTGCCCAAATCTAGATGCCCACGCCTCTTTTTTCATACTTTCACAATTATTCATTGCTTTGAACATTCTAATATGTTCCCCATTAATTCTTATGTATCTGATGTCTACTACTTTGCCTTTTGCCATTTATATTCTTGAGATTTATATATATTGACTATGTTCCTTTTCTCATATATGTCTTGTTTAATTTATGTTCCTTTTCTCATATATGTCTTGTTTAATTTATGCATACTAAAATTGTACTTCTCTTTCTCTGTTTTGAGGTACAGGCTTCACCCAAAGAAGAAGTTGAACAAAGAAAACAGGAGCATTGGAAGTTATATGTTTTTTTCAGCAAAGGGTCTATTTCCTATGGCGTCTCAACTATTACATAATGTGTTTATACACAACTAAACCTTTGCATAGAGCTATCACTTTAATAGAAGATAATGCGAGAGAATATAGTGTGATAGAAGATAGTGTTGAGCAAGATATTTCGATGCATCATTTGCATTTTCAGCATCTTTGAGAATTGTTTTTGCCATATGGCCAGTTCGAGAATATTTCTACCATAGAACAATCATTGTAATAGTTGGGTTAAATGTGTTTTGTGTACTGTTCTGGAAACTGTGGATTGATATTTCCTATAATTTGGGCCAAATGAATAAAATGTGACGTTTGCAATGTGAAATGTGAAGTGACGATATGATAATATGATGTGGCAATACGATATCTGACATGGAGTCAACCTTACTGAAGAGTTGGACCCAGCTAACTCGCCACTCGTCAATGAGCAGTAGAGTTTTTTTTTTTTTTTACCATGAGTTCATTCAGCTGCCGATAATCAACGCAAAAAAAAGGTCAATGGACATCTTTTTACGCACTAGAAGAAGTGGAGATGCGACTAGGGTGGTACTGTGCCGAATAATGCCGCTGCAGAGCATATCGTACCAATCTTTTCCCAAAATCATGTCATAACAACCCAATTCAAGGACATTGACTGTATGCTTAAATGTGTGTCCTTGGACTGACCATTGAAAGTCAGGTACACTGAATAGAAGTACCATCTGCCATTGTGAAAGTAACCGGTTGCATGGAGCCAGTATTGCAATGCAAGGTGGTCGCTAAAGTCTCACTCATAAATGAAGAGGCACTTCCTGAGTCCAGAAGAAACAAAATCTGGTGTTTGCCTACTGCACCTGGTACTGGTAGTCTGATTGTGTCTTCTGGCTGACTACCCTGTTCGCCTGACATAGCTGGGGTCAAGGCAGCATTCAGCATCAGAACCTCTGCGCTAGAATCAGTATCACTTGCATTTTGCCCAAAAACTTCACTGTCGGGCAGGACATCCATCAACTCTTCAATAACATACAAAGGAACCTGATCTGGACATTTGTGAATCTTGCTCCACTTGTCAGTTGTCACCACGGATAAAACAAGAACCCTTTGGTCGACCATAAGACTTGAGAGAATCCAGCTTTTCTTCCCATTTTTCTGCATCTGTTTTCTTGCCTTCATCGGGTTTGCTGAAAGTACGAGCCTCTGTGTACACGATCAGAGCGAGCAGAGACCTTGGCATACTCCTTGTGATCAGCTCGAGAAGCATGTTTGGGCATCGCTTCTATTTCTTCTTCCTGCAACAAGGCCAACAGACTAGCAGTATCAAGATCGTCTGGGCGATGCAAATGTATAGGGGGACGAAATTCTGGTTTTAAGCTACAAAAGAAGTTCTTATCTAGAGCACAAGTGTACAGAAGCAGTTGATTGCGCAGTTTTTCAAACTGTTGTAGATACTCTGAAACTGAACCTAGCTGCTTTAACACCTTAACTGGCGACGGTAGAGCATGTATTTGTATAGATCAAGGCCCAATCCACCAGGGGGTCCTTTCGCGTTCCTGTTCTTGATGGAAAGACTCGCGTGACGCCGCCGTCTAACTACAGCCCCCTCCCGCTGCCGGTGGTTCGAGGGAGGGACAAGGCGGCCGATGTAGGAGATCAGGAGGTACTCGCTGCCGATGTACGGAAGGCGCCATATAACTGTTAGTTGCCAGTAGTCACCTATACTAATTAAATTGTTATGTGTTTTTACCACAAGCCGACCTTAGCTCAGTTGGTAGAGCGGAGGACTGTAGTCGTTGCAGATAAATCCTTAGGTCACTGGTTCGAATCCGGTAGGTCGGATAATTTTTTTATTCTAGTTTTAACAAGTTTCTCCATTTGGTTGTCTGTCAAATAACTTTAGTGATTGTACCTTTTTTCATAAAATATTAAGTATAATTTCCCTTCTCTCCATCTCTACGCGGACAATATTATGAGAGAATTCCTTGTGTGACCCTCCGTTAAAACTTTGTTCCTTATTTGACATCCACTAGTTTTTTCTTCCCTATATGTCCTATGTCCAAATTTTCTTTCCCTATATGACACTTCCGTCGGTTCCGTCACACTGTTCCGTTAACTTTTTGTGGGTGGCCAAAATTACCCTCATCCACATCGATCCAGAGAATCGATCGAACCACAATCCCCATCTCTCGCTCGTCTCCTCAACCGCGTCACCGAAAGCTTCATCCGCGCCGCCGGCTCCTGGACCTCGGCCACCCGCTCCTCAACCGCGTCACCGACAGCTTCATCTGCGCCGCCGGCTCCTAGACCTCGGCCACCTGCTCCTCAACCGCGTCACCGACAGTTTCATCCGCGCCGCCCCCCCCCTGTCCCGTGCCCTAACCCTAGCGGCGGCGGCGGCGCCGGATTGGTTGCGTATCCGGCGATGGTGGCTTGAGCCGAGGCTAGGAGGCCATGGTGTGCGCCTTGCCTCCGGGTGGCGGCCCAGGCACGACTGCAGGAGTTATGGCCCAGGTCGGAGCCAGCAAGGCGGCGGACGGCGACCCAGGCGGCACGACGGACGGCCAAGGCGGCGCTGCGAATTGCAGGCAAGGCACGGCGTCGGGAGGTCACGGCACCGCTGCGGAACACTGCTCGGCGAGCTCAGCCGTGGGCGCAGACCATGTTGGGGCTGCGAGCTCTGTCCATGGCGGGGTTGCGGGCTCTGTCCACGGCGCTGCTGCGGGCTCTGGCCACGGCGCTGCTGCATTCTCGGCCGGGTGAGTGTTCCTTCCTCACGCTAATATGCAGTAGCAGTGGGTAGAAGCAGTAGATGCTAGCAGCAGATTATACAGTAGCAATACTCATGCGTAGGTTCTATCTATTCTATGTACAGGATGGATCCAAATTCAACTTATCTGCTGAAAATTAGAATGATTGGCAACCCCAAAAAAGCTAGAAAGGAGATCAGGTGTTTTTGGTTTGAGAAGGCTATTGATTCTGACTTGGCAAATTATAAAGATCTGGTTGAATCAATTAAACTGGAGTACCCGCCACGTTATTTGGAAGTTGTACATGTTCAGTACTATGACAGTGATCTGAAAACCTTGCCAGAAATAAAATCAGACCAAGATTTGATGAATATGTTTGAGAAACACACTAAGACAAAGATTGTGCACATGTTTATTGCTTATTGTGATGGCTCTGAACCATATGAGCCTATCACCGAGTATTTCGAGGATGTGGATGTCCAACCTAACAACATAGAACAAGATGATGATAATTATCTTTGCAACCCAGCACCGGAGAATGAACATGTTGGTATTGATGAAGAGAATCTGTATGGGCCTCTTAATGTGGTTCTTTTTTCGGATAAAGAGAAGGACAAAGACTATGTTGCTGATCATGAGAGTGGGGAGGAGAGTGATGATGAGAGTGAAGAGGATGAGACTGAAATAGAGGAGGAGGAGGAGGAGCATTATGAGGCAAATCATGCGCCAAATGTAGAGTATGACAAAGAAGACCCTCCTATGACCCAAGGTTCCACATATCCCAATATGGAAGAGTTTAAGTTGTCCCTTTCTCACCATGCAATCAAGCGTGGATTTGAGTATAACACGGAGAAGAGTACACCACGCAGGTTTAGGGGCTATTGTAAAAGAAGAGAGGATGACAATTGTCCATGGAGGATACATGCTTCTACAACGGATGATATGTGTACAGTAGTGGTAATTGTCTAACTTATATTCTTCCTTTATGCATAATTTTTTTATTGTCTACCGAGATGAAGTACTTATATTCTTCCTTTGTATTCCTTTGTAGGTGAGGAAAAACCCTTGTGATCATGATTGCTCTAGTGCAAAACTGAAAAAGAAGGTGAAGAATGCAACCAAGTTTTGGGTATGTGAGAAGGTGAAAGATTGGCTCATTGAAGATGCAACTCTAGGAGTAGCCGAATTGAAAAAGAAATTGAAAGAACACTACAAGGTCAATATCCACTACAAGAGAGTATATATGGGTAAGCTGCTAGCCTTGAAGCAACTATATGGTGATTGGGACAGCAGTTTTGACAATTTGTATAGGTTTAAGGCACAAGTTGAAAGTTGTTGCCCTGGTAGCATAGTGCAGATTGATCATCACACAATAAATGGTAAAATCATCTTCAGAAGAATTTTTGTTGCTATGAAACCTTGCATAGAGGGGTTCCTTACGGGTTGTAGACCGTATTTGGCAATAGATAGCACATTCTTGACAGGCAGGTTCAAGGGGCAGCTGGCTAGTGCTACCGCAGTTGATGGCCATAATTGGATGTATCCTGTTTGTTTTGGAGTTTTTGATTCCGAAACTAATGATAATTGGACCTGGTTCATGCAATTGCTAAAACAAGCCATAGGATCACCAACAGGTTTAACTATTTGCACCGATGCTGGCCAGGCAGTAATGACCGGGGTAAAAGAAGTGTTCCCAGAGGCGGAACATAGGGAGTGCATGTTTCACTTGGTGACCAACTTCAAGAAGAAGTTCCATGGGAAGGTGTTCGATGACCACCTTTGGGCTGCTGCTTACTCATGGAACCCATATTTATTTGATAAACATTGGGTTGCTATGGAGACAGCAAAGCCAGCTGCAACTGCATATGTAAGAAAGTGGCACAATAGATTGTGGTCCAGAAGTCAGTTCTCAACTATGTGCAAGGTGGACTATGTAACCAACAACTTGGCTGAGTCCTTTAACAATTGGATTAAGCACCACAAGTCCTTGAACTTGGATGACTTTTTTGATAAGGCGAGACAATTGTTGCTGATATTGTGGAACCGAAGGAGAAATGTATCAAAGAAGTATGATGGTTTAATTCTGCCCCACATAATTAAGAAGCTGAATGCAATTACTAGAGAATTAAACTTGGATGTGGTAGAAAGCTCAGAAGAAGTTGCTGAAGTGACTGCATTAGGTGGTAGTGGCTTTAGATTTGTGGTCAACTTGCAAGAGAAGACATGTTCTTGTAGACAATGGCAAGTTTCCGGCCTACCTTGCAAACATGCTCTTGCTTTCATCATATCACTTAGCAATGCACATATACGAAACTATGTGGACTTGTATTACTCCGTCGACAAGTTTAAAGCAGCTTATGCCCACCTAATCCCTGCAATGCCTGACAAGACCCAATGGCCTAAATCTGACCATGGATTCTTCATGCATCCTCCATTATTGAAGGCCACGGCTGGCAGGCCTAGAACTGAGAGGTACAAAGGCTGCAGTGAGAAGAAAAGGAAAAATGGCAAACACTTATGTCCAATTTGCAAGGAATATGGGCATCATTGGCCCAATTGTAAGAAAGGCAACCCGGAGGACATTGCTGCGATGATGTCTATTCGGTAATATAGATTTACTCATTCTTGCATTATTCTTGCAGCTATACATGTTCATTAGTTTCTTATTGTTTGCATAGAGGACCACCAAAGAAGAGGATGAAGAAAACAGAGGAGACATCCATTGTGCCTTGCGAGGATGGAGCACCTACAAGAATGTATTTTCCCCCCAGGTTAATAATTTTACACTTACGCTCATGTTTACATCAAAACAATGTTTGAATTCTAAGTAGCTTTCTTCTCACCATAGCCAAAGCTTGGAAACTACAACTAAGAAAAAGGGAAAACGTGTTAGCACTGGTTCTGCAGCATCGAACAGGTGATCACAACTAGTTCAGAATTTTAGAAATAATTAAATTAAAACTTGTTCTGTATGCTGATTGGTTTCCTTCTCACAATAGCAAAAGCTTGGAGAATACAACTAACAAAAAGGGAAAAGGGGACAAATCTGAATCGGTTGGATCCAAGAGGTATTGTTTCTGAAATTAGTTCACATGTTCTGTTTAGCTTTTGTTTTCAATTGCTGCTCAAACAATTGCTGCCATACATGTATAAATGTAGATCAAGAACCGGCTCAAATCAACCGGAACCAATTTCCATCGAGTTTCCTATGGCTGGCGATGAAACAAATGTTCCTGTGAAGGTAACAGGCAAGAGTAAAAATAAAAAGTGTGCTGACAAGATCCCTATGGTGCCACTAGACAGCCCAGCAATGGGCACAAGAAGCAAAAAATGGCAGCCTTCAAGTCCGGCAATGAGCACTAGAAGCAGAAGAAGGCTGAGCCTGTGATTCTCATATAATGGCCATGAGGGGTCCATTCTTTTGTGCTGATCATGTGATGTATTTGTGGATTTAACATTAGGTGATACATTTGAACTTGTCCTGATGTATGCGGGAACATGGGTCCATTCTTTTGTCTGATCATGTGATGTATTTGTGGATTTAACATTACGTGATACATTTGAACTTGTCCTGATGTATGCGGGAACATGCACCCATCTGTTAGTTGTTTTGATGCATTGTGTGAGATATGGCGTCCAAAAAGAGGGGAGGTTATGTCCAAATTTTTAAATTTTTTGACAGGCAGATCATTGACCAAAATTTTGCAAGTCAGGGGTAAAAAGGTCTTTGCACACCTCTCTTTGACACCGTTAGTGAAGAAAATGTACTAGAGTGTCATATAGGGAAAGAAAATTTGGACAGAGGACATATAGGGAAGAAAAAATTAGTGGGTGTCAAATAAGGAACAAAGTTTTAAGGGAGGGTCACACAGGGAATTCTCTCAACAAACAATGTTCGCTGAACTGGCCGATATACCAGAAAGTTTTGCTCCCTTTTCTTTTCATCTAGGCATGCCATGGAAAACTTTCCTGCGACGCCTACTGCACTTTTCTGCAGCAAAAATAAGACAGGCTCCCTTCCCAAAGAAACAAAAACACATACATCTCATTCTAGTCACACAACAAGACAGTAGGATGTCTTTAACTCTATAATTTGTCTATTTAATGAAGGCAATTATTTTATCCTTATGTACAAATCCCACAATGGTACCAGGAAGATGATGTAGAAAAAAAAAGAGGAAAATTTCCTGGACAGCTACAAGTATAGGCAGGGGAGAGCAAAATCTGCACAGGGACGAGTCTACTCAAATCCTCAGTTTACACCAAACAAAAACGTTGCTACTTTCTCCTCCATCGCCACCAAAATTTCATGCCCAGGTAGGACCTACTTAGCCTCAGCCTTGCTATGGCTTGCCGCTGCTCCACTCTTGCTGCTACCACCGCTGGCCTCTTTCCCTGCCGCACGCCGAGCCTTGAAGTCCTCGATGGTTCGGAACTCCTCCTTTAGGAGCCTCCCCAACTCTGGATGCTTATTTATTGGGCTGCTATCCTGTTTTCGGAAATGATGAAATGCCCTGGTCCAATTTGCCAAAAGAAAAGGTAAGCCACAAAGAATGACAACCTTACAACTGCTATGTTCGGTACTACAGCAAGCCAAATTTGTCGTAAACTTATATTGTAATTTACCCTTCTTGGGGTTCCTCCGTAAGAAATTAGAGGGCACAAAGGCTATATCAAGTTTGAAAGTATAAAGTTTAGCTGTTACAAATGATACCAAACAACAAAATAAATTTGTAAATAAATATTTGGTACTGCAAGCACACCACTGAATTTCCACAACTGGTTATTCCTTCACCAAGGGTAAAAAGATCCATAGCCAAAAAAACAGCAAAGAGTGTGCGGTGTTGCATTTCATTACTAGAGTCGAGTAACAGAGGAACGCAAACAAATAAAGCCACCAATTACCAGTATTTTTCCAGTCCATAAAGATCACCCTTGTGGTAGAAGTCTAGTGTTAGTTGCTCGAAATCTTCATACACATTCCGTTGGAAGTTTTTTTCCAAACCATAACTGCAAAAAAGAATTGCACGGTAACTGATCCTGCTCTACAGCAAATGTAAC
This sequence comes from Puccinellia tenuiflora, assembly GCA_012064385.1. Taxonomy (NCBI): domain Eukaryota; kingdom Viridiplantae; phylum Streptophyta; class Magnoliopsida; order Poales; family Poaceae; genus Puccinellia; species Puccinellia tenuiflora. The sequence goes on along the minus strand of QRDG01001441.1, from coordinate 390,550 downwards.
GAAGATTGAAAAGCCTTTTAACTTATATGTCCCGTACCTATAAAATCTGAAGAGACACTCAAGTCCATATCTATAATTTGCTGCTGCATCGTCTACTGCAAAGTTCTTAAAATGCTTGTACATATCTTCATTAAAATTGTCTCTCAGATAGTATGACCAAAACCGATAGAGAGAATTCATTTCCTGCACACCATCAGAATCACACAATATGTACGGAATAATGTACCATATCTTTTGAGGATAGAATAAGAGTATGATACAATTTATCAAGCAAAACATAACTGTCCAACTTGAAATATAATTAGCAAGCGACAAAACATTAATGAGACAACAGAAATTTCTCATGTTACCCAAAAAAATGGATTCCGAAAGACAAAGATTTCGGTTAAACTTGTCCAGCTTTATATGTACATTACTCAGGTTGTAAAATATTTTTCTTCAATAAATAATCATTAAAGTTGCAGCTGCAAGAGAAGTGTATGAGAGGAAGCTGCACCTCGCTCAAGCCGACTCCTAACTTCTTACGTTCAGCGATGCATCGATTTTTGAACTTATTGTACCTTCACAAACAAGGAACAAAAGCATCACCATGTCAATCTTAGGATGAAAGGTAGGAATGGATGACATTGATACATAATACAAGAAGGAGATTAGAAGAAATTTACCTTTGTTGCTGGAATTTATTTTTCTCTAGAAGTTGATGACTTGGGTGCTGAAACGGTGGGAAAGATTTAGGAACAGATCCAATAGGTGAGCTTCCAGTAGGAATTCCATGAGGAGATGAGCTCAGCTTTGAGCTTTTATAGCTGCTAAACAATAAACAGTCACTCAAATAAGTGTGATATGAGATAAAAGTGTGAAAGAAAACTCCAACTGATTACAAATCCAACCTGTGATTTTCTGGAGTAGATCCGTAGAAATATCCAATTGAATTGCTTGGGGGGCTTTCTGATACACCACCATAGTGAGATCGGCTATTGGGACTGCTCGCAAAATTACCAGCAAAGAACCTCTGTTTATCTGAGGTGTGTGTCTTTCTATTGCCTTTATTTTGCCGCCTACGCGGGATAGGTTGTCCGACTTCTTCAATACCATTAGTTCCAATGCTAACATGGTTCCCTTTTGCTCCACCAGATGGTTTTGAATCTACATCTGCAGCATCAGCCTGGGAACTCCTTTGATTATGAGTGTGCCGATCATGTACACTCTGAAATCAGAAGTAACACTAAAATATTAGCATCAGCAGTTCCAAATTAATATAATTGGAAAATAATTTTATAACATAAGCATGAGAAAACCATAATGCTATAATCCGATGTATACATAAATATCGTAACAGAACGGGTTTTTGAGACAAAAAAAATGCACAGCCCAGCTCAAGTCTGATCCCAAGCCAGCTTGATTCAAACTCAAAGCTCCAGCACAAGTTCTGCCTTCAGATGTTATTCCAACACTTCATTCATTTTCAAACTATTGCCAAACAAATAATCAAACATGCAAACAATTCTATAACTGATTAGCCATTCCAAATATGAGATAGCAGTTGACAACTCAGACTGAAACATCACAACCGAACAACATTTACAATGATAATACCACTGCCTTAGTTAAATATTACTGGGTAGTTCTAACACTAAAATTTAATAGCTAAAAATGTATCAACATCTCAAGAACAGATATTCCAACAAATATTTTTTTTTAAATAGCATACAATCCCAACAGGAATTGGCTATGTCTCCCACAAAATTAAAAACACTAAAACAGATTATCTATTGCTGTTCAAGGAAAGTTGATGTTGAATTTATCACAAAAAATTTAAAAATATGAATCTGACTGTTCAAATGGAACGGTTGATAACGGATCTCTAACCAGCACAACTCATCCAAAGTAACAAGGGCTAGAGATAAGGTGCATTAAAAATTCCGAAGTCAAAGCTCCTATTTTAATATACCAGTATGGAAAATTCATGAGAAAACAGCATGCCTAAAATAGAGCTTATCTATTTGTACAAGTGAGCAGGAACATTGTAATAAGTCTGTAGGAGTGGATGGCAGTTCTCAAGACAATGCAGCATCTATTTTATAGCCTTTTATTGACCCCTAAAATGCACAGACACTATTGATGAATGGTAAACTTCAAATCCTCTACATTGTAACATGTCACCTCATAATAATATAAGGCCATCATTTATTTTTGATGCTTCCTCTGTTGAAAATGCTTGAGTACTCGAGGAAATTTTGTTGTCCTTTCTGATCTAGTATCCTGTGAAACAGATAAATGAAGAAGATATCAGCACAGTATACTAAATTGCTTAATGTGTGAGATCAATCATTGATCCCAGGAGATAGCAAAACTGTATAAGATAACAGGGGTTCAAATAACACATTAAACAGTAACATATTGAAGGCAGTTCAATCAGACTAAAGCTTCTAAAGGAGGACACCAAAATAAGAAGTTTCAGCTAGAGAATGACTATCAGCCTATGACCAGAATCCACAAGGTTCAGCTAGAGATTGACTATCAGCCTATGACCAGAAATCCACAAGGCCACAGCACTTATAAATATAACTGAATTTGGTGGGAGATCAATGACCTGATTTTTCAGTTATATTTCAGATGAAAAACAGAAAATTACCAAATGTGCAAATAAATTCGTTTTGGTGGTCTGTAATATCACTATATCAGTGTATTACACAGTAGAATTTGATAGGTCGTTTACACCTTTTGCCCCACATCAATACTTCTTCAACTTCAAGAAATATAGTTTCTACTCTGAATGGACATGAATGTCCTCTCTTCAGGGAAGGCAAATGCCAAGACGGTATAAATATGAAAAGGTTGGCGTTCAACGCACATACATCACTTACTGAATATGCCAAAAAAAAAGTCCAGATTATACTGATCAATGTACGAACTGTCTGAATTTGTAATACATAACTAAAGCGAATGATACAAACTGCATCAACTTATAGGTTTATGGTTCATATTTCATATCAAGCACCAACAGAGTGAATGCATCAGAATGAATGAAACTAGGGAGCTAAAAGGAACATATCCCAAACAAAACCAGGAGCATGTGATATCTTGAAACCCAACCTGTGTGACAATTATTAGCCTATTCACTTCTTGGTCGTCAACAAAAAAATCATCATCCTCATCATCAACCCTGCTTGAAACAAACATATTGCAAAAGAAAATCATTCGCACGCAAAGTTTCTCCTCAATACAGGTACATAAGAGATGATGTGTCGCAATAGGCAATACACAAGAGCACACAGATGATCAAAATGACATGTTGATCTTCTGAAAATACGGTGCCTAGAACCCCAAATATGAAAGTATTAACGTATGTACATTCAGACAGAACATTTTAACTGCTGGGAAATATATATATTATCTACAGATGCAACTGAGTAACACATTATTGCGCTAATGTGTCATAATGACATTAAAATCCATCATCTAACATTTATTTAGTTCAACCTAAAATTGCTTGCAGTTTTATTTACCTTCCATTTTCACAGGTAAAGAGTAATATATTATGCTACATAGATCGATAACAAAGAAGAAGCACAGCTATACACATCATCTACTCTCACAAAGGCATGTGATATATATACTAGTGTTATTATAGCTATTCTGGAAGCTTGCATGATTTTACACGGTTGCTTAAAAGGCGGCATAGATTAAACAATCATAATCATAATGCATGAAATGAAATCCCAAATCATATACCATTTAAAGTTCACCTTTTGTGTGAATAGATATCATCACGTGAATGTTCTGCATGTTCCAATTCCAGTTCCTCATCAAGCATGACGTGCTTTGATCCCCACTGAAGCTAGGGGAGTCATTTGGCAAATCACTACAGAAACCTCTTCCGCTTTGAGATTCTGGTACTTTCATCTTTGTGTTTACTTTCTGAACTTTAACATCGCCAGTTCTATAAGAAGCTTCATGTGTGCGTGAATTCACAGAGAATGTGGAAATGTTCTTTGGCTTTTCATCAATAGAGATGACAGACAAGTTTTTATTCAACGTAGGTAGCCGTTCATCAGGAACTATTGCCTCATTACCAATAACATCTATGTTGCTTTTAGTATCTTGAGGATGAGGATGCCTCTTTTGATCTTCAGAATAAGAATCCTTATTTGAGAAGCTGCCAGTACTGCTCTCAACAATGATATTATCCATACTGGCAGTAGATGACGGACTCCGAACAGATGTTGTCCCAGACAAAGAAACCCACTTTGACCAGTCAGAGCGCCTCCTTATCTTGTCATCCTGGTAATTGGTAAGTAGCATCAGACAAACCAATTCCAAACACAACAAGGATATAAACAATAACAGTTGGTATAAACATAGCTACCTGAACTTCTAGAAGACTTGAGCCTGCCAATGCATCTACAATCAGATGTACATCCGTCGTAATTCTCTTCAGCTACAAATGAGCCATGCAATAACAGAACCACTTTTTAAAGGTATAACAACAAAAATATGATCTCTGAAAAGGCAAAATATGCATAGAGGGGCATACTCTATTGAAGTCTGCAACTTTTGAAATTGCAACCCAGCCATGATCATCCATCAGAGATTTCAAGAAACCATCGCGATCCAGATTAGTATCACTGAAAAAACACCATAATGAGTAAACAAAATTGTACGGTGTACATGCTAATAGCATTTTTCATCCATCCATGATGTTTTCATCCATCCATGATGTGCCACTTAGGTGTGAGATTGTTCTATTTAGACTGCAACAGTGGCGTTTGCAATTATATGTAAAATGACAAAGCAACTGTCAAAGCAAACAAGACTTTCTACACATATTCTGAATGGCAACATACATACACCAAAACTAAATTACTTAGCAGACCCATTGAATTACATGAGAACCTTACAAGCACACTGCAAAACTCATAGGCTTATTTCTGTTTTTCATGCTTCCTTGAGGGGAAACCTCAGGATAGAATTAAACAGAAGAAATCATTTATTTACCTAAAATAGTACTCCACTTGAGCTAATATTTTAGCTCTTAACTCGGCCGCTTCAGGAGATAAAACAGGTGAGGAGCTGGTTGATTTTGGGACAAAACGTGGTGGACCCCTCATTGCCTCCATGGGTGGTGCAGGCATGTAATAATACATGGGAGGCATAGGCCTGAGGTAAAACAATCTCAAATATTAGATCATCAAAAGCTACATCATACAAATATGGAAGTAGATACAATTAAAGTGGGTACAGAATTACCAGGGTACGATGGTCCATTAATGTACCCAAGAGTGGGGGGGAGATGTGCCATTGGTCTGACAAAAGCTCTCGGCCCAACACCATGTGGTACGCCTGGGTTTTCACTCGTGCCAAACGCCCGAGGATTTTGCCAAGTGTGGTTAAAATGTCCACGGCCTTCAGCACCAGAATGGGGCCTAGCACCATGAGTACCAACAGCGGGACGCCAAGCATGAGGATCTCCTCTTGTTTGTGGAGGCATTGGCCTGTTACCTTCATTACCACCAACTTGATCTACTGGAACAAAAGGAGGTGTAGCAATTTCGAATCCAGACTTCCCAACATGTGGGTCATGATTTGGGACTGGAACAGCAAACGGCTGGTATGATATTCGTGTAGCATCATTGGACTTGGGAGAACAGGGTAAAAAATAGGTTGGCCTGGGTGTTGGTGATACGGCATTGGGTATGATGGTGCATCATTTGCACCAGGGGGGGCGTCTCTTGGGCCCATTTTTATGGTGTGCTTGGTGATTCTTGTTGGGATTTCCATGGCCATCAAACTTGTGCATACGATTAGCCACCTACAAGAAGTTGCACCCTTTCCATCAGAGTAAATCAGGATAGGAATGGTACAGAAAGAATGCGTATAGGATTATAGCAGGAAAAACGACTATATAAAACAGTGACAGAATATCTGTACACAAAGGCTTCCAATGACAATCTAAATTATATTTTGCTTATTTCTAAGAGATTCCTGAAAGAAACACATGTGTAGAAACATTATCTGACTATACTGCCATAAGAAGGTGCTTCGGTGGTTCAGTTAAGGAACATTTGAGCCAGGGAATCTGTATGATTGACTGATTGTAGTTCAACAATGAAACCTTAACAAACAAGATGGCTACATGAGCTGGTCACTCAGCTAAGGAACTGTTAGGACAAAACCTGTATGATTGGCTGCTTGCATTCAACAAAAATCCTAAGAACTGTATGATGGTTACAGGACCAGCAAATAAAGTTGGAACAAATTTATACAGGTTCTACAAAAAGCAAAGTTTACTTGTCACCAACAAACAAGTGTAGCCAGATCACAATGGTGGCATCTAAAGAAAAGGTAGCATATATCTACCAAAATAAGAAACCTCAATCCATTTATTTACTACCTACACTACAGGTAAAAAAAGACCTGATACCAGTTCGGTACCATAATCATAATGGTATGACAAAATTGCCTACAAAAACAAGTTACGCCACAATAATCTCCACACACATCAACGACCATATTATACCTGCGTTGGGGACGGGGGCGCCTGGGACCCCTTTTCCAGGTCGCCGCCGACAGCATTGCCAGCCACGGGCTTCCCCGCAGGCTCCGCCGCGGATTTTTGCCTCGCCTCCTCCAGAGCGGGCCACGATTCGGCCCCCATGACCGCCGCGTCGCCAGCCACAGGCGGCGGCGTGGTCTTCCTCCACGGCGAGGCGGCGGGGCCACCCGGATCCGCTACCGCCTCCGGCGCCGCAACGGCGCCTCCGCCCACATTCGGCTCCTCCATCGCCGCCGCCGAAACGCCCACCACCACGAAACAAAACACGGAGAGCACTCAGGCTGGGATTTCGAGGCCGCAGCTTCCGCCGCCGCCGCCGCCGAGAGCGCGAGAGAGAGAGAAATGGGAAGGGGTTCGGATGAGATGTTGGGGAAACTTAGCTCAGCTTAGCTTAGCTTTGGCCTAGCCTTAGCCGGTGATTGGTGCAGCCATGGGGCCGCCGCCGCCGTCGTCGTAGGGAGTGTGGTAAAAGGTTTGGGTGACTAGGGTTTTGGAGTGGCGAGAGCGAGCGAGGGCGACAGGGTGGGGAGGAGTGTGTGCGTGCGTGGAGCGCGGAGGTAAGAGAGAGAGAGAGAGAGGAGACGGCAAAGTTCCGATAGCTATGGATGGGGACCTGCGCAGATTTGTTTGGGATAGATTTTATCCGGATTCGGCCTTCGGGACATGGTGGGTGGGTTCGGGCCCAGGTCGCGGTGGATGTGTCACTGACTCGTGGGGTGCACCAACCGCGGACAGGACGCGAGACCCTGCAAGTGCCCAGCAGCCCATGGTGGAGCGGCTGGGATTAGGGATCCCAATGGGTACCCGACACCCGCTAACCCGACGGGTACCCGCCTTAAATGGGGAGGGTTTGGTTTAAAATAAAACCCGCGGGGCTTCGTATCGGGGAAAAATCAAACCCACCGGTCTGGCGGAGTCGGGTATGAGGGTGCCAACCCGCACCCGCGAACCCGCATACCCGACTATGAAAATGGGGTCCACCTATCATAGTCTAAATGAAACCCTAACCAACTAATCCCAGCCCCACTAATCCCCGTTCCCCACCCACCCCACGCGCACCACCACCGCACGATCCTCTCTCCCACACGCCGCCTCTGCCCCGTTTCCCCTTCCCTCTCGCCTCTTCCACCGCCGTCCTCCACCTCGCCTCCCCTCCACCACTTCTCCTCGACCTCGCCTCCCTCCTCTCGAGTCCCTCCTGCCCCTGGAGAGGAGATGCTCCTCCTGCGCCCGACGGCGACCTCGCCGGCCTGCCGTTCCTGCCGTCATGCGCCGCTCCTCGTCTGACGGTCTGAGCGCTGCGCCGCCGCCACCGCTCCTGTCGTCCCGCGTCGCGCCGCCTCCGCTCCTCGGCTCCTGTCCTCCTACACCGCCGCCTTCGCTTCTACCGTCCTGCGGTGTCGCCGCCCGGCGGGTACCCGTCGGGTCCCCAAAACCCGGTGGGTGGCGGGTCTGGTGGAGTTTTAGACCCGACGGCGGGTATGGGGGCGGGTCGCGGGGCTGGGGAGGAGGGTCGGGTGCGGGTATGGGGGGGCAAACCCGACCCCAAACCCGGCGGGTGCCATCCGTAGCTGGGATTCTCTGACTTACTGAGATAAAGCTAGAGGTGAACAGTATCTCTATCTTTGCCCACTTCTCATCCGTTCGATCTCAAACCTACAGACTAGATCAAACGCTACAGGAGCAACGAACAGTGGTTCTAAATACTGTTTTGCGAACAGTGGTTCTAAATACTGTTTTGGCCGGATCTACACCGTTGGATTCTAATCGTGTGGCAAAGTCAGTGTCTGACTTGGTGTTATCAAGTCAGAGAATCCGCCGGGTATGGAGAGGAGGATGAGAACATCTCCAACCTCACCTAACCATTTCAACATATCCATGGACACGACTAGAGAAGATGAGAAAATCGGTAAGGCCAACTCCAAAGCACCGACCCAAACGGACCTGATTTTGATCTTTTTTCATCCGTTTGGGTCGGGCGACAGGTAGCAAATTTTCGGCGGCGGCCGAGCCGCGCGCAGTGCACCCAACGCGGCCAACCCATTTATTTATTTTTTCATCGTTAGCAGTCCAGCTAAAGGCCTTTTTTATTTATAGATGGGGAGCGGGCCACATATGGCATGTTTTACATTAAATATTACAAACTAAAAAACACCTAAATCTAGATAAACCTTGCCGTCTGTCGGCGGCCTACTCCTCCTCGTCGTCGTCGACCAGGTCAATGAACAGCGGTGGGATTCAGAGATGGGCTGGTGGCACCCTCATCGAGGGCGTCGGGGGCTGCTCCGGCGGCAGATACAGCTAGGGAAGCGAGCCGGTCCAGCTCCAGTTCTGGTCGTTTAACCCCTCGGATAGAGGTGGAACCGACGGCAGGTCCAAGGCCATCGTCTCGTACCATGGCAGCGGTGGCGGCGGCGGATGCTGGGCCTCCTCGGCGGACCGGCACAGCATGATGTCCAGGCCTAGACACATGCGGAGCTCCTCCGCGGCGTGGGTGCGCAGCGAGTCCTACAGGGCCTGCTTGAGGTCGAGGTCCTCCTCCTCCTCCACCCACGCCGGCACACCAGGGCCGCGTCGGGGCCGTGGCTTCACCTCCGTGAAGGCCGTCCGGCTGTGGGTGTCGTGCTCATTACGGAACCACATGTCCCAGTAGGGACTGGCCTCCGCGAACGCCGGGTCGTTGATGAGGTCCGGTAGAAGCTGGACTCGCCGACGCTGGATCTCCTCCCGGCGTGCTCATCCTGACCTCGGGACCGCCGGCACCGGAATCCTATCGGGATTCAAGTGCCGGTTGTTCGGCAGCTTGACGTCGGACCAGGGCATGATGGCGTGGATCACAAGTTCGCTGGGAGACTTCAAGAGGAAGGTATGATGCAGCAAAGCGGCAGTTTTCCCTTGATTACAAAACCAAGGTTGTCAGATCCAGTAGGACTTAGAGAAGGCTTAGCGAGGTTTTAATCTACTCTGGCACTTGTTATCCAACTGCATCTATGAATAATAATCCACTCCGGTATCGCTATCCAGCAAGTCACCCAAAAGTATTAAGTTGCAAGCAACAGATTATTGCAATAAGCAAAGTGCATAATGTAAGAAATGTAGATAACACGAAGAAATCACACCGTTGTTTTCTTCCTAGTGGCAACAGCACATCTCTAGCCTTAACCGTTCATGTCACCGAACTCAGACAAAGAGAGGCATGAACCCACTATCTAGCATAAATACTCCCTCATAAAACACTAACAATTACTTGGCCAAAGCATCCACTAGCATCGGAGAGCATGCAAGATCATAGATAAAACACAACACATAACTGAACAAAAGTAATGACTTCTACAATTCATCGGATCCATGCAAAACACAATCATGTAGCAGTTACAAATAGGATGATCTTGATCATGATAGGCATCTCACAAGATCTAAGCAATGGAGTACAAGGAGGAGAGAGAATTATCTAGCTACTACTATGGACCCGTAGTCCCGTGGTGGACTACTCACGCATCACTCCGGAGGCAAGCATGGTGGTGTAGATGCCTCCGGTGTCGATTCCCCTCTCCGACAGGGTGCCGGGAAGAGTTGTAGAACCCTCCCGAACTAGGGTTTGAGATGGTGGCGGCCTCGGACGTCTTCTGGAAAATATGGTCGCCTCCTTTGGGGTTTTCGAGACGAAGATGATTTTATAGGCGAAGGGGCAACTCGAGGGGACGCCGGAGGGCGCCAGGCGGGCCCAGCCGCGGCCTGCCCCTGGGTCGCGCCTGGGTGGCGTCTGGCGGCTGGGTCCCCCCCCCTCCGGGCGTCCTTCTGGTTCCGGCTTTGTTTCATACTGGAAATAATTCATGTAAATTTTGAGCGCAATCCGAGAAACTTCCCAGAACAACTATTCTAAAATAAAAAGACAGCAGAAAACAGGCACTGGCATCTTGTTAATAGGTTAGTTCCATAAATCATGCCAAAATGATATAAAAACATGTGGCACTGATATATAATCAAGCATGGAACATCAAAAATTATAGATACGTCGGAGACGTATCTGCATCCCCAAGCTTAACTCCTGCTCGTCCTCGAGTAGGTAAGTGATAACAAAATAATTTTTGAAGTAACATGCTACCAATCAAAATCTTGATCATATAATCATGTAAAGCATATGAACTGAATGCATTGATCCAAAACAATGGTTCATTGAATGAAACAAACAATGATTAACCAGGTGTAACATCTAAGCAAGAATTAACTAGAAAAGAACACTTTGGAGATTTAAAATCATAACACTTGATAATGATTGATATCTCACAAAGCAATATTAGTTCAACAAAGGAGTTTGGCCAACCCAAAGAAAGATTTAAGTTTTCAGCAAAGAGCTTCAACTTGCAACTTGTTTATCTCAAGATAAAGTCAATACAAAGTTTTCGTAGTTAGACACAAAGATAACATGAAGTAAAACATGAACCAAAGTTGACACCAAGTGATTGCTTGAGGAGTTAAGAAGGAAGAGGAAGACTGACTCAACATAAAAGTAAAATAAAGGCCCTTCGCAGAGGAAAGCAGGGATTAATCATGTGCTAGAGCTTTTTATTTTATTGATAGAAGTAAAACAGTTTTGAGACATGCATGCTTTTGTCAACGACTTCACATCAAAGAAACTAGCTAGTCCCCCATTCCAAGCAATGCTTTTAGACTTGTGAGAGCGGCTGGTTTTGGAGGAACGAGTACATTCCTCTTTCTCCTTGGTTTCACCACTAACCAATGTTGAGCTGATTCTTAGATTTTCATTGTGCGGAGGAGAATGGTGAGTTATATTTATATTTTGCTCAAGCCACTCTCGGGTTAATTCAAGTGAGGACGTGAACCATCAACATCGGTGAAATGGGGGAAATGACCTTACTTGTCACAGGTTATAGCTAACTTCTTATTGTTCCCTCATGAGCTTAAAAACAAGGGCACAAAAAGGAGAATTTTGAATATTTTAAAGATAGCACATGAAAATTTTACTTGGAGTGGCAGGGAAATACCACATGTAGGTAGGTATGGTGGACACAAATGGCAAAGATATTTGGCTCAGGGAGTTGGATGCACGAGAAGTATTCCCTCTCAGTACGGAATTTTGGCTTAGCAGGATATCAAGCAAACACATAACATCAACTTGGTTCAATGAATGACTAGAGATATACATCATGCAAAACCACTGGACTTCACACCGTCTACCTTGTTAGCCAAACCAACTCTTTGCAAAAAGAATATTTAGACTTTGAGAGCTATCAAGCAGGACAAGCACCACAATTTTAAAGCCTTACGGTAGTTCTTTACTAATCCATTTTTACTAGATGATCCACAAGTTTAAGCATTAATCTACTTCATATCTCTAAACAATTGACAAGTACCAGAGATTTAAGATAACTGTCTACAAGATTAAGCAGCACTTTTTACACTTCCTACATGATAATTTCCACTTGACCAAACACCAATCAACTTATTTGAAACAAAACTAAAAGGGTGAAGCAATAAGAGAAAAAATTCCTAACTACAAAAGCTAACAGCTCTGAACAAGAGATGCTTGAAAACAAGAGCTAAAAGCGTAAATAACAAAGGCTAAACACTCAACACATATAACTGAAGAACAGGAGTGTATAATGAAAAAGCGAACCGTGTCTCTCTCCCAAACAAGCATGCATGGATCCAAATTATTGCAAGGACCAGAAAACTGAACACAAACAAACTAAAAGTAAAAACAAACTGGCGCTCCTAGAACATCACATATTGTGGAGAGAAACCGATGATTGTTGATGAAGAAGGGGATGCCTTGGGCATCCCCAAGCTTAGACGCTTGTAACTTCTTGAATATTTCAGAGGAGGGTCCATGGGGAGCCTCCCCAAGCTTAGGCTTTTATTCCTTCTTGATCTTCCTTCATCACCTCGCACTTGGATACTTGAAAACTTACTTCACGCAAAACTTATAGCAACTTCATTAGAGGGGTTAGTCCACAAAAACAATATCTTTCTTCAGTTCCAAAGCACATATCATGAACTCATTTTTTTAAAACATTAGATACTGTCACAAAGGTCTAAGTAAAACTCTAGCTTTGAAAAAGCTTCACTTTGCCCGTGAAAGAAGCAATGCAAAACTAAGGACAGAATCTGACAAAAACAGAACAGACTGTAAAGATGAATTTTTTTCGGGGAACTTCTGGACCTCAAATCAGAAAACTTAAAACTAGAGAAAGGTAGACAAAACCCTGATGCTTGCTGTCCAAAAAATTCAGCCACAGATGATGTTCTGTGATTTTTTGGAATTTTTGAACAGTGAGGAACAGAAATCTGTTTCTGGACAGCAAACTCACTGATTAGTCTTCCTCTCTTTAGAGGCTATTCTTGGCACCAAAAACCAAAACAAAAAGATACAAGGGAGTTGTTACAGAAGTAACATCACCCAAAACTCAAAGAAACCAAAAAGAAACAGAAGGTAAAAATAAAATGGGTTGACTCCCATAAGGGTTTTTCTTTTACGCCTTTTAGCTAGGCACAAAGAGCAAATTCAAGTTTTATCAATAGTGCCCAATTCAAAACCACTCTTTGGCTTACCAATGGAATCAAAAGATTTATTTATCCTCTTCCTAGGGAAATGTCCCATCCCTTTTTTCAGTGGGAATTGAAATTTTATATTGCCCACTCTCATATCAATAACAACACCAACAGTTCTAAGAAACAGTCTTCACAAAATAATAGGACAAGGAAGCTTAAAATCAAGGTCCATAATAATGAAATCAACGGGAACATAATTACCATTAACCATGATGAGAACATCATATATTTTACCCAAAGGTGTATGCGAAGTGGCATCAAGAAAATTCACATTCAAATCACAATCTTTTAATGGTCCAAGATCAAGGGCATCATATAACTTTTTTGGCGTAATAGAAATACTAGAACCAAGATCACACAAAGCATTACACTCAAAATCATTTACTTTCATCTTAATGGTAGGTTCCCAAGCAACCTCTACTTTTCTAGGAATAGAGAATTCACATTTAAGCTTTTCTTCTCTCACCTCAATGAGAGCATTAGTAATATGCTTAGTAAAAGCCAAGTTCATTTTACTAGCATTAGGTGTTTTAGCAAGCTTTTGTAAAAAACTTTATAGCTTCAGTAAGGTTACATTTATCAAAATCAAGATCATTGTCATAAAAAATAACAGGAGCATTATCACCTAAAGAATCCAAATTATCAAAACTATTTTCAGCGTTTTTATGAACAACAGTTTCTGTGTTGACTGAAAGTTTTGGGTTCTTTTTAGGTATGGTGGAAATTTTTCCAACTCCAATTCTTTTACCACTAGCATACTTAGGTTCTGTAGATGACTCTTGGGCATTCAACATTTTAATATCCTCATTAGTATAAATAGTGCAAACATTAGAAACCTTACTAATGTCAGCAATTTCAACTTCTTTTTCTTCCCTTTCCCATCTAGCGTGTAGTTCAGCCAACATTCTTATATTATTATCAATTGTAACTTGTATGGCATTTAAAGTTTTATGTTCCTTAACATCATGAGGCAAAAAAATTATTTTAAGGAAATCAACTTCATGGGATAGACTATCAACTTTAATAATAAGATTATCAAGTTTCTCAAGCTTTTCTTCAACAATTTTATTGAAAGACTTTTGTGACGTGATAAAATCTTTAAGCATGCTTTCAAGATCAGAGGACACACCTCTATTATTTTTGTAAGAATTACCATAAGAATTTCCATAAGGATTACCATTATTTGAAGGATAAGGTTTATAATTATTAGTACCAAAGTTATTCCTATAAACATTGTGTTGAAATTATTTTTAACAAAATTAACATCAACTTGCTCCTCTTGAGAAACCAAAGAAGCTAAAGGAACATTATTTGGATCAATAGGAACTTGTTTGCTAGCAAGCATAGACATAATCATATCAACCTTATCACTCAAAGAGGAGTTCCTTGAAGAAAATTTTAATCCTGCATAAAAAGTTTGGATGACCATCCAAGTAGTCAGTCCATTAGTGGGACAGTTTTTAACTAGAGATTTCATTCTTTCCCAAGCTTGAGCAACATGTTCATTATCAAATTGTTTAAAGTCAATAATGTTACTCCTTAATTGTATAATTTTTGCAGGTGGATAATATTTCTCAATAAAAGCATCTTTGCATTTAGTCCAAGAATCAATATTATTCCTAGGCAAAGACAATAACCAATTTTTAGCACGTCCTCTTAAGGAGAAGGAAAAGGTTTCAGTTTTATGACGTCGCCCTGTACTTCTTTATATTTTTTCAAATCACATAACTCAACAAAGTTATTTAAATGAGAGGCGACATCATCACCACTAGCACTCTTTCATGACAAGATTCAACAAAGCAGGATTTATCTCATAAAATTCGGTTGTGGAAGCCGGTGGAGCAATAGGTGTGCATATAAAGTCATCATTATTCGTGCTAGTGAAGTCACACAACTTAGTGTTCTCAGCTGAACCCATTTCCTCAATAAAACAACAAGAAACTAAGCAAAACACAAAGAGACTAGTTGCTGGAATTTTTATTTTTTTTGTGTTTTTCACTTTTAGAGCAAACAAAAGGCAAAACAAGACTAACAAAAAATATACTAGGCAAGACAATAACAAAGTAAAGTGAAAGGATGTGTGAAACTCCCCTAGCTGAAGCTTCCAAGTCCCCGGCAACGGCGCCAGAAAACAGGCTTGATGGCATGGATCACACGTTCGCTGGGAGACCCCAAGAGGAAGGTATGATGCAGCAAAGCGGCAATTTTCCCTTGATTACAAAACCAAGGTTGTCAGATCAGTAGGACTTGGATAAGGCTTAGCGAGATGTCAATCTACTCTGGCACTTGTAGATCAACGCGGACCTGCACACAATCACAAACAAGTACTTTGCTCCAGCGAAAACAGATAGGTTATCTGCGGTGACCCAGCACACCACTGCATGGTGTAGTGTGCAAGTCGTTGACATAATACTCACAGAAGGACCTATCCGTGAATATTACATCTCTCAGAGTGGTACAACAGAAACATAGCAGGTCCAAGGTAACACTATAGGATTACAACAATATTCAATACAAAATCTCGAGAACCTCCTCGATACATAGAGGATAGCCTCGTGCAAAAGAAATCCAGAAAAGAGCCAGTTCGTAGCACTAAGCTGGAGATTAACTCTAGCTCTAACTCCTAATCCACTACTGCTATTGCCACCACCTTAATCTACTCTATCTGGAGTGACTCTATTCCCTCTTGTACTTATCCTTTCCACTGACGTGGTCGCCTCCGTTGGCAGAGTGATCTCCTCAACATCGTTGACATTGCTCCTTAGTGGCCATAGTTGTCGTTGTGCTTCGGTTGGTGAAGTAGCGGTTGACTCCTTGTTGAAGATCTCGATATCGTGATGATCCACTGTCAACTCCTTTGAGGGCTCTACAATTCTAAGCAGGGGGTCAAAAGGGCAAGGGTGAGTAACCAGCGTTACCCAGCAAGTCCATTATGTACGGTGGGAAGTTTGATGCACTAGCTACAGCTTTAGACTCCAGGGAGCCTTAAGCTTAATGCAAGGTTTTTGTAAACATTTCTTCAAGAGGTTGCTTTTATTTCTGAAGACTATGCCCGTCATCCTTCACAGGGCTAGAACTTTCATGGAGTTCCTTTCCTGCAGCGTTCGCAGCTCCTTCCCGGAACAGGGAGTAACATTTTACAATTTTTTACACTCTGAAGAGGTGCGTTACTTACCCATAAGAGATCAAGACTTTGTTGCACAACCGGGTGATCTTTCCCGTCCACACTCTCTTTGGTGTGGGGCCCAGTTTTTGATCCAAGTCATTCACTGTGCCTCTCCGCACAACGCATGCCCACCCAATTCATGCATAGCGAGTTTACCCCTGATGCTCTACCCCTCACGGTAGACACCTAGGCTCTCCTTGCAGACCATCCTAGACCCCAGTCTCCGTGGGAATTAAGGGATCCCACCCATGTGCATGTAGTCCCGCAAGACCTACAGCCTACGGCACTGGCAGCCCGTTGACATGCATCCGGGAGAAGTACAGATGGCATTTCCCGTCCCATTCCAGGTCTTATGGTTAACGCGTCTTTACGGCGCAATCATTATGACGGCATTTGTTGTTAATCCTAGGTAATACTTTCCCGTGCAAATGGGACCTCCGGACCTATTCATCTTACCATGGTCCCATCTGCCATCCATAATAGGTTACCACCAAGCAGGTAGATAGCCAAATAGTCATGTTATTAAAGAATAGGTTTTATGCTTTCTTTTTATAAAGGTGATAGTATAATAGGGTTTTGCAAATAGTTTTCTAACAAATATTTCAAGAGGTATGAGCAAGTGATGAACTTGCCTGTGGCAGAGGTAGCAGTTCATGCCCTTCGGGATTCTAGGGTTTCGTCAGAACCCGGAGATCTGAAAATGGCAAAGTAGTCCGGGTAAGGACTACTGGAAACACTTGCAACATGCTATTATGCATATATATGAGATGCATAGCGAAATAACCCAAAATACCCAAGCTCACAAGAAGGCACTACGCATTATTGATTATTTTGTGAACGGTGAAACACTTTGAGTTGTTATAAAACTCAGACTTAAGTGTTTGCTATGATTAACAAAGTGATGCTTCAAAAGAGTAATACACATCTTACAGATGCTCAATTAGGAATTGCATTTATATCAAAACTTTAATTTTATCTAGCTACTTTCAAAAAGAAATAGCACTAGAGTGATAGATTTTCAAATGAACTCCTTTTTGTGTGTTTTACCTAGGATGAGTAACAGGGCAATCATTTACAGAAGGTAATTGAAATCAAATTTTATGTTTTGTACTATATTTCAAAATTATTTTCTTTTTAGAAAACTAGTTGTTTTGGAAGCTAGTACAAGGCAAACCCACTTACTACCTTTGAATTAATTACAAAAGAAAATTCTTTTCAAATAATTTATTTTGAAATACTTGAAATTATATCCATTTATGGATCCTAGTAACATTTAATCAATAAAACCTTTACAACAAATTGAATAAAAAACATATTTGAAATCCTTATAGAATTTGGAGTTGAAAACATATTTTATTTAATTTTTGGAATTTAATTGGATTCAAAATTTTAAGTGATGCCTAAGTGGCATTTTGGTAATTTTAAACAACTTTTATTTTTAGTTGCTAAATTAAGAATGAATTGGCATATTTAAATAGGTTTCAATTTTCTAAGAATTTTGGTATATTAATTGTATTTTTCTGAATTACCAATCAAAAGTTATTGAATTTGCAAGTTTTAATTACTTTCTGTAATTTCTGGTAAAGGTTAAATATCTGACATGGGGTCCCACCTGTCAGGTTTTTAAACAATAAAACAGAGGATAAGGACGTGCTGACATCGGCTGACGTCAGCAGCCATGGCCCGCGATGAAGTCGACCACGGCCCGGCCGAATCCGTCCACTCTGGCCGACGGGAGCTGGCGCGCTAGGTGCGCGAGGCCGAGGCGAACCTAGGGGTGCCGTCGCCGCCCCTTTATGGTCGCCGGAACTACCACGGCGGCGACGCACCGCGGCGGCGCACGGCGGCCGAGCTCGATCTCGAGCTACAGGACGCAATCAACCTCACAAAGAGGGGCATTCGGAGGAGTAGCTCACCTGTAATCTAATGGACAAGGTGGTGTGGCCGGAGGAGCAACGATGGCGACGGAATCATGCTCGACGGCGGCGGCCGGCGTTCGGGGCGTCGCGGACGTTTTCCGCCTTCAGGCCATCCCAGCAGGTGCGGCTTGCACCGGATCGAAGAGGAGGTCGAGGCGGAGCTGCTAGACATCTCGGGAGAGCCCGAGGAGGCTTAGGTCGCTAGCGATTTGAGGGGGACGCAACGGCCGTACGGGACTAGGGTTAGGGTTCTTGCTCGCTTTTGCCAGAGAGAGGAAGAGAGGAAGAGCAGGCGAGCGAGGAGTGGAGAGGAGAGCTCGATGCGGACGTCTCCCGGGTCTTTATCCTCACACGCAGGCGGCGAGCAGGAGGTGGCAGCGCAGGTCGACGTCGCTGTCCACGGCCTTCTGTCCAGAGGAAGAAGAGAAGAAAAAGAAAAGGATATTTTGCGAATAACCCCCTGGGTTTTTCTATAACTACTAAAACTTTAAAACAGGAACTTTGGTAATTTAATTAGAGCACTTAAGAAGCTCCAAAAATAAAGAGAAAATTTATGTAGGCTTCTAATATTATAGAGGAGCTCCACATATTTTTATATTGAATTTTTGAAACACCAAAGATACAATTTAAAATAGAGAGAAGTTTTAGCCATTTGAGTTGTAATAACAACCTCTCTTGAGGACCCTTAACAAAAAGTATCACATTATTTTGTTGAGAAGAAGTGATGTAGAAAGGGTATTATAGATTTATTGATCTTGATTCTCAAGAGATTAATACTTGCACAAAAGTGTTGGAGAATGTTTTAAAATATAACCATTAAGATTTTATTTAAGCACTTAAGATACTAAAGACTTGTGGCTTTTATAAGATATGGCTTTGCATTAAAAAGATGGTGATAAACAATTAATTATTGATGACTTGAGGCCTTTCTCTTCTGCAGCTTTAGATTAAGAGATTGATAACTTGATTTCTTGATAAAAGAGTCAATGCTGCCTTTTGTCCCTTCTCTTGAATGCACCAAAAGTTGCTCCTATTCTTGTTGCCTGCTTGAATTGAGATGATCCAAGTTTGCTCCATAATCTCTTGTCTCCTTTGAAGCAATGTTGATCTCTTTAGTCAAAGATTGGATACAAGAACAAGATCCTACTATTCATTAGTTAAGCTCCAAAATTATATTGCCTCACTCTTGTAGTGAAGGCAAACATTTAAATCAAAGAACACT
This sequence comes from Puccinellia tenuiflora, assembly GCA_012064385.1. Lineage (NCBI taxonomy): Eukaryota > Viridiplantae > Streptophyta > Magnoliopsida > Poales > Poaceae > Puccinellia > Puccinellia tenuiflora. Next base: position 371,114 of record QRDG01001441.1, on the reverse strand, counting down.
CTCCATCTGACCAGGAAAACTCTTATTTGAAATTCAATTGCTTTAATGCATACAAAAGAAATCTGTTAACAAGGTTGCATAGCTTGTTACCAAACTACTTCTATATAACACAAAGCCTTTAAACTTCACCCCAAGTTTCTTTCTTAATTAGCTTTGCCTTGCAGGAAATGAGTTGGAGAAGATTTGGAGATAAGAAGCTAAGATCAAATAGGAAGGTCAAGTTTAGATTAATAAGATAGGATTACTTAAGCATTTGTATGTACCTTTATGGTTGAGGCTATGTAAACACGAAGCTTTACTAAACTCAACCAGTTATAAAGATTACTTGGTCTTAATATCTCTTTGGATTAAGATAGGTTTTAACACAATTTTAATCAGGTATTTACTTATGAGTTGTATACTTAATTATATAGATAAGTATAACTTTATTAATCATTTCTATTAAGATTTCCAAAACAATATTATTTGTGTATTACAATTAGATCTGCATTCCCGCAACCAGAAAATGCCTGGGGGTCATATCGAGATTCACCACATTCACCTGCAATGAGCTAAACCCTAATTCATTAAGGTGATTGAACTCTAATCACTCCAGTGTTTTATTTTGCGAAAAATTTATTTAGGTTTTCAGATGCATGCATGCAGATGCACAAATTCATATTTCTACCCTTTGCTAGGCCCTAAATGCTGGGGTATTACATTATCAATCTCTCTGGCTTGCCAAACACAAAGAATTAAATGTGCAAGTGTAAAATATGAAAAGAGTGAAATAGGTCCAGCAGGCAAATGATGATGAAAAGCTATTAAAACGGCTGTAATCAATATAGGAAAATAGGATCGGTGTCCACAGTTCACTAGAGGTGTCTCTCCAAAAGATATACATGACGGGTAAACAAATTACAGCATGGCAATTGACAGAATTGTGGGCGCATAGCAATGCTATCATAAAATAATATAGTTCACCGTTTCATCTAATATGGGCATTACGTCAAAATACATAGACCGTTATCCAACTGCATCTATGACTAATAATCCACTCCGGTATCGCTATCCAGCAAGTCACCCAAAAGTATTAAGTTGCAAGCAACAGATCATTGCAATAAGCAAAGTGCATAATGTAAGAAATGTTGATAACACGAAGAAATCACACCGCTGTTTTCTCCCTAGTGGCAACAACACATCTCTAGCCTTAACCGTTCCTGTCACCGAATTCAGACAAAGAGAGGCATGAACCCGCTATCTAGCATAAATACTCCCTCATAAAACACTAACAATTACTTGGGCTAAACATCCACTAGCATCGGAGAGCATGCAAGATCATAGATAAAACACAAAACATAACTGAACAAAAGTAATGACTTCCACAATTCATCGGATCCATGCAAACATAATCATGTAGCAGTTACAAATAAGATGATCTTGATCATGATAGGCAGCTCACAAGATCTAAAAAATGGAGTACAAGGAGGAGAGACAACCATCTAGCTACTGCTATGGACCCGTAGTCCCGTGGTGGACTACTCACGCATCACTCCGGAGGCAGGCATGGTGGTGTAGATGCCTCCGGTGTCGATTCCCCTCTCCGGCAGGGTGCCTGGAAGAGCTGTAGAACCCTCCCGAACTAGGGTTTGAGATGGCGGCGGCCTCGGACGTCTTCTAGAAAATATGGTCGCCTCCTTTTGGGTTTTCGGGACGAAGATGATTTTATAGGCGAAGGGGCAACTCGAGGGGACGCCGGAGGGCGCCAGGCGGGCCCAGCCGCGGCCTGCCCCTGGGTCGCGCCTGGGTGGCGTCTGGCGGCTGGGTCCCCCCCCCCCTCCCCTCCGGGCGTCCTTCTGGCTCCGGCTTTGTTTCATATTGGAAATAATTCCCTTAAATTTTGAGCGCAATCCGAGAAACTTCCCAGAACAACTTTTCTGAAACAAAAAGACAGCAGAAAACAGGAACTGGCACTGGGCATCTTGTTAATAGTTTAGTTACATAAATCATGCCAAAATGATATAAAACATTATAAAAACATGTGGCACTGATATATAATCAAGCATGGAACATCAAAAATTATAGATACGTCGGAGACGTATCAGCATCCCAAAGCTTAACTCCTGCTCGTCCTCGAGTAGGTAAGTGATAACAAAATAATTTTTGAAGTGACATGCTACCAAGTAAAATCTTGATCATATAATCATGTAAAGCATATGAACTGAATGCATTGATCCAAAACAAAAGGTTCATTGAATGAAACAAACAATGATTAACCAGGTGTAACATCTAAGCAAGAATTAACTCGAAAAGAACACTTTGGAGATTTAAAAGCATAACACTTGATAATCATTGATATCTCACAAAGCAATATTAGTTCAACAAAGGAGTTTGGACGACCCAAAGGAAGATTTAAGTTTTCAGCAAAGAGCTTCAACTTGCAACTTGTTTATCTCAAGATAAAGTCAATACAAAGTTTTCGCAGTTAAGCACAAAGATAACATGAAGTAAAACATGAACCAAAGTTGACACCAAGTGATTGCTTGAGGAAGGAAGAGGAAGACTGACTCAACATAAAAGTAAAAGAAAGGCACTTCGCAGAGGGAAGCATGCCCTTCGCAGAAAACAGGAACTGACACTAGGCATCTTGTTAATAGGTTAGCTCCATAAATCATGCCAAAATGATATAAAAACATTATAAAAACATGTGGCACCGATATATAATCAAGCATTGAACATAAAAAATTATAGATACGTCGGAGACGTATCAGGGCACGGGGAGGGCGTGGTCCCAGTACCACTGGCAGCGCTTCTTCCCAGGTACATCCTCCACCGGTGCCACGGCACGCTGGTCGCTGCCGGAGGGGCGAGCTGTAACGGGCCTGGCGGTGTCGCGCGGTGTCGCTGCCCACGAGGACCCGTCCTCGGTGTCGTGCGGCCCCTTGCCAAGGGTCTTCTTGAAAAAACCCATTGTGGCTTGGGCGGTGGGCTAGGTTTGGTGCTGGCGGCGAGGGAGCAGAAGTGACCAGAAGTGCAGATGAACTGGCCGGGTCCCCATGCACATGTAGATAAAAGAAGGATCGGGGTGTCGGTTGTGTTGCTGCCAAGTGTGGCCGGATCAGGGATATGGGTGGGCGTGGATGGATGCGGTCGGATGCGGCGATGCTCCGTTTCTTGTTCGTCTGGACGCAAACCTGACTCAGATTTGGGCCAGGAATGGGTCTGGCCGGATTCGGGAAACGCACCCATGGTCATTTTGCATCGGTGCGTTGGGTCGTGGTTTGCACCCAAACGGACGGAAACAGAGCATTTCAGACCAAATGGGTCGGCACGTTGGAGTTTGCCTAACCAGATTACCCATTTCGACTCCCTCCATGTCCGTCGAAACATGTTCGAACCTGTCCACGAACACGGACTGGTCCAAACTCAAATGTCCAGGTCTACAACTGTCCCCCTGAAATTCGACCTCTCAAATCCATACAAACCATGCAACTTGATGAACATAAGTAATAGATAGATGGCGAATTTCTTTTATACAAACTCCATACTACGATGTTCCTACTACGAACTATACTACCCATATTCCTTCCTATTGGAGATCACAATGACCCGCGTCGAAACCGAAGTTGCCAGTCCCATGGTCGTTGGCGACGGTGGGAATCTCCTCGTCCTCGTCCTCCTCGATGTCTTCCTCATCGGAAAAGACGTCCCAGTCCTCACCGAGGATGGCACGGTCATCCTCGAAGGACTCGGGATATCACGGTTCTCCTCGACTAGGACGGGGTCTCGTCAACTCGATGATGACGGCTCGTTCCACGTCTTCATCCGCGAGTTGCCGCTCCGCCATGATATGCTCCGCCTTCAAGTAACAGAGGTACTCCGCCTCCATGGCGAAGCAAAAGTGTTCGCATGCCTCATCGAGGGACATCGACACGTACAAGCCCACGCCCTCGTCGATGGCCACGTCCTCGCAACCACACCTTCGTAATCCCTGTTGGGCTTCATCCTCCCCATCCAGAGCACGAAGGCTGGTGGCAACACGGGCATGGATCTCCGCCTCGCAGGGGCACGTCTCCGCCTCTAGCTCCGTGTGGCGCTCTGGGGTCAGCTGATTGTACCAGGTGACCTTCTACGGAGACATGGGCGTGGCAGAGGGGTTGGGGAGGGGGCAAGCTCATGGCAGCGCGGGTGGGGAGGGGCTCCTCAGGTAAAGTGGCGGACGGTCCGCCATGAATGCGGAAGGCTGACCAGCGGCGCCTCTTAGTTTCTGTGTGGGTCTTCCTTGTCAATCCGACATGGCGGACCCTTTTCGGGTGTGTCCGGGCGGCCTCCTAGATATGGCTAGATATGAGGGTTGCCAGACATTTTGGTTAAGTACGGTCGTCCGCTTGGGTGGTGTTTTCTGTCCGGGCCGTGTCTGCACACGTCCGCGGACATATAGGGGGGAGTGGGGGTCTGGTTGGAGATGATACAATTGGCTACAAACCTACATTACATCACCAGACAGAAAATATTAACCCAACCGTACCCCCCTACATATAGATCAAATGGCTGGGCAGCCCCGCAACCCTCATATCCAACACATATATGGGGCGGATTTGGGGTTGTATGGACGCATTCGGATGTCTCCGCCGCGTCGAATCCGATAGGACATACTCACCACAAATCCCCCAATTGACCATATTGCTCTAAATCGACCGCCTCTCCCCTTCCATCCTCAATTCCCGCCACCGTCCCATGAGGGCAACACAAAAAATTCTACTCAATCCATGAAAATGAGTTTTTGTGAAAAGCTCGGTTAGCCACAAGTACGGATCCTATTTGTGGAACAAATAGCTAAAAAATTGTGTGTGTGTGTGTTTGGTGGTGTGTGGGTAGGGGGGAGGATCCTAACTTTATCATGAGGCATGAACACAAGCAATAGTGGATCAGCTTCCAGTCTATATCATGCACAATGAGGCTCTCTCCAACATTGCTGGCCCCATAATCTGTGAACGAGTAATGCGTTTTATATGCACAAGTGCAAAATAGAAATCAAAATGGCGTTGGCATTGGTAGTAACGTAAGTCTTGCTTGGTTGGTATTACTTTTTATTTTTTACTTTGTTTTCACTTTATAATGTTGAGTGATTTTAGATCAATAAAATATACAAATCCAAAGTATTATAAAACAGAACTCATCATATACCTAAATTTGGTTTTGGCCACCCCATAAGCTGATCAAAATACTCACACGTTTTAGTTAAATACCCTACCTAGGCAATTGTTTAGAATCACATTTTGATGGATTGAGAATTAGCTATTACATAGTGAAATAATTATTTCTGAGTAGACTAGATCTAGTCCTTCCTTTCGGTTCGGAATCACTTTGTGAAGTATTGACTAAAACAAGCATAACTTCTCATACGAATTACGTTGTTTGACGTAGGACCACTCATATTATTTGGAAAAAACATGTACATCTGAATATTTTCGTCAAAACTCAGGGTAGGGCAACCGCCCTACATTGCTCTACTGGGAGCTTCGCCCCACTGCCCCCATCTATCTTTGCTTGGAATTCGCTGGTTCATCGATGATGTTGAGTTGTTTCTTTTCCAAGACTTAACTTTAGCAGGTCATCAATTGATTTGTTTGCATGTGCGGTTCAATCGTCCAGGGCGACTCCAAATTATACAACAGTAGAAAACTCATTAACTAAGTAATTTGTGCAGAATTGTCGGAGTGTTTTTGACAGTTAGTCATTAACTAAGGTCGTGTACAATGGTTTTATCTTATGAATGTTAAGTAGGATAAATGAGAAAATGGAGGAAGGAGAAAGTTGAAAAAAAATTATCTTCTCTTAATTAAGAGATGATCTAATATCTACAATCTTCCACCACATTTCTTTAAATGGAGTTACCCGACCTCTGCATCGAAGAGATGCATACGGCCTTTATTTCATTTGCTAAACATAGACTAGCAAAGAGCATTACATACAAACCGAATCCGTCAAACAGTGACAAAGCAGCACAACTAATACAAACGATAGAGGAATCAACGATGCCTTATGCCTCGGCCACAACCATCACCGTCTCTTCGGCCAACTCCAGAGATAACATCTTGTTCGCATGCATCTAAACTCGCCTTTGCCATGTTCCGCCAACCCATATCCACCATGTTGATCGAAGTGAATACCGTCGCCAGATTTGCCATCGACGCAGCCATACAGCGCCACCGCCCTGCGTGTCCATCATCACGCATCCGACGCCGATACTCCGTTGCGCCACGCCGTCGGGGTTCGTCATCGAAGATGCGGTAGACACAACGCCACTCCACCTCTAGACCCCTCCAGCTAGCACGTGCTCCAGAACAAAACGCTCAAGAGGGAGAATAACACCGATAGTGTCGGCATCGCCCGATCCGGAAGAATCGGATTCAGGGTTTTCCCGGAGCACCCGAGTCTTCGACAAAGAGATATCTCATTACTAGATATAAGACTAAGACCAACCCATTGTACATTTTTTATACCATCAAATTACGAGGCAAGTTTCTCATAAGACTGCATGCCCTAAGTAGTACTAATTGTTTTCTCTGTACTTAAGCCACCTCTTGACTTGCTAACTGCTAAGTGTACCACCAAAGCTGACTTCTAAATGTTACGAACATGAGAAATCCCTACTAGCCATGTAATTTGTATTAGAGTCGGTTTCCTCAAACCCTAAGTCGGTTAGGTCTACTACTATATTTATACCCTTGTACTCTTGTCAAATCAATACAAGTTATTGTTCTCCCAAATTACATGGTATCAGACGCCTAGGTTTTCCGCACCTTGGCCATGGCGCCGCCACGCAAACCGCCGCCGCCGCCGACCAAACCTCTCTTCACCTCGGCTGAAGCTCGTCGAGCCGATGTCCTCTATCCCTCTACCCCTTCTTCTTCCTCTACCCAATACAATGTTCCCTCCCAAAACCCTATTCCACCAGCCGCAATCTCCTTAGCCGACACCATTGCCGACATCTCCTCGTTCATCGCCATCACTCTCGACCTTGCGTCCCACAATTACTACCACTGGCGCCATCTTTTTCACATCCATCTTGGTCAATGTGGTCTTCGGGAGCATGTCAATCCCCAATCAGCCCCTCAACCTCGCAATCCACGATGGGTACCGGATGACCTCGCGATCATCCATGGATCTACACCTGCATCTCCACCGAGTTCTTCAACCTCGTCTCTAATAATGACGCTACCGCCGCTGATCTATGGCTCTCTCTTTAGTAGTTCTTCCAGGACAACTGCGACGCTCGCATCAACGCCCTCCATACCGAGCTCCGCACCACCACCCAGGGCGACACAATTGTGACTGTCTTCTGTCAACAGATCAAGGCGATTGGTGATGAACTCCGCGAGCATGGCGATCACATGGAGGACCGTACCCTCATCAACACTCTTCTGGTTGGTCTAGGAGAGCAATTCGAGAAGCAGTTCGACTTCATACCTCTGATGTGGCCCTATCCAACCTTCGCTGAGGTCCGCTCCACCTTACAGCTCGAGGCGATGAATCAAGCACGGAAAGCCACCCGACCTCCTCAAGTTTTTCACACCATCGCCAGGTCGCTGATGGTAGCGTTGGGTTGTGCCCCAAGCGAAGGCGTGGATGTAGTAAGTAGCAGTTTTCCCTCGTTAACGAACCGAGGTTTATCGAACCAGTAGGACTTTGAAATCAACAACAAAGTGAATGTTGAAGATCTCTGGCGCTTAATCTTCAACAGACGTGGACCTGCACACACTCAACCAATTACTTTGCCCCCACGGCGGAAAGGTTGTCAATCTTTCCGGTCTCGTAGAAAACAAAGCGGTTAATTGTATAGCGAAATAGATGAAAATATGAAAGTGGACCAAAGGAGTAATGATGATGAAAAGTGATGAATAAAGGTTGCAATCAATGTAAAAGATGGACCGGGGCCATGGGTTCACTAGTGGAGTCTCTCAAGTAAATAAAACACTCATATGATGGGTAAACAAATTACAGCTAGGCAATTGACAAGATTAAACACAAACTTAATCTAGCTAGGACATAGAGAACATGATAATATTTAAGTAGGCATCACGACAATGAACAAAGACCGTTGAGTCCAACTGCATCTTGTCTAAAAAGTCCACCGTGGGATCGCTATCCAGCCTGTCACCCAACGGTATAAGTTGCAAGCAACAGACATTAAGTAAAGCGCATGAAGTAAGCAATACTAATATCAAAGAGACATTAACACCGTTGTTTTACCCTTAGTAGCAACAGCACACCCTCGCCCTTAGACGTTTCTGTCCCTCGTGCCCAGGAACAAAAGGGGGCATGAACCCACTATCTAGCATAAATACTCCCTCTTGGAGATACACACAATCACTTGGCCAAAGTAACTACGCACATCGGAGAGCATGCAAGAACATAAATCAACATATAAGAATCATGCACAATCTGATCATAACTTCATAATCCATCAGATCCCAGCAAACACATCACATAGCATTACAATAATCGATCTTGATCATGTTAGGCAGCTCACAAGATCATAATACATGAAGCACAAGGGAGAGAGACTACCATCTAGCTACTGCCATGGACCCGTAGTCCAAGGTGGGACTACTCACAAATCATCCCAGAGGAAGGCATGGCGATGAAGAGCCCTCGGGATCGATCTCCCCTCCGGCAGGGTGCCGGGATCAGCTTCAGAATCACCCCCGAACTAGGGTTTATGGTGGCGGCGCCTCGGGGTGACTTCTCTGGAAAATAATGGCCGCCTCGACGTTTTTGGGATTAATCTGATTTTATAGGCGTCGGAGGGGGCCGAGGGGACCCACCAGGAGCAGGGGTGGGTCCCACCCACCGCCCTAGGGCAGGCCGCAGCTGGGGGTCGTCCCTGCCCTGTGGGTGGCCCCCAGGGCTGCCCTCTGGACTGAAACTCCGTCTTGGCGAATAAAAAATCCTCGTAAATTTTCAGCGCATTCCGAGAATATTTCCTGTGGTAAGTTTCTGAAATGAAAAGACAGCAAAAACAGGAAACTGGCACTAGGCATCTTGTCAATAGGTTAGTCCGACAAAATGCATAAAATGATGTAATAAGATAGTAGAAACATGTGACAACATCACAAAACTAGCATGGATCAATCAAAAATTATAGATACGTTTGACACGTATCAGCATCCCCAAGCTTAACTCCTACTCGTCCTCGAGTAGGTAAGTGATAACAAAATAATTTTTGATGAGACATGCAACCAACACAATCTTGATAAGATAGTAATGTAAAGCATAGGACGTGAATGAAGTGATACAAAACAATTGTCTATAGTTGATAGCAAGAAAGCAATGAATAACCAAGTTGAATCATTCAAGCAAAACCTTTCATAAATAGTACGTTAAAGACATGAAAGCAATGTGACCCACATATTTGACTAATTCTCAAAGGTAATGGTTCCACGACAAAAGTGTTTGAGAATCAACACAAAGGAAGATGTAAGTATTAGCAAAAAGCTTCAACTTCCAACGGCTTATCTTATAGATAAAGTCAATATAAAGATTCATGTTTAATCTGACGATGCAATATGATCAATGATACCCAGGGTCAATGTTGTATGTTTGCTTTGGTGGAGATAGAAGGAAAAGGAAAACTGACTCAACATTTAAAAGTAAAAGAAAGGCCCTTCGCAGAGGGAAGCAGGGATTAGTCATGTGCTAGAGCTTTTTGATTTTGAAAAACAGAGATAAAAGCAATTTTGAGAGATGCATAATTCCGTCAACGATTCCATAGCTCAGAAGCCCATTAGTCCCCTATGTCAAGCAAGGTCTTTAGAGTTGTGAGAGCGACTGGTTTTAGAGGAACGAGTACATTCTCTTTCTCCTTTATTTCACCACTAACCAATGTTTGAGCTGATTTCTCAGATTTTCATTGTGCGGAGAAGAATGGTGAGTTATATTTATATTTTTCTTAAGCCGCTCTCGGGTTGATTCAAGTGAGGACGTAAACCATCAACACCGGGTGAAATAGAGGGGGGAAAAAGAAAAATAAAAGAAAAACCTTGCTCGACATAAGCTATAACGAACCCCCTCCTTACTTCCTCATGAGCTTGAAAACAGAGGCACCAAAACGAGAATATTTTGAAGGTTTTAAAGGTAGCACATGACAAATTTACTTGGAATGGCAGGAAATACCATGCATAGGTAGATATGGTGGACTCAGCTGGCAAGATAGTTTGGCTTTGGGATTTGGATGCACGAGTGGACATCACACTCAGTACAGAGTTTTTTGGCTTAGCAAAAATGGTATTTGAAGCAAACATCCAACATTAACCGGTAACAGAGTAACATAAGACATCAGTCAATCATAACCATAAACACTCCACACTGTCTCCCTTGTTGACCAAACAGTTCTTTTGATGGAAAGATTAGCTTTATGAATTAACAACTACGAAACACCACACAGTTTCAAGCTTTTAACTGTATTTCTTTACTAATCAATTTCCACTCAAATAACCAGCAAGTTTAAGCATTCATCTTAATATCTCAAAACAATTGAGAAGCATCAAGTATCCACACAATGATCTACAAGACTATGCAGGCTTTCATTTCATTCCAATATCACATGGATAGCATTTTGTCACTTTGACAATTCAAGCAATTTATCAATAACAACTCTCCAACAAGTATAAGTGAAGAACAAGAGAGTTTAACATCAACAACTAGCAGCTCTAAACAAGATAAAAGCTAAAAGCGAGAGCTTACTAGCAAACAAACAGTAGCTAAGAATACTCAACAAGATATAAGCGAAGCAAAGGAGTATTCAAATGAAAAAGCGGAGCGTGCCTCTCTCCCACACAAATAAAGCTAGGATCCAACAAGGATATGACCAGCAAACAAACAAAACAAAACTGAAAGAAAAAAGACGCTCCAAGCATAGCACATAATATGTAAAGTGATAAAAACGTAGTTCAACGAAGACGACCTTATGATAGTCGATGAAGAGGAGGGATGCCTTGGGCATCCCCAAGCTTAGACGCTTGATGGTTCTTGATATTCAGAGGGGGTTCCATGGGGGCATCCCCAAGCTTGAGCTCTGATCCATCTTCAATTTCTTCATTATCCTCTCCTTTGGAACTTAAAAACTCCCTTCACACAAAACTTCTCATAAACTGATTAGAGGGTTAGTGCTCATAAATTAAAATGCACATGTGTTCAACTCAAGACAAATTGCAAACAACTTTATTGGGCATTAGCTACTGTTTACTAAGCCTCAATATGACACTCCACCTCTAGAGTATCACATTTGACGATAGTAAAAGAGACGAATACAAAATAAAAGCAGAATCTGTCAAAAACTAAACAGTCTGTAAAGATCGAATTTTTCAAGGCACTTCTGTAGCTCAAATCAGAAAACTCAAAACTAACGAAAGATAGATAAAAGTATCAGGCTTGCTTTCTAAAAATATCAGAAAAAGATAAAATTCAGGGATTGTTCAAGATTTTCTGCAACAGGCGCATAGAATCTGTTTCTGGACAGCAAAACAATACCTCGCACTTTCAATGCATTAGAGGCTAAACTTGGCACAAAAAACCAAAACAAAAAGATACAATGAAGTTGCTACAGAGGCAACAACTCCATGACTCAAGAAAAGCAAAAACAAACTGAAAGTAAAAGATGGGTTGTCTCCCAACAAGCGCTTTTCTTTAACGCCTTTTAGCTAGGCGCAATGCCAAATATCAAGTCTTTTCAAAATCAAGGGCATCGTCCTTCCTATCAAGTTCATGGATTGTGCAACTCGAAGGAGGACTTTTAATAGACTCATTAACAGCAATACCTTGTGAATTAAAAAATTTAACCTTACCATACGGGGCAGCTCCCAGCAAGCCCTTGAATACTTGATCCTCTTTAACCATTTTTACTTCTTCATTGCCTACAAAAGATGCATCAACTTTAGTAGTATTCTTTGGCACAAAGATAAATTTCGGTCCCTTAACTATGGGAGTTACTTCCTTTTTAGGTTTAAGTGAAGAAAAGGTAGCTCCCAAGTTATCAAAAGTCTCTTCTAGTTTACCTATCCCTTCGGGATGATCTTTAGGGTAATGGAGTGTTTTAACCTTTTTAGTAGCATTCCTTATGTATCCATTAACCCTATTAAAGTTGTTATCAATCTTCTTATCCATATCATTTATCTTACTTATGCTTGGCATATTACTTTCTATTGCTTCCAACTTTTTCATAATGTCTTCTAAGGTAATTTTCTTAGTATCATCAATAGGAGGATTTCCAAATAAATTTTCTATAGCATTGAAAGCTTCCGAAGCACTAGCACCTAAGAAGTTTCCACCTGTTATAGTGTCCAAAACAAACTTATACCAACATGTGATACCAATATAAAAATTTCTTAGAAGGACAGTAGCTACTTGCTTTTTAGTGGATCTACGATGAGCATCTTTAATTCTATACCAAGCATCTTTCAAACTTTCCCCACCTCTTTGTTTGAAGGTGAGGACTTCGGACTCGGGTGTTTCAACAGGAGGCAAAGAGCTAGACATAACGACAAAGCAAAATAACAAGACAGAAATAAAGGCTACACTAATTTTTTTGGGTTTTAAAATTTTGCAACAAGAAAAATAAACTAAACGAGAAATAAAGCAAGCAAGACAAAAACAAAGTAAAGTGATTGAGAGTATGAGACTCCCCTTGCTGTAGCTCCAAAGTCCTCGGCAACGGGCGCCAGCAAACTGATTGATGATCGGTGATGGTAGCGTTGGGTTGTGCCCCAAGCGAAGGCGTGGATGTAGTAAGTAGCAGTTTTCCCTCGTTAACGAACCGAGGTTTATCGAACCAGTAGGACTTTGAAATCAACAACAAAGTGAATGTTGAAGATCTCTGGCGCTTAATCTTCAACAGACGTGGACCTGCACACACTCAACCAATTACTTTGCCCCCAACGGCGGAAAGGTTGTCAATCTTTCCGGTCTCGCAGAAAACAAAGCGGTTAATTGTATAGTGAAATAGATGAAAATATGAAAGTGGACCAGAGGAGTAATGATGATGAAAAGTGATGAATAAAGGTTGCAATCAATGTAAAAAGATGGACCGGGGGCCATGGGTTCACTAGTGGAGTCTCTCAAGTAAATAAAACACTCATATGATGGGTAAACAAATTACAGCTAGGCAATTGACAAGATTATAACACAAACTTAATCTAGCTATGACATAGAGAACATGATAATATTTATGTAGGCATCACGACAATGAACAAAGACCGTTGAGTCCAACTGCATCTTTGTCTAAAAAGTCCACCGTGGGATCGCTATCCAGCCTGTCACCCAACGGTATTAAGTTGCAAGCAACAGACATTTGCATTAAGTAAAGCGCATGAAGTAAGCAATACTAATATCAAAAGAGACATTAACACCGCTGTTTTACCCTTAGTAGCAACAGCACACCCTCGCCCTTAGACGTTTCTGTCACTCGTGCCCAGGAACAAAAGGGGCATGAACCCACTATCTAGCATAAATACTCCCTCTTGGAGATACACACAATCACTTGGCCAAAGTAACTACGCACATCGGAGAGCATGCAAGAACATAAATCAACATATAAGAATCATGCACAATCTGATCATAACTTCATAATCCATCAGATCCCAGCAAACACATCACATAGCATTACAATAATCGATCTTGATCATGTTAGGCAGCTCACAAGATCATAATACATGAAGCACAAGGGAGAGAGACTACCATCTAGCTACTGCCATGGACCCGTAGTCCAAGGTGGGACTACTCACAAATCATCCCGGAGGAAGGCATGGCGATGAAGAGCCCTCCGGGATCGATCTCCCCTCCGGCAGGGTGCCGGGATCAGCTTCAGAATCACCCCCGAACTAGGGTTTATGGTGGCGGCGCCTCGGGGTGACTTCTCTGGAAAATAATGGCCGCCTCGACGTTTTTGGGATTAATCTGATTTTATAGGCGTCGGAGGGGGCCGAGGGGACCCACCAGGAGCAGGGGCGGGTCCCACCCGCCGCCCTAGGGCAGGCCGCGGCTGGGGGTCGTCCCTGCCCTGTGGGTGGCCCCCAGGGCTGCCCTCTGGACTGAAACTCCGTCTTGGCGAATAAAAAATCCTCGTAAATTTTCAGCGCATTCCGAGAATATTTCCTGTGGTAAGTTTCTGAAACGAAAAGACAGCAAAAACAGGAAACTGGCACTAGGCATCTTGTCAATAGGTTAGTCCGACAAAATGCATAAAAATGATGTAATAAGATAGTAGAAACATGTGACAACATCACAAAACTAGCATGGATCAATCAAAAATTATAGATACGTTTGACACGTATCAGTCGCCCGCTCCTCCACCCGCTCCTGCTACCGCACAACCACCTCCTAGCTGGCGTCCAAGTCCAAACTATCGCGGCACGAATCCGGTGTATCGACCACCGCAGCCTCGACCGACTGCTCCTCCGCCACCAACAAATCCTCCACCACCAAACCCACAGCTTGCGGCTACCCCTCCACGACCCCTGGACAGGTCTCGTTCAAGCATGGCCCATGCCATGGTTCACGCCTTCTCCCTATGGCGCTCCTCCGGCCTACTTCGGTGCGTGGAGCCCCGGACTTTGTCCAACCACCGGCTCACCCGGCCTCCTCGGTCCTCGACCACCTCCTCACGTCTACACCGCCCTCCCGCCAGGATATGCTCCACCAAGCTATGTTGCACTGGCTCCTCCGCTCGGCTACAATGCCTTGCCACCCGCCTATGGGGACCCTCCGTACATGCCTACACCGCCATCAACAACCACTCTGCCAAGCTGGGATCAGGCAGCCTTCATCGCCGCCATGAACAACTTCACCCTCAACAACAAAGGTACGGATTGGATTTTCGATTCTGGTGCATCCTCGCATATGTCTTCAAATATGAATATTCTGTCATCTTTTTCTCCTTCAACATTTTCTTCCATTACTATTGGTGATGGTTCCTCAATTCCTATTACATGTGTCGGCCACTCTTCAATTCCCAATAACCAATCACATTTTCTCTTAAGCAATATTCTCGTTATTCCCTCCTTAATCAAAACCTCATCTCCGTTAGGCAGTTTACCATTGACAATTTTGTCTCTCTTGAATTTGATCCCTTTGGTCTCTCTGTGAAGGATCTGCAAACGGGGAAAGTTCTCGCTCGGTACAATAGCTCGGGGGATCTTTATCCTCTACATGGAGCGCCCACCTCTAGACTCACGCCATGATCTCCTCCGTCACTATATGGCATCACCGTCTTGTCCACCCAAATAAAAATACCCTGTCCTCTCTACTTCAGGAATTTAGTATCCCTAGTGCTACCAGCTCTCATGATTCTTCTCTTTGTAATGTCTGTCAATGCGACAAACATTTTAGATTACATTTTGGCACATCATCCAATACTAGCTCTTTTCCGTTTGAATTACTACATTGTGATTTGTGGACATCTCCAATCCCTAGTGCATCCGGTTTTAAATAGTATCTTGTGATTCTCGACGATTATTCTCATTATATTTGGACTTTCCCTCTCCGTGCCAAGTCTGAAGTTCATAATATTTTTCTCAACTTTCGACAATATGTTCTCACACACTTCGGACTACCAGTCAGATTTATTCAATGCGACAATGGACGAGAGTTTGATAACAATAACAACCGCAATTTCTTCCTCTCTCAAGGCATTCTTCTCCGTTTTCCCGCCCTTACACCTCTCCCCAAAATGACAAAGCTGAACGATCTCTACGCTCCATCAATGACATCCTTCACACTTTACTTTTTCAAGCCTTGCTGCCTCCTCGTTTTTGGGTAGAAGCCCTCCGCACCACCACTTTTCTCTTAAATATTCGGCCTACTAAAACATGCCCCCTTTACACCCCTTTCCAATCCCTTTTCCTAGATCAACCTGACTATTCTTCTCTGTGTGTTTTCGGTTGTCTATGCTTCCCTAACATCACCTCCACCACCTCCCACAAACTTGAGCCACGCACTCTACCCTATGTATATCTTGGTGCTTCTAACGATCACAAAGGCTATCGTTTCTATCTCTCGCCATGTCACATTTGATGAACATACTTTCCCTTATGCTACTATCACCCCATCTCATTCATCCCCAGCCTCGCCCAAACCCACTTCTCTAAACCCTCTCACCACAGCCATCATACTTGCCGCGGCAGCAAATCCTGCTGAAAACTCTGCCGCGACGCCCCAAACCACTCAAAACCCTGCCGTGACAGAAAATTCTGCCGCAAATTCAGTCGCGACAGACCAAAACGCTGAAAACTCTGCCGTGACACCCCAAAACATTGATTCCCCTGCCGCAACAACCTCTCCTATTACTCATGTAGCTTCTCTCTCCCGCTCATCATCAACCGATGCCAGCACTACTCCTTCCTCAGCATCTCCTACACCTATTCCTCCTAATGATGTTCCTACTCCTATTCCAGACAATGATCACGTTATGTGCACTCGTGGCAAGCATGGGTTCCATATCCCTCGACGTCGTCTTAACCTATCCGCCACTACAAATATATCTCCCATTCCTCCTTCTTACAAGCGAGTTGTTCTGGACCCCTTATGTCACTCTGCCATGCGCGATGAATTCGATGCTCTCCTTCAAAATAATACATGGTCTCTAGTTCCTAAACCACCGGGTGCCAATGCCGTCTCTGGCAAGTGGATTTTTTGACACAAATTTCATTCTGATGACTCTCTTGCACGTTACAAGGCTCGTTGGGTATGTCGGGATTTTTCTCAACAACCTGGGATTGATTATGATGAGACCTTCTCTCAAGTTGTTAAACCAAGCACTATTCGCGTTGTTCTCAGTCTTGCTATATCTTCTTCCTGGCCTATTCATCAACTCGATGTAAAAAATGTTTTTCTTCATGGTACACTTAATGAAACCGTCTATTGTCAACAACCTTCTATCTTTGAACATCCTTCTTCTCCTGATCTTGTCTGCCTTCTTCACAAATATTTATATGGTCTCAAGCAAGCTCCTCGTGCCTGGTTTCAGCGCTTTGCCACCTTTATTCAAACCATTGGTTTTTCACCTTCTAAATGTGATTCTTCACTTTTTATTTTTCATTCCTCTACACACACTGCTTATCTTCTTCTCTATGTTGATGATATAATTCTCACTGCCTCTTCTGAAACATTCTTACATCACATCATTTCTTCTCTCGCCACTGAATTTTCTATGTCCGATTTAGGACCACTTCATCACTTTCTTGGTATTGCTATCTCTCGAACACCTACTACCCTCTTTCTCTCTCAACGTCAATACCTTCTAGACCTAATTTCTCGAGCAGGTATGACCGATTGTCAGCCGTGTCGCACCACAACTGATATTGGTTCCAAATTGTCGGCTGATGGTGACCCTGTTCCAGATCCCACTCTCTACCGTAGTATCACTGGTGCCCTTCAATATGCAACTCTAACCCGTCCTGATATCTCATATTCAGTCCAACAAGCCTGGCTATAAATGCATGATCCTCGTGTTCCCCATCTTAATCATGTCAAGAAAATTCTTCGTTATCTCAAAGGCACAATTGATCATGGCTTACTCATTAACACCTCCTCTCCTACAAGCTTGACAGTTTATTCTGATGCAGACTGGGCAGGTTGTCTAGACACTCGACGGTCCACATCCGGCTTTTGTGTTTATTTGGGTGATAATATTGTTTCTTGGTCTTCTAAAAGGCAGGTCACAGTCTCCAGGTCTTCAGATGAAGCAGAATATATAGATCGGTTGCTTACTCTGTTGCCGAAGCAGTTTGGTTGCGTCAACTTCTTGTTGAGCTGCATCGTCTCATTGAGCGTGCTACCATTGTTTATTGCGACAATATCTCAACGGTCTACATGGCATCTAATCCAGTTCAGCATCGGCGTATAAAGCATATAGAGATTGATATTCATTTTGTTCGTGAGAAAGTTGCTCTTGGCGAGGTCCGTGTTCTTCATGTGCCAACAAGTGCCCAATTTGCTGATATCTTCACCAAAGGACTTCCGACTGCATCTTTTACCGACATTCGTTCCAGTCTCAACATCGTCACGCCAGACGCTGATACTGCGGGGGATATTAGAGTAGATGTTCGAGCCCAATTGTAATTCGTATTAGAGTCGGTTTCCTCAAACCCTAAGTCGGTTAGGTCTACTACTATATATACCCATGTACTCTTGTCAAATCAATACAAGTTATTATTCTCCAAAATTACATTATGCAACACCTAATACGACCACTCACGTACGTTTTCCTAGACAAAGAAGATACGACTTTTCACCATTGTGTTTAACATTTCCATATCCATTTTAAGACTTAACTAGCAAAATACCCGTGCGTTGCTACGGGTAGATCAAATAGTCAGCACATCATTTTAGCAAAACAATTAGATTTTGTTATTATGGACGCATATTAAATGTCTTGAGATTGTACCTATAATAATTAAAAAGGGATACATAGCAATGAAACTTAATCTCCCTGCATTTCACGTCATCGACAAACAACAGAGACGATAGTGGGGCCTTTCTTCACCCACCATAGTCCATGGAGTCACGACGATTCCAGAAACATGTATATTGAGTGCGGCAAAGATCGCGGTATAACCGTCATCGTCACAAAATTAAATGCATGTCTTTGATCTAACAAAATGGAGTGCGACATGTGTCGATATATTAATAAGGAAACTGAGAAGAAACAATATATCTGATCAACTTTATCTTGCATAGTAATATAGTGCATGAGTACATGAAAATGAATGTCATATCTTACTATCTTCATGTCTTGATCCTCGAAGCTATGTACTGGTCTCTTATCTCAGTAGATACAAGGAAAAACCCAAATTATCAACACATTTGTACATAGACAGTATGAAACAGAGAATCATGGGAAAACATTTGCACGAAAAGATAGTTGGACGAACTGAAGGCAAATTGACGTGATTCAAAAAATGATGGTATGCAACATTAGTCTGAGGAATATTTATTATGTACACACTTTGAAGTACTCTCTCCGTCCCGAATTAGATGTCGCACGAATAGTACAAATGTTTTTTTTTGCTAATTAGCCCAGAGAATTCAAATTAGTAGCAAATCCGTCCGTCGACCTCGCCGTCCTCCTCCGTCCGTCGACCTCGCCCGTCGCCGTCCGCGTACCTCGCCGGCTCGCCCGTCGCCGTTCCCGCGCTCGCAGGAACTCCACCTCGCCGTCGCACAGGAGGGAATCTATCACAAGGACCTCGCTCGTCCCCGTCCGCGCCCGCAGGAGGGAGCTCGCCGTCGCCGTCGGCGCGCAGGAGCAAGCTTGACCTCGGCGCCGCCGTCCGCACAGGAGGGAGCTCGACTTCGCTGTCCGCGCCCGCCCAACAGGGGGCTCAACCTCCTCGCATCGCAGCTCCCTCCGCGTCTGCGCGCGGGTGGAAGCTCGACCTCGCCGTTGACGTCCGCGCGCAGGTGGGAGCTTCTCCTCACCGTCGCCCTCCGCGGGCACGACAGAGCTCGTCCTCGCAGTCGCCCTCCGTGCGGAGGAGGGAGCTCGTCCTCGCAGTCACCCTCCGCACCAGGAGGGAGGTCGACCTCGTTTCCGCGCCGCCGCTCCGCGCCAGGAGGGAGGACGACCTCGTTTCCGCGCCGCCGCTCGACCTCACGCTGCTCCACCATCCTCTCCTGCCCATCGCTCCAATCGAGAGCATGAGGTAGCAGGCGCCGAGGCCCTCGAATTGGATGCACCAAGAACCTGCTGAATGTGAGGTTCAGAGTTTCAGAGTCTGGCACTTGAATTTGCACTTGAATTCTAGTCTGCATTTGCACTTGAATTGAACTGTATTCAGAATTCTGGTCTGTATTTGCACTTGAATTCTTGTATGCATTTACCCAGCTTCAGAATGCCTCATGGACTTGCTCACCTCCTGCACTAAAATGATCTGAATGTGATCAACTTAAACATGCAACAGTTAGTGCCAGCAAATCAACAATTTGACACTGTGTGACCAAGGGAGTAGTACTAGCTCACAGGAACACAGAGGACTGGTGTACAATAACAACTCAGTGTGCTAACTGAAATTCATTAAGCATAACCAGAGCATTACACCGTGTATGATAGCAGTAATGCATCTGATACGCCACATATCCCACGTGCAACTAATTTCTAGGAAACATAACCTGTTGCATCCATTCTTAATTTGCAACATGCTTAATTTGCAGAGACATATAGACTGCAACATGCTTTCATAATTCAGGCAACAAGTGATCAATATTTTATTTGCAAAAATGACAGGAAAAATACCAGCAAGTTCTAAGTCAGGCACTGAGCTCAGGAAAAATAGCAGCACTTCCAAGTCAGTTAGAGGCAGCAGCATTAGCATCCCAAGCACAAAACCAGCAAGTTCCAAGTCAGGCAGAGGCAGCAACATTAGCATCCCAAGCACAGAACTAGCAAGTTCCAAGTCAGGCAGAGGCAGCAGCATTAGCATCCCAAGCATAGAACCTGAGACAATAAAAGCAATTGGCTAGGAGAAAGACAATGCTGAAATTTGATAATCAAATAGTGCTCTCCAATGAGTAAGTTTCAATTGGCTCTTACCTACAAGGACAAATTCATCATGTCAATTTAATTTAATTTAATTTTCCCTTTGCACAGGTACATGATAAAACAAATTGATGGCGAAAAACTACATAAGATGGTTTCCAAGAGGAAGAAACTACCCCAAAAAGCACTGCATTTGTGGAAATACAACAGGATGCATCAAAAGGACATATTCTCTAAACCTTTGGTACATGGTAAGCATCAAAAGGACATATGCTCGATTCAGCTGGTGTTTTCTTGTTCTTGAAAGAAACAATGTCATGCCCCCAATCTCGCTCTTTCGTAGGAATGTGTACTGACCTACATACCGCCTACAAGGTGGAGTTCCCTCGAGAAGCTGGTGCTCAAGAAGCTGGTGCTCGAGACTTGAACGAGATTCCTCAAGAAGCTGGTGGTCTCGACTTGAACGAGATTCCTCAAGAAGCTGATGGTCTCGACTTGAACGAGATTCCTCAAGAAGCTGATGGTCTCGACTTGAACGAGATTCCTCAAGAAGCTGATGGTCTCGACTTGAACAATACTGCTCTCTGGTTGGATGCTCAAGAGGAAGATGCTGCTCTCTGGTTGGATGCTCAAGAGGAAGATGTTCCAGAAGTTGACGAAGAAGAAGAAGTTCCTGAAGAAGACGAGGAAGTTGCAGGTGTTGACGATCAAGTCAAAAAAAAACTGTCAGATGAGCAAAGGTTTGGTGCTTTTTTTGCATTGCAAGTAATCCAGAGCAGGGATGGATATTTCATGCCAGAGGACAAGCAGCTCATTGCTACCCTTTTGAACACAAGCCTACGGACAGTTGAAAGAATTTGGAAAGATGCAAAGCAACAGATGGAAAAAGGTACTGAAGTTCTAGAAGTGGACGTATCGAACAAGAAGAAGGGTAGGGTTGGGCGTAAGAGGAAAGATTTGGAACTCGAGAGGATACCGACAGTCCCACTGAACCGAAGGAAGACAGTTCGAGCTCTAGCAAGGTCTCTCGGTGTTTCCCGCTCAACCTTACATAGAAGGTTCCAGCTGGGTGAGATGATGAGACACACCAGTTCCGTGAAGCCGGTGATGACGCCGGCTAATAAGATTCAAAGACTGAAGTTCTGCGTATCGATGCTCGATCCGCGTTGGTTCACACAGTCGAGGATTATCTTCCAGAATATGGACAACATCGTCCACATCGACGAGAAGTGGTTCTATCTGACCAGAGAGAATAACACCTACTACCTGCTCCCCGGAGAACCCCGGCCCTTACGCACCACAAAGAACAAGAATAGCATTGTGAAGGTGATGTTCCTAACGGCTGTGGCAAAACCAAGGTATGGTGAAGGCGGAGTAGTCACATTTGACGGCAAGATTGGCACATGGGCCTTTGTTGAAGAAACCCCGGCTAAAAAGAATAGCAAAAACAGAGATAAGGGGACACTCGAGCTGAAATCACTGAAGGTCACCCGAGATGTCATGAGAAGTTATCTAAAGTTGTTCCTGCCATCCAAGTTAAAACATCAAGACATGGAGTATTCTATATTGACAAGTAGATGATCAATATTGACAGGTGAATATTCAAACTAGCACGAAGAATAAAGCTAGTACTGATATTATGATAATAGAATGAAATTAGGGTTCCACTTGGACACATTTGAGGCACAAATACCATTTCCAGGCTGCTGCTGCTGCCATGATCTCAGTTTGAAATTTGATTGATATTACTGGCAGAGTGTAAACTTGAGTGCATGCCTTGCACACAGGAACCTGCACACAAAAATTTGATTGATAAATTCAACACATAATGTACTCCATCCATTCTGAGACAAGAGAGCAGGGTAGCTGACTGATGAACAATGACATCCATGTAGTACCCCAAACTGAATTTCAGTCGCCAGATCAACCATTTGGACCAAAGTTTTGTTGCCAGATCAACCATTTGGACCAAACTGAATTTCAGCAAAACGAACCAATTGCACATGACAAATAAGCAGGATTCAGTTAAATTATTCACTTGTTACAGTAAACAACAGCTGTTACAGTAAAGATTTTAGCAGATTTTCCTGCTAATTTCTAATTGCTAGATACAAGAACCAAACTTCAGCAACAAATCGAGCATCCATTGTACATTGCCGAGCAGAGAAACGAACAGAGGAGAAAAAAGGGGGAACGAAACAAGTTCACCAAACTCTCTATAGCTAAACCAAGAAAACGAGCAGCTACAGTCACCAAATCTTGGCGTGGAGGGCGTCCTCTCCGGCGTCGCCGTCGTCGGCCTCTTCGTCGGCGATCTGGTCGAGCACGAGGACGATCCCCTCGCCGTCGTCTTCTGCCCAAGAGCAAATAAGCAGGATTCAGTTCGTTTTTTCTTCATTTGAAGGCTGTGAGCAATAAGACTAGTCTAAACATTAGCAGTATAGTCTAAGAAAGCAAAAGCAAAAGAGTAAATTGAAAAACCTGAAGCTATTTCTTCCGTAGTAAGATTATTCTGGAGCTCCTCGGCGGTGTTAAAGGCAAGTTCCCGGCGGCAGGAGCTCGATTGCAGGGGCCTGGACGGCAGCACCCCCTCCTCCACGTCGCGGACACCACTGGAGGACGCCTCCCTCACTCCCTCCGCCCTACCAGCAGGTGGGAGATGGATCTCCGGGCTCCAGGCCACGAGAGCCGCCGCCGGATTCGGCAAGTTGCGAGCTTTGCAGAAAAAGGGGTCCATTTCCTCTTGATCTCCCCTCCTTGTTGTGGTCTGTTGGTACGGATGAAGGGAGGCGTGGAGACGATGAGGAAGGAGGGTGGACGGTCTGCGGCGAGGCGGGGTTGGCTGGCGATGGAGCTCGGCTCAGCGGTTGGTCGCAGAATGGCATGGATGGGGAGATGGGGAACGGGGGAGCTCGGATTCGGTCGGAAAAAATGCAAGGGGTGAATTAAAAAAATGCCCTCGCGACATCCTTTACGGGACGGAGGGAGTAAGTTTTTTTACATGTACTTTAGAGTAAGTTTAGCTTGTCTACTAATAACTGAGTATCTCGAAAGATACATAAAATGACCCTGCAAACGAGAACAGATAAAGCTTTCTTGCATTGGTATGTGAATCCACTCATGTAATTACTCCAGTGCAAGATCTGCGCGTGCTAAAAATATCAAGATCTGCTGCGTGTTAAAAAAATCTGACCACGGAGACAAAATCGATTCTACATACTAATCAGGCCAGAAATTCACATCAGGAAATGCCGAGCCTGTGGTACGCACGAATGGCATCGAGCTTCAAAACAGCCAGAGCTTCAAAACAGCCAGAGCTAAAAAAATTCACACCAGAAATTCATGGGCAGCCGGCATGCAGCAGCGGCGTGAGAGCAAGAGCTTCAAAACAGCCGGCGGCGTACGCATGAATGGCAGGGCAGACATGGCGCATACAGCACACTACGACAGATCGACGAAAAGACGGCGGATGGGCGGGTAGACTGCGGCGGCATCGAGGCGGAGGTCGTCGGCGACATGGGATGTGCCGGCACCTAGCGAGACGGCGAAGAACGGATCGTCGTGGAGCTCGTCGGCGAGAGGGACGTGCTGGGGAGAAGGGCCGAGTTGACTCCACGACCGGTGAGCGGAGCCGTGGCAGGGGACAGGACACCGGGGATTCAGCTGTTATCGGCGACGGTTGCTTCGCCTTTGGGATTTCACGAAGGATGTAGAGGAGGAAAGGGGGAACGAAGCTAGGTCGATCGCCATTCTTTTCCAGACTAGTAGCCATGCACGTGCACGCACGACCCAACTATTTTTATCAATAGTTTTGAAATTCATAGAAGCCTAACATATTTTGTTCGAAATATCAGAAGTAAGAAAAAAATTTACTTAGCAATGACCCCATTTAACTAAAATAAAATCCCATTCAAAAAGCTCCATGCAAAACATTTTCATAAGAATTCCTATTAGAATAAGAATGCATGCATTGTTATGGATTAAGAATTAGCTATAAGTCCCATTATTCCAGTCATGGTTTATATAAGTTTTGATGAAAACATAAAACAAATTATTGTATGGAGTGTGAGTTAAAAGAAACGGCCACTTTTCCCACGCAAAGAATTCCCTTCAGGCATCATTTACACTAATAGCTAGCCTGCAATATACCTGATGAACAACAGATAACTTCCTCAACTGTCTGCAGAATCCACCTCATCATAAATACAGTATCCGAAGAAACTAAATCATAGGACATTGATTAGAACGAATGTCAAACAATAACCTGAACACCATGCAAATCACAGGAATGTCAAACAATTTCCATGGCAAATCACAGAAACTTGTCAAATAGTAACAGGCAATCGAATGTGATGGAACAAATCTCCTGAATGCACCCATAAGCCGTAACTGGCCATGGAAATTCAGTCTACCACACAGTCTCCTCCTCCTAATACGCTCCACCTACGCGCACCGAGCCCACAATCATCAGGCTGGCGCCGGTGTCATTCACGGTTGCTAGGCCACACGCCACGAGCTTCAATACACCTACCGCTGACGATCTATGTCACCGAGCGATCAATCTGTTCATATTACAAATAGAACTCACAACCTGGCACTGGATTTCAGTTCATCTATCTAATCTAACAATTCAAACGACCCAACAGTTGGTGAAGAAGAACTCACTAATGTTCTAAGCGATTATGATAATACCCCCTATTACTTATGGAAAAGGTAACACAAATAAGCCATGTTCCTTTTGACAGTTTCCACTTAAGTTTGAGTACAGTAGTAATTGAACTAAAGACTGAAAAACAGAATCACATACAAACTTGCATTGAGATTATCTGCAAATTAGTGAAAAGTAGTGCTACAGCATGAGGTTGATGTCAGGTATTAAAAAATCAGTGCCAGCATGATAGAAAATTATCTCCACTAAGTAGAAGGGGCGTAGCATGTGCAGGTCACTTACCAGGTCCTGGACCCGTACTCATGAATTAGCAATGATGCACAGGTCAGGCGGCAATTCCAGGACGCAATCAACAGAAATGGTGTGCAAACCACCGTAAAAATTAAAACTCTTCCATCACGCAATGAACAGAAATAGAAAATCCCACCGCGCCTCTCCACAACTTGTCGCCTATGTACCTTGGAGCTTGTCCAGCTCCGAGCCCCGTCTGTTGTGAGTGACGGTGTCGGCATCCCCTTAGCTGGTGACTTTCTTCCTGGTCTCCATAGCAGAATCCTCGCATTTTCGGCCAAAGGGGTCGAGGCCTGGCAGTCGAAGAGTCCGTGGATGTCCTCAAGCTCGAGGAACGTGCAGGGAGCCTGGCCGGGTCATGCGGATGGACGCCCACGATGGCGGCGGCGCCGCCTCGGATTTGCCTTTTCAATTCTACATCTGAAACAAAAGATATTACATATTCAGATTAAAATCGTGAAAAAGGGCCATGAAAAATTACCATCATCAAATGCAAAATCACCTAAAACAAGGAATGTGATGTGCACGGCGGCTGCACCATGGGATTGAACCTCATCATGTAGAACAACTACTTGAGCGTATGAAGCAAAGGTGTGAAGACGACCTTGATGGCAAGTGGCCACTGGAGTGCTGGCCTCGAGCCAACATCGACCTACCGGCCGGCCTCTTCGAAGCAGTGGCGTCCAAAATTTGTCACGTTTGCATCGTCAACGACCTTGCCGTCAAGGAAGAGCGGTCAGTCGTCTCGCTTGGGAGCCAGGGGACCCGTGGAGGATTCTGCGGCCTGCGCGACGACTATGGTGGGAGGATTCGTGTGGGGGAAGCCGCGGCCTACCCGGCGGGTCTCGGCAGGACGGGACACAGCCGTGGTGGCAGCGGTAGAGCACGGCCGTGGCGGGGGCGGAGGAGAACGGCCGTATCGGGGGCGGCGGAGCTCGGCCGTGGCGTGGACGGAGGAACACGGCCGTGGCGGCGGCGGAGGATCTCGGCGGCGGAGGAGCTCGGCTGTGTAGGGCGCGGCGGTGCTCGGGGTACGACGGGCGGCGGCGCGGCGGGGCGGCGGCGCGAGGCGACAGGCGGCGTGGGCTCGACCGTGGGATCCAGAGTTTCCCCTGTGCGGACTGAGCGGCGTGGGAAGGCAGAGTTTCGTCTGCCAAAGCTAATCGCTAAGTGCACCCGTGGGCTCTAACCAGATAAACTTAAGCCGTTAGATCTGTTTATGTGGGATAAATCGGTGGTAGTAATTAGCCTGGTACACTCAATGGGTGTCTTTAAGAAAGAAAATGTTGGCTTGTTTATAAGTAGTATAGACTTGGCGGTGGCACTTTCAGAAAATACATGAAACAATACGTCCTTTTATTATGTGTGACACACCACACACTCACCAATCCCAATTTGATACTAAAGAAGATTAGCTGCTATTGATAAACCTGATTGACTATATTTAATCTGGTATATTGATAAAAGGTTTGGAGGCTCTTCATCTCAGATTCGCAGTCTACTTCTTACTTTGGAGAAAACCTGAAAGTGTATGTTAAAACTTTTTGAGTATGTTCGAGAAGATCACTTCAGCCAAATGAGCCACTGCTTCAAAAAAGAAGTGGATAATCTGATTGAATAAATATTGGGACGTGTTCTCACTAAGAACATGTTAAGTTTACGGCTGGTTATACTAATTTTGATGCTAATAAATAGGAAAACGCTTCCTTTAGGTCGACCTATGGCGCGCGATTGTAGGTCGCTTTCTCTCGCGAGCACATCCCTGGCTGTTACATGTCGCTTTCGCACGTCATTTTCCACTGCTCCGCTTTCCCATTGTTTTTTTTTCTTCGCTGCACATGGGTCCAAGAGTAGTTGTCTACGGAGCACGCATGCACCCATGCAGCTGCTGCTGGACGGAGTACTATTGCTAGCCATTGTGAGCCTAGGAGGTGGCGTATGATTCCAAATGCCCTCGATAGCAGCTCTATGTATATTTTTCGCTACTCATGTGCATGCATCACTTACATGTTGATCTTTGTTACAGACACACATAGTTACTTTTCTCATTGTTAGTTATTTGGATTTTTTAGGCTTGTCCTTCCTTTTGGCTGTTTTTTTTTGCTGCTACCCGGTGCGCCGCCTGCTGCAAGGCAGTGTTGTTGTTCAAGTCCGGATGGTGCAAGCTGTCACTAGCGACTAAATGGATTCGCGGAGACGTGGCAAGACCGTTTGCACCGGAGGCGATGTTGTGAGGCAGTGGTCACGGGACATTGCAAGCAACAATATGGTGCGCGTCCACCAAATTTGCTCGATCATTTTCGGCTCTGTTTCGTTTTGAGTTTTTTCTACAATGCTACGTATGTTTTTTTGTTGTAAAATTTCAGAAATATGCTACAAACATACAACAAATTTGTTTCGATTGTTTTTGGTTTTTTGTTGTGATTTTTTTGCTGCAATGATACATACATGCTTTTTATTGTTGTACAAGTACAGAATTTATGCAACAAACATATAACTATTTTGTTGCAACAGCTCTCAGATTTTTGTTTTGATCTTTTTTGTTGCAATGGTACATGCATGCTTTTTATTTGTTGTAAAAGTACAAAATTTATGCCACAAACATATAACTTTTTTGTTTCAATAGTTTTCGGTTTTTGTTTTGATCTGTTTGTTGAAATGGTACATGCATGCTTTTAAATTGTTGTTAAAGTACAAAATAATTGCTAAAAACATATAACAATTTTGTTGGTTACCCACTTTTAATTGGTACAAACAGTTGTTCAAAAAAAAAAAAATTGGTACAAACACATTTGTACGTGCTTTGCCAAATGTTGCAAACATTTTTTTTTTGTCATCGCTTATGGTTTTTGTTGAAATAGTTGCTGATTATTGTTGTATGTTAATGTGCAGCAAAATATTTTGCTACGTACCCACTTTTCATTGGTACAAGCACATGTTTTTTGTTGTAATAGTTTGTGATTTTTATTGAAATCATTGGTGATTTTTGTTACAAAGCAATTTACAACAAAAATAATTGTTGTTTAACCACAATATTTTTTTTTGTAATAGTTTTTGATTTTTGTTGAAATTGTGGCAAGTCTTTGATGTAAACCAATATGCAGTAAAAAATTATTGTTTAACCAGTTTTTTTTTGTATTATTAGTTTCTTCAAAATGTTGCAATGAATTATTGTAATAATGTATATTTTTTGTATACGGACTAATTTTTCTTGTTGTAATACTCGAGTTTTGTTGCGAGACTAGATGTAAATCATCACGGTGGCATTTTTGCTATAAATATCGGGAAGATAAGGGGCAACGCGTTATACCCCTTCGTTTTAAGTGGAGCTGTGATGTACTGCGGGTTCAATTTCGGAAAAGTTTAGGGATCAAAACGCAAAACTACTTTGTGCTGGTTTTCAACCATACGATCACGATCCGACGGTCACGGAGGGGACCTAAACTGCCCCTTCCTAGGGCGACCTACGCCTAGCACTCCCCAATAAATAAGCATACAAGGCACTCGTAGTATCGTATCTTTTGTTTCTGATCATCTACTATGAGGTGAACCAGTCATGTTAAATTCGTTAGTCTAGCGAAACAGCTGTAGGAAAAAATTGTTAGTACCACCTGTGTTGTATTCCGCTCTCACAGATAATGTAGCTTTTCTAAAGAGAAAAATAGTAAGTGAAGTTACCGCGCTACTAAAACCACGTGTGTGGATGCAATTTTGTGCAATTTTGATTGAAGTAAATACATATTAGACAGCCTCGATCTTTTACAAGGTAGTGACAGTGGATTACCCAGAGTTTGAGAATGACAGAGAGAAGCATCATATAGCGATTGAGACAATACGACACAAACTTCGAATTTTTTGCAAGGTAGTGACAAAGGATATGCGTGGGAGAAAAGGGAATAGTGCGGGTACTTCTTGAACACTTTAGCCAAGGTCTCCATACATTCTTTGGATTGCATATGTTCTCGTTTTCTTACACCATGGCAACGCACATGTATTAAGCTAGTCTAAGTTAATTTCAAGATACTTATATGAACTTTTCTCTGAGATTTTTCCCTTAAAAAAAGTTTATTCTGAGGTGTATAATGTTCTTGTACCTAACTTCAGCCTATGTATATTCTGAGATATCTGTACGATGTTCTTGTACCTAGTCTCATGCCTATGTTTATTCTGAGAAGTCAGTATGGTCTTACTGTAAGTACAGCAGGAGCCATCGTTATGATCCATCGTTACAGCTTTAGGTAGACGTGAAACTGTTCCCCCTCAGGCCCTAAGGTTAAGACGCGCATGCCATGGAATTGTCGCTCCGTCAGTTACATCCCAAATCTGAAGATTCAGTTCTGCCTCAGTCAGGGCTAAGTTATTATTATACTAATAAAGATCCGAAAGGGCGTGGGTTTCCCTTTCTCTCCGATTTTTGATGGTCACGGAGTGATTTCTCCGTTCGACATCTGTCGCCGCCTCGTGCGTTCTCCGCTGCTTTCGATATGGCTAGACCATCCACAGCTCGATGATTCGCCACGACGTGGGGTCAAGGTTATCTGTTTGCGTTGGGAGTTTGTCTTTTGTTCCTGTTTCGTTCAGCTCGGTCAAAGCGGTGCACAGCACCCGAGACTCCATCAACGAATCAGGAACTCGACGTCTTCACCATCGCCTCTTCTACCACCTCAATCCATCCCCATCCTCTTCTCCGTGGGACACACCGGCACGATGCCGTCACCATGAAAGGTCGCTGCTGCCACTTTCCTTCCTACCCCTGAATTCTCCCATCTCCGAGCTCCCCATAGCAGCCGGCCCCCTCCTCCTCCTTCTCCTCTCTCTCGGACCCCTCGCCCTCTCCATTGGCCGCCGCTGGGAAGACAACGGTGATACTCATGCCCTCCTCGCTATGCCTGCTGTCTCCTCCACCTCCCTGCGCATCTCCATCGCGCCGATCAGGCCGAGCGTGCTGAGGTGCTCGCCCATCTCCTGATCCTCGGGCACAACTATGTTCAGCTCCGGCGTGATGCGATTCTCCTCGATTTGATGGTGAGCGGCAGCCGCAGCATCTGGCTGTTCGTCGGCGGCCAACAAGGCGCAGGGAGCGCACGCGTCGGTGCCAGAAAAGGAAGCCGCCGGGTGTTCAACTCTGCCTTTTCCTCTCCTCTCTCCTTTGTTTGACCCCTTTGCTTCTCTTCTTTCAGCAGCGATATCAGTACGACTGGAGGATGCGACTCCTTGAAGGACCGGGAACGAAGGGCGCGGCCAAACTGCCTGCACTGCCATGCCCGCCTTTCTCACACACACGGCGGCAGCAACAACACCGTGGTGAGTGACCTCAGCTACATCTGCCGGAAGAGGTGATGGTGCTACAACGCCTGGTCGTGCGCCGTCTACCATCTTTCTCTCTCTACCATCTGTAGCTACAACTGCTCCTCCACGCTGTCTTCTACGCGCCTACCAGCACCTGCTACTCTCTCTCTCTCTCTCACGAGGTTGGTGTGCGTGCCAAATGTTTCATGATATGTTTGTGAAGATTAGTTTTCTTGGCTGAATAATGCTCTGTAAATACTTGCAAGATTTGGAGGTGTAACAATTAAACCTCGAGCAGATCCCATGTGTCATCACCACCAGCGAGCTGCTCCTCCTTAACATGGTAAGAGACAGGTACACATGCAACTTGGAAACAAAATATATAGAACACTGCCTATTTCTTTGTTTGCTGCCTGATCATGATCATTTCAAAATATTATTGTCCTTCTCATTCCAATTTTATTGCAGACCAGTCCGGTACAACGGCCGCCGCATCACGAGGACAGAGAGACCACGTTCCGAGATTGGTGTGGTCGCGGTGGTCATCGTCGCCGCTGTGCTGCGACTAGGCTTTCTGCACGCGGCTAGACGCATACAACATCGAGTAAAACGGTCATGGTTGTTCGATTCGGAACTCCAGGGATGAAATAAACTCTCAACTTGGTTTCATTTAGGACAGCTTGCAGCTATGCTATGTGCCTCTCTTCAGTACTCATGAAGGTTAGCTTTTCTGCAAACAAATTATTTTTCAAATATCATGTGGTACTGCTAGCTAGACCAATTAGTTTTGATTTGGTAAAGCCAATTTTTCAAGTGTTAATCGTTGATATTTGGTATAGGTTCTTACTCCTACTCCTGTATCTCTCTCCATTTTACAGGGTGGTGTAGTCAGTGATAAAAGGGGAGGAAGAGGCGAGGCTGCATGCATCTCGGTGTTGGATTTGCTAGATGCAGGGTTTGGCCCTGTGAGCTAGCTACATAAAAGGTAACTTCGGCTGGTTGTCGCGGCCTTGCCGGCCGTACATGATCTTTTTTCCTTATGCACTAGGGAGTATATAGATTCTTTATGTTTACTAGCTGCTACTGATTCTGAAGGTATGGTATTTCCATGTTTAGGTAAGCTGGCATGTTGGCACCGTCCATGGGTTTTGAAGAAATCTGAGGTTGAGGCTCTCTCACTCCAGCACTATATCTTTCACTCATGATTTAGAGATTGATTTTAAAAATTAAAGCCAAATATGTCAATTACTCTATACCATGGTGGTGAACTACAATATATATCTATGTTTGCCTGATAATGTTAATTTGTATACGCATGGTTCTTATATCTATGATATCAATGAGAATAGGTATATTGACGTACTCTTAGGTACGTACAGACATACTCTCTAGAATGTGATTCTCTTGATTTTACGACATAATTTTGCTCTTCCCTATAATATATGCATCACCATTTATTTTTGTGCTTTTAGGATTAATGTTTAAAGTCTAATTCCATTCATTTTCTATGAACAATTTGTAATGTCTTCTTCAGGTGGTAGTGAGCTTGATTCGTCAAAGCTGCAACTGAGCAATTAAACAAGTTACCCTTATATCACATCTTGAACCGTACAGCCACACGAACTTAATAATTCTGCTCCCTCTAAGTTTCTTCATCACCTTCGTATATTTTGTTTTCAGTTGGATCTATAAAAATGTCATCTTATTATTAATCTGTTACAAAACTAGCTGAACTATAGATACAAGTATCTCCATATGGTACTGACATGATTGCGCTGCAAGTTTGCATATTCATGATTGTCACAAATTAGCCATAAGTTGCTTAAATTATTCATTGGTCTTTTATCTCCTTCTGCATCCCATTTCACTTCTTAGTTTCTGCATATAACACTATCTCCAACTCATATTAGATGTTGATGGATTTCTCATGGTGCTGACAGACATCATTCCATCGGATTATAAGATCCAAGAAGGAACATCTACATGACTGATGCAAGGTACTTCTTCAATACCGAATTATAAGACGTACCGTCGACGCGTTCAACGGATTTTCTTTGTCAGTACGTACTGTTTTCTTTTATGCTGGTGTTGATTTCGTCTCTCCTAGGTTGCTCTCGTGCTTGACCCCAGGTATCTACGATTCCCGACGGTTCTTTTATTGATGCTGCTGCTACTGCGGGCTTCTCCATTTGTATTTGGATGTGGTCGCCTTTTTATGCTGGTACGTGCTGCTTCCGGTTGAAGTGAAGATTAGTTTTTGTGTGAATTATTTTCCCCGACCTTTCTGTGATTTCTGTGTTAAAGATTTAATTTTGATTATGCATTGTTGATGATGTTTGTATGATAAATATGCAGCTGATTGATACCATGGCCGATCAATGTTCCTGGTTGGATATGTTGCTTGCGCCCCCTCTGATTTCTTTGTAGTCTTGTAGATGACTATAAATTATATATTGTTCGACGAGTCTTCTATCCCGCAACAGGCTCCTCCGATCCCAGTAAAAACGATACTGGTTATTCTTTGGCATGGAGATCTTCTTTCAGAATATTAGGCTTGGAGAGCACACATGTCTTTAGATGATGTTTTAAAGATATTTGGTCAGACTTGATAGAAGGTGATTTTCTTTGTACAATTTGTTTATGTTTATCGATTGATGTTTCTGTATTTTATATAAATATCCGTGGTGCTTACTATTTAGTTTGGTTTTCTCATTTTGGCAAATCATTAGCTGAAATACTCAGCCGCTATGCATAGGTTGCTGTATATCAGCCAAGGCAATTCGTACATTATCCTTTTTTTCTTACTGGTCCAGTATTGGAAGGTACAGTTCATAGTTGTTCATAAGCTGATGAATAATGGTATGGAAGATGCATGCAAAAGTAAGAAATGTAACCATCAAATAATATGATAAGTTTACAGGCGCAGTTTGCTTTGTTTTCTGGTTGTGGATCTTTTTTTTATATGGTGTGCTTGTTCTCTTACGGTGCACGAGTCATCTCAGTGCTTACTTTTACCTTTCTTACCTTGCAGGGTTACTTGCTTATTTTCATTTGCATTCAATAAAAGTGGGTCATTTATTTTCCAAAGTTCATGCACGTATGCATATATAATGTATATTGATATTCACAAAGCACTAGAGATTGGATCTTCTCTCAGAGGTAAATAAATTCAGTAATGGATGGTAGCTACATCTTAGTCAGTTTATCACCCCATATTGTACTATTCACTTGCTACTAATATGCCAGTAAGTGCAAATTTGATGTAAGAATAATTAGTTTCCTAAGTTCGCTTATTTTATGACATTCTGTATGTCGGGTATGGAGAGTTCATACTGCAGGGTTTGTTATCTAAATGTTCTCTTCCTGTCACAAGTTTAGTACTTGGAAGTTTTTGCACCTTACAACGGTGAATTTCTTTCTTCTTAATCAGTGCAGCAAAAAATATCTCTTAGTGTCAGCTGTAGCAAGATCTAGGTGTTGTATCACCTTTGTTTCAGGTGATTTCGCTATTGTACATTACTGTGCTGCTATTGATGTTGTTTTCCTAAAATATGTACATTTAATCACAAATTCTTGAAAGGGAAGCTAATTATCACTTTTATTTCAGGTGTCCCTATGGAAAATCAAGATGTTTTGCTATTACAATCACCCTGTCCGTAGCATACTCAGTATATTTACAGTTAGTTGCAATTTCTTGAAAGTGAAGGAAAAGATGGATGCAAGCAACGTGCCAACATATAGATCTTCGAAGGTGACGGAGTCAATCTTCCCATATCTAAAAAGAATATTAAATCTAAGGCATGAAGTAGGTAAACAGAACATGTGTTTCCCTTTTGCTCTACATTTTGTAGCTATATATATTATTCCTAAATGAATTAGATTGTTAGATCCATCTCTTTTTTTTCGTATAAAGCAGGTAGGGATCTAAGCCTTTTCTCTGGAAAAAATAGACCAATATGTGTTAAGTTATTGCAGATCATGACATGATGTATTCTCACACTACATCCTGGAATCTTTCTTTTACGAGCAGTAATCATGTATATCCGTTGAAGATAAAAACTGCGGCCTCCATCAAATCGTAGATAACTAATAAATATAGGATTTTATGTTACTTAATTGCATGAGTCAATCATCGTACTAAAAGTTAAAAAAATGACGTCGATGCATTCATACAATGATCTCTGCTTTCTTTGTTAACTAATCAGGTTATGCTCCCTATTATTGCATTTGTCTTGCCTATACATCTTTCGTCGTAGCTCGCAATCTATCCTTAATATATCTTTCCCTTACCATTTTTCTTGCTCAATACAGGTGAGCACCACTGACAACAAACATTATATTGGCGCTTTGGTTCATATCACAATAGTTAGACATGATGTGATTATTGTTCAGTAGTCTGCAACACCACAACGTCCAATTCTCTTATATCATCCCGTTCGGACCCACGAGTACAAGCATAGCAGAGCTATGGCCAGCTCCACTTCGCCAGCGAGTAGAAGAACTAGCCACTGCCGTCCGCAGCTTCATCGCAAGTGCGAGCACTGAAACTAGCCATGCCCCTGGCTGTGACGATCCAATCCAAACATCCACCACATGAAGACTCAACCGACCCCAAGACCAAGAAGATGAAGCTTCACTCAACCAGAACAACGACAACATCAAGCTCTAATAAGGTTGTACTTACGTAGAGACTAGAGTATTACCAGTAGCAAAAACCAGCCATTCCACTAGCCCTGTATACTACTTGTTACTGTCTAATTACCGACTATGTACAGACTACCGTAGTTTTCATTGCAGTTTTTGTGTCACTATGTACCTTTCAGACCATGTTTGAAATATAAATGTACTTTCCGTACCACTCCAACCAGTAAGCACCAGCAAGAACTACAGATGCAGCGCGGCGTGACGCCGCGCCGGCCTTGGCTAGTATTCTTTTTAGGATCTGATTCGGAGCGGATAGTAGTGATCGGTTGCGGATATAAGATATCGGCTTATGTTAAGGTTGGAGGCGTATTGCTGAGATCGATATCTACTGCCACATTTTCATGGACTGACTCCTTGATTAGCTCGGCTTGAGTAACAGCAGCAGCATTTTCGTTGTACATAATGTAAAATAGGGCAACCAAATCTCGAAATTTGATCATATTTCAAACTATAAAATGAAAGGACTAAAATTCATACTTAGATATTTCGAACTACAAAATGCACAATCTAAAATACGCAAACATAAACATAAATATTGCCGCCTCTACGAACACAACTCATTCTATAGTTTCTCCCGGTGAACTTCGTCGGACTCATCGTCGTCCAACTCAACTTTGATTACGTTGAGGGGCCAGCCTCGTCTTTCTTCTTGCTTTGCGCGTCCCGGCTCGAGTAGAGTTTATACTATGCCTGCACGAGGTCTAGTGAAGCAACGAACTGCACCATAGCTGTTGCATCGCCCTCATGGGTGTTGTGCTGTTGTACGGTGAGGCGGTCTTACTTCTGAAACACCAGGAAAAACATAGCCATCAGGAAAAAGATAGCCATGGTCTCATATTTTCAAACACCATGAGGAAAAACATGTCACCATGGTCTCACTCTTGATGCCACCTTACAACAGTAAACAATGAAAAATGGCCATGTTCTCATACTAAGTTTATTATCATCTGATCTTTATGTATATAGATGGAAGGCCAAACATCCAATACATTATGTTGTCGATGCTTGAACCATGCCATGAAAAATAAAGACCAAAAATCAAAAGAATATGCAGTGCACTTAATTTCGTTCTGACAATATTTACTTGTCTTAGTTACTTATTTCATGTTGACATAATTAACATCTATTTTCAGAGTTATCCCTTGAATTATGTATGTGTAGTACATTTGACAAAGAGACCAGAAACCTAATGAAGGAATGGAGCAGAATGACAAAGAGCTATTGTAATTTTCACATGCAGCACAGCAAAACTGAGTTATCTTCTAAGGTGACATTGAAAGAAATAACAATGCAAGAAGAATATTAAGCTGTCCACCACTCCTAGTGAATGGCGTAAGATTTGAAGAATTTGTAGTAAGGTGACCAACCTTTAGTGTGGAGATTGCTTCTAGCGTCAATTGTTTGTCAAGACATGCTTTTGTGATATTTAATAGTACTTGCATACCTTGCATGGAGAAAAAGGAAATGATAAAATAATATTTCAACGAAATGCATTTTAATCAAACAAAAATTTCTTAGCAATATTTAGGGCGAATCTAGGAAAAATTTACCATGGTGCACCAATTTTACACCGAGTTAGCGATATACGAGTCAAAAAAATTACTAATACTATTCCTTTAACAAGTCTTAGTATAAATAATTCAACAAAACAGAGGATATACCATATGCTGACAAATAAGAATGATCAAGGTCTTGTAGAAATGAATTAACTGGTGATGATGTGACTCACAAAAGATAGTCGATAATAGAAAAAGACATGATCTGATCTCGCATCCTCCATAACATATAAGGATTAAACCAATCAGGATTAAACCTTCTATCTTTATTCCCAATAAGTGTACACGGAAATTCGGAAGTGCGCGGTTGACAAGGTCCATTTATCAAGTAACTTTCTTCTTACCAAGTCCTTAAGATTAGGATGATAATCTTCAATTCTTTTTTTGTACCGGATCATACTGAATCTCCTCTTCCCAGTTTATATCACATGGATTTTGCGATGGCGTTTTTCTTTTTAGAAGATACCTATCCATGTATCAGCATTTAATAAAGGCTGATTAAATTAGTTGAATCCCCCACTTCTTAACAATCAAATACAAGTTTTAAAAAATTAGAGTGTCGCATCTTGTACCTTGTCTTTTGGCTGAGATTGAATTATTGAAAGTGGAGCGTCGGGGGGCTGTTGATCCTGTCGACTCCCCAGAGGTCTGCGGATCGGGGGATCGAAAGAGACAGCGTCGCTGTGTCGGCCGTCCTTCATTTTCAAGAGGTCTGGGAGAGACGTGTCCTGGAGACTGGCGAGAAGTTCAGATGATACGCCGTCGCACTTGTGAGGGCTAATCACCTGATCCCTAATGGGAGCTCCTATATATTGCTTTGAAGCGACGGAATTTGGCAGGCACACCTGCTAGCGTTCCGAAATGGGCTGCTTTTGAGCGGCCCAATAGAAAAGGTCTAGTTTTTTTTCTTATTTTCTGTTTGTTGTTTTTAGTTTTAGTTTTAAATAGAATATAAATCTGAATATTTTTCAAATTGGAAATATTTTCTAAATCTGAAAGTTCTTAAAAATGTGAACAATTTTCAAATTTAACATTTAAAAAATTGAAGAAATTGAATTTTGAATATTTTCATAACTAAAAACAACTTTCAAGTGAACAATTTACAAATTTGAACATTTCTTAAAATTGAACAAATTTTAATTTTGAACATTTTTCAGCGCTAAACAATTTTCAAAATTTGAACATAAAATGTCGGTGAACAGAAACTATTTTGTAACGATTTTAAAAGTGAACCGAAAATGTCAGTGAAAAAAAAAACTATTTTGGAATTTCAAAAGTGAACAGAAAATGTTGGTGAACAGAAACTATTTTTGGACGACTTTTAAAGTGAACAGAAAAATATCGGTGAACGGAAACTATAGAACGATTTTTGAAGTGAAAAGAAAATGTCGGTGAATGGAAACTATTCGATTTTAAAAGTGAACATAAAAATATCGGTGAGCAGAAACTATTTCGAAAATAAATAAACTTCTTAAATTTGAAAATAGATAATTTTTGAATATGAACAAATTTTAAATTTGAACATTTTTTTAAAATATTTTCAAAAAAAATCATAAAAAAGTGAAAAAATGACAAAAAATATTGAAAATAAAAAAGAAAAATGAAAACAGAAAAAGAACTATGAAATAAAAAACAGAAATAGAAAAGGAACGAAAAACGAAAGAAATAGAAAAAAATAAAGAGAGAAAAGGAAGAGAAAGGGAACCTCTCGTGTTAGGGGAACTAAATGGACCGGCCCAATTAGTGGACGTTTTAGGCGACGCGATGAAAATCTGTCGCTAATGAGCAATATATAGGATTTGCATCCCTAATTAATCAGTTGATCGATCTGTTTTTAGCTCGTTGCCTCCCATCATGGGCCTTTACGCCTCCAAAGCCAATTGCAAGCCTGCCTTGTAAAAAAGGCCACATAGCACTGACATGGGACCGGTTGGAGCAGCCTGTGTTGAAAATTTTGCCAACCTGGTGCACAACTGATGCTAAAACCTGGTGCACCGCTAATAGCCTATGTATAATCGCTAATAAGAAAAACAATCGACCTTGGTGCACGTGCACTAGGCTGCTGTACGTAGCTCCGCCCTGGCCAATAAAATTATTTTCCCCCACACATAACGGAGAAAATTTCCAATAAACAAGGTTCTTCGGCCTGAAAAATTGAAGATGGAACTTATCAGAGGACCCCATAGCATAAAAATTAGCATGCATATAGAGTAGACGACCCGAAATGTCTTTCAAAACAAAGAAACAATAGGCATACCACCAAAGATAGAGAGGCTGAATAGTAAGCTCTGTAGAAATCATAATTCCCAATCAAAATACATATTTTTTTGAACGATCATATGTACTATTAATCTACATAAGTATATCCATAGAGATGGAAGTGGAAACATATACAAACTTGTTGAAGAAGCACAATTCCTCCAACAATGGTAAAAGCAAGAAATGTTGTTGTCCATTATCTATCTAATGCCTATATACATGTAAAAAAAGGTTAATATGAAGTGAAATGTCTGAGATCTTCCATCATGTGAAATCGGGGAGCTAAACAATTGGCTGAGAACATCTTGTTGTCATGGAAAGGGTGACAAACATCATAAACCAGACTGTTATATATGGTTCATGTGTAGGAAGAAAATCAACTTGGTCATGCAATGCAAGGATTCAGCGCACAACAAATTACTTGAACACACAATGAAGTTGTCTACAACATTATTAATTGCCACCTAAATACGTAGGCACAACGAAACTCGAAGTTACACACATTCGTCACCCAAGCATAGTTTAAAAAACCGGACCGGACCGCCGGTTCAACCGGAAAAAACCAGAACCGGAGCCTCGGCCGGTTCTATAAGCGCACTGAACCGGACGCGCGGACCGGAATAAACCGGTCAAACCACGGTCCAACCGCCGGTTTTCACGCTAAACCGGGCTATCTGGTTCAACCGGTTCAATTGTCTGACGTTTAGAAAAATTATATTGCGACATGCACGACTCGAACCTGCCACCTAGGTTCTGCGGAGACGCTCCTAACCTGCTGACCTAGAACTGTTTGCTGTAATAGGAAGATACACATTCCTATTGTACTATTATTTACTCGGGACAGTTAAAAAATCAGGAGGAAATACCTAGCCACTTTACATGCGTACATGCGTGTTACGGTGTTACCTACTTGGCTTTTGCTGGATTTTTTTTTCTGGATTGAACAGGTGTGGTGTTGTTGGCATGTTGGCTTGCTTGCGGCTAGGAGCAAAGTCGCAACTTTGATAAGTTGCTGCTCATATGTTGATTAGTCTGTTATTATTATACCAAAAAAATTGGAAGTTTGCAATGTTTTTACATATAAAATTATTTATTGCAGCATTTATAGGTAAAAATATACTACTTTTCCAACTTAAAAAACCAGACAGTGAACCGATTAACCAGTGGTCCGACCAGTAAAAACCTGAACCGACAGCCTAACCGGTTCGATTACCGTCCGGTTTTTTAAACTATGCACCCAAGCATTTCGTCCAATAACTTGTGTAGTTTTTTTTCTTTTTTTTTAGAGAAAACAACTTGTGTAGTTGTGTGCGTCTGTAAATCACATATAAATCTCAATAATCACACATGCTCGATAAGCAGCAATCTGGTTGGCCGGTGAGAGCCCATCCACGAGGAGAGGTCCTGGAGGAGGAAACAGGGTCGGCGAGAGGCAAGACGGCAAGTACAATACATCGACGCGGCCGGCGATCGTGGATTCTCCAGGACCTACGCGCTTTTCTCTTCTCCCTCCCGCCACGTAATATCCAGCTGCGTGCCGATCAAGCTCCCGGTCGAGAAAAGGAAAGCTTGCATACGGAATGGCAAGAAAACAGAATTTAAGGAATGACGTCGAGATCGTCGAGCGAGGGCCAGCGTCAATCAGGGGATTACGATCGATTCTTCCAGCTCACGCCACCACGCCCGACCGACCGACTTACCGGTGGTATATAAATAGTACTCCTCCGTAGGTCGAAGCAATCAGATCAAGCCCACCGATCATGGAGAACCCTGCACCGCCGCCGCTGCTGCGAGTGCGAGAAGAAGGTCGAGGAGCGATGGGGCCGGTGGTATTGGGCGTCTACATGGGCGTGCACAGCCCCCGCGGCGAGAAGAAAGTCAAGGAAGATCTAATGAAGATCCAAGGTACGTACGCGCACGTGCAAGAGTCTTATACGCTGTTGATCGCCATTGATGCATGCTGCCATTGATCGATGTCTTAATTTCCAGATGTGGTGGAGGTCCGCGTCTCGTTAGTGACCGGGCACGTGGCGATCGTCGGCATGGCCGACCCGGCGACGCTAGGGCCGCTGCTCGCCTCCAAGCTCAGGAGGCACGTATTCCTCGTCGCCGACTTGAGGAACGCGCCTCCTCCTCCGGTGGTGATGCCGCCCCCCTACGAAGACGAGGGCCCCAAAGGTTGCTGCTGCATCCAGTGAGATCGATGTCTCAGCGAGACGACTTCTGGCATCTATGCTAGTGGAATAAAACTAGGTTTAATCACATTGCTTCTCCGTCTATAGGCTCGATCTGCTGTAGTACCATTGTCGGTTCGTCTTAGACTCGTTGCGTTCCCTTATGATTTCCTTTTGGTTTTGTGAACACGAGTCTTATTTTCTATATGTTAAGCTGAGGTGATTTCCTTTTATGCATGTATTCGTGTACTAGTGGTTTCTCACGTGAAGGTGCAGCTCTGCTTAGTCATGGTCTCATGACATGTGAACATACTTACATAATATGATATG
Source organism: Puccinellia tenuiflora (assembly GCA_012064385.1). Lineage (NCBI taxonomy): Eukaryota > Viridiplantae > Streptophyta > Magnoliopsida > Poales > Poaceae > Puccinellia > Puccinellia tenuiflora. The sequence goes on along the minus strand of QRDG01001441.1, from coordinate 329,330 downwards.
CAATGTGCTCCGTAAGACTGTAATGCTTGAAGGCTAGCTCGTTTGATTGAATTGTATGCGCTCTGTAATGCTGAGATCGATATCTACTGCGTGCCACATTTTCATGGACTGACGTCGTGACTAGCTCGGCTTGAGTAGCAGCAGCAGCTAGCCGACGGCATCGTGCCCGTGTCAGTGCGTCCTTAATTAGTACACGGGCTCTGCTCGGCAGGGAGGGACCATGCACTGCGGGAAAAACGGCAGCTGCCATGCAGCCAGACATTGCGTGCTTTAACGCACGGTAAAGAAATCTTTGCCGTCCGACGATAAACCGACGCACGGCAAAGAAACCGCGCACGGCAAAGAACGACAAAAATGCACGGCAAAGGCAAGTGCTCGGCAAAGAGTAAACACAGCGCACGGCAAACAAAGAGCGCACGGCAAAACCAATGATATGCGCACGGCAAATAATCCACTCACGGCAAAGAAAAAAAGGCATTGCCGTGACCACAAATTTACCGTGCGCAAAGTTCGGGCGCACGGCAAAGTTGTATTTTTTGCCGTGCGCCTTATAGCATTTTCTTCTTTTCCTTTCTATTGTACTTATTTTAATACTTATATTTATTCTTTAAATATATGACAAATACTACTTCTTAAGACAATGTGTATACCCATACTTTTGCAATACGACAAGTACTCTACGTCTTCATCCCCCCCCCCCCCCCCCCCACATATCAGGGTTTCGGAGCTAACCGCGTTCGGGGAATCTACTAAGTGTTATCGCCCGACGTGAGGAAGGTCACACCGGGTAGCTATGTATTGCACCATTACACCTTCCACCACACTTCCACACATATCCTAGGTCAACATGCAATATTTGGTGGGATTCCGGTGCTCCAGCGGTCATTCCCCCCCCCCCCCCCCCCCCGAAAACAGCGGCATGTGTGCCCCGCGGGTCTACCCGATTTCTCCGCGCGAGGTTCCACCAATGTACTTTTTCATTGGTTTAGGTTTGTTTAGGCATAAACACATGGAAAACCAGGTTTGTACCATGTGGCACATTCTAGCCCCGACATACCCGCAACGGGACATTTCCACCTACACGTACAGGAATCTTCTAAGTGTTATCGCCCGAACGTGAGGAAGGTCACACCGGGGAGCTATGCCTTACACCATTTGGTGAATCACACCTTCCACCACACTTCCAACATATCCTAGGTCCACATGCAATATTTGGTGGGATTCCGGTGCTCACGGTCATCCCCCCCCCCCCGAAAACAGCGGCGTGTGTGCCCCGGCGGGTCTACCCCCCTAGATTTCTCCGCGCGAGGTTCCACCAATATACTTTTTCATTGGTTTAGATTTGTTTAGGCCATAGACACATGGAAAACCAGGTTTGGTACCATGTGGCACATTCTAGCCCCCCGATATACCCGCAGCGGGACATTTCCACCTACACGTCCAGGAATCTTCTAAGTGTTATCACCCGAACGTGAGGAAGGTCACACCGGGGAGCTATGCCTTGCACCATTTGGTGAATCACACGGCAAAGAGCGTGTCTTTGCCATGAGCTTGTGCATGGCAAAGAGCGGTGTTGTCGTGTGCCCCCGCACGGCAAAGAGTGTCTTTGCCGTGCATTTTATTCGCGCGCACAGCAAAGACCTAGTCCGAACCCTACCTATACCGGGCCGACAAAAAAACCCCTCCGCCCAACCCGCACGCCGCCCATCCATTCCTCCCCGCCGCTCTCCTCTCGCGCAGACCCCGACCTCAGCGTCTACGTCGCCGACCTCCCCGCGCGCTCAACCACGGCCTGCTCGACCTCTACTGGTCGCGCCCCGGCCCCCGACTCCTGCATCCCGCCTCCGCCGACCCGGACCACCCATCGCCGCNGCAAGCCCTCGCCCGCATCTTCGCTCCGCCGCCGTAGCCCGCGCCCGCAGCTAGCTCCTCCTCGCCTGCAGCTCCGCCTCGCCCCCCGCTCAGGCTCGCCCGCCGCCTCCTCCGGCCAGCTCCCTGCAAGCGCCGCTCGCTTCCCTGGTCACCTCCGCACGCTCTCGCCTGCCCGCCACCGGACCGTGCCGCCGCCCCTCCCGAGCTCAGCCCGCCGCACCTCCTCGCGCGGCCCCTCCCGAGCCTCCCCCACCCGAGGCAGCCCCTTCCCGAGCCGGCCGGCCCCTCTGCGCCTCTTCCTCAGCAGCCCGCCCGCCCGCCACCGGCCCGCACGCTGCCCTGCGACCGCTCGACGCCGTCGCACTTCCCCTGCTCCGGCTGCTCAGGCTTCGGGGTGAGCTCGGCCACCACCTGCACGGGCAGAGGTAGACCTGGTAAGCTCAGTAGCTACTAGGATTTATTTAGTGCAGTAGAATTTAGGATTTATTAGCAGTAGGATTTAATGCAATGAAAAATTAAAATAGAAATATATTTAGTGTTTAGTGTAGAAAATAAGATTTAGGACAGAAAACAAAATATAAATAGGATTTAGTTTTAAAATAGGAATTTGATCGGAAAAATAAAACCTTTATAGGGATCCCGGCTGGTAGGTTAAAAATAGGGCCATTTAGCAAATAGAAATTTGGGGCAGAATTTAGTGTTGACTTGAATGACTAATTCATTTTTCCGCATTTGCAGGCGATGCTTCGGGGTGGACACGGGGACCAGCGTTGCTGAGTTGCTGAGAGGTACCATTGGTCGGAGGGGATTTTGCCGGAGGGTCATTGGTCTTCTTCGCCGCCCGTCGATCACGCTTCGAGGGTGAGAATCTGTTCGCCTCTCTTGTACCTAGGAAATATTAAGTAAAAGTGGTCAAATAAATTTTATTTTTTGCATGACTAATTCATTTTCTCGCTATGCAGGTGATGCTTTTAGGTGGACACTGGGGGCGGCATCGCAGGGGTGTTTGACGGGGCGTCCCGGATCTTCTTCACCGATTCGCTCACGCGTCTAGGGTAAAAATCTCGCGCCTATGTACCTAGGTTTTATTTTTGTGTCTAGATCACCAAGTATGTCGCATTACCTAGGCGTCTCTTCCCAACCGTAAGGGTTACGCGGATAAATATGCATTAGTGGTCTCGCATATTATGAACCGTAACTCTTACGGCATTTATCGGGACAGCCGGCAGATGCGTAGTTGAGTACGTTTTCCTTGTTCTACTCCGTTTCGAGTCAGGATTTCGGCAGCGCCTCCCCGTTGTTCTCCGGATGCACATCCCTCTCAGCTTTTTGCCGAGACGTGTATCGGGAGAGCAGTGGGGAGGTGCTGCCGAAATTCTGTCTTGGATCGGGGTAGAGCAGGGAGAACGTACACAATCTATGGATCCGGCGGCTACTAGGAGCCCACCTAGTAGAGATGTAGGTTGATGCATGCGTAAAAAAAAAAATATGATGCATTTAATTCCTATTTGATATAAATGCTATGTTTGTCTGTTTTGGTGCTGATTAGAGGATGGATAATCGTGACTGGATGTACGATGGAAGAATCAGTCAGTGGAATTATACTGAGGAATGGGGAGAAAAGACCGAGCAGTTCGTGAACAGGGCGTTTGACATCCCTAGCAAACCCAGAACATTTTTTTGCCCTTGTATTAAGTGCAATAACGAAAAGCCACAGGATAAGGAAACTATGAGTACTCACCTGCTCAAGTTTGGGTTCACACCGTCCTACAAGACTTGGACTTTCCATGGAGAAAAGGCAAAAAAAACGTGCTAGGAAGGAGGTGCGGCAGATTCAACCTAAGGAAGAATATGATACTGGGTTTGATAGGTGCTTAGAAAACTTGGCTAACGCTAATGTGCCTGAAAGCCCTCATGTAGAGGCGGAGACATCTCAGGATGCAGAGACACGTGAGGAGTCAGAGGAAAACACAAGGAAGTATTATGAGGCTTTGTTTGCTTCGCAGAAACCCCTACATGAAAATACAGATGTTACCCAACTAGATGCTATAGCTCGCCTTATGGCCTTTAAGTGCCACAGGAACTTCTGCAGAGATGGGTTCGATGAACTTCTGGTCATCATTGGCAGCATTCTGCCGAAAGGGCACCTCTTGCCGCAAAACTTTTACTATTCGACCAAATTGCTCAGTTAATTTAAGATGTCATCTCAGCAGATACACGCTTGTCCAAAGGGATGCATGCTATTCAAAGGGTAGCATGCTAACACAAATTATTGCATCAGTTGCAAATCCTCTAGGTACTTTGAGATTGACACCAATGGTGATGGTCAGAAGAGGTAGACCACGATTGCCAAGAATATCCTCCGCTATCTTCCAGTTCTACCAAGGATCCAGCGGCTCTTCATGACCGAGGATACTGTCCAGCAGATGAGGTGGGCTGTAGAAGGAAACAGATACACTGACAAGATGATACATCCGTCGGATGGTAGTGCATGGAAGAACTTTGTCAAGAAGTATCTACTAAAAGCCGGCGACTCGAGGAGTGTAGCAGTTGCGATATCAACCGATGGGTTCAATCCATATGGTATGTCGGCTGCAGTATACAGTTGTTGGCCAGTGTTTATAATTCCCCTGAACCTGCCCCTGGCGTCTGCATGAGATCAGAGAACATGTTTGTGTCGATGATAATCCCAGGGCCGAAATACCCAGGTAAGAACATGAATGTGTACCTGGAACCGCTGGTGGATGACTTGCTCCGTGGCTGGGAAGGTCGCGGGATCCGAACATATGATGCATCAAAGACGGAGTACTTCGATATGTATGTCTGGTACCACACGTCACTACATGACCTGCCAGCACATGCTTTGTTCTGCGGGTGGTGTACACATGGAAAGTGGCCTTGCCCAGTGTGCAGGCAGGCTGTGGCTTTCTTCTGGCTAGAGAAGGGAGGCAAGTATTCCTGCTTTGATGAAGCTCGACAGTTCCTTAAGCAGAATCATCAGTACAGGAGTGATGTAAATAGTTTCAAGAAAGGCCGTGTTGTCCATGACCCGAAGCCAATTCCGAAGACTGGAAAGGAAATCAAGGCTAAGTTAGAAGCTCTCCAGCCTAAGCCCGATGGGAATGTTTTATTGGGATATGGGGAGACACACCAATGGACCCACAAGCCGTGATTATGGAAGCTCCCTTACTTTGAGGATCTCGAGCTCCCGCATAACATTGATACAATGCACACCGAGAAGAATATCAGTGATGCCTGTTGGAGCACCATCATGGACACTGAGAAGACGAAGGATAACATAAAGGCTCGAATTGATCAAGAAAAATGGTGCGATAGACCAAAGTTGAACATGCAGCCACCTCATGGCGCCAAAAAAACGTGGACTAAGCGACAAGCTCCGTTCTGCCTCACAAAGGCCCAAAAAAGGGAGGTCTTCCATTGGATGAAGCACTGTTTGTTTTTCCCTGATGGGTTCGCAGCCAACTGGATGAGGGGTGTGAACATGGAAACGTTGCGAGTACAAGGACTCAAGAGTCATGACTACCACATATGGCTTGAGCGGATAATGCCGGTGATGATTCGAGGCTATGTCCCTGAGCAGATTTGGCGAGTGCTGTCGAGGTTGAGCTTTTTCTTCCGCCAGATTTGTGCTAAGGAGTTAGACACTAAAGTGATTGAGAAGATAGATAAAGATACCCTTGTTGCTTTGCGATCTAGAGAGGATCTTTCCTCCAGGGTTCTTTAATCCGATGCAACATATGATCTTGCACCTCGCGGACGAGTGTTTAAAGGGGGGGGGGGGCGAATTGGGGTCGTTGGCAGTATCCGCCCGAGAGAGAAACACAAAAGCTTCGTAAAATGACAGGCAATAAATGCAAGATCGAAGCATCCATAGCCGAGGCATTCCTTAACGTGGAGGTGGCGAAGTTCACCACTAAGCACTATGATCCGAACATTCCCACAAAGTACAACCCGGTCCTCCGATACAATGCCGCCAACACTGAAGATGTACCCAAGCTCAGCATCTTCATAGGGCTTGGTGGCAAGTCAAGTGGTCTGAAGCCGTACAAAACAAATGTACATGAGCGGGCCTTGATCCACTCGTATGTCTTGAACACCATGGTGGAAGTGAAGCCATACATCAAGTAAGTGCTAACCATTTAGTTATTCGCAAACATTCACTCGTATGTTCGTGGCTAACTCTTCCTCTTTTCATTGGTATAGACAATTCACGGCTAAATATTGGAAGTACCATAGGGAGCCTACCCCGGAAGAATCCAAACATATTTTCGATAAGGACGGCGGTTTGGGTTTCAGTAGCTGGTTTTGTGGTTTGGTACTATTCTATCCAAATTTGCTTGCACTGCTGCCATTTATCGGTCATTTCTCGTTCTAAACTTCTCGTGCTAAACTTGTAGGCAAGAACTGACAAAGAGATGAAGCCCGAGCTAAGAAAAATTGCTAGGGGCTTTAACCATTCCGTCGACACGTTCAATTCTTATGACGTGAACGGGTATCGCTTCCAGACCCATGAATACACAACAAGCCGTCCCAACGCGAAGACAATAAATAGCGGGGTGGTATGTCAAGGTGATGATGGACTACATTACTATGGAAGAGTCGATGGCATATACGAGCTGAATTATGGGTTTCATAAAGGGCTAAATCCCGTCGTATTCAAATGCCATTGGTTCAACCCACGTCGGGTGAGACGGGATCCTGAAATTGAATTGGTCGAAGTTGAAAGAAGCTCTGTTTATAAGGGAGAGGATGTGTATATTTTGGCTACCCAGGCCTTCCAAGTATTCTATCTCCCGTACCCATGCAAAAACCCGGCAAAACGTCTACAGGGATGGGATGTTGTGATGACGGTACCTTCACGCATTAGGCCGCCCCTGCCAAACAAGGACGATTACCGCCGCGTAGACCCCTCAACACAGAATGTCGAGTTTTATCAGGAAGAAGGGCTCCCCGGTCATTTCACTATCGACTTGCCGGCCTTTGATGACATGGTCGTAGATGATGAACATGAAGAAGATGAGGCCATGGAGGAAGACGTTTGTGACAAGGAAGACCTGAGTTTGCTCGAGGCATTCAAAGCAGTCATTGACCTCCATCCAAATGGACAACCTCCAGGTTTCATTGATGATTATTGGTTCGCCGAGCCTGATGGCGATGACGAAACATGTGGTCCAATTACGGATGTCGACACAGGCTACTGATTGTAATAACTCTATGTAGTAGTAACTGTGAGGCTACCCTATTTGTAATAACTCTATGTAATAGTGATTGTCGAGCTGGTTTATTTGTAAGAACTCTGAGCTATGTTTGTGAGAACTCTATGCTATTTTCATTATTGTTGCTTTTACTAATGTTCATCTATTTGCATTATTGTTGCTTTCACTAATATTCATGTACTTATATCTTTGTTGCTTTTACAAATATTCATCTTTTTACATTGCGTACTAATAAACCACTCTTTTCATTGTGTTTGCAGGTGATAGAAACATGCCAAGAGCAAGCGGCAAGTCCGTTCGGCAAAAGGTCAAGAACTTGGCTGAGCTTGTGATAAAGCCGAGTGGTTCACGTAGGAAGAATGCGACGCGGGAAGCTCCTCCCGATGCTCCTCCTAGCCCCCCTCGTCGACCACGTATGAAGAATGCGACGCGGGAAACTCCTCGTAGCCCTTCTCCTAGCCCTCCCCTACCCGAGGATGATGATGAGGAGCACGGGGGTGGGGAGGACGAGGAGCACGGGGGTGGGGAGGACGAGGATCACGGAGGTGGGGAGGACGAGGAGCACTCGGGTGGGGAGGACGAGGAGGACCTCTCGGAGGATGAGGGGCTGGGGGGTTACCGTTTGAGCCTGACCCAAGCCTAGCTTGGGAACCGCCGGAGGAGGAGGAGTACGTTGCACCCGAGGAGAGGCTGCCGCCACGTGAGAAGAAGCCGTATCAGCGTGGGAAAACGACACTCCCCAAGCTAAGAACTTGGCCCAGTAGCGATGTTGTTCTCGTGCCCGCTGGAAAGAGGTACATGCTGATTTTGGCATTTCATTATCGAAATTTTATCATTATCGAATTTCTTATCACATACATACTGATTTTGGTATTTCATTGTGCAGGTCGTTCGAGTATGGCGACCCGATGAGGAAGCCGGGACGTGCCTACTCGAACATCCTTGGAGGCCTACTTAGAAAGTATTTCCCTGGGATTGTCAATCTCCCTACTGGTGGCCGCGACGTAGCTTGGAGTTGGAAGCACTACAGCTACGCGCCAGATCCTCACGGCAACTACGACAACATGCAGGAGGTGGTTGTACACCGTTTCTGGGTACGTGACTTTTGACTTCTTAGCATTCAAACACTCCTTGGTTGACAATAGTTGCACTAATGCCCCTTGTTTTACCTATGTGCATGGTTGCAGCAATACTTCACGAGGGCTGAGGGTCATGAACGTGCGTGCGACTTCATCTTACACGAGATGTGCAAGAGGAGGGTGACTGGCATGCACTACGAGGCACGTGTTCAGTGCGTCCGCAACTGGCACGCCGACCGCAAAGTTTGGATGACTAAGGAGGACGCTCGGGATACGCTCATGGCACCGTGGCAGTACCTGCAGGTATTTGCATTTCTGTGTTATTGATTTCCTTATCGCCATGTAGTTTCTGTTGTAATAATGGGTCTATCTTGTGTATGTAGAACCCTCCTCAGTACGTCGGCAACGACAGCGCGTGCTTTCTGGCGATGGTCATGTGGTGGACAAGCCCCCAGTACCTCGAGAAGCACGAGGAGGGCAAGCGGAAGCGGGCAGAGATGCGAGGTGGATCACATATCCAAGGCAGCATCCCCCTCTCCCTTCACATGCAGGAAGAGGTGAGCAAATGGTTCCTTCATTCTTTGATTTCACGTTATATATTGTTAACTCCGCAAGGGTGTCCCACTTCAGTTAATTACATGTTCTCTTTTGCAGCAAAAAAAGACAGGAGTGAAGCCAAACTTATTTAGCCTTATTTGAAAGATGAAGACCAGGAAGACGCCGGATCCTAAGACAGGGTCCCTGTGGGTCAACGAGCTAGCCGAGACCAAGTGTACGGCGTATGTATCGAAGTTCAAGGAGGTGCACGGCGAGACCTCCGACCCAAACACCGAGGACTTTGACGTTGAGGTTGCGATGCTTGCGGGACAAGGCAAGAAGCATGGCCAACTATGGATTGGTGACGGGTGCGTCGACCCAATGACCGAGCCATCTCTACGCCAGGTCCGTTCTGGTCGTACTCACGACCGGCCTCGGGTTGAGACCCGGCCACGAGCTTCGGATCTAGCTGTCGAGCGGTTACGGGTATGTTCTTCCTCGGTCCTCTACGCTTCTTTACATGTTTTTCATTGCAATGTTACTGACATCGCGGCGACAAAATGTAGGTGGAGATGAAAGAAAGGGAACAGAGATTCCGACAGGAGGCGGAGCAGCGGCAGGCGCAGCTGGAGCAGCAGCTTAGAGAGAACCATCAGCTGCAGTTGCAGATGCAGCAACAGATGCAGCAGCAACAGCAGATGATGCGCTGGTTTATGAACCAGACCGTTCTGACTTCTCCACCGGGGAGTATTCCTACTCATCCTTTCGCTTTCTCATGGGTAAGTGGTTAACCTAATATCTTCATCTTATTTCTCTTGTCTTATTGTCTAATCAGAACATCATATGCAGCAGCAACAACAGACAATACCGAACATGCCGCTCATGCAGGCGCTTCAGACCGGTCAGAGCCCGGTGATACCGAACATGCCGCTCATCTAGGCACCTCAGATCGGTCAGAGCCCGGTGACACCTCAGATGACCGTCAACAATCCAAACATCATCCAGGCACCTCAGACCGGTCAGAGCCCGGTGACACCTCAGATGACCGTCAACAATCCAAACATCATCCGAAACCTGACGCAGTTTCCACGTGAGTTCTCCTACACTTGTGCCCAACGCGCTTCTAGGTTGTAGAATGCAATGTCAGTGTGAAAATTTAGCAATGATGCCACCATGTTCAGTTCCATGTAAATATGAAAATTTTAGCCATTCCATGCCACTTGTTGAAAATTTTAGCCATTCCATGCCACTTGTTGAAAATTTTAGCCATTCCATGCCACTTGTTGAAAATTTTAGCCATTCCATGCCACTTGTTGAAAATTTTAGCCATTCCATGCCACTTGTTGAAATTTTAGAGTATATATGAATTAGAATGCTAATATTAGAATTAGAATGTCTTATATTAGTGAACGAATGGAGTATATGAAATAGAATGCAAGGTTGATGTCTCATGACCTTTCTTTTTTATCTTGTAGAAGAAGGTCAAGGAGATGGACAAGAACAAGGTTGATGTGGCCATGAACTTCTAATGCAAACAGATGGGCAAAGAGATGAATCTACCTATGTTGGATTATATTGATGTTCATGTACTCTAATGTTCAACTTGTATGGACTATGATGGATTATGTTGGACTATGTCGGATTATGTTGTTGTTGCTCAGATTGTGTGTTATATTGATGTTGAATGTATCTGTGTATATATATTACATTTAAACTGCAGGAATTAATGAAAAACAAATATTAAACGAAAAAACCCAGGGCCTTTGCCGTGCGTATGCGCACGGCAAAGGACATTTGGTCACTTTGCCGTGCGCATACGCACGGCAAAGACTGCACAACCGCATGCTGGGTGGTGCCTGCACAGGCCCTTTGCCGTGAGGGAACGCGAGCACGCGCACGGCAACGCACGCCGCACGGCAATGGGGGAGCGCACGGCAAAGGCGTTAGGCGCACGGCGAAGACCCAGGCACGGGAAAGGGGACGGCGCACGGCAAAGCGGAGACGCACGGCAAAGGAGGGGCGACGCACGGCAAAGGGTGGTGGACGACAAAGGCACTGGCCGCACGACAAAGATCCGTTTGCCGTGCTTACTGTCGAAAACGCACGGCAAAGATCCTTTGTCGGGCAGCACGTTGTCATCCAATCTTTGCCGTGCGCGTGCGGAAGGCAAAGACGTTGCCGTGCGGATTAGGGCCTTTGCCGTGCGATTTGGCCGCACGGCAATGTGCTGTTTTTCGGTAGTGCAGGGTCACATGCCCCCAATGAACCTGGGCCAAATAGATAAAGGGAGATAAGTATAATTTGTCCTAAATAGTTCTTTAGCAAATTTTTAACCGGATCTGACTCCCAGAAAACTTTCAAACCAAATCTAACCCATCCCCTAAAACGTTAGATGACAAGACGTTGTCTGAAAATCTTAGAAAATACCATCCACTTTGGTTTATCTGAAACTGCGAAATACAAAAAATCGGCTAAGTCATTTAAAATAAGCCATTTTTGTGGCGTTTTTGTAGTCTTTAGAGCCTCTGAGATTGCAAAAACATCACATCAAATGATGTATTCTGATATTTTCCGAGTTCGTGGAGAAATCTCAAAGGTTTTGAGATTGTAAAAAACCCACATCAATAGGCTTATTTCAAATGACTTAGTTGTTTTTTAATATTTTCAGTTTCAAATAAGTCAAGGTGGTTGGCGTTTTCTGAATTTTTCTAAGCCTCTGTGACAGTTAGGACGCCATGTAATGTGGCGTTTTAGTGGAGGGGTTAGATTTGGTTAAAAGTTTTCGCGGGGGGGGGGGGGGGGGGGCCATATTTGGTTGATAGTTTGGCTAAGGGCCATTTAGGACAAATTATACGGGAGATAACCTTAAAAGATAGAAAGGGGCCCCACTCCATGTGTGCTCCTCTCTACCACCCAAGAGATTTCCTGCTCTCGAATAGTCCGGTTAAGGCGGAAAATGCGACGGAGAACCAGGCGACATATGCTCCTGGCGCACTCCAGATTTTCATTGGTCCACGTGGAGGCAGCCCCAGTCAAACGTTTACTAAATATAATCCAGAAATACGGGCCCGAATACAGGGGGAGACTTGTATGAGATCTACCCTTTAGGTGAGATCGTAGGATCACGTAAAAAAAACATATTTGCGAATTGCTAAAAAATCTGAAAAAAAATTGCCAACATGCATCTCGGTACTTTGCACAATGTCAAAAAATTTCAGCTCAAAATTTGACCCACAGCGTGAGAAACAAAAAAGACAAATTTCGGTGTGAATAGTGCACACTATTCACACCGAAATTTGTCTTTTTGTTTCTCACGCTGTAGGTCAAATTTTGAGCTGAAATTTTTTGACATTGTGCAAAGTACCGAGATGCATGTTGTCAATTTTTTTCAGATTTTTTAGCAATTTGCAAATATGTTTTTTTTGCGTGATCTCATAGATCTCACCTAAGGTGAGATCTCACCCAAGTTGCCCCCCCCCCCCGAATACATGCGCCCGTGACTTTGTGGGGTCAGCAGTTAATTCTCCCGATCCAAAATCCTCGCCGCAGCTCTGCGGCGCGCTCCGCGCGACTAGGTTCTTCGAGCTCAGGCGTTGGCCCCCGCCGTCGCCCACTGGTGTTCCTGCTGCTGCACCCGGGTGCTCCCCCGCCGCCGCCGCAAGTCCTCCCATGACCACCACCGTTCCGGCCAGGTACGGGCGTACGGCGGTTCGACGCGCGGCCAGCTAGTACGTGCGTACGGCGGCTCGACGCCTGGGCCGGCCAGTACGGTCGTACGGCGGCTCGACGAGCGGGCCGGCCAGTACGGGCGTACGGAAGCTCGACGCGCAGCCGGCCAGTACAGGAGGTGCGCGAGCTGGAACTCGCCGAGAAGCCCGACTGCTGCTGCGGCGACGACGACCTACTCCCGCCCGCATTCCTGATGCGCACGCGCGTCCGTCGGCGCCGCCGCGTCGTCCGCGGCCTCCTCGCCGTCCTCTTGGCCTGCGCCCGCGCCGAGGCCGCCGCCGTCCGGCCGCTCCACTGCTGCCGGGCCACCGTCTGGTACGGCCTCGGCCTCCTCGCCATCCGCTCGGCCTGCGCCCGCGTCGAGACGGCCGCGGCCTCCTCGCCATCCGCTCGGCCTGCGCCCGCACCGAGGCGGCCGCGTCCGATGTCATATGCGCGCCTCCGTCGGCAGAGATGGACGCTCTCGGATTCCGGCGAAGGGGACGAGGCCGGGGGTGTAGGGGACACCGCGGAGGCGTGCGGCGTGTGCGCTGCGACCCAGCACGAGATCACTGCTGTTGATTTGACATCGCCTGGCGCCGACGCTGCTGCTGCCGCCGTTATCTCTGACATCTCTGACACAAACCCAGCAGTTGCTCGTCGCCTTCGCCGTTTCTGCAGCACCGACGAAGAACCGCGCCGCTGCATGCCTGCCATCCATGGACCGGTGCAGCCTCGAGCTAGAAGAAGCAAGGGAATATCTACCTATTTTTTATTATATCTCTCTCCACAAGTGGGGTCCATACACATGTATTCTGAGCTAACTTTTTACCACCTTATACAAGAAAGCCTATCATTTAGTAGTGGACCCGGGCATGTTAATGGGCCAATGAGACGCCGAGTTGGTGCAGGAGCACTTGTCGCCGGGTTCTATTTATTCACTCTCGGTTAAGGCAAGCAACATTCCGGCCCAACAGCGCACCAGATGTAGCCAAACTACATAATGGCTAATCCCGCGTGGAACAAAATCACACTATACAGTTGTGGTACAAACTTATATCATCTAATCAACAAATCACATTTACAAGCAGAACAAAACTTTCTAGGCTAAGTGGAATAAAAAAAATTGGTATCCATGAACTGAATCATGTCTACAGACAGATAGTGATTATGGATAAAGTGGAATAAAAAAATTATCCATGAAACGAATCATGACTACAGGCGGATAAAAAAAAATAGATAAAGTGCAACAAAACGGTAGGTGGCGATGAAACAAAACACATAGGAGGAATAAAAATAGATCATACAGAATAAAGATTAAAACATGAGAAAGAAATCACAATTACTATTGGAAGAAAACAATAAACATTGTGGAATTAAAAACTTTAGCTCCGTTAAAAGAAAACTAGATCACATAGAACTAAATTTAAACACATGAGAAACAAATTAGGACTAGAGAAAAAATAAAATTTTATACTATTTGAAACAAAACTTAGCACCTGGTAGTCGCTGGGCGTGCGACACTGAACGACAGCCACTGCCCAGATCCACGGCCAGTCGATGCTATCCTCATAGTCGAAGCATCCATGACACGACCAAAATATTTTGGGGGCCTGTCCATTTTTCGAGGTCCGCTGTGTAGTGTCGCACACCGAGCTCGGATCCCCCCCCCCCCACCCACACACACACACAACATTCAGGGACTTCAGCCCACCACTGCCATCCGCAAATGAGCGACATCCTACATCGGCAACGGGTTGGGTAGGAGAGAGAGACATGGACATAAGAGCATCTTCACCAGCACACCCCCAAAGCACCCCAAAAGTCCCGTTGGGGTGTCGGACAAAACAACGACCACACCAACAACCCCCAAAAGGGCCCCAATTTCCGTCCGACACCTCCAAGTCACCCTCAAGTTTAGAGGCTCCCTCGGGGTGCCGGACAACGTCCCGACGCGCCCCTGCCTCGGGTTGGCCCATATGTCACCCACACTAATGCGTGGTAGGCCGACGAGCGATCAATTGACAGGATTTTCTGTACCTAGCCACGCCGGTGTGATATTTTTTATGTGATACAATGGTCATATAAAATATCCCCTGAGTGGATCAAGTGGGCTATCCATTATCAAGCGATCCACTCACAGGATGGCTATGTACACTCGTGTGTCAAGATTTTTACTGCTATATGGTCACAGAAGATCCACTAAGTGGATTGAATGGCCTGCCCACTCTGAAGTGATTCATTTAAATGATTTTCTCTGGATAGGTGTGCCCATATACCATGGTTTTTTTTAACGGCTAATTCGATAATCCGGCACTTTTCCGGTCTGTTTAGGGGTCGCCGGTGTGGGCAGCATCAAGAAATATGCCGGACAAGTGGCGGACAAATTGTGGGTGTCCGTGGAGATGCTCTAAGGGGTAGGGTTTTGTCCGAGCTGCCCAGTAGGAGCGACACGACTTGACCCTGCTGCCCTTAGAATTTTGTGGGGGGAGAATTTACTTCTCCTGTCTCTACACCAACTAGGAACTAGGGATGCACATTATAAGAGTATCATGATTTTGTACCCATCAGATGGTGATCCTCAAAGATAAATTGTATTAGTAACAGAAAAGTCTGATCCTCGCCAATAAATAGGAATCTAAATTCGGTCCGTGATGATTTGAACTTGGTTTTTACATACACTCCCTCGGCCAAGTGAGCATGCTTGACCAGCGGCCGCCGTTCCGACCCGCGAAGGTCGTCACTGTTGGCCGTGTGTGTGCTCGCGCCGTAATGTCCTGTATAAGGCTAACAGCTCTGGGAAGGCTCCCGGCGATGACACCGTGGGGAGCAAGAGCAACTACATCCACAATAGAACGCGCGCGTATATATGGCGCCTGTTCTCCCAATCCTGATGTGATGATCCCTAGTCGAATAAGATAGTGAATGCGAACAACATATAGTTTTGGAAGATTTCATTAACTTACTGTGAATGCGAACAACATATACAGTAGTTTCCACGGAAGTAACCAGTGCTGAAATATGATAAAGAAAACAACTTAGTGTCCACATATCATATATATTTGTCCCTGGATATTACTTCGCTGTGGAGAAGTATCCATGAAACACATTGCATATATACTATGGCGAAAGCATTTCTTCTGGCATGGAGTGTCAAGGATGAATCCAGCTAGTCAAGCACATGACAGCCGAATACTGGTGCGGGCTTGTAAATTACTTTGCAAACTTGACTAACCCATGACATGGTGAACCATGTAAATTCCGTTTCTCCGAAGCATAAAAACCATGCAAATTTGCAAATATGGTACTTCAAGGCAATTCCTGATCAACTGATTGCTCAACCATGCGTGGATTGTGCTGGTATACATACTTCTTGGCCCAGTAAAGGTAGTTCAAGAAGCCAAGCAACCCGACGACAGCCACAACCCAGTAGAACCGGTCAAGATGACTGTTGTTCAAACTTTTACCCTCGAGCCAACCTCCCTGGTGCCCATGCCTCGTGGCCCTGTTCACAACATCCACCAGGAATGTGGCCATCAATGACGCAAGCCCTATCTCACACCAGAACAACGCCGTGGCAATTGACTTCATGCCCCGTGGCGCCTCGCTGTTAAAGAACTCGAGGAGTCCGGTGAATGATGTCACGTCAGACACACCAAGCAGGAAGAACTGAGGTGTAAGCCAGAACAGGGACATCTGCACTACAGCCTCCTTTCTTCTCTTCTCAACAACCGCAGCGATGGCCGAGGCAACTATCATGGAGGCGAAGCCTATGGCTATGCGCTGCAGATGGGTGATGCCACCGACGTAGCCCGTGCGTTTACGCAAGAATGGCACAATGAACCGATCATAGACGGGAAGCATTATCATCTGGAACGTGATGGGGATGATGAAGAGAGTCGCGGGGGAAACATGGACCTTGCCCAACCTTGTGTTGGTCATGCCACCTTGCTGCACAGTGAAGAGGAAGACGATAGTGTTCGATACATAGGCGATCATGGAGCTGAAGAAAAGAGGAAGCACACGGAGCACGATCTTTGTCTCCTCCACCTTCTCTGCAGTGCAAATTGTCCAATCTCCATTCTTGCCACGATCTATGCAGGCTTTGTCGAGGAATCTGTCAAGAAGCATGAAAGAGTTTGTAATAGGCAATGTAACTAAACACTCTATTCTCTACTCTTTGTGACAGGTAGCCTGCTCAGAAAATGGTAATTTTTCACCGAATCTTACTTCAGACTTTTATTTTGAGAGAGCACTTCAACAGACTCTGTCCTAGTCCTAGTCCCAGTCCCAATAATGCTTTCCTGTGCTTCTTCCAGCTTCTCAGCAAGTTCAAGATTCCTATTCTTGCATGCAACCACAAGAACCTGGGAGAGATTGTACTTAAATATTCAGAACACATTTGTTGAGAGTTGATATGGATCTTATGTTAAGGCAAGAAAGAGAGCACAAAACCTGCAGTATTCGAGTTAGAGGGCTTCCTTCTGGCACTTGGTTGCGGTAGAAAGGCAGACCAGCAGCAACAACGAGCAATCCAAACAGAATTAGGATGGCACACACTCCAAGTCCGATGTCCCACCCCTTGTAATTCTCGAGCCACACTATGAAAATTAACCCTATAAAACCTCCGAGGGAGATCCCGAAGGTATACCAGTTAAAGAAGCTGGACTTCTGGCGGGCCTCGGAAGGATCTCTATGGTCAAATTGGTCTGCTCCGAGGGATGACAGGCATGAACGCACAAAACCATCACCAAATGCACTGATATACAAGGCTGCGTACAGTAACGTAGCGTTCCAGCCGTGGACCTCTTTGCAGTTGCTTAGCTCTGCTTCAATATTACAAGGTGCAGGATGAAGCCAGGGTAAGTGTGCTTGTATTGCGAGCAATCCATAGCCCTGCGCAGATGAATGTTTGATCATACTATCATAAATAGTTGCCTAGAAAGTCAGCTAGTGGATATTTGACTAAACACTACATTTGCTTTACAACTTAAACTTGTTCTGAAATCAGGGATAATATTTTAAAGTGATTGTAGAGGCTGATGGCAAAGAAATTGTGTAGCATTATTTCCTACAGGAAAACACTGAAAGGCAAGGACGGAGATGGTAACACTAGCCTTTTTACACCAGTCAGGTTCTTTCATATCGAAAATAAGTCGATTTTATGGTCAAAGGATCTGCAAGAGTAGGTATCCTATCCTTGTCAGGTACTGAACTGTATAAGACATGAGAAGCTATAAGTCAAAGTTAGAAGCACGCCATTGTTGAAGATTTTTCTTTCTCCATTTGCAATAAATTAATATTCCTTTCCTAGATAGGTGTGTTTGAAGTCCATCCTTAACTAACCATCCTCCGGAAAATCATGTAAACCCACAATTGTTTTATATTTATCACAACTGAATTTCAGCTTTGGAGATGTACTTCCAAGACATAAACTTTCAGCCGTTTTATTTGGTGAAATCACATCCCAATTAGGAAAACACAATAGGAGAAAATCAAACTTATGAAAATCAGCAGCGATTTTTCATATTCAAAGTTTTTTAGCAGTGACCTGAGGATACTAATTTTTCTTCACTTCTTCATTTGATTGAGCTCTGTATGTTTCAAACATAATTAATAAAGCTGCAAAGGTGTTATCGCCAACATCTTTTCTACTGCTGGCAGGTTCTCATCTTAGTAAACAACATGATAATATGTACTAGATAACAAAAGAATATTCCCTTGTATCATAATAGGAATACCATAGATAAACTGACAGACAAGCAGGCGTATTACCAGAAACATCAATGGACCAAAGAGGAGTATGGTTGTCGAGCGCATGATGTAAGAGTCCGAGATGAAAGCTCCGATTAATGCAAACCCGGATGTGGCACCAACAAGATTAGTGACAGTAGTTGCAGAGTCCGAGACCCCCATCTGCATCATCCCATGGATATAGGTAACCAGATTCAGCAGATTTGGGACAATAACCATGTTCATTACCACAGTCACAACTGCAAGGCGAAACAAGGCACAAAATTGCTGTAATATTTCGAACTTAGAACAGAAGCTTGAAAAACAAGGAAACTGAGAAATTGGCATATGTTTCTGCGAAGCAGGGACTCGATCGTGTAGGGACTTACCATATATAAACCATGCTGCTCTAACTCCTCCATGCACCTCTCTGTTGATGGGGTTTCCCCTCCAGGCCACAAAGCTCCCAACTGTCATGGTGCTTCTTCTTCCTCTTGATTACTGTCTGACTTGCATCCCAAATAATGAGGGGTATAAATAAGCAGTTGGACAGTTCACATTCAACGGAGTGATGAAAGCAACTTGATCAATCAAAGACTTCCCCTGCAACAACAAGATCAAAGACTGTTGCCTATTTTATGCCATTATATTATTGCAAGCACCAGTAGTACCAACCGCAGTGGCTGCTACAGTACTTCCCAAGGATTGAATTCTGGACATTACAACAGGTGCACTTATATTAAAGAATTGGAAATGCAGAGACCAGGGTAACTCCCCTTTTCGAGAAAAAAATTAAAGACTTGGAAACAGGGATAAGTACAATGAACGAGTATAGAATTCTGCAAGTACCAACAAATAGCAAGTATTGCCATCAGCGTGCTCATTCTGAGAGAAATATTTTGTGAGTTTAGCTCTTAATTCATTAATTGTTTTGAGCAACACTCTTTTGAGAAGATAACTTCCTCAGAAGTTGTGCAACTTAAGTTATGAACAAAAAAAAAATGCTCAGTTCTGAAAGCACCTTAACTACTTATATTGGTCTGTAGGAAGATATAATTCGCACTATAGCTGTACAGTTCTTTTGCTGTTTCTCTGTTTGTCTTTTCCTTTCCCTTTGGCTTGCTCGCTGTACTTTGCGCCGTCTCGGCGATCTCTTAGAATACAAATGACGCATTTAGATGCGTGTTCGAGAAAAAATTCACACTAATTGTTAATCATGAACTAAAGCTATTATCACATAGCTAGACAGGCACATAAGAAGAAATGTGAGAACATAGTTCCAAATCAACCATCACCATCAGCCATACATGAAATAAGAAGCCATACCACTGCAATCAATATCTGAGAACTAAAGGCTAATAGTTCTGTGCTTCTTATTCATATTTCTCTGCAACCACCTCTGCCATTTTCACAACCAGATCAGTCATCAGTTTGGACTTTGGAGGGAACTAAAGGCTAATAGTTTTGTGGTTCTTATTCATATTATCCCATGCTCCTAGCCTACTTGCCCAATATAAGTAGTTCAAGCAGTTAGACTTCATGTGCAGAGGGTATCCAGCAGAAGAGACAGAAGTAGGTTCCACTTGCAACCTTAATAAAACCCTCAGACAGTCACAAAGTGAAGAAAAAAAAACTCCCAGATTCCCACCAAAATTTGAAGAATCCATACAATCTACTCCGTAAAAGATTCTGTTGAGTACATGATGTTCAAAAGATAGTATCAAAGGCCACAACCAATCGGAATATGCTCAAAGGATATAAACCCTCCTCGCTATGCTGAACTTCCTCCATCTCAACTCTCGAGTTGTCAAGTATAGGACAGGGCCAGAAAAAGATAAGCAAATGAATTGCAGGAGTAAAGTAAAAGTACCATGTAAGGTATATGACTAATAAGTACTGAAGGTGAATGATATACACTTCTTACAGGAGTAACCAATGCTGAAATATGACCAGGATGACAACTCGACTGTTCAGACATGTAACAAAGTTGCCCTTGGATGTACTTTGCGAGGAACTATCCAGGTAAGAAAGTGTTACGGCAAAAGCCAACTATTCTGGCGATTTCACAAATAGAGTATCAAGGATTAACCCAACCAACATGTGAAGCAGAACACCTGGTACAGGCTTACACATTGCTCTGCGAACTGGACTGACTAATCCATGTCCTGGTGAATCAGACATCCTTCTCTTTTTTCTGAAATAAAAACAATGTATATGCAATATCTTAAAGCGGATCCTGCTCGGTAGATGTCTCAATAATGCGTGGATTGTGCTGGTACACATACTTCTTGGCCCAGTACAGGTAATTAAAGAATCCAAGCAATGCGACAACAGTCACAACCCAATAGAACAGATCAAGATGGATGTTGTCCAAACTTGTACCCTCGAGCCAGCCTCCCTGGTGACCATGCCTTGTGGCCCAGTTAACAATTTCAACCAGCAATGTGGCCATCAATGATGCGACCCCCAGCTCACACCAGAACAATGCAGTGGCAATAGACTTCATGCCGCGTGGAGCCTCACTGTTGAAGAACTCCAAAAGCCCGGTGAATGATGTCACATCTGACACACCAAGCAGGAGAGCAAGAGCAATAAGAGAGCCGGCAGCCGGCTCTATGGCCATGCCATGTAGATTAAAGTCATCTTACAGCCAGCTCATGTATAATAGGTTAGCTATTAGGTTAGCTGTTAGAATTATCTTATTAAATATTTAATTATTAATGATGCATGCCGTGGACACACAGGATTGGAAGGAACGAATAAAATATGAGCCTGCAGCTAGCTGATGGCTGCATGCGGGCTGCATGCGAGCTGCTCCACCTCGATGCATGCGCTGCAGCCGGGCTCTTCGTGGAGCGCCCGCTTTCCTCTTTCTCCTTCTTTCTCTCACTGCCACGTTGGATTTTAGTGCCATGGTGGATGTTATAGCCGGCTGAGTAGGCTTTATTGTACTTGCTCTGAGGTGCAAGCCAGAACAGGGACATCTGCACCACAGATTCCTTTCTCTTCCTCTCAACAATCGCCGCGATGACAGATGCAAGTCAAGAACGGCACAATGAACTGGTCATAGACAGCAAGCATTATCATCTGGAATATGCCGGGGATGACAAAGAGTGCCGCAGGGGGAATATGGATCTTGCCCAGCCTGGTGTTCGTCATGCCACCTTGCTGCACAGTGAATGTGAAGAGGATTAGAGGATAACGTTTGATATATAACCAATCATGGAGCACACACAGCACAATTTTCGTCTCCTCCACCTTCGTCGCACTGCAAACTGACCATGCTCCATTATTGCCACGGTTGATGCAGGCTTTGTTGAGGAATCTGGCAAGATGCATGAAAGAGTGTTAGCGTACTTTGTAATTACGTGTACATGTTGTAACCCTAACCCTAACCGGCCCAAGTGCCTAATATATAAACCCCGGAACCCCACGTGTTTACCGTGAGAGGCTTCCCCCAAAACTTGTGATAACCCACAAGTGTAGGGGATCGTTTGTAGCCTTTGCGATAAATAAGAGTGTCGAACCCAACGAGGAGCTAAAGGTATGATTAATATTCTCTCAAGTTCTATCAACCATTGACACACCTCTATGCACACCAAATGTTTGCTCTATCTAGGAAATAAAACTATAGAAATAAAACGGGTATGAAAAGATGGTTTTGCAATATAATAAAGAACAAGAAGATAAAAGTTAGTTGCTGCAGCAATAAAGTATACTAAAAGACCATAAATAACATAATCATGAGTGTGGAAAAGTGGTGGAAGGCGTGACGGAATTGTTCATAATTAATTAGTGAAGTTATTCGGTTCATCGTCTTCGATGCAATTTTCTATGTGAGAGAGTACACGTTCTCAACTACTTGTGATTACATGTACTATATGATTGGAACATTAGCAAGCATCCGCAACTACTAACATTCATTAAGGTAAACACCCAACCATAGCATTAAGTTCATAAGGTCCTCTTTATCCCATACAATGTCAAAAACCGGGATGGGGCTTAGGTTTCTGTCACTCCGGCAGCCCTACCCCCGGCCTCCTTCACATATTACAAACTCTATGATGTTATCCACGGGCGCAAGTATATAATGGGCATCATAGGACTGTACCATATCAACATACAACTCGAATCAACCAAATACATTCAATAATTCAACCATAAGACAACAAGGAACTACATAAACATGACATAGATCATAGGATAATATTTTATAGCATCAAACACCATATTTACATAGGGGATTACAGAGGTTTGTGATAGAGTGGACCGCTGTAGCTATGAGGAATTGGCGATGGAGATGGCGGTGAAGGCGGCGGCCATGGAGGAAAGGGCAAGGCGGAGGCGGCGCGGGCGGCCGGCGGCGGCGGCGCATGGCGGCGGCCGGCCAAGGGGGAGCGCCGCCCCCTAACCCCCTTCCTCCATGACTTCTTGGTGTTGTAGAGGAGCCCTCCCCCTTGTAGATGAGGGCCAAGGGGGAGGCAAATTCGTGGCTTTTGGTGGCTGCCCCCAAAATTAGGGTTTCCTCTCTTTATATAGGTGGAGGCAATGCTTCCCGGCCCTCAGATGAACGGCCCCTTGATCCAATGGCTCTTGGGCACCTCTATAACCTTCCTAGGGACCCCTCATATCCTTAATGAGGTCCCAAAGTCGTGGCTTGGTCGAATCCTTCAAGTTTGGTAAGAGTTGGAGTCAATCACGTCATCAACTTTCGGAATCCCGTAATCAGATATTTGTCCTTAAAACGGGGATTCCCGGAGCTACGGACCTCCGATTGGGCTGTTCTTGGGCTTAAAGGAAAGCTATGGAAATTTCCCACAACTTTGCAGGCAAATTGATTTTCAGTTGACGTCGTCGTCTGGTCTCAAACTGTCAATCTCTGAAATTTGTGAGGAGGACAGATTTCAGGGAAGTCAGAGTCCACCTCCAACAAGGCTCCTTTTGCGTTTTTGCCAATTTCCAAGTGATTTCTACACATCAAAGTGTAAAATAAGAACATTGCGCACTTTTGCAACTATTAATAGGTTAGTCAAATTAAATCATAAACTTAGTATGAAAACAAGTGTCAAAGGTATAAATGTGGCATGAAACAATCAAAAATTATAGATACGTTTGACACGTATCAACATCCCAAGCTTAATTCCTACTCGTCCTCGAGTAGGTAAATGATAACAAAATATTTTTTGATGTTGAATGCTAGGATCATGTCTTCAACAAATACATGACAAATGCTATATAGATAATGAAACTTAAGCAATTGTGTTAGCTCATGAAAAGATAACGACGAACTAGGAGTTAATAATGTGAAATTATAAACATTAACAAGATTATAATAATCATAATAAAGCATGGTAGAGTGGTCTCTCGCTTGCCCCTTTAGTAGAGCAAAACATAAATGACGGGCACCTCTTGAGATATTAAACAGAGACTAGGAGTAAAGTTTTTTAGAAATGATATAGAATCTCAAACATGCTCCACTCATTAAGACTTTGAGACAAAGCACATTATACTCAGAATGACAGCAATGCTCTATAAGATGATGCTCAAAGAAGGATGACGACTCAACATAAACATAAAAGAAGGGCCCTTCACAGAGGGAAGCAGGGATTAGTCATGTGCTAGAGCTTTTTATTTTTTATAGAACAGAAGTAAAACAATTTTGAGATATGCATGCTTTCGTAAACGATTTCACAGCAAAGAAACTAGCTAGTCCCCTATGACAAGCAAGGCTTTTAGACTTGTGAGAGCAGCAGGTTTAGAGGAACGAGTACATTCCTCTTTCTCCTTGGTTTCACCACTATCCAATGTTTGAACTGATTTCTCAGATTTGCATTGTGTGGAGGAGAATGGTGAGTTATATTTATATTTTACTTAAGCTACTCTCAGGTTGATTCAAGTGAAGATGTAATCCACCGACACCGGATGAAAGGGGGGAAATGACCTTGCTCGTCACAAGTTATATCTATCTTTCTACTGCTCCCTCATGAGCTTAAAAACAGAGGCACAAAAGGAGTATTTTGAATATTTTAAAGGTAGCACATGACAAATTTACTTGAAATGGCAAGAAATACCATGCATAGATAGATGAGAGAATTCCTTATTTGGCCCTAGTAGAACTTTGCCTTCCTTTTTTAGCCCTGAGAAATATTTTCTTCCTTCTTTGACACAGAATGTTGAGTTGGTTCCTTATTTGGCCTTACCGTTAGTTCCGTTAGGTGCCATCGTTAAAACTTTGTTTCATGGACTAGTGTACCCCTGAATTCAATCGGAGGAAAACGAAAAAAGAATTAAAAAAAAAAGGAAAATCGCCTTATCCCGTCCCAACTCGAACCGGCATCTATTCTCCATCTCTTCCCGACCCGCCCTCTCCATGTCTTCCCCGGGCGACTAACCCTGGCGACGGCGGCGCAATGGGAGCCGTGGGCAGAGGGGCGGCTGCGGGAGGTGCGGCGGCGGCGGAATGTGTGGCGGGGATGGCGGAAGGTGCGCCGGGGACGGCTGCGGCAGGTGCGGCGACGGCTGCGGCAGAAGCTGCAGAGGCGGCGGCGGAAGGTGCGCCGGGGATGGCTGCGGCAGGTGTGGCGGGCAAGGCGGCAGAGGGTGCGGCGGCGGTGGCGGAAGGTGCGCCGGGGACGGCTGCGGCAGGTGTGGGGACGGCTGCGGCAGGTGCTGCGGGGACGGCTGCGGCAGGTGCGGCGGGCAAGGCGGCAGAAGGTGCGGCGGTGGCGGAGGAAGGTGCGGCGTGGATGGTAGCAGCGGCGGAAGGGGCCTCAGCAGTAGGCGGGGCTGCGGCTTTGGGCACGGATGCGGGCTCGATTTCAGGGACGTCTTCAGGGTTCAGCCACTGCGCGGCTACAGGCTCGGCTTCAGGTGCAGCGTCGTTCGTATGACCAGCAAGTGCAGCGTCGTCCGCATGGCCAGCAAGGTAAGCATTTGTTATCTCTTTCTTAACTTCTTGTCTGATTGCTAGTATTGGTTCATCTGTAGTTCTACCTAGAGCTTATGGATGCATATTTGTTCACAAGATGGATCTCAGTTCTAGTTATTGTTTGAAAATAAGTTTGCTTGGCAACCCCAAAAAAGCTAGAAAAGAGCCCTTGCATTTTGTTTTCGAGATGGTTATTGACTCTGACTTGTCAAACTACAATGATTTGATTGCATCAATCACAGAGCAATACACACCAAGATATATGGAAGTTGTACATGTTCAGTATTATGATGAGGTTCTAAAAACATTCCCAGAAATAAAGTCTGATCAAGAATTGATGGCAATGTTTGAGAAACACTTGGAAACAAAGTTTGTTCAAATGTTCATTACATATTGTGATCCATCTGAACCATTCAAGCCTATCACAGAGTCCGATACCGATCTGCATGTCCAGCCGAACAACAATGCATCACATGATGACGATAGTTACCTTCGGAACCCAATACCCGAGAATGAGCATGTTGGTATTGATGAAGAAAACATGTATGCAGAAACAGAACCTATACCTCTAAATATGGTTCTTTCTTCTAGTAAAAAGAAGGATAAAGACTATGTGTGTGAGGATGAGAGTTCGGATGAGAGCGAGGATGAGAGTGCGGATGAGAGCGAGGATGAGGCTGAAGTAGAGGATGATGAGGCTGAAGTAGAGGAAGATGAGGAGGTACATGAGCCAAATCATGCACCAAATGTTGAGTATGATAAAGAGGACCCTCCAATGATAGTAGGATCCAAATATCCTAATATGCATGAGTTTAAGTTAGCCATTCGTCAGCATGCAGTCAAACGAGATTTTGAGTTTAACACAAAGAAGAGTGGACCACATAGGTTCACTGCCTACTGTAAAAGAAAAGATGAAGATGGCTGTCCATGGAGGACTATGTAACCAACAACTTGGCAGAGTGCTTTAATAATTGGATTAAGCACCACAAATCCCTGAACTTAGATGACTTCTTCGACAAGGCTAGACAGTTGATTATGATCTTATGGAATAGAAGGAGAAAAGTAGCAAAGAAGTTAGATGCATTGGTTCTGCCCCATATAATGAAGAGGTTAAATGCAATGACCAGAGAATTAAACCTGGAGGTGGTAGAATGCTCAGAGGAGGTGGCTGAAGTGACTGCATTGGGAGGCAGTGGCTTTAGGTTTGTTGTGAACTTGCAAGAGAGGACATGCTCTTGTAGACAGTGGCAAGTTTCTGGCCTTCCTTGCAAACATGCTCTTGCCTTCATCACATCCCTAAGCAATACACACATAAGGAACCATGTTGACTTGTATTACTCTGTTGACACATTTAGAGCAGCTTATGCACAACTAATCCCAGCCATGCCTGACAAAACTCAGTGGCCTCAATCCGGCCATGGATTCTTCATGCATCCACCACTACTAAAAGCTACGGCTGGTAGGCCTAAAACTGAGAGATACAAAGGCTGTGGCGATAATAAGAGGAAAAAAGGCCAGCATTTGTGCCCTATTTGCAAGGACTATGGTCATCATTGGCATAATTGTAAGAAGGGTAACCCGGAAGACATTGCCGCAATGTTGGCTGTGAGGTAAAAGGGCCAACTTTTATCTCTTGTTCTTGCATTAATGGTTTGTTAAAATATCACTTTTGTTGACATCTCACTTTTCTTATTGCTCATTTAGAGAACCACCAAAGAAGAAGAAAAGGACCACCAAAACAACTGAATCATCCATTGAGCTGTGCAATGATGGAGAACCAACAAGGATGTGTTTTCCACCAATGTAAAATATCACTTTTGTTGACATCTCCCTGGGCCAACATTTTATCTCTTGTTATTGCATTAATGGTTTGTTAAAATATCACTTTTGTTGACATCTCACTTTTCTTATTGCTCATTTAGAGAACCACCAAAGAAGAAGAAGAAAAAGACCACCAAAACAACTGAATCATCCATTGAGCCGTGCAATGATGGAGAACCAACAAGGATTTGTTTTCCACCAATGTAAGCATTTCGAGCACCTACACAATTACAAGCAATCTGATTTTGAATTCTAAATATCGGTTATGTACATCTTTCTACTTTTCTACATAACTGCAGATCAGGAACCGCCTCAGATCAACCACTTTCCATCGAGACTTCTATGCCCAACAAACAAGCAAATGTTCCTGTGAAGGTTACTGCCAAGAAGAAAAAGAAACAACCTGTTACAAAAATGACAACGGTGCAATTTGACAGCCCATCAATGGGCACAAGAAGCAAAAAAAAAATCCCGTCCAGCCCTGCAATGAGTACACGTAGCAAGAGAAGGCTCAGCTTGTGATTCTCAGATTCTGTTCATGTAATGGTTACATTTCAAGTTACTTTTGGAGACTGTGTGAACTTTTACATTTTGTGTTGAGGACTTGCGTACTCTGAACTTGGCAACATGCTTCTGATGTATTTGACCATTTGGTTATGTTGTCTATATGTATATAAACTGTGTGTAGGGGATATGGCATCCAGTTACAGGGGAGGTTCTGCCGAAATTTCAATTTTTTGTAATTTAAATCTAGTGCAATTTTGATTTTTCAAATCTGAGCTAAGTTTTTCATTCAAACGGTTATATGACCAAATATTTGATTCTATAATTATTCCAATAACTTTGACCAACTATATTACAACATTTCTAGTGCAATTTTGGCACATGTTGCAGCAAGGGTAAAAGCGTCATCTTACATAGCTACTTAACACCGTTTGTGTTCAAATTGTACTAGAGGGCCAAATAAGGAACTCAACTAAACTTTTGGAGTAAAAAAGGGAAGGGAAACTTGTCCAGGGCCAAGAAAGGAATCCAAATTTGAGCCAAGGCCAAATAAGGAATTCTCTCTAGATAGATATGGTGGACTCAGCTGGAATACTTTGGCTTAAGGAATTTGGATGCACGGATGGACCATTACACCCAGTGCAAGTGGAGGCTAGCAAAAGATGGGAAAGCGACCAAATTTGAGCATTAGTGTCATAATCATGCTTTGCGAGAAAATACTTAATGAATAAAACATAAGAGAGGTTCTTCAATTCTAAAGTAGAATAAACCGTCAAGGCATAACAGACTGTATTTTTAGTCTTTCAACATGTGTGAACATGTGCCAAGTCAATCCAAATAAATCTTTTGGAGCAGGATCCCACTTCACCATTCCACATTATGAACAAAATAACGCATGTTAACATCAAAATAACATATTATATCCTCTTAGCTAGTTGAGACTAGCCATTAGAAAACATGAACTACGAAGCAACATTATACACACTGCATTTTTAAGTTTAAACAAATAACTAACCAACCAAATAAAACTCCAATCAACTCTCCAGAAAAGGGTATAAATAAAAGATATAACAATCAGCTCATTATTGTGATGGTGCATGATGCTAACACAAAGATATAATAGATAATAAATTAAGATACAAACGCTCCAAGTTTATGCAAGTTTCTATGTTGCTCAAAAAACAAAATTTGAAGGTTTGCAAACCGAGAGGTTGTTGATGTAGAGGGATGCAAAGGCATCCCCAAGCTTATGGTTTTGACCAATCTTGGATATTTCTCCATTTGATGTTCCTTCATTCCCTGTGAAAAAACTTCAACACAAAAACTCTCCCATTCTTTTTCTACGGTAGACATTAGTATACTAACGATAACATTTCCAAAGTGCTGCCATTAAACTAAAATAAATTTTGTTTTCGAGTTACAGGGAGGTTGCTTAAGTGGACAACTTTAAAATAATGGATGAGATCCAAAAGGAATCAAATGAAAACGCAAAGAGGCCACTTTTGCAACAAAAGTCAGAATCTGTCTAGAAAAACAGCAGCTGGAAAACATAATTTGTAAGTAAACTTAAAAGTCTCTTAAATTTTCGCCAATTTTTTAGCACACAGAGGATTAGTAGATACTTTCTCTGTAAAAAAAATGTGACATTTAGAGCTTCCAGTAAAACATTAAAAATCGGACAGTGAGCAGCAAATACTGAAAACAGAAAAACCACTTTTTAATTATGCATCAACTAAAACCAAATGGGTAAAACTTGGTACTTTATTTTTGGAAAACTAAAATACCAGAGGGCAAAACAAAAACAAACGGAAAGTAAAAACAAACCGACGCTCCAAGAATAGAATAGAATATGTAAAGCAATAAAAGTATAGTACCACGGGTGAAAACTGATGATTGTCGATGAAGGGGATGTTGGGCATCATGTTGGGCATCCCCAAGCTTAGACGCTTGTGAATTCTTTTATATTAATTCAGAGGAGGTCCATGGGAACCTCCCCAAAATTGAGCTTTTATCCCTTCTTGATCTTCCTTCATCACCTCGCTCATGAATACTTGAAACTTTACTTCACACAAAACTTCTAATAAACTTCATTAGAGGGTTAGTTCTCAAACAAAATAATCCACCTTCGGTTCTCACTTAACAAATAAATGAACTTGTTCCTAAACATTATCTACTGCCACAAAGATCTAAGTGATGCTCCGGGATCAAAAGAACTCCACTTTGCCCGTAAAAGAAGTGATGTAAGAACAATGACATAATCTGTCAAAAACAGAGCAGAATGTAAAGATGATTTTTTTCGGGATACTGGGACACCTCAAATCAGAAAACTTAAAACTAATGAAAGTTAGACAAAACCCTGATGCTTACTATCAAAAATTGCAGACCTATATCACGTTCTGTGGTTTTTTAGAATTTCGTATGGTGACAGACAGAAATCTGTTTCTGGACAGCAACTCAAAAATTTAACTTTCCTCTCATTAGAGGCTATTCTTGACACAAAAACCGAAACAAAAAGGATACAAGGGAGTTGCTACAGAGGCAACAACACCCAAATACAAAGAAAAACAAAAAGAAACAGAAAGTAATAATAAATGGGTTGCCTCCCATGAGCGCTTTCTTTAATGCCTTTTAGCTAGGCTTATTTTAATGATGCTCTCATAAGATTAAGAGTTGAATTAATAAGGAGAGCATCAAGGAGCAAATATCAAACACATTTAAATCTAACCCTCTTCCTATGCATAGGAATCTTGTAAGAAAATAAATCATTGAAACATAATGTGACTAGCATAACAGGGCAAAACAAATGGAACTTCAAAACTTTCAACATAAAGAGAGGAGACTAAATACTATGAGATATTTAGAACCATGTTTTCCTCTCTCATAATAACTTTCAGTAGAATCATAAGCAAAGTTTAATAATATAGCTGACACAATAAAAATTCTTACAAAAGTCCACATGCATACAATTATTATATAAGAACAATATGAGTAATATAGATCATGAACGAGACAACCTGATATTTGTTGATGAATAAGAAGGGATGGCTCGGGCAACCCCAAGCTTAAATGGTTGTATCTTCTTGAATATGTTCTTGGGGTGCCCCTGGGCATCCCCATGGTTGAGTTCTTGTACCTTATCGTTCGTCTCATATCACCATATTGATTCGATCTTATAGACTACATCCACATAAAATTTCACAAAACTCATTAGTAGGGTTAGTGTTCATTAAATAAAATCCACTCATGTCCAAGCATTAGCAAGTTGTAAGACCTCAATTCAATATTATCTACTGTATACTAATCAATTTATAACTTCTATTGATCAAATAAAGATTAATAAACATCGAGTATAAGCACAATACTACCTCCATTTCAAGGATTAAGGCCTATATTATTTTTGAAAAGTCAAACCATCTGAACTTTGACCAAACTTCTAGAAAAATCTATCAACAAATATGATATATTGTATATATCATATGAAAATATAGTTCATTATCTATCTAATGATATTGATTATGTATTTTGTATATTAACAATTTTTGGTAAAAACTTGGTCAAACTTAATATAGTTTGACTTTTCAAAAAAAATATAGGCCTTAAGCCTTGAAAAGGAGGTAGTACTAAACAAAGACAACAATCTGTCAAAAACTGGACAGTCTGTGAAGATCGAATTTTTCAAGGAATATTATAGCTCAAATCAGAAAACTCAAAACTAACGAAAGATAGACAAAAGTATCAGGCTTTCTGTATAAAAATATCAAAAAATATAAAATTCTGGTGATTTTAGGAATTTCACGCAACAGGTGCACAAAATCTGTTTCTGGACAGCAAAGCAACAAACTTGCATCATAAATAAACTAGAGGTCATAAATACATTTTATTTTTATATTACAGTGGTATATACACAATATATACATGTTTTTAGCTGAGAAGCTTCCATGAAAAGATTTGCTTTGGTTTCATAGGCATGAACACAAGTGTTCAAGGTCGACCCCCACTTAACCATTACTCATCTTTCCAATCACTTCTCTATTTGAAAAAGTTTTAGATAACAAGTAGAACTAATTTTTTTTGTAATTCATACTCCCTATCCATACTAAGATAGAAAACAACTTACAACTGAAAGTAAAAACTACTTACAGATAAAGCAAACAAATGCACACAAGAATATTCACCCCACGCTATTGCTCCCCGGTAACGGCGCCAGAAAAAAGGTCTTGATAACCCACAAGTGTAGGGGATCGTTCGTAGCCTTTTCAATAAATAAGAGTGTCGAACCCAACGAGGAGCTAAAAGTAGGATTAATATTCTCTCAAGTTCTATCAACCATTGACAAAACTCTACGCGCACCAAAGGAATAAAACAGGTTTGAAAGGATGGTTTTGCAATATAATAAAGAACAAGAAGATAAAAGTTAGTTGCTGAAGCAATAAAGTATACTAAAAGACCATAAATAACAGAACCATGAGTGTGGAAAAGTGGTGGAAGGCGTGGCGGAATTGTTCATAATTAATTAGTGAAGTTATTCGGTTCATCGTCTTCGATGCAGTATTCTATGTGAGAGAGGCAAAGCATACACGTTCTCAACTACTTGTGATTACATATACTATATGATTTGAACATTAGCAAGCATCTGCAACTACTAACATTCATTAAGGTAAAAACCCAACCATAGCATTAAGTTAATAAGGTCCTCTTTATCCCATACAATGTCAAAAACCGGGATGGCGCTTAGGTTTCTGTCACTCCGGCAGCCCTACCCTCCGGCCTCCTTCACATACTACAAACCCTATGATGTTATCCACGCGTGCAAGTATATAATGGGCACCATAGGACTGTACCATATCAACATACAACTCGAATCAACCAAATACATTCAATAATTCAACCATAAGACAACAAGAAACTACATAAACATGACATAGATCATAGGATAATATTGTATAGCATCAAACACCATGTTTACATAGGGCATTACAGAGGTTTGTGAGAGAGTGGACCGCTGTAGCTATGAGGAATTGGCGATGGAGATGGCGGTGAAGGCGGCGGCCATGGAGGAAAGGGCAAGGCGGAGGCGGCGGCGGCGCGTGGCGGCGGCCGGCCGGCCAAGGGGGAGCGCCGCCCCCTAACCCCCTTCCTCCATGACTTCTTGGTGTTGTAGAGGAGCCCTCCCCCTTGTAGATGAGGGCCAAGGGGGAGGCAAATTCGTGGCTTTTGGTGGCTGCCCCCAAAACTAGGGTTTCCTCTTTTTATATAGGTGGAGGAAATGCTTCCCGGCTCTCCTATGAATGGCCCCTTGATCCAATGGCTCTTGGACACCTCTAGAAAGACCCCTCATATCCTTAATGAGGTCCCAAAGTCGTGGCTTGGTCGAATCCTCCAAGTTTGGTAGGAGTTGGAGTCAATCACGTCACCAACTTTCGGAATCCCGTAATCAGATATTTGGCCTTCAGTAAAACGGAGATTCCTGGAGCTACGAACCTCCGATTGGGCTGTTCTTGGGCTTAAACGAAAGCTATGGAAATTTTCCACAACGTTGCAGGAAAATTGATTTTCAGTTGACGTCGTCTTCTGGTCTCAAACTGTCAATCTCTGAAATCTGTGAGGAGGACAGATTTCAGGAAAGTCAGAGTCCACCTCCAACAAGGCTCCTTTTGCGTTTTTGCCAATTTCCAAGTGATTCCTACACATCAAAGTGTAAAAGAAGAACATTGCGCACTTTTGCAACTATTAATAGGTTAGTCAAATTAAATCATAAACTTAGTGTGAAAACAAGTATCAAAGGTATAAAAGTGACATGAAACAATCAAAAATTATAGATACGTGTGACACGTATCAACCTGTCTTATCGTTCTACATGGTATCAGAGTGATCTCGTTCCTAAACCCTAAGCCGCCTCCGCCGGGTAACCCTAGCCGCCACCGCACACCTTCCGCTGCCCCCCCCCCCATGACAACCTCTCCGAGCACCCTCTCCGCCTCCTCCGGCTCCATGGTGCTCTCCAACGCCGCCTCCGCCGTCGTCCCCTCGGGTGGTGCCCCTCGCAACGTCCCCCCGTGATCCTCTCCCTCGACTCCGGAAACTACACGAACTGGGTGATCTACATGAGAGCCTCCCTCGGCCGCACCGGTCTCATCGGCCACGTCGACGACACCACCGCGGTGACTCCCACCGATCCCTCCTGGACGGCAAACGACTACACCGTCCTCAACATCATCCACGCGGGCATTGACGAGGACGTCACCGACATGGTGCTCGCCCGCGATCAGACCGCGCGCCAGCTTTGGCTCGCCCTCATTGAGCTCTTCTCCGCCAACAAGGCCAGCAAGGCGATCTACCTCGACAACGACTTCCGTCAACTCGTACAGGTCACGTCCTCCATCACCGAGTGTCGTGGATATGAGATACGTGTACCCGCAAGGAGGATCAACGAGGCCCATCAGGGGGAAGCCCAGCAGACCGACTCCAATCAGAGTAGGATAAGGACTCACCTTGCCGACTTGTAATAGATTAGCTGAGTCCTGACTCTACTTGTAACTCGGCCCTCCGCCTTTATAAGGAGGAGCCGGGAGCCCCAAGAGGACAGGCCAAAGAGAACACAATGAGCTGGAGAGAACAAGCCCGACCTACACAATAGAGGAGCCGCCTCATCGGCGACTTCCACCAAGAGCATAAGGAATAAGACCTAGCCACGAACAACACATAGGGATATTACCGGATGATGTTTTCCGGGTCCCGAAGCTGTATAAATCTTGTCTCCCGTGTCGTTCGTCTATTAACCCACATCGACGATGCCCACGCGTACGTAGTCCCGTATCTTCACCGTCGGTTTATACCATCGACATTGGCACCCACCGTGGGGCTAAGTGCGCGTGGATTCACAATTCGATGTGTCCAATTTTCATCAACGATGACGGCGAGTTCATCACCACATCGGTCAAGCGGCTTGGACACATCTAGATCTTCATCAACGCAGTTCACCGGATCAAGCATCAAGGTCGACTTCCGCGTCCGCGCCGGCTTCCAGCGTGCCGGCCGACTTCCGTGTCCACACCGATCCGAGCTAAAACACTCGGTTTGGAAACTTCACGTGACGGATTGACTTGGATCGATTGGAGGCAGCGCGGCCACGTACAAGCAAGAGAAGAAAGAAAAGGAAAGAGCAATCCAGGTCGGATCATGATTCCGCTGCCCAAAAAGGAGCATCACTATTTGCGCCAAGTCACACAACAAGCCACGACCATGTGCACATCGAGTCCGATCAGAAAGAAAAAAGCAAGTTGGATAGCTACAATCATTGCCAAAAACCTCACGTCAAGAAGAAAAAGAAAAGAGATCAACCGTCCCCAACTAGCACGGAGTACTGTTTGTACTCGCACAAGGATCGAGGCAAGAAATCAAAAAGAAAGAAAAAACAGCCGGATGCTACTACTACCCGTACTCGTGCGAGTCCAAGAAAAAAGAGATCCAAGCTAATGCATACGCCGGCCGTCTCCGACTCCCACCAGATCAACTCGGCTATGCTGACTTCGACGAACTTGACTGGCGGTCTGCGGTCTCACAAGCGTCGTCAACTACAAAGGAAAAACAAGCTAAGTCGTTTTTACATTTAAATTTTATATTTTATTTTCCAGTCAGTTAAATAAAGTTAACACATTTGATTTAATCTCGGGTGCTATTAATTCTTCTCAGTCGTAAGGTTGCCAAAAAGGACTAAGTGCCATGAGCGCAGTCCAAACATAGGTATCCTGGCTCAGACGATGGACGTTCGTTTCTTTACTAAGTCAGATGTGAAACGCAATTGACCAAGTAGTGCGTATGAACAAAGCCAGATCGACTCTGAAGCATAGAGACCTTTGTCGACAGAGCAAGTCATATTTGCATGAAAAAAGTCGTCGCGAAAGGCTACTTAGTCGAGTCGAACGATTAATCATTTAAACAAAAATAAAAGCAAATCATTGTGATATGAATTTTAATTATTTTTATACGTCATGAATAGTATAATGCATACACAAGTTTTATTTCAGGTACCTCAAAAGGAGTCTCGAGTTGCTGCAGGAAAACAACCCGGCACTCGGGGGCTACACCGTTCAAATCTCAAGAAAAGAAGTTATACATCAAGGAGTCTCGAGTCGTCACAGGCAAACGACCCAACACTCGGAGGCTACATCATTTGAAAGTTATGAGTTATCAATACAAGCTCCAAGCAGTCACAAGTTAACAACTCGACGCTTGGGGGCTACACATATACCAGTGTAAACAAGCTCGAGAGAAGAGAAGCAGCTCGTCAAAAGAAACCGGAGAAAAATTCCGACTCGCATCAAAACAAGCCAGCAGGAGAAGTCGGCAACGTCTACATTGACGACTCAGCAACGTCTACATCAACAACTCGGCAACATCGATGCCAACAACCCGAGAACGTCTACATCAACGACACAGCAAAGTCTACATTGACAACCCGGCAAATGAAGCACCAGGTGACGTGACATCTTCGACATCTACAAGCCGGCAAACAACTCGGCACGGACTCCGTGTCCCAAGAAGACAACATCTACAACAAATCAAGACCTTCCGCATGACTCTGCGAGTCACCCGAAAGCTCGGGGGCTACTATCGTGGATATGGGACACGTGTACCCGCAAGGAGGATCAACGAGGCCCAGCAGGCCGACTCCAATCAGAGTAGGACAAGGACTCAGCTTACCGACTTGTAATAGATTAGCTGAGTGCTAAGAGGACTCTAATTGTAACTCAGCCCTCCGCCTTTATAAGGAGGATCCGGGAGCCCCAAGAGGGTAGGACAAAGAGAACACAACGAGCTAGAGAGAACAAGCCCGACCTACACAATAGAGGAGCCACCTCATCGGCGACTTCCACCAAGAGCATAAGGAATAAGACCTAGCCACAAACAGCACATAGGGATATTACCGGATGATGTTTCTCGGGTCCCGAAGCTGTATAAATCCTGTGTCTCGTGTCGTTCGTCCACTAACCCACATCGACGATGCCCACGCGTACGTAGTCTCGTATCTTCACCGTCGGTTTATACCATCGACACCGAGTCCTGTCACAACCAGAAGCAGCTCTCCGACGCCCTCGCCGACAACGACTCACCGGTGTCGGCCCGCGCCCTCGTCCTCAACACACTGCGTGGTCTCGGCGCCCGCTTCGCATCTGCTGCCACGGTCATCTCCATGACCGACCCGCTGCCCTCCTTCATCCGTGCCTGGACCATGCTCCTCATGGAGGAGATGCAGTAGGCCAACGCGGCTGCCAACGCCGCCTCGACAGCCCTCGTCGCCCAGACGCGCCCTCCTGCTGCCGTGTGCAACGGCACGGCCTGCCGCGGTGAGTCCTCAACCGCCGGCAAACCGCGCAAGCAGAAGAAGAAGGCCGCCACCCTACCACTGTTGGGAATATGCCCTAGAGGCAATAATAAAATGGTTTATTAGCATATTCATGTTTATGATAATAGTTTATTTTCCATGCTATAATTGTATTAACCGGAAACATAATACATGTGTGGAATATAAACAACTAGTTGTCCCTAGTAAGCCTCTAACGGACTAGTTCGTTAGTCAAGAGATGGTTAGAGTTTCCTGACCATGGACTTGTTATAGTCACTTGATAACAGAGTCATATCATTAGGAGTAATGATGTGATGGACAAGACCCAATAATAAAAGAGTTGCAATTGATCGTGTCATACAATTTCATTGTCAACGCTTTTAATACATGCCAAGTATAGTTTCCTTATACCATGAGATTATGTCACTCCCATTTACCGGAGGAATGCTTTGTGGACATCAAACGTCATTTCGTAACTGGGTGATTATAAAGGTGGCTTTCAGGTATCTCCGATGGTATTTGTTGGGTGACATGAATCAAGATTGGGATTTGTCCTTCCTTGTGACAGAAAAGATATCTCTGGGCCCTCTCGGTAATATAGCATCAGAAAGGTTGCAGCCATGTGATTAAGTATTAATCACGGAGATCCTATATTATGGATGAGTAAAGAGAACTTGCCAGGTAACGAGATGAAACTAGATATGAAGAGATCGACGATCGAATCTCGGGCAAGTAGAATATCGGTGAGACAAAGGGAATCGTATATGAGATTAAGAATCTCCGGCATCGTGGTTCAATCGATAGGGAACTTCGTTGAATATGTAGGAGTCAATATGGGCATCCCGGTCCCGCTATTGATTATTGATCGGATCATGTCTGCATGTTCTCGAACCCGTAGGGTCACACACTTAACGCTCCGATGTAGCTAGGGTTAGCGATGAGATAATTAATGGTATGAAAGAATATTGATTTTCGGATAGGATCCCGGACGTCACGAAGAGTTCCGGAAGAGTCCGGAGAATAAGATTCATATAAGGAAAGTGGTTTCCGGAGGTATCGAAAAGGTTTAGGAATTTTCCGGTAGGGTACCGGAATATTCTAGAAGGTTCTAGAGGAGTCTAGAAGTGGGTCCCATAGGAGTATGGGGCCCACATGGACCATAGGGGTGGTGCAGTAGCCTCATGGGCTGGCCGCACCAGCCTCCTAGGCCCATGCGGCTAAGGGCAAAGGGGCCCAAGGGGAGGCGTCCCAAACCCTATCTTGGGGGCCAAGCCACCCAAGCCCTAGGGCCGGCGCACCCCTCCCCTTGGCCTCCACCTATATAAGGTGGGGTGCGGCTAAGGGAGAGGCAAGTGTTGCCCTAGCCCCCCCCCCCCCTTTGCTGCCCTAGCCGCACCCCTCCACTTCCCCTTGGCGCCACCCCTCCCGTAGGGATGCCGCCTTTCTTCTCCACCAAAGCTGCTGCACCACCCCTAGCCGTAGGGCTGCTGCACCATTTCCTCGTTCTCCTCCTCTTGCTTGGCTTGACTAGCCAACCCCTGCACCGGCAAAACGCGTTTGTTCGATCTTCAAGGGTAAGAGATTGGATCTCACCTTCGCTACCTTCGCCAATAGATCTAGATCATGGAGTTTCTTCTGCTTGTTACGTAGGAAAATTTTTGTTTTCTATGCAACGACCCCTTCAGTGGTATCGGAGCCTAGATCTATTCATAGATGTTGGTGCGATTAGAACACAAGGAGTTGTGGCGTTGATATTTTATGTTGCTACCTTCTCGCGTGCACTTTGCGTCTTTGTGGTATTGTGAGATTGAAGCAGTCCGGACCAACCTTACTCGTCCGCGCACGAGAGACCGGTTCCACGATAGACATGCAACTTGTATTGCATTAGTGGCTGACGGGTGTCTGTTTCTCTTGCTCTAGAGAAGATTCAATTTTCAATGGAAGGCCTTTCAAAAGGATGAGTAAATAAGCAACTACTATATCACCGTTGTGGTTTTTCGTAGATTAGAACGGTTCTATCTCATTGACCCAAGCCACGTAAAAATTGCATAAACAAAATAGAGGACGTCTAACTTGTTTTTGCAGGGGGTCATGTGATGTGGTATGGCCAATGTGTGATTTGTGATAATGTATGCAATGATCATGTTTGTAATCTTTCACGACTTGCATGTCGATGAGTACGGCAACCGGCAGGAGCCATATGGTTGTCTATTATTTTATGTGACCTGCATGTCATTGAATCACCATGTAATTGCTTTACTTTATCGCTAAGAGTAGCAATAGTTGTAGTTGCAATAGTTGGTGATGGCAACCATGGAGGAGGCGCCACAATGTCGGTGATGATGGAGATCATGTCGGTGCTTTGGAGATGGAGATAGAAGGCACAAGAAGAAAAGGCCATATCATATCACAATTTTAAATTGCATGTGATGTTAATCCTTTTATGCACCTTATTGTTATGCTTAGATTTGATCGCGACGGTAGCATCATAAGGTTATCTCTCATGTTAATATCAAGATGTGTTCTCCCCTAGTATGCACCGTTGCAAAAGTTCGTCGTTTTGAGACACCACGTGATGATCGGGTGTTATAGATTCAACGTCCACATACAACGGGTGTAAGCCAGATTTACACACGTGAAATACTACGGTTTCCTTGATGAGCCTAGCATGTACAGACATGGCCTCGGAACACAAGAACCGAAAGGTTAAACACGAGTCATATGGACGATATGATCAACATGTTGACGTTCACCTTTGAAGCTACATCATCTCACGTGATGATCGGTTGTTGTGTAGTGGATTTGGATCGTGTGTCACTAAAGCAACCTGAGAGATGTTGAGTTTAGTGGGAGTTCATGTAGTAATTTTGATTAAGCTGAACTAAAATTATCATAAACAAAAGTCCTAAGATGTCTTTGCAAAAATCCTTGTAGATCATGGCCGACTATGGTCGTCTTTTCATGGCCGAGGTGCTGTGTCTAGATGGATCAAACTTTATCGAATGGTACCTGCTTTTGTGTGAAAGTCCTACACGCCAATGACTTGCTAGAAGAACCAATAGGAAATAAACCCAAACATTTCTGAAAGCTATGAAGAGTACATGGAGTGGTTTTGAACCACCTACTTGAAAGTCAAGTGGATGATGTGCACCTTCATGAATTCTGACCTAAGTAGACAATTCAAGAACTTGATTGCAATGGAGATTGTTGATGAGCTGAAAAATAGTTTTTCAGCACAAGTTAGAATTGTAAGGTTCGAATGTCTAACTTAGTTTTCTTTCACTCAAGATGGAAGAGAACACTTGCTTGGAACAACACCTGAGGAAAATTGTAGCGCCCCGACCCCAAAACTATACAGTGAAGCTTTGTGCACAGACATCGCTACCCCGTATAGTAGAGAGATCAAGACTTGTGGAACAACTGGCACATTGCATGACTCTATGACACAAAAAAAACATATAGCAACTCATATAACGAGAAGAATACAAATATTACACATCAAAAGGTCACAGACCATCAATTCATCAAGCGGAAGCGGGTAGTGTTGTCTAACAACAAGAAGCAAATATAGGGCCTAAGAGGCCTACACATAAACAAACCCAGCCAGCTTGCTGCACGGTCCCAAGCTGCCACCTGGGAACCCCGGACTACTAGTCGATGTCAACGAAGAACCCACCTAGCTGCTCGGTGTTGTCCTCCTCTGAAATACAAAGTCATAGAGGCAGCAAAGAGAGACTGAGTACGATGTACTCGCAAGTTTAGTAGGGCGATATAGGCCCAATGACTGACGGAGGCTCTAAAGCTGTATATGTAGTTATTTTTGCATAAAGCCAGATTTTCATAAACCAGGCATAATTGACACATGGCACCGTCTATTCAGAATATTTTCATAAAAGGGGTAAGAGAGTAACATTGTCATCCTTGGTTCTCATCGAACCCTTTTGTAACCAACCACTCTCATCTCCACCAAGGCACCCCCTCGAATCACCCTCGAGGAAATGAACCTTTGTCACACGTTGATTATGCAACCTTTAGCTGCCATATCAATTAGGTTAAGATTCTCTATGGTCTTATCGTCTATTCCCAAGTTGTCCATAACCGCGGACACGGCTTTTCGAAAAGATTAAACCCTGCAGGGGTGTACTAATTTACCCATTGGTACCGTCCGGCTCACCTAATTGGCCCTCTTCGGGGAAGGCCGGCGAGCAGGCGCGGTTAGACCTTTACAATGTATGAGGCTTACTCAAGGATCATCAGTGTGCAGAAGGACAGGTTCAGCGCTCCCAGCGCCCTGCCCCACGGCCACATCCTAAACACCACCATCCTCGTTTCTTTTTCCACCCACACCACACACGCGCAAATGGAAATAGCAAACTAGAGGACCCTTGACAAGCCCCTCACAAATTATTCGGTCAGTAAGGCGCCCATACACCCACCAATGGCAGCACGCTAGTCTTGGTTCAAGAGGTAAAGAACTCGCACCTAGGGGCTAGAGTGAGGCAAAACACCATCCCCGATGGCAACTCACCCAAGCCATCTTAGCATTTTAATTAAGCATCACAATTATCCACCATGCCCGAATCATTCCATCAACATCAATAATTATGGAATTCAATAACGGACATAACTAGTATTTCAACTAAGCATGGCTAAGCATATAACCAACAATTATATTTGTATCCGGCCAACACATCAACACTAGGGTTCATAGGTAGGGATACATGTGATTGGCTCGGGGAAAAACATGCAATCATAGGATGCTCTATATTTTGATCAAAAGAGACATTTGAATCGCATGCAATATTATGGTGGATAAAATAAGTTGATAAAATCATAGGATGCTAGAATGCCAAGAAGGTTAGGTTATCTCTTGCCTTGCTGCCCGGGCGTGAAGTGCTGCTCGTCGGGGGTAAGTAGCGTTAACCTCGCCTTCGGAATCTATCGATACCCAAAAGAAAATACAAAGAACCAAATAAATCACAAGAACACAAGGTGCAATGCTCAATCACATGATGACATGTCAAATTGATGCAAAGATACCATCATATGAATTAAAAGCAAAATTAAATGGGGAGCCAAATAATTAGTGCAATTATTTGGAAACAACCCCATATGTATCTTAATGACCACACTTCTTTATAAATTAGCAAATTATTAGAGAAGTGGCTCAATATGCATGAACATGACATGAAATGGTTAGGGTTTGTCATTCCGATCATTTTGGTACCTCATTTGTAATTTTTGGAGCACCGATGAATAAATAGCGAATTAAATAATTAAGTGAATTTAATTCATTTAATCAAAATTACGAATAACATCAAATAAGAATTTGTGATCATGATGTGATAAGCACATGGTTTGATAGCATTTGACATGTTGATCACATTGATATTTAATTCATAATTTTTGGATAAATATTTAATAAGTTATGAATTTTCCTAATTTGGTATTATTTAACCCATTTTAGGAATTCTTAAATAACCAAAATAATATAATTCCAAAAGAAAGTTACAATGATTCCAATTGGTGGAGTTTGCTTTCCTGAACATTTTGAAATTTGATTTGCCCAATTTGGATCATTATTTAACAAGATATGCAATATTTGATTTAACTCTATTTCACAAAAAGGAGAAACCACAAAGGGGCAGGCAGGCCGGCCTCACTGCCGGCCAGGCCGGGCGCGAGGCCGGGATGTTACCCGAAGCGGCCGGCCCATGGGTCGGCCCAGGCTGGCGTTAGGCCGGGGCACTGCCCGAACAGGCCGGCCTCCTGGTCGGCCCGAGGCCGGGGTGAAGGCCGGGCGACCACGCGCGCAAGCGGCCGGTCAAAGTCGCGACCGGCGCGTGCGCGACGGCGACCACGGCGGTGAGCCACGACGGCGATACGAGGGGGAGAGAGAGGGGCGGGAGAGGATGTCCATCGGGACCTCGAGCTTACCAGGCACTCATCGGAAGGGACGGCAAGGGAGAGGGTGGCCGGAGATGACGGTATGGTGATCGACAGGCTGCGGCCGGAGGCGGGGAAGTACGGGGCGGCCACGGCGAGTCCGGGCCTCCCGAAGGTATTCCTCGCTCGGGGAGGTCGAGGCCGACGCGGCGGAGGCGGTGGCGAGCTCACACGGCAACGGGGTGGTCGGAGGCGTCGTCGGGCTTGACGGAGGCGCGTCGGACGGTGAACGAAGGCGATGAAGAAAACGTGGTGGTGACGACGACTCAGACGACACGGCGACGATTCCTGGCACCCGGGCGAAGACGACGACGAGGCGGATGGGAGGGTGCGCATCGATCTGCTCTCTGGCTCCCTAGAGGCGGCAATTCGGCGGCGGGCTCGAGCTAGAGCTCGGCCATGGTGCGGACCAGCACGAGAGAGAGGG
The DNA here is from genome assembly GCA_012064385.1 of Puccinellia tenuiflora. NCBI lineage: Eukaryota > Viridiplantae > Streptophyta > Magnoliopsida > Poales > Poaceae > Puccinellia > Puccinellia tenuiflora. The sequence goes on along the minus strand of QRDG01001441.1, from coordinate 286,192 downwards.
AGGGAGAGAGGGGACGGGGATGGAAATGGTGGGCATGGGGAGCAGGTGAGCACGCGGGCGTCGGGATGGCCCTTGGCCGCGGCATGGGGGGGCACGGCGCGTGGGGTGCGTCGGCGGCATGGCGCCAGCGGCCTCCCTGGCGCCACAGTGAAGGAGGGGGCTGACAGTGGGGGGGCCACTGTCAGACATTTGATCTTTTCCTTTTTCTGTTCTGATTTTTGCATAACAGCAGGTTTGAACTATTTAAAAGAGCCATTAAAACATTTTCAGAAATTATGGAAAAATTCATGTGGGCTCCCTATGCCATGGGTAAGCTGCAGAAAAATTTGGGTAGCAAACTAGATTGTTTTGAGCAACCTTTGTTCATAGGGTTTAGTTATAGCCATTTTTGGTAATTCCCAAAATAGAATTATTTGGAGCTCTTAAACAATTCAATAAATTATGAAGATATTTATGGAGGCTCATATTATAACAATGAATCACCCCATAATTTTAGTTTGAAATTTTTGGAAAACTTAACTTGGTTCCAACAACAGAAATTGAAAAGAACCAAATTGATTTCTCAAATTTTATTTAGTTGCTTGTTAATAAATTAGCCTTTGGCAACTATTTAGAAAGAAAAAATATATCCTTGAGTTTCCTTAACAATTTGGAGACTCAAGAATAATTGGTTTTACCAAAATGAGTATTGTGTTTGGGTTGGAAATTTGGGAAGGGTTTTGCTCCCCTTTTGTTGTTTTACAATTGTTGCTTTATTCAACTTAAGCAATTTAAATGGATGCCATGATGCAATGCCAATCAAAAAGTGAAAATTTGGCCCATATTTTAGGGTACTAATCTGGGGCTGTTACAAAAATGCATGAGATGTATTATACTCTGGCGGATGTTTGGAACCACGAGATGAATGACGATTTCGTGATAGATGGGGTGATGCGCTTGGGTTTTCCCCAGCTTCAAGAATTATGTCGGAGACTATGTCATTGGAAGGGATTTGATCAATTTCTATGAATTTGTGTCTCGGCTGCGTCATGTCAAAGTCGAACCCATATCAAGAGAAGTTGGCAATGCAAAAAGTATATAGTGATATGCAAGTTATAAGTGTTTAAGTCCAAATTGCAATTGTGGCGGTTTCGATAAGTATTTGATACTCATTCTGTTTTATGAAAATAGAAGCTGCTGCTTGAGATTTACATAAAGGATATGGGAAGACGTTGTGGAATGATGGCATTCAAGGAGTTGATGCTGGCAACGATCTACTTCTACATTTATCGTTTTTTATTAGAGGATTTGAAAGAGTTTTTGTAATCGAATTGAGTGTGATCTTTAAATTAGTGTGTCTCGGTTTGTGATACGGTTATTCATGTTAAAGACAAGCGGTTGTTCTATTTGCATGAATAATTCTTTTTGATAATCATGTTTCGATTATGAGATTATTCTCCTTATTTTAATCTAAACGATGATTAGTTAAACATTTATAAAATATGTGACATACTAAAGATATCCAAAACTTAATAATGACAATTGTTTTAGTCGTGCTAAAGATTGAATAAACATTTTGATGTTTTATCAATGCGCCTTATTGAAGGAGTATGACTAAAATGCCACCCTTTGGAAGAGTGACAGGAGTCGCCGGAAATAAACACAAGTGTTGGTTGTATTTTCAGCGAATGTTAAATGTCATTATTTTGTGTACTCCATCATAAATGAAATGATTAAATAGGTGTATTTATTCGAGTTATGATATTTGATGAGATCAAATAAAATTCTGGAGTTTAGGATATTAAGTTAACAAGAAAATTGAGTCTTTATGATTTGATCAGAAGAGACAAAATATTTGAGTTATATGTTAGTATGCGGACTTGTGAGAAGTGTTATCACAAATTACAATGTTTAGAATATTTCAAAGGCGTTTGATATGTCCTAAGATATTGTAATCACACACTATTTGATATTGTGTGGTCTCAAAGAAGGGTTTTTATTTCAGGGGGTTTAATAATAGCATTTAGATTTATTTGATAAACACTCTGTTTAGAAATAAGGGTCTATATATGATTCGCATGTATTTTTCATATGAGTTATGAGAAAAGATGGTATCATTAATTATGAGATAATTAGAGACTATTGCGAATAATGTTGTGGAATATTCATAAGTGTGACTATGAATGTGATTCCACAATTTGAGTCTAAATGGGGCAAACCAATTTATTGGTTGTGCTAAGTATTTTAGTGGTTTTATCATGAAAAGGTTTCATGGATAAAAGAATTGATGGAATAAATCGAAAAGCTGAAACCTTGCTTGTTTATGTATCAAGTGGCACATATGTAAAGTGCTCTATTGGTTAAAACTTGACACATGAAGGAATTAATGATGGTGATCATTGAATTTCGGTTTAGCTTGTCTAAAGGAGTAGGATTCAAGAATATTAAAGTTTTAACAGGTTACAAAATAATATTCATGATTTACTTGTCATGTTTGAGAAACAAGACATACCTACGAAACTACAAAGAAGAAATAGAAGCCTTAAATACGAAAGTGACTAAGAGTCATCCTATATTAAGTTTAAATCACAAAGTAATTGTTGCTTGATTTTGTGAGAGTGATGTTTCACTTATTTATTCCTCAAAAGGGTTTTTGTAGAGAATAAATAAAATTTAAAGCTAGCAGAGTACTAGCGTTTCGTATATGAGTTCTCGAATTTTAAAAGTTAATTAAGAATTTTGGAGGTGTCTAAAATATCGAGAAAGTGCATAAGAAACTGAGTGGGATCTAATTAAAATATGTGGTGATATATGTTAAGTTAGAGCAAAAACTATTTTCCATGATCAAAATATGTGGTGACATATGTTTGAGTGAGAGCTAGTTAATCATGGTCAAATATAGAGATAACATATTTCTGAGTGGGAGCCAAAGTGGTTTGACAATTTAGTATGTGTATGGTGTATATTTGAGTGGGAATTCACAACATCTTGTTTATATGAAATGGAGATTTCATAAATGTTGTAAATATTTCAGGAACCAAATGCATAACTTGTGAAGTTAATTTGAAAGTCAAATATCTATGGAGATATATGCGTATTTTGTCGATAAATGAGTCAGGATGTTTAGCCTAAATTTTTGAAGGAGTTCAAAATGGAACAAGTGGAGAAGTGTTCATTACTTGTTAAAGATAGGTGAAACATAAAGTTTATTTTCGATACAAAATAATGGTTGGAGGATATTTTAGTATTCGCTATGAATTGTTCATAGGTCTAAACATATAAGAACCATAATTTTGTATTTGACGAAATGTGACCCAAGTTATTGGTTGGAAGAACGTGTTAGAAATTAGGAGTCATTTCAACATAGAGATGAGATAATTGAATCTAGAGATTGGTAGACTTGGTTGAAGTCATGACACCAAACTAGATTGGAAATCTCATAAAGGCAGAAGCGCAGCGAAAGCATGATCGGAAATATCGAAGTGAAGCGTATAGCACTGTCGATTTGGTGAGTCTACAACATATAGGAGTATATGATTAATTCAAGGATTAAAAGATATAATATTGTGGTTTGAGAAATTTTATTTCAAGATTGAGTGAGTTTCATGTGCACATGCTATGTGAAAGTTCTTTTGACTGATCATACGTCATGTAGGCATAAAAAGGAAACAAAAGTCTCACTCTATAACCAAACATATTATATTCATCATATGATGATGAGGCTTATCATGCGATGATAGGAGGTTTATCATGCGATGATAAAGTAATGTCAATTTGGGTGACAATAGCAATTTTGCAAAGAACATAAAGAACTGTATAGTACAGAACACGGACAGAACCTCTTCCACGAGCAAGCATGATCAGCACTGAGACTCCATGAGTGTTAGACACCATGAGTATGGGAGCGAAAAAATGTAAACTAGATTATTGACTCTAGTGCAAGTGGGAGACTGTTGGGAATATGCCCGAGTGGCAATAATAAAATGGTTTATTAGCATATTCATGTTTATGATAATAGTTTATTCTCCATGCTATAATTGTATTAACCGGAAACATAATACATGTGTGGAATATAAACAACCAGTTGTCCCTAGTAAGCCACTAACGGACTAGTTCGTTAGTCAAGAGATGGTTAGAGTTTCCTAACCATGGACTTGTTATAGTCACTTGATAACGGAGTCATATCATTAGGAGTAATGATGTGATGGACAAGACCCAATAATAAAAGAGTTGCAATTGATCGTGTCATACAGTTTCATTGTCAACGCTTTTAAGATATGCCAAGTATAGTTTCCTTAGACCATGAGATTATGTCACTCCTGTTTACCAGAGGAATGCTTTGTGGACATCAAACGTCATTTCATAACTGGGTGATTATAAAGGTGGCTTTCAGGTATCTCCGACGGTATTTGTTGGGTGACATGAATCAGGAGTGGGATTTGTCCTTCCTTGTGACGGAAAAGATATCTCTGGGCCCTCTCGGTAATATAGCATCAGAAAGGTTGCAACCATGTGATTAAGTGTTAATCACGGAGATCCTATATTATGGACGAGTAAAGAGAACTTGCCAGGTAACGAGATGAAACTAGATATGGAGATATTGACGATTGAATCTCGGGCAAGTAGAATATCGGTGAGACAAAGGGAATCGTATACGAGATTAAGAATCTCCGGCATCGTGGTTCAATCGATAAGGAACTTCGTTGAATATGTAGGAGTCAATATGGGCATCCCGGTCCCACTATTGATTATTGATCGGATCATGTCTGCATGTTCTCGAACCCGTAGGGTCACACACTTAAGGCTCCGATGTAGCTGGGGTTAGCGATGAGATAATTAATGGTATGAAAGAATATTGATTCTCGGTTAGGATCCTAGACGTCACGAGGAGTTCTGGAAGAGTCCGGAGAATAAGATTCATATAAGGAAAGTGGTTTCGGGAGGTATCGAAAAGGTTCGGGAATTTTCCAGCAGGGTACCGGAATATTCTAGAAGGTTCTAGAGGAGTCTAGAAGTGGGCCCATAGGATTATGGGGCCCACATGGACCATAGGGGTGGTGCAGTAGCCTCATAGGCTGGCCGCACCAGCCTCCTAGGCCCATGTGGCTAAGGGCAAAGGGGCCCAAGTGGAGGCGCCCCAAACCCTAGCTTGGGGGCCAAGCCACCCAAGCCCTAGGGCCGGCGCACCCCTCCCCTTGGCCTCCACCTATATAAGGTGGGGTGCGGCTAAGGGAGAGGCATGTGTTGCCCTAGCCGCCGCCCCCCCCTTTGCTGCCCTAGCCGCACCCCTCCACTTCCCCTTGGCGCCACCCCTCCCGTAGGGCTGCCGCCTTTCTTCTCCACCAAAGCTGCTGCACCACCCCTAGCCATAGGGCTGCTGCACCATCTCCTCGTTCTCCTCCTCTTGCTTGGCTTGGCGAAGCCCTGCTCGTGGAGATCTACACCATCAACGCCACCACAACCGTCGTGGTGCCGAGATCTACCTAGCCACTCCCTCCTTGCTTGCGGGATCAAGAAGGCGAAGTCTTCATCGAGCTGTACGTGTGGATACCACGGAGGTGCTGCTCATGCAGTGCTCCATCGGATTGGATCTCAGATCGGATAATACATCTCCTCGCGACTAGACGAGTCTAGTTGCAGGGATCGACTAGCCAACCCTTGCACCAACAAAACACGTTTGTTCGATCTTCAAGGTTAAGAGATTGGATCTCGCCTTCGCTACCTTCGTCTAATAGATCTAGATCATGGGGTTTCTTCTGCTTGTTACGTAGGAAAATTTTTGTTTTCTATGCAACGACCCCTTCAACCACCAGCTGCTCCCTACTGTGGCGCCCTTGCTTAGAAAAGCAAGAACACATCGTGAAATATGCTATTCCCTGGATCGAGTATGGATAGCAATTCACAAATAGATGTAATACCATGCATCAATGTCAAATAATTATTACATCGCGAGATCCATAAATAAATATTCTTTACAAATTGCATAGCCAAAGGCTAGCTTCAATGCAAAGTTTGGCAGCGGAAACATAAGTAGCACAGAGAGCTTCATCATCTTCATGTGCCACTGGCATACATGTTGGTTGCAAGCTCGAAAGGTAGGCGTCCTCACGCGTCATCGTAAAAACTTGCAACATTAACGTTGCAGCCCAGGGAATTTGGGTCAATACCTTGTGACAGGCCGGTAAGTGAATACTATGGTGGATTATAAAATGGCAAGACTAATACTACATGCATATCTGGCTGGTGGGGCTGAAGGCTATTGCATAAAGCCAATTTTGTCCTACTTTTCACAAACATTATATTCTCAACTTTTCAATATGAGACACACCCATGGAACGCATCCAAGGTCTCATATACCCGAGTTCACCCATCAAATTTTATTATGAAATTGGAATGAGGAGATTTTCCATCGACATCCTTGTCTAGCAGCTCAGAATTGTCCGTAACCGGGGACACGGCTATGATCATAGTTTTATTACTCTCGAGAGTTTGTGGCACTTTTCCCACTAGACTCGATCAACCCATTCTATCCTTAACCCACATTTAGTGAAAATGAAAGGAGAAGACCAAGACGAGACCTTTCTGAAGCACTTTCCCAACCACTACTGGCTTGACCCGTTCCAACCTACAACCCCTACATCTGTTTGTCAAACCGGGCTGGTTCCATGCTACTTACTTAGTCAAGACAGAGCCCATATGACTAGTGGCTGCACTGGAAGCAATCTAAACTTGGAGTGACTTAAATCTCTTTGTTCCTGGGTGGCCGTTCACAAGTGCACGTACTCAGGTACCCGCAGAACTGGGCCTGAGCAGCCACTCAACTTTAACCCACCAATAGAGCAAACCAATTGCCACCCAGGTAATTCATTAACTTAGTAGAGTTTTTATCCCTTCGCACTACAATAAAACATTTCAGCATTGCAGTTCTAACTTCTACCAAGTGATTGGGTTCCTAAATCAACAGGAATAAAGGATGATATACTAAACAGGTCTGCATAGCAATATAGTAGTACACCTATCATGCATACTACAGAAATAGTCTACAATGCATATATAATAAAATAGTAGGTCTTTCATGAAAGGGTGTATGCACTTGCCTTTTGGAACTTGTCGTTGCTCACACACTCTTTTTCAACGTAGCTCATAGCTCTCCGTTCAATCTATATAATGCAAACAATTGACAATAAGCAACAATACAACAATCAAAAGAACAAACATAACAACAAACAAAGATAGAAACAAACAAAACTAGGTTGGTGGTCCAAGCTTCAATACATGATCCCATATGCAAAAAGAATCAATGCATTAGGTTTGGGGTTTGCCATTTGGGTCAGGGGTTGGTCTGAAATCAAATTTGAATATTCCAAATTTGAATAGGTTGAAGGGTTGTTTCCAGGTTGTTGGGGTTGGTCTTGATCTCTCTGGACAGAGACAAGTATTTTAAGAAGTTTTCTAAAAGAAAACAATTTAAAAGGATTTATAGAAATTAAACTATACCAGAAATACTCCAATTTGAGTCTCTGATTAAGAAATCTTTTTAAAACTATCAAAAAATAATTATAACAGTGGGATCATGTCATGCATGTTCCAAGGTTTCCAGAAATATTTTATTTGCAAAATTTGGACTTATAGATTTAAAACTATGTCAAATTTACTCAAATGACTCATTTGAAATTTGAATAAATTTGGATTTGTTACACTGAAAACTAACAGTGCCAAAAGATTCTACAAGTCCAGAGCTTTTCAAAAAGATAAAATTTGTTAAATTTGGCCAAACGGTTTAAAAGTTATAAAGGTTTGAAGTTGCAGGGACTTTTCTGTAAAACTGCCATTCAATTTTATTTCGGGAAAAATCCCAGAAAAGAACAGGCCACGCGGCGGGCTGTGATTGGTCGGGCTTGGCTTGAGCTGGGCTTGAGCCGTGGCTACGGCTCGGCTAAGGCGTACCGGTTCGGTCGGCTCGAAATCTGCGCCGTCGGAATCAGATCGGGCGGTCCTGGAGCTAGGGTTTTACCCGCGGCGGCGGCGGTTGGTTGCCGGTGACAGGGGAGACGGCGGCGGATGGCTCGGGCGTGGACGGGGTCGATGCTCCGGGGGTCCCCGTGCTCGAAGAAGACGATCACGAGTTTCTTCTCCACACGGCGAAGCGGATGGTGGTCGTGGTGAGGTCGAGGGCGTCCTGGAGCGGGCACTGGAGGCAACCGGAGGTGCGGCGGCGGACGGCGAGCTTCGGGCGTGGACGCACATGACGATTGGCTGCACAAAAAATCGATCGAGGGGATCAACGGACGCACGAGGGAGAGGGGAGAAAAGGGGACCAAGATTTGGTGGCTCTGGCTCACTGGGGCGGCCGGAATCAAGGAAACACGACGGCGGCCGTGCTCAACTCCGGCGAGCAAATTCGGCGGCCTGGCGGCGTGATCTGGAGGGGGACAAGAGGGAAAAGAGAGAGGGGTGAGAGCGCTTTAAGGTGGAGGGCTCGAGGAGGCAAATGGTGCCCTTAATCGCGAGTAATCAAGGAGGAGCATCTCGGGCAGAAACTGCCGTGGACGAGCTTTGAAGGCGATGATGTCAGCATGGCGTCATCAAATTTTTCTTTTTATTTATTTTTCTGTTTTCCCTTATAACTTTTGAATTAGGCCTCCAAATCAAGTCAAATAAATTTGTAAAAATTTGTAAAATTCCAAATAGTCAAATTAGACATTTTGGAACTATTTTTGGTCAAAACAAAATTATCAAAATACCCTTTTGGTCAAATATGCCTTATATGGCTAAATGGGGATTTTCCAAATTAGGGTTTACAATTATCTCAAAATATTTAAGTAAAAACCAGAGAAATAAGGTGAGTAATATCATTCAAAATGATAACTCCTTTTCATATTTCAAATATAGTTTAAGATAAAACATTTTATAAAACAAAGATTAGAAAGATGTTTAAATCATTTTCTCAAATAGTTTAGGGTTTATAATGTCCCCATATTCTTTATTTTAAAACAAAATATCCAAGTGGAAGTACTATTTGAAAACTCATCTAAATAATTTATTTCCAAAACATTAAAGTTGAGATTTGAAGATAAAGGAATATTTAATTTAAAATATAACTTTGAAGATGTCAAAACAATCTTCTATAAAAGCTTTTCTTGATTTTTGGAGACTTTATTTAATTATTAACAAAAGTTTTAAATTTTTGTGATTTTTAAAACATTCCAAAATTTGGGATGTTACAAACCTACCACCCTTAAAAGGAATCTCGTCCCCGAGATTCGGAGAGGCTAGAAAGAAAGATGGGTTCGGGACAACTAGGTTTAGGCAACTGGGTGGGCTACCACCCTTAAAAGAAACTTTTGTAGGCAGTCTTGAACTCTTTCCTTCGGGCTAGGGTCCATCGGGTTAGTCTTTAGGTCTCACTGGAGTCAACTATATCTTACACTCATGAAGTGCTCCATCTCCAATAGGTGGGTGTCTCTTTAGATAACTTCGGATACCATTCTCTTTAATATGGCTTGACATATTACATCCTCATCCATGTGATGTCTCCGGAAATATTTCTTCTCTAGGTTGGCATCCTTCACTGCAAACAAAGCGTCAATTCTAACGAAACTCTCATGGTAGGTCAAAACATTCATTGCAGGATCTCTTCTTCTTCACGAGAGCTGGGGTTTATCCTCACCGAAAATCTTACATTTCAGCAACTTTTGCCTCACATAGGGTTATAATATTCCGTTGGTTCAGGCTTAGCCACGTCGTCTCTCTTATAGGTATGTCACTCAGATTTACCAATCCAAATAGTGAGGGGAATAACATGAGTAGTAGGAATGGTGATCAGTCCATCCTGCACCCGTATCATTTCCTCAATATGTTGATAGGTGAATCACGTAGTCTATCTCTTGGGCATCCTCACTTGTCTAACAGAAAGTTTCCCATCTGCAAGACAACCTGAACTAAACTATCGCTCCTTTAAAACTATTGGGTTGCGTAAGCTACTGCACACGTTAGCTCACAAGCTAAAGCTTGTTTTCTGATTCTTCTCCTTGGGAAAATATGTCTTCCACGTCATCTTAGCTTGTCCATTTTCAGTGTCATGTCTTCATCCCTGATATGACGAACATGCTTCACAACAATAGCTACTGTTTCGTTTAAGTTTTGGTATAAGATAGTCGGTACTAGTTTCATTCATCCTCACATAATATGGTTATTACTTCAACATTACATCACTCTTACATCATAATACTTATTCTTCCACTTACATATAACTAGTGGCATTTATTACATCCTCAGAACATTTCCATTTACCCTGGTCCTTCTTCCTGGCTAGACTCCTCATGAAAACTCAGTTGGTTTCTTGGCTTCTTGATTTAAACTGATATCTAATTCGCTTCTTTTCTGGTGTAGTGAGTGTGACAGCTTTACTAGCATGATCTATCTGACCTTCATACCTGGACATCCAGTCCTTGCCTATGATTATATCAAAGCCTTGCAAGTCTAGCACAAACAACTCGCTTGGAAACTTGTGTGTCTCAAATTCCAAGGTCAGGTTTTGGCATACTGCGTTTGCTGGTCTCTTTCCTTCTGTGGAGCTGACTCTGATGGGTCTTCTAATCCCTTGATAGGATATCTTATTTTTACTCACAAAGTCTTTTGATATGAATGAATGTGTAGCCTCAACATCGAAAAGTACTACTGCAGAACATGAGTTGATCAACAATTCTTCAATAACTGGGTTTGGTCTCTTCAGAACTCTCTCCATGTTTGTAGAAAACACATGTCCTTTTCGGAATTGAGTTGGCTTGGTCCCAATACTAATCTTCCTTTCTGGACAATCATAGGAATAGTGTCCTTGATTTTTGCATTTGTAGCAGGTGATATGTCCCAGGTCCTTCTTTTTCTTAAAAGCCTGGAGCATCCCTTTCTTGATCTGTTCATTTGCTTCCTGTACTAGGGGGTAAAGGTGGCACTGTGTAGGAATGTGATTTGTTCCTTCACACAAAAAGCAGGTGACTTGGGTTATGGAGTATCCTTTATCCAAATAACTTGCATCACAATGGGGCCACTCATCATGACACTCCTTAGATATATGTCCTATCTCTCCACAAATTTTGCATGCTCGATGTCCTGCCATCATATTCTCCTTGATTTCAATGCCAGCATCAACCTGTGGTAACTGGTTACTGTTGCTCATCATCAGCTGCACCAATTGAGTTTGGTTGTCTAACCATTGTTGAAAAACTGTGGTTAACTCCGTATTGGGGTTGTTGGCTTGACTTTCATTCATCACTTCAGTCATCTGAGTCTGGGCTGCTGCCAACTGAACTGCATAGGGCACCTTGAGGTGGCTATCTTTTTCATCATGGTTGGTATGTGGGTGAGACATCTGGTTTGGTTTAGAATGGATGAGTGAAGGTAGAAGAATACTAAGGGAAAAATTTATACTCATACACAACAGATCAAGATAAGTCATCTTACAAACAACACATCTAGCAAGCAGCAAGCGACAAACAATAGAGATAAAACAACTATTCCTAATTAATTTTTCGAAAATATAGTTTGGATAACAAACAAACACAACAAGGTTTCTCAAAATAGACACGATAGTACTGCCATACCACAATTTGGTAAGTCAATACAATATTACTATAACACTATTAGGGTAAAATGGTGGTCTAGTCTATCTCTTTCTTCAATGCTTCAAGATGCTCTTCTATTTCTTTGAGTTCGTCGAGGTACTTCTAGATGTTGTGGAGTCAAAAATTTAAGTCTTCGGTCAAGGTGCTTGATGGCTTCTCATAATTGTCACATTGATCTTCAACGTCTTCGGAAACATTTCTGAGTTATGGTCATCTATAATTAAGATAAGATAACTTAGAAAGCAATTAGTTGAGAAGGTTACAAGAAGATATTAGGAAAGATTTAGACAAGGAGAAAATAACTTTTGTTCCTATGGTCATTCTTATTTCTAATCCAAACCTAAGGTTTTCGAGCCTACAGGCAACATTACGCTCTGATACCATCTTGTGGCGCCCTTGCTTAGAAAAGCAAGAACACATCGTGAAATATGCTATTCCCTGGATCGAGTATGGATAGCAATTCACAAATAGATGTAATACCATGCATCAATGTCAAATAATTATTACATCGCGAGATCCATAAATAAAATATTCTTTACAAATTGCATAGCCAAAGGCTAGCTTCAATGCAAAGTTTGGCAGCGGAAACATAAGTAGCACAGAGAGCTTCATCATCTTCATGTGCCACTGGCATACATGTTGGTTGCAAGCTCGAAAGGTAGACGTCCTCACGCGTCATCGTAAAAACCTGCAACATTAACGTTGTAGCCCAGGGAATTTGGGTCAATACCTTGTGACAGGCCGGCAACTGAATACTATGGTGGATTATAAAATGGCAAGACTAATACTACATGCATATCTGGCTGGTGGGGCTGGAGGCTATTGCATAAAGCCAATTTTGTCCTACTTTTCACAAACATTATATTCTCAACTTTTCAATATGAGACACACCCATGGAACGCATCCAAGGTCTCATATACCCGAGTTCACCCATCAAATTTTATTATGAAATTGGAATGAGGAGATTTTCCACCGACATCCTTGTCTAACAGCTCAGAATTGTCCATAACCGGGGACACGGCTATGATCATAGTTTTATTACTCTCGAGAGTTTGTGGCACTTTCCCCACTAGACTCGATCAACCCATTCTATCCTTAACCCACATTTAGTGAAAAGGAAAGGAGAAGACCAAGACGAGACCTTTCTGAAGCACTTTCCCAACCACTACTGGCTTGACCCGTTCCAACCTACAACCCCTACATCTGCTTGTCAAACCGGGCTGGTTCCATGCTACTTACTTAGTCAAGACAGAGCCCATATGACTAGTGGCTGCACTGGAAGCAATCTCAACTTGGAGTGACTTAAATCTCTTTGTTCCTGGGTGGCCGTTCACAAGTGCACGTACTCAGGTACCCGCAGAACTGGGCCTGAGCAGCCACTCAACTTTAACCCACCAATAGAGCAAACCAATTGCCACCCAGGTAGTTCATTAACTTAGTAGAGTTTTTATCCCTTCGCACTACAATAAAACATTTCAGCATTGCAGTTCTAACTTCTACCAAGTGATTGGGTTCCTAAATCAACAGGAATAAAGGATGATATACTAAACAGGTCTGCATAGCAATATAGTAGTACACCTATCATGCATACTACAGAAATAGTCTACAATGCATATATAATAAAATAGTAGGTCTTTCATGAAAGGGTGTATGCACTTGCCTTTTGGAACTTGTCGTTGCTCACACACTCTTTTTCAACGTAGCTCATAGCTCTCCGTTCAATCTATATAATGCAAACAATTGACAATAAGCAACAATACAACAATCAAAAGAACAAACATAACAACAAACAAAGATAGAAACAAACAAAACTAGGTTGGTGGTCCAAGCTTCAATACATGATCCCATATGCAAAAAGAATCAATGCATTAGGTTTGGGGTTTGCCATTTGGGTCAGGGGTTGGTCTGAAATCAAATTTGAATATTCCAAATTTGAATAGGTTGAAGGGTTGTTTCTAAGCTTGTAGGGATTGGTCTTGATCTCTCTGGACAGAGACAAGTATTTTAAGAAGTTTTCTAAAAGAAAACAATTTAAAAGGATTTATAGAAATTAAACTATATCAGAAATACTCCAGTTTGAGTCTCTGATTAAGAAATCTTTTTAAAACTATCAAAAATTAATTATAACAGTGGGATCATGTCATGCATGTTCCAAGGTTTCCAGAAATATTTTATTTGCAAAATTTGGACTTATAGATTTAAAACTATGTCAAATTTACTCAAATGACTCATTTGAAATTTGAATAAATTTGGATTTGTTACACTAAAAACTAACAGTGCCAAAAGATTCTACAAGTCCAGAGCTTTTCAAAAAGATAAAATTTGTTAAATTTGGCCAAACGGTTTAAAAGTTATAAAGGTTTGAAGTTGCAGGGACTTTTCTATAAAACTGCCATTCAATTTCATTTCGGGAAAAATCCCAGAAAAGGGCTGGCCACGCGGCGGGCTGTGATTGGTCGGGCTTGGCTTGAGCTGGGCTTGAGCCGTGGCTACGGCTCGGCTAAGGCGTACCGGTTCGGTCGGCTCGAAATCTGCGCCGTCGGAATCAGATCGGGCGGTCCTGGAGCTAGGGTTTTACCCGCGGCAGCGGCGGTTGGTTGCCGGTGACAGGGGAGACGGTGGCGGACGGCTCGGGCGTGGACGGGGTCGATGCTCCGGGGGTCCCCGTGCTCGGAGAAGACGATCACGAGTTTCTTCTCCACGCGGCGAAGCGGATGGTGGTCGTGGTGAGGTCGAGGGCGTCCTGGAGCGGGCACTGGAGGCGACCGGAGGTGCGGCGGCGGATGGCGAGCTTCGGGCGTGGACGCACACGACGATTGGCTGCACAAAAAATCGATCGAGGGGATCAACGGACGCACGAGGGAGAGGGGAGAAAAGGGGACCAAGATTTGGTGGCTCTGGCTCACTGGGGCGGCTGGAATCAAGGAAACACGACGGCGGCCGTGCTCAACTCCGACGAGCAAATTCGGCGGCCTGGCGGCGTGATCTGGAGGGGGACAAGAGGGAAAAGAGAGAGGGGTGAGAGCGCTTTAAGGTGGAGGGCTCGAGGAGGCAAATGGTGCCCTTAATCGCGAGTAATCAAGGAGGAGCATCTCGGGCAGAAACTGCCGTGGACGAGCTTTGAAGGCGATGACGTCAGCATGGCGTCATCAAATTTTTCTTTTTATTTATTTTTCTGTTTTCCCTTATAACTTTTGAATTAGGCCTCCAAATCAAGTCAAATAAATTTGTAAAAATTTGTAAAATTCCAAATAATCAAACTAGACATTTAGGAACTATTTTTGGTCAAAACAAAATTATCAAAATACCCTTTTGGTCAAATATGCCTTATATGGCTAAATGGGGATTTTCCAAATTAGGGTTTACAATTATCTCAAAATATTTAAATAAAAACCAGAGAAATAAGGTGAGTAATATAATTCAAAATGATAACTCCTTTTCATATTTCAAATATAATTTAAGATAAAACATTTTATAAAACAAGGATTAGAAAGATGTTTAAATCATTTTCTCAAATAGTTTAGGGTTTATAATGTCCCCATATTCTTTATTTTAAAACCAAATATCCAAGTGGAAGTACTATTTGAAAACTCATCTAAATAATTTATTTCCAAAACATTAAAGTTGAGATTTGAAGATAAAGGAATATTTAATTTAAAATATAACTTTGAAGATGTCAAAACAATCTTCTATAAAAGCTTTTCTTGATTTTTGGAGATTTATTTAATTATTAACAAAAGTTTTAAATTTTTGTGATTTTTAAAACATTCCAAAATTTGGGATGTTACACCTACTGCGCCAACACCCCTGCTCCCAACGGCCCCTGGGAGTGCTTCTCCCCGGCGCGGGACAGTGGCGGGCTCCCTCGGGCGCCGGCATCCTCGGCCCGCGCCCCCAGGCCTACACTACGACGGCTGCCCCTCTCTACACCTCGGCATCGTCCTCCGCTACCTCGCCAACTTGGGACAACGCCGGCCTCATCGCCGCCCTCAACAACCTCTACCAGCATGGTGGCTGGGTCATGGACTCCGGTGCAACCTCACATATGACCAACGATGAGGGTAACATCAATTTTTCTGCACCCCTCTCTCGTCCTCACTTTGTCACCGTTGGAAACGGCACGTCCGTGCCCATCACCTCTTCTGGTTCCACCTCTTTCCGCTCTTCCTCCGGTCATATTTTTAGACTCAACCATGTGCTCCTTGTTCCACGTTTAATTCGCAATCTTCTATCTATTCGCAAATTTACTCGTGACAATTGTTGCTCTGTTGAGTTTGACTCTCTTGGTTTTTTCGCACTCTTGAATTTTTTTTCGCATATGTCCGCACTCAATTTGGCCGCACGACTCGCTCCATTCAAACGGACAATGGCACCGAATTTCTTAATTATGTCATTGATAATATTATCACTACATGTGGTACGACACTACGTCTTTCGTGTCCCTACACGTCTCAGCAGAACGACAAGTCCGAGCGCGCTATTCGCACCATTAACGGCACAATGCGCACTCTCATGTTTCAAGCTCATCTTCCTGAACCGTTTTGGGCCGAGCCCTTGCCGCTGCCACCTATCGCTTGAGTAGGCGACCTTGCAAAGTTATTGGTTCGCTTGTTAGCTTTTCGCGTCTTCATGATCGCTCTCCCTCGTATGACATGTTGCGTGTTTTTGGATGCCTATGCTATCCCAATGTTTCCTCGACAGCTGCTCACAAGCTCCGTCCTCGTTCCGTGCCTTGTGTTTTTCTCGGTTATCCTTCTCAACACCGTGGCTACCGCTGCTTTGATCCATCTTCTGGAAAAATCATTATTTCTCGACATGTTGTCTTCGATGAGGGTGTTCCGTTTCAGACTGCAGCCACAACACGGGCCTCGCCCCCGTAAACATCGCATCGGCGCCTGGACTTCCTCTTCGACACCCCTGTTGCGGCAGGAAACTCGACTGTCCGGGTGCCTCGGCAGGCTGCCGCGGGCCAAAACTCTGCCGCGACACCGCCTGCGGCAGCTTCTCGGCAGGCTGCCGCGCGCCCACCCTCTGCCGCGACAACGCCTGCGGCTACATCTCCGCCCCCTGCTGGGGCAAGGATCTCTACCATGGCAGGCCCCTCCGCCGTGCCGTGCCCTCCCGCTTCGTCGACCAACGCGCCTCCTCCAGCTACTCCAACCACAAAGACAACGCGCTCCGGCCGCGTGTCTCGTCCGGTTACTCGGCTGAACCTCTCCGCGACGGTCTCCTCGGTCACGCCGGTCCCCACGACGTACCGACAAGCGATGCAGGACCCCAACTGGCATGCGGCCATGGCTGCCGAGCACCAGGCTCTCATCGACAACAACACGTGGTCTCTTGTTCCTCGCCCACCTCGTGCCAATGTTGTTACAGGGAAGTGGATCTTCAAGCACAAGTTCCACGCCGATGGCAGTCTAGCACGTTACAAGGCTCGCTGGGTTGTTCGTGGTTACTCCCAGCGTCCCGGCATCGACTACGACGAGACTTTCAGTCCGGTTGTCAAGCCGGCTACGATTCACCTCGTCCTCACCCTGGCGATCTCCAGCTCTTGGCCCATTCGCCAGCTTGATGTCAAGAATGCTTTCCTCAACGGCAACCTGGATGAGGATGTGTACTGTCAACAGCCTCCGGGATTTGTCGATGCGTCTCGCCCCGACTATGTCTGTCATCTTCACAAGTCCCTCTATGGTCTGAAGCAGGCTCCCCGTGCGTGGTACCAACGCTTCGCCTCCTACCATGCCACTCTTGGATTTGCTGCGTCAGTCACGGACACCTCGCTGTTTGTTCTTCGCTCTGGTGATGACATGGCCTACCTGCTCCTCTACGTCGATGATACGTCTCAAACATATCTATAATTTTTGAGTGATCCATGCTAGTTTTGTGATATTGTCACATGTTTTTACTGTCATTTATATCATTTTTATGCATTTTGTCGGACTAACCTATTGACAAGATGCCAAGTGCCAGTTTCCTGTTTTTGCTGTTTTTGTATTTCAGAAAGTCCACCACAGGAAATATCGTCGGATTGCGCTGAAAATTTACGGAGATTTTTTATGCGACGGAAGACACCTGTGGACCAAAGGGCAGCCTGGGGGGCCACCCACAGGGCAGGCGCGGCCTGCTGCTGCGGCCCCACCTGGACCCGTGGGTGGGACCCGCCCCTGCTCCTTGGGCGTCCCCTTGGCCCCCTCCGACACCTATAAAATCCCTATTAACCTAAAAATGTTGGGGACGGTGATTATTTTAAAGAAACTCGACCCCGACGTGCCGTCACCGAAAACCCTAGTTCGGGGTCCAATCTGAAACTGATCCCGGCACTCTGCCGGAGGGGAGATCGATCCCGGAGGGCTCTTCATCATCATGCCTTCCTCCGGGATGATTTGTGAGTAGTCTCACCTTGGACTATGGGTCCATGGCAGTAGCTAGTTGGTAGTCTCTCTCTCTCTTGTGCTTCATGTCTTATGATCTTGTGAGCTGCCTAACATGATCAAGATCGATTATTGTAATGCTATGTGATGTGTTTGCTGGGATCCGATGGATTATGAAGTTATGTTCAGATTGTGCATGATTCTTATATGAGTAATTTATGTTCTTGCATGCTCTCCGATGTGCGTAGTTACTTTGTCCAAGTGATTGTGTGTATCTCCAAGAGAGGGTATTTATGCTAGATAGTGGGTTCATGCCCCCTTTTGTTCCTGGGCACGAGTGACAGAAACGTCTAAGGGCGAGGGTGTGCTGTTGCTACTAAGGGTAATACAGCGGTGTTAATGTCTCTTTTGATATTAGTATTGCTTACTTCATGCACTTTACTTAATGCAATTGTCTGTTGCTTGCAACTTAATACCGTTGGGTGACAGGCTGGATAGCGATCCCACGGTGGACTTTTTAGACAAAGACGCAGTTGCACTCAACGGTCTTTATTCCTTCATGATGCCTTCATAAATATTATCATGTCCTTTTTGTCATAGCTAAATTGGGTTTGTGTCATGATCTTGTCAATTGCCTAGCTTTAATTCGTTCACCCATCACATGCATATTTTATTTACTTGAGAGACTCCACTAGTGAACCCATGGCCCTCGGTCCATATTTTTACATTGTTTACAACCTCATTTACTTTCTTTTAATCATAATTACTCCTCTGGTCACTTTTCATATTTTATCTATTTCATCATACAATTAACCGCTTTGTTTTCTGCGAGACCGGAAAGATTGACAACCTTTCTGTTGGGGGCAAAGTATTTTGGTTGAGTGTGTGCAGGTCCACGTCTGTTGAAGGTCAAGCACCAGAGATCTTCAACATTCACCTCGTTGTTGATTTCAAAGTCCTACTGGTTCGATAAACCTCGGTTCGTTAAACGAGGGAAAACTGCTACTAGCTACAATTCCGCCTTCGCTTGGGGCACCACCCAACTTATCAATATCTACCATCAGTCGACGACATCATTGTCACGGCTTCATCGATGTCATTTCTGCAGAGCCTCCTCACGCGGCTACACAGTGAGTTTGCTATGACAGATCTTGGCGATCTCCACTTCTTCCTCGGCATTGCGCTGCAACGTTCAGCAGATGGATTGTTCCTGTCTCAACACCAGTATGCTGCAGATGTTCTTCAACGCGTCGATATGGCTGAGTGTCACTCCTCCACGACACACTACTAGGGAACAGGCCATCTGTGGCGCACCAAAATAGGGATTCTGTGGCGCATCCAGGAAATGGTGGGATGCGCCACAGAAATCTCGCCACTAAAATATATTTCTGTGGTGCACCCCCACGGTGCGCCACAGAAATACCAAGATTCTGTGGCGCACCAGCAGTGGTGCGCCACAGAAATATATCTGTGGCGCATCTGTCCTCCATGCGCCACAGAATTGCATGCGCCACAGAAAACTAAGAAGATGCGCCACAGAATAATTTAAATGTATTTTCAATTTTCTGCTGCCTGCTGTACAAATACAGGTATATTACAGAAAATACAGGTATATCACATTACAGGAAATACAGGTATATTACAGGAAACAGGAAATACTGGTATATATTATAGGAAATACAGGTATATCACATTACTTAGAGCCCGAGATACATGATTTTTACACAAGTCATGATACAAAAGTTCATCGTTTCACACATTAATTACAAGTGCCGAATTTAGGGGTACAAAAGTTCATCTCATGTCACATAAGTCATAGTACAAATAAAGTGACCCAGCAAGAGACCGTCGACAAGTGGGCTGAGGCTGCTTCAGCGTCGGACGCAGGAACCGCCGATGATAAGTGGGCCCTAGTGATCCCTTAATGTCTAAGCAATCACTAGGGCCCACTTATCACGGCGGTTCCTGCGCCCGACACTGAAGCAGCCTCAGCCCACTCGTCGACGGTTTCTGCCGGAGGAACCGCTGGAGTCTCTTCTTCTTGAGTCGCTGCTGGGGTCTCTTGCTGGGTCACTTTATTTGTACTATGACTTATGTGACGGAGAACACGTCTAGCTCCACTGGTAGGATTGAGACTTCTTCTTGATCGGCTCCGGGAACGGTTTATAGCAGTCTTTCGTCATCCACGTCCTCATGTCATTTTTCCTGTCTAGGCGTTCTTCGATCTCCCACTTAGACAGCCCTGGAGATGGATTGGGATATATATTTGGTTAATAATATATCGAGTGAGGCAAGGCTTTCTTTTATAATACATCCTACCTCTGGCATTGTGTAAGGACCCCCCTTCTGTCATGACATCTTCCACGATGATTTGCGATAACTGCATCTGGATGCGATGGAAGTCTTCTCTAAGATCAGCGGCGGTGATTTCCCCACTAAGTTTGGTCCATTCTTGGAGACTAGATGGCCACCTCGTTTTCTCTGCATCCCGGACAAACCCTTTAATGTGATGGAGGACGTAGAAGGCATCCTTCACGCTGCCAGGCGGCCTCAGCAAGTCGGGGAGGAACTGGGGGCCATTCGGCCCGTCCTCAACTGTCTGGAGCCGGAAGAGCTGCAAGCAAGGCCGAGTCAACGTCAGCCGGAGTGCAGTTGTTAAAAGCAGTAAATGATGGCGAAGAGATTTACCTTGGGGGCCGGGTGTTTGCGGTTATAGGACGGGAGCCCAAGCCCCCAGGCCGTGCCCGCGTGCCCCTTGGTGATCATCCACAACCAGGAGTCCAGGGACTCGGTGGTGTAGTTCTTCAGGGACAGCCGGGTCGGGTCATACCGGCCCGACATGTAGCACATCTTGTCTCTGGAGAGGACACACCCGGCATTATAGCCAGGCCAGCGTCAGGTCTTCGGCCAGCAGGCCCTCCTCCACCAGGCCGCCCACCCGCTTCACCATCGCGTCGACATCTTTGTCGCCGGGTCGGCCTTTCCCGTCCCAGGTGGCCTTGGAGGAGGGCGCGAAGGTGAAGGCCGGCAGACCAATCCGGTCTTGGTCCGACTTCCGGTTGCTGACGTAGAAATACGTCCGCTGCCACCCCTTGATGGAATCCGGCGTCTTAAAAGCCGACAGGGGGGTGTCCCGCCGCTTGTAGACGATGGCGCTGCCGCAGTCGACGGCCTCCTTTCGGCCGTCGGCGAAGGTCTTCTGCCGGCCGCGGATGAAGAAGAACCGGCAGAAGAGGTCGAGGTTGGGCCAGATGCCCAGATATGCCTCGCAGAGGGTGGCAAAGAAGCTCAGCTGGGCGATGGAGTTCGCCCCGAGATGGTGAGGTTGGAGCTCGAAATAATCGAGGAATTGACGGAAGAACGGGCTCACCGGGAGGGCGAGTCCGCGTTCGAGGTGGTCGACGAAGACGACGGCCTCGCCGTGGCGCGGAGCGGGCCAGATCTCATCGCCGGCGGGAATGCGTACCGCGATGTCGTCCTCGGTGCCCAGCAACCCGTCGCGCCGGAGTTGGGCGACCGCCTCGTCGTCCATGATGGACCCCCGCCAGTCGCCGTCGCCCTCGCGGGCAGCCATCTCGCTCTCCAGCGTGACGTCGGCTGCGCGGTGTCGAAGGGCGGAGGAGCGCAGGCCTGTGACATACCGGGGCGGGGGCCGCGCCCTTGTCGCCGATGAGGAGCGGGAGAAGAAAGTAGCAAGCTCTGCAACGGCGGCGGTGGAAGAAGGGAGAGGGAGCAAGAAAGCGGAGAAGAAGAGGAAGGAGGCCGGGGCGGCCTATTTAAGGGCGGAGGCCGCCTCCTGGGCTCCTGCCACGATCCCCACGATCTGGGCCACGTGGAGGGCAACCGTCGGATGTGCGCGGCGGTTACAGCCACAAAGGATCCCACTACCTCCGCCAAACGCGGCAACCGGCGCAGAAGATCCCGAGCCGAAACCCGAAGCGTCGTGGCCGAGCCGGGTAGTGGGGTGTCAGACCGACGGGACGGCTAGACGTCATCCCTGACGTCATTCCCAGCCGGCCCGACGCTGAATTCAAGACGCCCAGCCGGCCCGACGCTGAATTCAAGACGCCCAGCTGGCCGACCTAGGCTGGCAAACTCGAGCCGGCATTTTCGAGCCGGAGACAACCTCTACACCGACGAACTCAAAGAGCTAATACTACATCAACACGCAGACGTTTACCCGGCCGTGCCACCCGGACAAACCCCAACGTGTTCGGGGGCTAGTGTCGGGGGGATGACCCCCGGGTGGTCATAGCAGTTTACAAGACAAGATTTCAAGGCAATCCGGCTGGACGAATCCGGCTGGATCCTTCAGCCGGACCGGCTCAACGCCGGCTGCTCCCAAGCCGGCCAAGGTCGCCGACAGAGCGGCGTGGCTACAGAGGCAGCCGCAGGCCTCACGTCGCCCACTACGCCACTACGACGGCCTCCACGACGCACAGTGCCGGGCGTGCCGTTGGTCGCCGACCCGCACCCGCCGCAGCCGGAGCCGACCAGACTGGAGGCGCGCCACCCGGCCTCGCACGTCCCCGACAGCGAGCCGACCAGACCGGCAGCGCGCCACCCGGCCTCGCACGTCCCCGACAGCGGCGCCTCCATACCGTGCGGCGTCCACTGTGCATGATGGAAGAACACTGTGGGAAGGAAGAAGACTGTAGCCGAACCCGCCGGGTCCGGGTCGGGCAGCCGGCCCCCGCCTGTCAGTGTGTAATGAGCCGGACCCACCAATGTACAGCACCTCCTCAGCCCTATATAAGGGGGGGTGCGGCCTCCAGAGAAAGGGGTCGACCGATCAATCGTTTAGTCCAGAAAACCCTAGGCTACTTCGTCCGGCAGCTCTAGCCGGACAGCCATATATAGCTCGAGGAGCAAGTTGTAATCTACCCACCATGAAATAACAAGAATAAGCAGGAGTAGGAGTATTAGCTCACCACAAGGGCTCCGAAACTGGGTACATCGTGTGTCAGTTTGCACGCTAGTACCCAATCCCGCCTGCAGATGCCGCCGGCTGTGCAACCTGCTCCCACACCTCACAAGGCTACACTTAGACATATGTCCATACCACGACAATCATGCAATGACTAATAGGTAATTGTGCTTTTAATCCCATATTAATTAATGGAGCAGCTTTTACGACAATGTGCTTTTAGAATTTGAACCGTTTGATTACTTAAATATCTAGCAAACTCTCAAAAAAAAACTTCAAAAATCTAACAATCTATTGCCTGTTGGCATATATCCTCGCCCAGAAGGCATACCTGAAGTTTGTTCTGACTTCCGTCCAACCAACCTCTTTTGCTGTCCCCATGCCTTGTCGCACTGTTTGCTTTCTAGCTACTATTGATCGATGGATATTATAGGATTTCTCTGTTACAATCTACATAGCATAGGTAGACTAACTAAAGCAAATTCATCTAAATTCTTTGGTCTCTATGAACTACCCTATCACCTATGTACTGCTATGTTGCTTGTTGGCATATCTCCTCGCCCAGAAAGCATAGTTGATCAGTGCCACCAGCTCGAAGACTGCCAGTACCAAGAAGAAACGATCCAGACGCGTCCTGTTGAAGTCTGCTCCGTCTAGCCATCCTCTTATGTCGTCTCCATGCCTCGTCGCTTTGTTTACTAGTTGAATGAAGGCACATGCCAACCAGGCTGCTATTCCAGCAAGAATTGATTGTGCTACTGGTGCTATCAGCTCCCCTTGTGGAGATAACTCGCTCTTTATGAATTCGATCAGTCCACAGAAGGATGCCACATCCATGATGCTTAGCAGGAAGAATTGCATCACCAGCCAGAACACGGACATCGGGACAGCTGCTCCTGTCGATGTTATCCCATGTTCCTCTGCGACTGCCAGTCTTCTTGTTTCCACTAATGTGGCAACACATGCTGCTGCTATCCCGCATGCGGAGCCAGCACCGATGCGCTGCAGTGGTGTGATTCCGTGTGTGTGGCCTGTGAATCTGTTTAGCAGTGGTGTCAATATCCGCCTGTAGCATGGTTCCATAAGCATGTGAAATGCTATTGGGATTGCGATGAGAGAGGCGGAGGATGTCTTGATCACGCCTATCCTTGTGTTCATCGTGCTGCCGACTTGTATGGTCAGTGTCATTAGCAGCGTGAAGGGCAGGTAGATGAGCAAGCAGCTGATGAAAATTGGAAGCATTTGAATGATGACATGTGTTTCCTCTTCAAGTTGATTGGTGCTGCAGAATGAACACGGATTTATATATCTATCACATGTACTCAAGAATGTGTAAGAAATGAGTAGTTGATATACTACCATGCATCATGATATTGATATGTCTGACAAAAAAGAATCATTTTTTTTACATCTCCATTTCCTGAAATGCAACTCTCCCTTGCTCTTATCAAAAATATAACTATAGTAGCAATTTTCTGAATGGAAAATATAGGGAACTTACCCAATGATCTTGTTATCGAATTTATCTTGCCCATCAATATAATCTGCTGTGCTGGTTTCTTGCAGCTCAATATCATCTACAATGGCAGCCTGCTTCTTCTTTGATGAAGCCATAATACCCTGGAGAGGTACCAGCGATGGCTTGAGAACATTTTTATAATTAATATGCATGCTGGATCATATTGACAAATCTACGAGGCATGTGAACTTTTACCTGCAACATTCTAGTCAGCTGACTTCCATTGGGTTTGTGTGTTCTGTAGAAAGGCAGTCCACTGGCTGCCACAAACAGCCCTACAAATACAGTAAGTGCAGATACCATGAAGCCAATGGCCCAGCCCACATTGTTTTCAATCCAGACTAAGAATACCAACCCAATGAGTGCTCCAAGGGAGTTTGCAATCTTGAGCCAACTCAAGAACCTACCCTTAAGCTGGGTTTCTTTCGGATCATCGTTGCTGAACTGATTTCCACCAAGGAGTGGTAGGCAGGAGCGCATGCAGCCTTCTCCAACGGCAAATACTAATAAGCTCAGGTAGAGCAGTGTTAAGTTCCAGCCTTCAGCTGGTTCACAGTTGTTTGGTTCTTTGTTTATTTCACAATCCAGAGGATGTAGTGAAGGCAGGTGTGCCTGCAGTGCTAGCAACATATAACCCTGCATTGTTTGAACAGAAAATAGTTAGAATTCTAAATTTTGGCATCTACTGATACAGCATGAATAATTCTTATAGCAGTTACTACTGATACACATGACCCCAAATTGTCCAACTTGTTGGCAGATTGCTCAATCAAAGGGCCGTTGAATTTTATCAGTTACTGAAACGGAAGACTACCAAACCCGAGGTTCATTCTCTTGTGTTTATTGTTGGAGCAGACTACAAATTTTTATGGTTATATTGTACAAAATAACTGCTGTACTTAGGTCAAAAAAGATCGGAACTTATTTCACTACAACGATCTTCCAAAACATCGTTGATCTTGCTGAAGTCTGGACGAATGCTGGACGGACCCTCCTTCGAGGACTTGCCCACAGACGGCGGGAACCGGATTAGAATAGTACTTGTTCTGTAGTAAAGCTGTTAAGTGTGCGTTTTTTTTTTGTGTGTTGTCTGCTGTTAACTGCCTCCCCTGTTCTGGCCAGGAGGGATAACCAGCTCCTGTAACTCTTGTTGTCTGTCTTCTTCTAATCAATGAAAGCTGCGCTGCCTGCCTTCGTCAATATAAAAAAAAAAATTCAACCAGGCAACGAAATAGAAACTTAGCAAGACAGAGAGAAACATAAAAGTTTACAGTCTATTTTATAGCACCATGATTGTGAAGAGCTTTAGAAAAAATGCAACTTCATCATTAGGCCTAACTGACATTTATCTCAACAGGAATTCAATGGGAAAGAAGACTTACCAGGACCACAAAGGGGCCGAATACAAATATAGCAGTGGTTTGCTGGATATATGCACTGGAGATAAAGTTCATCAGGGCAGCAAAGAATGATATGGCACCGACCAGATAGGTAATCAGAGCTGACGAGGTTACAATATCCAGATGCAGTGTCCCATGGAAATAGGCCACGAGACTGAAGTTTGCGCTGCTAGGGCAACTTCGCAGAAGGACCAGAACTGCAAATGAACATAGAATTCAGTCCCAATAGTTTGTTCGATTCTGGTTCACGAAACACGTGACTCTGTTATTCCAGGATCAGCGAGGGAGGAGAGAATCATATTTATTAGGTTAGGCTAAGTCATGGAAATCTTTTGTGAAATTAGAATTATTCGTAAGCTCCAGTTGAGACCATGGTTTGGGTAACCGGGCGGGATATTCGGTTACCGGTCGGTAACCGCAAATCCCGAGCACCCCCGGGAAATGGTCATACCGGACAAAAAATCCCGAAATTTTTGAAATTATTGAATTTTAACGTATTTTGACAAAACAATTGCCAAAATTTAACCATTATTTTTGAATTCCTGAATTTTGGTTTTCAAATTCGTTCGGTAACCGGTCGGGATTTCCCGGTAACCGCGGTAACCGGAAATCCCGACCCCCCCGGGGATTTTTTTTACATCCGGTATCCAAAACCTTGGTTGAGACCCAGTTACTTAGTAGCTCAATTCAGTTATCTGTACCGAAGGCGTCAAGAACAGGAGATTTTGGATGGTCAGACACCTTTGGAAGTGTTTAGACTGTTGTCTTATTTTAGCTCTTTGTAAGAGAGTGTTATGTGCATAAGCACATGTGATGCACTGGTGCATGTAATGAAACGCTAATCTAAGTTACAAAAATTGCCGCTTATTGTTATTGTCCTATATGGGAAGAAATTTTACTGTCTGGAATGTGAGGAGTAACTGTTGGTGAAAGCCTTGTAGTATTAACAGATCAAAATAGGCCTTACATTTCTTGACAGAGGTGGCTAAGCACATTTTCAGGCGCCTTCAATCTGTTGTGTTACGATTATAATGCAAGATTCACACTTGCTAATTAGGCAAATATGAAAGTAGACACATATAATTGGCAAATAATGCATAAATGAAGCACTACATGGCCATGAACAATCTGTTTTATCTAACATATAAACACAGGGAGGTGACAAGGACAAAATAAAGCGTGAGGTAAATTAACGAGAAGCATAAAAACATTCAATACATAGGGCTGTTAAGAACATACGCCTAACAAATAACACGCGCATGTCTCAAGCAGTGCGTGGTGTATATATATGAAACATGAGACAATCAAACCAAATAGACAGAATAAAAGGAAAAGCATCCCAGTGCCACCATGCTTGCATCCTAGAGGCATAGATGATAGAAACATGACAGAGTGGGGCTAGCTATGTAGTAGCTAGTTGCTCACCGTAGAGGAAGAGTGTCGCCTTGGTGCCACCATGCTTCCTTCCATTCACAGCATTCCCTCTCCAATCTACATACCCAGCTTCAAGCTGATCCATAAGTAATATGCGTGTGCTCCTCAATCAGCTCAAGCAAAATTAATCAGAGCTCGATCTGTTTCTGATGCACAACACAGGCTCCTGGCAAGGTCCTTTATATACACGTGAAGTTACAAATCCATGAACTGGAGAGAAGACCAGCTAGCACATATCTCCGGAAGTCGAGCACTGATATGTGTGTGGCTGCTAGCTTAATCTAGCTCTCTCACGTGGTGGTGCCTGCGACGCTTAAATGTGCCTCCCGTTTCTCGAGATGACGCCGCGCGGCGGAGACGTGGCCGGGCGGTTTGTTTTATCATGGGCCGCACGCCGCGCGCCGAGATCGATCCCGTTCCTCGATCTAGTTCCAGTTAAGCTGGAGAGCCAGCTTGCGGCCAGTGTCTGTCGACACCATTTTGATGCGGATCCTGCTTAGTTTGGAATTTTCCTATGGCATTGTATGACACTACGTGTTTGTGTCGAGATATTGTGCAGATCAAAATGCAAGTACAAATATGTATATATAGCATGCTAGCTTGTTGCGAATGCTCATATTTCCTTTTCTTTCCAAAGGTCTTTTGCAAGTACATGTTTATATTGATGTGCACTTAATGCATTGCAGGGTGTGCATCTTTACAGCTGTATGTGGTTATTGTATATTACATATATGTGGCCGGGGTGATCAAATGGCATTGTAAAATTAATAAAGTTTTTTTTACAGAAGGGATTAGGCACATGGCATTTGACCAACATCTGCTTAGAGAACTCCCACCTGGCACATGATCGATTCTCCATTTAACAATGCTTTGTGATGTGCGCTCGTATTTTAATCCAGGGATTGTAGTATTAATTTGATTTATAAAATAGTTTTTCAGTTCATTCTATTTCAAACAGAAATTAATGATTTTGTTACATGTCACATTCAGAAGATCATCTCAACTGGGGCAATAAAAGATATGCACGAATATTTAAAGGGACTATGTGAAATCCATATCTTTCTTTTAGTAACCAAAGGGAGCACTATCTTTTAGTTATTTATTTTTTAACAAAACCAACCGAGAATGACACCCACATTGCGACATGCAGACTACTCGCATAAAAATAAACTAACTTCTAGAGTTGTAGAAGCGGATGTCCGCCAAGGCCCAATCTGCTACTGCGGGGTAGGTTTGCCTCGCAACATTGAAAACCAAACGGTTCCTCTTCTTCTAGATGTTCTTTATAATGGTGTATATAAGATGGACACTACTCTGATGGGCCCTTGTGCAGGAAAGGGCCACTAGTGCGTAACTCCTCTATCATTTATTTGTGATGTGCACGTCGCCTGTGGCTGCGTGGGAGGACGATGAGCGTTTTAATCGATTTTCCCTACATTTGGGACAATGAGAAATTCTTTTTTTTCGATTGATCAGAGCGCCGCCCCTGTCAAAGAGAAAGTTGTAGGTTCTAGACTTGTTGGTCTTGAACTAGGATTGATGGATGGAGATATTCAAAAAAAATCATGGGCAAAAAAGGTCAGCTACGTTAAGTTTTTCCTTTCATCTTAATCCACTACTACTGGGATTACATACTGGCTTCATGAGCAATGATGGTGAAAGAACGATGTCGTATAGAGGGGGTGAATAGGCATTTTAAAACTTTTACGATTATAGCTTGAATAAATACAGAATAAAACTAGCGTTTAATTTATCAAGCATAAAACCTAATATACTAGGCTCACCTATGTACACCAACAATTTATGATAAGTAAGGTAAACAATAAGATGATAGTAAGATATATAAGTTAAACCTCGATTGCTATCACGAAGTAAATGCACAAGTAAGAAGCTTGGGTATAGAGATAACTGAGACAAGTAGAGACGGTGATTCTATCCCAAAGTTCACTTCCAAAAGGAAGTTAATCTCTGTTGGAGAGGTGTGGAGCCATCAAGACACTCCAACACACAGCTTGTGCTCACCTATTCTCCTTGGGCCTCTCCCGCGAGGGAAACACCCAATCCACTAATGAGGTCTTCTTGAGGGCATAACCAAATCCGTACAAATTGTCCGGGGCTATCTTCACAACTTAATTAGAGGCTCCCGAAGTCTTGCCCAAAGCTTCACACTAAGAAGAGCTTCGCGACAATACCAACCGTCTAGGACACACAATGCACCTAAGAGAAATGAGCTACTCAAACTTAACTTCCACGTATCACCGTGGAGAGTACAAACCAATGCACCAAATGCAATGGTAAAACCACACAAGGTTGCTAGCCTGATCAGAGGCGACATCGACATGATGCTGCTCGCCAATACCAGGACTTGAGTGTGGTGTTTGTCCACGTGTGAGTACGTGTGAGTGCAGATTTACTGTTATGATGTGAGGGTTGATGCTAAGGCATTTGTATCTCTGTATTTGGATTTTTCTCTCTCTCTAATAATGCAAAAGCAGAACGCCTGCTGTTACGGTTCAAAAAACCACACAAGGTGGTCAAGTACTTCTCTCCCAAATCCCACTAAAGCAACTAATGCTAGGGAGGAATATGAGAGGAAGACCAAGGAGTAGAAAGACCAAATATATCAAAGATTTAGATCCAAAAGCTTCTCCTCACTAAGAGGAGAGATGAATTGGTGGAATATTAGATCTAGATCTCCTCTCTTGCTTGTGTCCCTTATATTTTGTTGTTTTTGTTCCTTCTATGTGAAGCTGGGATCCCAGCG
Source organism: Puccinellia tenuiflora (assembly GCA_012064385.1). Classification (NCBI taxonomy): domain Eukaryota; kingdom Viridiplantae; phylum Streptophyta; class Magnoliopsida; order Poales; family Poaceae; genus Puccinellia; species Puccinellia tenuiflora. Next base: position 256,174 of record QRDG01001441.1, on the reverse strand, counting down.
TGTGTTGTAAGTTGTAACTCTTGGCCGGTTGTTGGCTTCGTTAATTCAAAGTCGGGCTCATTTTGAGCCTTTCGTCTAAATCTCCTCTCTCTTTTCCCTTCAAACACAGGCAAGAATCATGGAGGAGTGAAGGTAAGCTCTAAAATGTCAACAATGAAGGAGAGAGAACATGCCAAAGAGATGGGGACCTATTGGGGAAGAAGGGCCCTTAAATAGGTAACCCAAAATTGGACCGTTATATGTAGTTTTCGTGCCGAGCGGTACTACCGCTACCTGCATTCTAGTGGAATTACCGTAGCGGTACCACGAAACCCCATGTGTGGTACTACCGGTAAACCTCACCGAGACTACCGCGGAACATGAATCCTATTTAATTTGGGAGTTCGCACGCTAGTAACTATAGAGGTACTGGTCAAGTACCGGGAGGTATACAGAAGTGAAAACATCTCGAGTGGTGCCAGGTTAAGTCCGATACTACCACTCCAGGGAAAGTAGCGGAACTACCACTGTTACGTCCGATACTACTGTTCCTGGAAAAAAAACTATTGAAACAGAAACTTCATAACTTGTAAATGAACTAGTGAAAACAAAGTTTATTGGAAATATTGGGAACTAGTAAAGGAGATTATGCCAAGGGTAAGAAGGTGTGAACCCTTCCTCATCGATGAACCGGCAAACTTCCAGCACCAACAATGCAATATAAGATGCATATGAAAACGGGAGAATTGATTTTAACCCCCCCCCCCCCCCCCCCCAGCTGGCAAGCCTTGGATCATATACCCCCTTGTTTGTCTGCCTTGCTCTCAGCCCCCCTAAACGTGACTAATTGTTGATGACAACCCCCTTTGGCATTGTTAACACAGTTTTTAGTATATAACCAGCAAACAGATACATGAATCGACCAAAATACCCCTAGGCTCATAACAACATACCTCTGTACGTCCCAGCAACAAAATTGCTTCAGTTTTGGCATGTTTCAAACGAAAAAATGGTATACCTCAGCTGCAATACATGAACATTCACACAAAACTGGCTGCAATGATATAATCTCACAATGGTTTCATAATAGCAAATAATATCCAAAATAAGTGCATGACAATAGTGAGTCTCACCCTCACGTCACAGCAAATGAATGTGAGTTTACACCTCACATACACAGATTAAGTTCAACATGGTCTAAAGGAGTGAATGGCAGCAAAATAAAGTGAGTTTGCACCTCACATACATGAGTTTAATGACAGCCACAAATGGAGCCTTCACAGCTCACTCAATTTCTTCCTTTTTGGAGTCATTTTCTTCTTCCCTTTTGCTGGAGGCTTCGGTGGTGGAGTAGCAGCTTGAGCTGCAGCTTGGCTCCTAGTGAGAGGAGACTTCGGTGGTGGAGTAGCAGCTGCAGCTTGGCTCCTAGTGACAGGTCCAGGACTGCTAGTGCTGGCAGCAGTGTTGATCTTAGTTGGTGTACATGGGACCGCGTTGCTAACCGAAACATCAAACCATGGTGATGCATCCTTTTTCCCCCGACTTTTCCTACATGAAGAAGCAATTAGAGAATGTTTCATGCAAAAGAACCATATGGTTAAAACTAGACAGAAACAAGTAGTCATTTTGTACCTTTTCTTTGTTCCATTTGTAGGACAACCAGCTTCTCTATGTCCTAGCTCTCCACATTTTGTGCATTGGTTCAAAGATCCCTTCCTTGATCCCCCTTCCCACCAACTCTTCATCCTCTGTTTCCTAATTCTTCCAGCACCTTTTTTCTTGCCGGTTGGAAGTGGTCCACGCAACACAAAGCCTGTATCTACTTGTGGCCACTGACTCTTGTCTGTAAGGGGCTCAATTGCACCTTCATATGCTGCCCTAAATTTGCTAACTGAGTAGTACTCATGTACATAATCCTCCATGTTAACAAAGTTGCGAGCTTGCAAAACATTTATGAAGGCTAGTGCATGGTCACAAGGCTTGCCAGTGTGCTGCCATTGCAGACATGTACACTCATGTGTGAGTGTTTTGACCGCATGAGTTCGCCCCCGTGGTTAGGTTTGTCACACTGGATTGATTAGAATCATGCACAGACATTGCATCAATCCTATAGACAGAAAAAAACAGAAATTTCAGAAATTTCACACACCTAAACTCATGCATATATCAATTAAAATAGGGTAATATGATGCATATATCAATTAAAAATCCAGCCCCTCCCAATCAAATCCCCATGTCAATCGCACTCAACGCCTAGGGTTTAATGATTTAGAAACTGTAGGAGAGTAAATAGCACAACATCTGTGAAAAATAAAAAAGGAGAGAGATTGCCTTACCTTGTGCCAACAATAGAGGGCGGCGGAGAGGAGAAACGCGGCAGAGCAGCAACTGCCGACGGACGACGGGCGGCGGTGCGGAGCAGGAAGGGGCGACGGGCGGCGGTGCGCAGGGGCTGTGGCGACGGGCGGTGGAGAGCAAGGGTGACGGGCGGCGGGGCGCAGCGGCTGTGGTGACGGGCGGCGGAGAGCAAGGGCGACGGGCGGCGGAGCAGGAAGGGGCGACGGGCGGCGGTGCGCAGGGGCTGTGGCGACGGGCGGCGGAGAGCAAGGGCGACGGGCGGCGGAGCGGGAAGGGGCGACGGGCGGCGGAGCAGGAAGGGGCGACGGGCGGTTGGCGGCGGGCTGCAGGTGCTAGGTCAGGGACGGGAGGGCTGGCTTGCTCCCGTCTCGTGTGTTTGACTAGTGAGCGAGGGGTAGATTTGGTAATACGGGAAATATTAAGTCCAGTTTTTTTTTTCTTACTGGCTAAATCAAAACATAACCAGCCAAAGGGGCAAACCAGCAAAGATTAGACCGCATCGGGGGGGGGGGGGTTCAGAGCGAGGCAGACAAAAAAGGGGGTATATGATCCAAGGCTTGCCAGCTGGGGGGGTTAAAATCAATTCTCCCTATGAAAACCGTTTTTGATGAACTTGGGCTTGTCATCAAGAAAACGACAATCACCAAAACCTCACATAGATAAGAGACAAATAAAACCAGTAAATATGATGCCAAGGATGAAAAGGTTTGAGCTCTCTACGAACGATACGGTCAATATACTCGCTCGAGAGCCCCTCTTGATAGTATTGTTGTATATCCTATAACCCGGTCTCTCAGTTAACATCATGAGACCCATAAAATAGAAGACATATAAAGATCATATCTTTGTCTTGCACATAATCTACTTGAACTATATTATGATGATATTGACCTTCTCAAGTTGGACAACCTTTCTTGATTGCGCTACGCTTGGTGAAGACTCACATATTTGCTCCCCCATACACCAATATGGGAGGGGCACTCTTCGACATATCTTCACAAGGTCATTATCTCCAAACGGGTGACAAGCTTCAAGCATGTGATATCTTCATGATGATCATCTTGAACTTGCACTACACAACCTTTAATATTTTCTTCACTCTTCCGAATGATGATGCCTTGGAAGAAAGACATGAATGCTCACACAATCATCTTCTTCCAGACATGCTTCCTATAGGCTCAACATCATCATGACCATTCTTCGGATAAGACCTTATAAAGCACCATGGTCATCACATAATGTTCTTATTTCAACCTTGAAACCAACATATGGTATTCAAGCATTGCATATGGACCAACGCTATAAATATAACTCAATGCAAAAAAATAGTCCATGAATATTGTCATTAATTACCAAAACCACACATGGGGCACCTTGCTCTTTTATATGGGATAGAATTATTGTTAGTGACTATCTAGAAGAATAGGGAGTAGCAGTAGTAACAAGAGCTTGAAGCTTAGTCTTCGCACTAGAAGGAGACCAGTGTGATCTAATGGCCAGCCACATAGTTTGAATTATCAAAAAATGCATATGAAAGTGCAAGGGCCATCTGCATGTCTCGCAATGTTATTGCTGTGAGAATTTTCGCATGCAGCATGCAATATGCAAATTAAGAACTTGCATTTGGGCACGACATCTTCCTTCTAGCACTTGGACAAGAAGAACAAATTTTGACGTCCTAGAAATTGAGCATGCCTGTCGAGTTGACCAAATAGTCGCCACAGGATGTCCAATCTAATCAAATGTGCCCTCTCAAGCATGGTCATGGACAAGGGTTTGAAGTAGAACTCAGAGATCCATGAACTAAAGTTGTGAGACTAGCGACGGTTGTGGTCCATCTATCACCTTGCAGATTCTGTTGAACATATTTGTTCTTTCTGGAAACCATCTAAAATAGCTCTAGCACACGATCAATGAGGGAAGAGTTTCCAATACATTTGCCTCTCTAGAGACGGGTCCAGCAACCATACTCGGTGATTATTGTTGTGGAAGTGAAGGAAAGGTCCATTTCAACATCATTACGAAGGTGGCTGCTATGTGGGCACATGTCAAAACCGGATCAATCCATTGGAACCAAGGTTAGCCTAACCAAAGGCCTCGTCCAAACAAGTGCATGTTCGTGACGCCTAGACCACCTGGTTTCATTGGAGTGCGTACCATTTTCCATGTAACAGCTAAAAAGTGGCCACCGCTAGCATGTTCGTTATCACCTTCCTTATGAAGCTTGTAGCCATCACATCACACATATTTTGAACCCACAAATGTTTTTTCCTTCTCTTTTTCTTCACATGAGTTTCAGAAAATTAGGTTGGGTTGGGAATAAGCAGGGACCGCAACAACTAGTTGAGTAAAATCACCAAGTCATAAAATGGAATAAAACTAATAATGCAAAATTCATATGTGGTGATCGTACTTGTCTCAGAGGGTTCAATTGGTTTGGTCATTGTACTTTGAAAACTATAATCTATGATCACTCAATACACTTGAGGAGACCTTGTATGGTAACTAACTTTTATTCCTGCGTATGTTTTGATGATATGCCACCTTTGACCACTTGGACCATCCACATAGGTTCAGTGCATGGTAGCGTAGCATCAACATGAATCACTTTTGCACTAATAAATTACCCCCCCCCCCCCATCCACGCACACACACACACACACACTTACAAGCTTTATTTCCCTCAAATTCACATTCCCTTTGAACCAATACCTCTTTGGATCACTCAAGGGACACTAACAAGAAGAAGTGGAAGTGATCGTCAATGGTTGGTAATCTGTGATGACCATGTGCAGGTGGAAAAAGACTACACAAGTTCTTCTTCGACTAGTGGTGCATGTTTATTGTTCCGAAGGTGAACCACCTCATGTATATGGTAAGAGAAAATATATCCCACAATATAATAGAGTTTTTGTGATTAAATAGGATATTCTCTCATTCATATCAGGCGCAATTGTGAAGGATCTTGCATTGAACAATTAGGGTTTGGGGCAAGGGTTCAGGGAGTGTTTTTGTTCAAAAAAATATGATGAAAGTTTTATTTGGTACATTCATATTGTATGAAATTGTAATTATAGATTTGCTCATTTTCACAACGATTACTTCAATGTTGATTTTAGGCATGGTGGTTTTTTCTTTTTGAATGAGAAAACAATAGGGCTTATGTTGATTGGATGCCTGTTTGGTATGATATTTGATACAAGGAAACATGATCACCTATTTTAGTAGAGAATATTAAGGAACATGGTTCTGATGAAATAGGCAGGATAAAAATTATTGGTGTTTGCGTAGGTTGGTAATCAACATTATGGTCTTGGATAAATTATAAAATAAGGATGCCACAAAGAACATGTTGTAAATGTAACACTTGGGGATCAATCCCATTAGATTAATATTGCACACCGGGATGGGGAATGATATCCTCTTGGACAAGTAACTACTTTGATTCCTCCGGATCCGGTATGTCAGCGTACATAAGAAAGAGATTGGACCAGGGAAGATCAAGGAAATGGATAGCTGGTATTTGATTCGGTTGGCTAGGTGGGACTCGCCATGATCATACCTTTAGGATCAAAAGGAGGAGCTCAATAGGTTGTAGAAGGGAGAAAGGAGATTTTGATGCAACACAATTCTATTGATCCTTTGGTTATTTGTACGATAATAAGAAGCAATCTAGATAGATTTGCATTTTGGACTCTATAAGAGTTATGTTTGTCGATTATGGTTTCTTTCATGGAAATTGATGGGGAAGTCTCACTGACAAAGAAAAAACACCATAGAATTACAGGGATGAGTGGCCGAAAAATAAGGGGAACAAAAATTGAACATGCACACACACACATTAAGAAGATCTAGTCATGTATGGAAATGGAAGCAAATGCCTCGCGATGGTACCAATGGACTAGGAATCTAGATTGGGCAATCGGGCTCGGGTTTTTTAAGAACAATTATGTATTTGATAAGGTCGGGTATGGAATTAATTAGGGGATTTATTGGGAGCGTGTGTGCTTGGAGGGGGATGTACATCATGATTTGGCGAAATGTCCTCATATATGTGACAGGAGACATACATGGACAGTCAACGTTGTCAGAATTGATTTCAAGCATGGAGAGATCCTTTAATATGAAATAGGATTTATCTGGATGACATCCCTATTTGGCATGTTTTTTTAGTCACCGGTCTTAATGGACAACAGTGTTGAGGGGTATGATTATGAAAAGGTTTGCAGGACAAATATTTTTATTCGTGTTTTGCGTGGATTGGTGATAAAACTGGTCTTAGAGAAATTAAGGGCTCTTTTCTTCAGAGGGGTTTTAAAACAAAGAAATAGGAACAACACGGGAGTGGAATCTCATGACACGTTAAATCATACAAGAATCAAAAACAAAGTAACCAGTAAAAGAAGTTGTTGGTTGCACCACAGGAAAACGTCAGAATCTCTACTTATAAATGGGAGTTGGTGGTCTTTCATCCCACCTCTTATCCATCCCACTTCCTCATGTTCCCATCTCCCTATTGAAATGAATGCAATAAAAAAGGAAAGGAACTTCATGTGGGATTACAAGAAAAAAAGACACTTGGTTTGGTTTATGTTCAGGAAGTAGAGATCCAATCAAGAAAAAATGGAAACAAAGGAATAAGAAAAAGATTTATTTTGGTGTTACATAACACACGCATAGTGGTCAATCAATTTCATTCTTGTGGGATTACAAATCCATGTGATACAGTTTATTTAGGAAGCGAAGATGCAATCAGAATCAGAAAAACAGAGAAAAGGAATAAAAGGGGAAAAAGAACACAACATACATACTTATACACATAGTGGTTAATCAAGGTGTCCCCCTCCTCTTGTGAGTCCTCGTAGGTTTCCATAAAGCGTTTGAAGAGCGACTGATGTCATTCTCGTGCAAGGTCGAGGTGGCAATGTGGTAGGACTACCTCACGCACGAAGCTATCGGTGACAGTGCATGGGGACATGCTGCTCATGGGTCCTTCTACCTGGAAGCGATGTTGGTATTGTTACAGTTCAATTTCACTGCCATGACGCTCATTCTACTCGTGGGATCCATGTTGGGGTGAATGAACATCAACACAGGGATGGTTGTTCACGCTGTTGTGGCTGGTGATGTCAAATCTAGTCATGGCATTCGGACTGTCTAGCGGCAGGTTCCTCCACCAGGTTTTGGCACCATCGACTACTCCGGCAGATAAGTCAGCCATCTCTCTTGAAGCAGTGCAGGCTTCACCGCCGACTATTGGGTATATTTAGCTAGCTAGCTTTCTTTATTTTTGTTCATGTCCTCCTCGGAGTGGCAACATGTTAGGTGTTGGTACTCATCTTGGTCAAAGCACAACAATGTAGATTACTTATTGGGATGCCAAAACAAGAATTAATTTGCTACATGTGTAAAGTTAAAAATAATTTTAGAACATTTATAAGAAAAGTTATCGCGAAAGAACTTGACATGTGTCTTTGTAGATATTACTTTTTTCTTTCTTTGGGAAGTCATATGACACGAACAAGTACAAGTACATGCATGGATGATAATTGCACCTGCAAGGACCGAAAAGAAGGGTATTGAAGAAAAAAATATTTACCTCGTTTCAATGGTGGATGAGGGGCGGGTCGAACTTCCAGGTATGCGGTAGAAAGATTGAGTCGAAAGGAGAAGAAGAGGGGGAGACGAGCTGGACGGAATGGAAATGATGAATCAAAAGTGGAACAAGGTTGGGTCCAAGGACATTGTTCGTTTCCTAGTACACCGGCGAATGATCTGATGCCCAAGCCCTATCCTATTATATTTACTATTTCATCTTTTCAAGATGTATCAAAGTTATAATTTGAGCATTAGGAGAAGCACAATAGTTAGAGACAGAAGAAAAGTGTATTTTGCACATCGACGGAGTCGGTTGTTGATGTGCTTCAAATGTAGACCGGGTATCAATCGTGGCCTATGGTAGGTCGTCAACACAGTAGTTAGAGAACAAGTCGGGAAATACATGATTGTTGTCGAACAGAGGAAGCAAGAAGAAGATGTCCAAGATTGTCGTCAAGACAGCATGCCCCTCAGGCTTGCGATATGTATTTGCAAGGTATAACATCCTGATATTTTATTTGCATTCCGTTTTCTTAGATCAACATGATGATATACTTTATTTTCTCTCTGTAGTAACGCATGAGTATTTTGCTAGAGTTTTATAGAGATTAAGTACTACATATCATATTTGTTATAGACTCAAGAAATTTTCGAAGAGGTCTAACCTCTTGCTAGATATCTTATAAAATTGTAGTACAGGAAAACAATCCTTAGGAATTTTGGAGGATCTTTTCCTTTGAACTAAATGGATAATATAGAAAAACAAATCTTATGTATTGGAATCTTAAAAAATTCTTTTGAAAATCCTTTAGACCTTCTTTGATTCATAGGATTCCAAAATGTAGGAAAAGGAATAGGATAGGATTGCCACTGCAAACCTACCGGATTCTTTCCTTCCAAAGGAATGAAAAAATGAGGACTAACTAGATTGTTTATTTCCTTTGTATTCCACATGAATCTGGTGGCAAAGGGAAATTTCCTTCAAATTTCCTTTGTTGGGTTCCTATGAATCAAACGCATCTACAGTGCAAATTCCCATAGAAACAGGAATCGTACAATTTTCCTACAAAAATCCTGTGAATCGAACGAGGCCTTAAACCAAAGAAGCCGTAAAGGAGATAGGATGACACCGAGAACATGTCGTCATGTGTAACACTTGGACATCACTTCGATAAGATCGGAACACAACACGATGGTGAATACCATCCTCCATGGCTAGTTTGAACCATGCAGATCCAAGATGATCAAAAATTGAAAAAGCACACAAAAATGGAGAAGACGTAGTCCCATATGCCAACGTAAGTGGCAGACGGCATTGGTGATGATGGACTATCGGACTGGGAAGCTTGATTAAAAAATCAAGTTCGGGATTTGGAAAGGAGCATTAGGAATTTCTGGTCAAGGCAGGGAATTATGATTCGCCGCGTTTACGTGGAAGGAGGCGGGGGTATCTGCATCAAGATATGTAAAATTGTTACCCAATGAGTGTGACTGCATGTAGAGTCAGCGAAATGAGAGGACGTGGACGTTCAAAGCTGGCAAACATATGACTTGTCAGTACAAATGAGAGGCAACGACCAATCATAAGAGAATCTCCACCGATAACCCCAGAAAAATGTCCGGACATGACTGTTATGGGGTTGGCCGGACACCATGTCCGGACATATAGGATGAATGCCCCTAATCTGCCTCTTTTTTCATGTGCGGACAAACCAGGAGAGAGGAGAGAGAGTGTGTGAAGGAACCCACTTAGGACAACTCCAACGCGTCGATGCAAACACACCTATTTTTGGTCTATTTTTCATCCATTTGGGTCGGAAAACGGACAGTGGTCCGTCCCTATCCGGCCACTTCATCTAACGGGCCAACCCATTTGGTCTGCCCCTGGGATTTTCCCCTAATTCAACATAACATTTTGTACTCAAATTTTGAAGATTACATAATTTTGAGGATACATTTTACATGAAACATAGATTTCATCTACTTCATCAAACTACAGGAAGACTTTCGGTGCCGGCAATGGATCTCCCGGGTATTTTTTAACAAAATTGGCCGCATGTTGGCGGCGCTCCGGGAATGGACTTGCTGGCTCCTCCGGCTGAGTGGCCGGTGCCGGGAACGGAATTGCTGGCTCTTCCTGCCAGGTGACCGGCGCAGAGGCCTGTCTTGGCGACTCCCCTTCCGCTCCCCGTTTAGTGTTAGGGCTTACTTAGCGGCGCCGGTTATTTTAACAAAATTGGCCGCGCGTAGACGGCGCCACCGGCTGTAGATCTTCAGCGGTTGTTGCCGGTCCCCTCTTCGCGAGAGGAGGAGAAGGCGGAGCCATCGTGGTAGCGCTTGCGGCGGGCAAAGATAAGCGATTCTTGGGTCGCCCGCTCCAAGTCGTCCGCTTCTTGCTTGCTGAGCTCGTTCTGCCGGGAACGTTCGGACGGAACGAGTCCAACGAGCGCGCCATGGCCAGCTGAATTTTGGGACCATCCTTCTTGCTCCCGTCTTCCTCCGAAGTCGTCCAGGTGAACTCCTCCTCCTCGTCGTCGTCCACGTCGACCACCTCGACCACGGTGGGAGCGGTGGGGGCAGTGGCGCTCGCAGCGGAGGGGGCTGTAGCGCTCATAGTGGGGTCAACGACACCTGCCGCAACCCCCGCCGCGTACGCTTCCCCCTCGGGGTCGGGGTCGTCGGAGTACGCCGCCTCCATGGCCCTCCTCGCCTCCTCCGGCAGCCCTTCTAGAGCCCGGTAGGATGGCATACCGGCCCACGCCGGGCTCGTGGTCATGCGCCGAGAGAAAGTGCCACGGTGGCGCCCTTGCGCGCTCCAGCGCGCTAGCTCGATCTGGTCTAGGAGGTGCTGCGGCGGCGGTGGCGGAGGTGGATCCATCCAGACGGCCAAGGGAGGTGGGGAGGCGCGGCCGGGGAGGTGTGGTCGCCGTCGCCGGGAGAGGGTGTGCGGCGGGGGTGGGGGGGGCTAGGGTTTTGTGAATCCTATGGTTTGGCTCGCCGGCGGCCATATAAAGACCTCTCCTGTCGCATTAAAGATGGTGGTTGGTCGTTCGGTGCGGCTGACAGCCGGGACAGGGGGTCCAACGGGAAGGACTCCGCGCGGCGTCCCAGACGCGTCCGTGCCGACGTAAATCCAGCTCAAATTTGGATCGAAATTGGGTCGTCGCGGATGAAAAACGGACATCTGTCCGTTTGCGTCGGCGCATTGGACCGTGGTTTTCCACCCAAACGGACGGTAACGGAGCAAAACGGATAAATGGGTCGGCGCGTTGGAGTCCCCACTTAGAGCTTGTCCGGCGCCTCTGGAGCCAACCCCGAAAGTTGGAGAGTGGTTCAAAGCTGCCGGACATATTTTCAGACTACCCAGATCTATGGAGTTCATGTTGGGGACTGTCTTTTTGTCTAGACGTTTGGGGAGTGTTCATCGAACGTTTCAGCGACCATACTAGTGACCAAAACGAACGGCACATACTTCCAGCGTGTGCCTTCCTGAGCGAGAGGTGTGTAGGCAGTACGCCATCGCAAATGCCGCCGCGCCGTGATGCGCATCAGCTCGCGCGCGACGACACTCCGGCCTCCGGGGCACCGGGAGCGGCCAGTAAACAAACCGTGCATCTTTTCGGCGCACGTACGTACTGTACATACGGCCAGGCGCGCGGGCCGGCGGCCGTCCGTTCCATGGCGCGCGTGGGTGGGTGGCTAGCTAGCCTCTACCGGCCGGACCCGTGTCTCCCGTGCGATGGATGCGCGTTTAGCGCTTCGCAGCAGGCGCCCTTTGGAGGACCTGGGAAGTCGAAGCCACCTGACTGACTCGCGGCGCGCCGCCGTCTGCGTTGCTTAAACGGCCGTGCCCATGCTTGGCCGAAATGACGAACCGCGATAGTCGCGTGTTAGTTTGCGCTGCTCATGCAAGCTGACTCTACTCCACAACAGAATCGCCCGGATAGATAAGAGAAGCCGGCGTCGTCTTTTCTGTCCGTATATGCAGATCGATCGATCGAATCGGCCAGACACCAACAACTACTGATGGGCTGATGGCAGTGCTTGTGCTGGCATGCTGCTGCCTCATCAGATCAGCAGGGGCCAGGGGGTGTCGATCGTCATGGCGGCTTGCTAGGAAGGAAGGAGTGGTGTCCAAGCCCATCTTTTTGAAATCGGACTGCAGCGAGGCGGTACATGTAAATCCTTCCTCGAACCAAGGATGGATGACAGTACGCTTCGAGGGCGCTTGTTGATGGACCAAGTGAGTTTAGCATTTGCAAAATTGTTAGGGACCAGAATATGGGAAGTCGTTTTAGCACATGGAAGCATATACGGAGTATATGCTTATGCCAGCTGAAAAAACATTTATGAATGTCAAAAAATTCCGAACAAAAAAATGGCGTGAACATCTGACATCCCAAATTTCACGCAAAACCGACATTTTTTTTAGGTTGTGTACAAAAGTTTTAAAAAATTGTCTCGTTAAAAGCTTTTTTAGCAATATAAATTTTATCTTTTCTATATGACACAAAAGATGTCGGCTTTCCGTGGAACGATTTCGTGTACTCGTAAAACGTTGAGATGTACGCGAATTTTTTAGCATCTCAAATGCATTTAAAATGTAATTTAAAAACCTGAAGCGCATGCTTTTCAGTTGGGAGACTGACTATAAAACCGTACCGCCTGTTGGTCAGCTTTTTTTCAAAATATTAAGAGGCTTCTCGCCCGCAATTTCATTTTTCAAATGAAACCAAAAGGTTTTGTTACACACTTCAAACTAGCAGCCCTGCATCCAGGAGACTGTTAGCACTCACCACACACACACACACACACACATCCTTTTTCCCCAGGAAAGCATACGCAACACTACAAAGGAAAGATCCTAGTCCACTTCTCAGACTGGAACAACAACACAGGAAAACTGGTTAGCAGTTCCCTGGATGTAGGGCTGTTTATCTTGGTAGAGCTAAATGCTGCAATTGATGCTGACGGCATCAAACTTTTCTGATCAATATATTCCCTGGCAATCAGGGAGCCAGTTTTCGAATTACAAACACACAACCCAAACAAAACATGAACTGCTAAAGACATCAGTTCGGTCCATGTAACCTTTTCCCTGCCAGCTTAGCTTACTGATTCTCTTGATACCATCTCACTCGTGCCGGCAATGCAGGAAACCCATCTCGGTCATACGGTCTTTCCGACATGAACACACACGACCATAATACATACAACCAAGGCAATATAACATCAATCTAAACAACACCGCCGAGACACATGTTGTATCTGCATCCATCCAGTTCTTTTCAAGACCATCCTAGCTAGAGGCCCGCGGGCTAGCCAGGTGCGGGCGCGGCGCCATGTTAAAAGGGGCACCGCCCTGCAGGACCGGAGCTTGCGGAAGCTCTACGGTGCCGCACCCAAGAGGCTCTCGTGGCTGCCCCGGTTTCCCCAAGCTCTCTCCTTCCACAGGAGCTCCACCTGCTCGAAGCTCAGGCCCTTCGTCTCTGGCACGTACAGAGCCACGAAGATGAAGGCCATCACAGCAATTCCGGCGATGATCAGAAATGTAGGGCCAGTGCCAACCAACCCTACAATCGAGAGGAATGTTTGCGCCACGATCAGGTTGGAGATCCAGTTGACAGTGGCTGACATGCCCCCGCACATTCCACGGTAGGCCTCGGGGTAGATCTCGGAGTTCACAGCCCATGGGACTGGGCCCATGCCTGGAGAGAAGAAGGCGATGTATAGAGCGAGCCCTCCGACTGCGAACCATCCCAGCGCGCCTTGGCAGGAACCGCTCCCACAGAGGCTGGATGATGACTGCAGTACGAAGGCCATTGCGAGAATGACAAGAGAAAGGACAACCCCGGCTAAGCTTGTAAGGGCCAGGCGGCGGCGGCCACAGCGGTCAATGAGGTAGATCCCAACAATGGTTCCACCGGCATTCATGGCAGCGATGATGAGGGAAAGGAGCAAGGCCGACCTGTTGGAAGTGAACCCAGCCATCTGGACGATTGTGGGGCTGTAGTACATCACAGTGTTGATGCCAGTAAATTGCTGGAAGGCCTGCAAAGGTTCAGACATGTTAGAATAAAATGACATCATTTGCCTACTTGGTTCTCCTACTGTATCATGCATTCAGGACTTGTAGCAAGGTAAACTATCTGCACCACTGATAATTGACACTTGCATGTAAAGCACACTTTGATTGACCTGGGGCAATCTGAAAACGATTTAGTAACAGACAGCAAAATGTCTAGTTGTCTAACTGACAGTGCCACAATCATTTTAGCGTCCACTACTCAAAGCATGCTGATCTCTGGAAAGGTGTATTTCCATTTATCAAGCAACAAGATTCATGAATAAGGCAGAGGCCGGACATACCTGAAGACCAGCTCCAGCACAAAAGGCTAGCCTTAGTTCCTTCGACCTGAATATGTCCAAATAGCTCCCAGTACAGTTAGACTGGAATTCATGCATGGAAGACGAAGCAAGCAGATCGATCTCTTCTTCTAGACGACCAGAGTCATATATCTGCTCCAGGACAGCAATAGCTTTTGCCTTCTCATCCTGTACAGGAAAATCAAAATAAGGAAAAGATAACGACCAAAGAGATAAGGCATAACTGAAACAAACGCCAGCAACCTTCCGGTAGAGCCAACGGGGAGATTCTGGAAGAAAAAGCATCAGCACAAACTGTATAACTGCTGGTACGGCAGCAACTCCAAGCATCCAGCGCCATGTTCCAGGAACCTATGACATGTGGCATGCATATTATTGCAACAAAATATTGATACAAAAACACTTCTGAACTCTCTAAGTTTTGACAAAGATGGTGCAATATGATCATAACTCCTGTTTATTTACATATCAGACTTATGTATCAATGTATTATTTACTTCTTTTTTGCGAAAAATATATTACTCCCTCCGATCCATAATAAGTGTCGGAGATTTAGTGCTAGTCTAGTACAAAGTTTGTACTAAATCACCAACACTTATTTTGGATCGGAGGGAGTATTATTTTTCAATGCAGGTACCTTTACTTAACAATAGTTACAGAATGACAGTTAGAATCATATTGGCCATTGTTAAGAGCCTACTAATGTTCTACTGTACTCCCCGATAAATCTAAAGAAGCTATGCTAGTCAAATGTCTGCTCACTTTTCATCAACCATGCATAAAGTAAGTAATACTTCAAGAAGAAACAGTATACGCCACAAAATGTGCATTTGACAGAAATATATAACCATGACGCCACTACTATAAAGAACTCCCAGAGCAGAAAGATGGAACACTTCACTAACACCAAAGTTGCTACGCACCAAACAGCACCTTGTAGGTGAAAAATCCATTGCTGCTGATGGGGGAAGCCGACTCTCGTTCATTGATAGTACAGAGTGTTATGAAATTAACTAGCACCAACAAGAATGTTAATGCCACAAAAGATAAATATGCATAAAGGGGTGAAAGTTATGATGAACTTGTCACCGCACTGAAAAACTTTCGCAGGAGAGTTCATCTTGAGTATAACATAACAAATTGAACTTTTGACATGGTTCTTGACTTCTTGTGCAGGAGAAACACACCCAAGTATCAGTGCAGGTCAGTAAATTATCTTGTTGGTACCATCTGAAGTTGTGGGCATTAATAATTTGATCTACTCATGTTGAGCAAGGTAGCCAGAGCTTACAAAGCAACTGAACAAAAGCTGCATTCTAGTTTAAAGATAAGATGCACTGTTATAAATATAGTTAGACTAGATACTTCACCATCAGAATTATGCATGCGACATAAACTCGTCTGCAGTCGGCAATATCATCTAGGGGTGTTCAAAAACGGTTTCACCCAAACCGTGGAAAGTCCTATTTAAAATTTTGAACTAGAGGGTGATGCTTATGTGGATGCAAGTGGGCAGTCCAACAGGCAAGGGCGGGCAGTCCGCTCATTAGATAGCTAGGTGGTTGGATGAGGCGGACAGTCTGCACCCGCGTAGCGGACGTCCGCCTGCATCCCTAGATGCTTAGCTAGGGCATTCTTAGTGTAAGGTCACCTTTTGCTTGTGGGCAGCCCACAAGCTTGAGGTCAACTTTAAGCTTAAGGAAAACTTTATTTTTCTCAGAATGTATAATGTCGACCACAAGGATTGCCATGTAGGCTTTACGGAAAGCTTATTTGCACATTGTGGGTTCCTACAAGCTACAGGCAACGAAGAAACTTGTACTAGTGTGGTGCTGCCTGTTTAACACGGGTTGGAGTGAACCCACCGATCTGACTAACACTTCTAGTATCATCTAGACTGAAATGGCTCAATTTCAAGTGTAGCTGAAAGCCATTTCAAGCAAGGATTAAAAAAAGAGGGCATGCTGATTAAATAGTAGGCTGAATATTACCTCAGTAAAACCAAGATTGACCAGGTAGGAGAAGAATTGGCCACCGGTAATCATGAGGACATTAGTCGACACCAAACCTCCCCTAATTTCTGAAGGAGCAGCTTCAGCGATGTAAACTGGGGCAGTGACTGATGCTATCCCCACACCCAAACCAACGAAGAGCCTTCCAAGAATCAGGACGTAAGGACCGCCAGCAGCACACATAACAAGTGAGCCAAGCGCAAACATCATGTCAGCAAGAAGAGTCGACTTCTTGCGACCATACGCATCATTTACCCAACCACCCCCAGCTGCTCCAAGCATGGCTCCGAGTAATGCCATGCTAACAATTGTCTCCTGAGGAAGAAACCAAATTCAGTAGGCATGGAAGGAATAATACGATATGTTAATGACCAGTAAATTGGTTGATCAGACTGAACCTGCAAGAACAGGTTGTCTTTCACGGCAGGGAATTCGTCCCGAATGTAAAGAAGGGCTCCAGATATGACACCTGGCAGTAGAAACGTCTTAGTTAAGCATTCTAGGAAACAAAGTACTATTCACAATACTATCAAATTGAACCAGATTTCATGAGGATGCTTGTTTTCAGAATGAAATAGCCCCAAAGCAACCAGAAACTGTCGCTTCCGACAAGGGGAATAGTTCTTAGGCCTCTCTAGCAGTTTCTTGCTAACATCCCAACAACCGCTATACAGCATGAAACGACGAGGAATCGATTCGTCCATACCTGTGTCGTAGCCAAAGAGGAAGCCGCCGATTCCTGCGACGCCGGTGAGGCCGAGCACGTAGCGGTTCCTGAAGAAGTTCATGTCCCTCCTCCTCGGGGAATCCAGGAGATAGCTAGAACTCCCGGGCAGGGTGGACAAATCGATCGTCATGCTACGCTCGCTCCCACCGGAACGCCTCCCCGAATCGGACCCTCAAGCCCAGCCGGCAGCAGGCCGAGCAATTTTGCTCAGGAAAAATCCAATCCGTATCTGCGAAGATGCGAGGTTGGACTCCAGAATCCAACCTCGACGCGGCCGAGACGGAGAGAATTCTGGAAGCGGGGAGAGATTTCAGGAACCGGTCCTGGGCCGGAGAAATTTGCTCAGGCGATGATGAAGCGAGAGGGGGCCGACATTTGAAGCCGGCCGGCGAGCGAGCCGCGACTGAAATAGGAAAGTCGTGCGGGGGCAAATGGTCGGAGGAGAGGGCAATGGGAGGTTTGGGTCTCAACCGATTGCTCAAGTCACCACGAAAACGGAAAGAAAAATGGTGGCTCCGTAGAAATCGGGAGAGGATGAGGAGGACAAGGCTCGTCGTCAAAGATTTTGCTATGCGTCTTCTCCTCGTGCTACATATAGAACGTCGTGAGTCCACGCCAATAGGCAATATACCCCATCTTCGGCTTCTTTTTTCTCCCATGCTTCTTCTTTGTTCTTTTACCACAGGTGTAAAAGTGAGCTGGTAAATAAACACGATAAGCATAGTCTGGTCTCTCTATCTCTTTCCTTGGCTTTTTTTTTGTACTACCTCCGATTGAAAATGATTGACGCGACAACCTATTAAGGGACTTCACCAATCAACAAAAGCCGTGACAATCTTTTCCGGCCAGAGGGAGTACCTAATAGTCAGGCACAAACGAGTCCACATGCCTTATGCAATGTATAAGTTTTACAAAGTTGTAATTTTGGTGTTTGGTCTAGAGTATTTGCGAGCACCAAATATTGCCATACAGCTCGATTGTTAGTTATCGATTAATGCTTCGAGAGGATTTACTGTGATGTTTGAAAGAAAAACTATACATTTGCTCGGAAAAATCAATATAAGGGACATGTTGGAGAGTGCACGGTCATATATTTCAAGCTGTGACACCACAAGATCTTTAGATTTGGTACACTTTCTTCAACATGGCAAGTTCTCACAAGATCTTTGGGTGTGGAATGGGTTTTTGGTGTGCTCCAGAACATGGAGCATTGAGACAATGTGGGAGGTGATAACCCGTTTTATGATCATGTGCAACATAATCGTGGAGGATGAGTGTGATCATGCCATATCTTTAATCAAGGATGGGACTAACAGGGTGAGTTGATTGCGCCCGAGGGTGGACTGGCAACGTTTGAACAGTTTATCCGATTTCATCGTGAACGTGATTGGCCAACTCAGGTTCAACTTCGAAATAATTTGATTGAGCATGTACGGACTCATATAGGAAACCAACAGTTCACCTTCTCATTTTTCTTACAATTTATTTATTATCGTAAACAATGTTTAAACTTATTTGGTAGTAAACTATGTAATTTAAATTTCGTGTTCTCTTGGATCGCCCCTGTGGAATTGTTTCGCACTATCCAGCATGTTTTTTGTCCATATGCGTCAGCGTTCGTTAGGATCAGCACGCCACGGCGAGGTGTCGTCGACCCGACCGGTCCCCGTCCGTCCCAATCACCGCTGTTGCAAGCGTGCAGAATTCGAGTACCATTGGACATATCCTCTGAGCGGGGCCGCCTCGTGCTGGGACTCTCAGGCCAGGTTTGCCATGTTGCGGCTGCTGGATTCGGAAGCAGAAGAGGAAAATCAATCGAACTGTTAAAACACAGAGAGAGGGAGTTCCGCCGCTAACTTTCCGAGGCAAAAGATGCAGCGAACGAGGTTCAGTGCAGATCGAAACCAACAGTAAAAAAAAAAAAAAAAGCAGCCACTCTGGGTTCGATAACTTAGAAAGTTAGAAGGATCACGTACTCCAGCCATGAGCACTTTAAACAGAAAATGCCATGCATCAGGTTTCAGGAACAGGGAGCTGCAACGCTGCATCACATGCAGGAGTATCGCAGATAGAGGTTTCCAATCCATAATTCCGTTTCAAAGGCTATTTCCTCATGCAGTGAACACATAAGTACAGGATGAGCATCGCAAATTCGCAATGCTTCAGAAACAAATTTCCTCTTTTAATTATTGGATTGAAAGACTGTCTGGAGTAACACGGCTCTGGCTTCAGAAACAACATGCTCTTTACTGTTGGGCCTCCGGCTCCTTCTTGCCCAGATACCTGTCAAATAAAAACCCAGGCATCAATATCTCTTTACTATTGCATCATGTTACGGCAGGCGGGAGTTTCATCGCTACAACAGGGATGAATGCAAAGAATAAAGCCATGCGTCTGACAAAATATTTGGTTGGAAGTAGGAACAGATTCACCGCTGAAGCCTTACCCCTGAGCCTTAGCGCAGCGAGATAAATGATAGAGCTGAACGGTTTCGTTGGAAGCATGGCACGCCAAAAGCAAGTAGTTCCGGGGTTGTACCATCCATGCGAACCTCATGAAGAGACCAGAATACACACACATGGCTACATAAAAACAACAGGCATTACTGATAAATTTGAGATCTGTTCATCAGACAGGAACTGTGACTTGTGAGACAGATCCCCAAGTATTTCACATACCTGCTGTCATATTGCCAGATATCATTTCAGGAGGCTTGTTCAAGTCAACCAAACCCTGGAACCAAAATAGGGATTATATTCACGTATACAGTGTATAGATGATGAATGTTAAGTAAAGTCAAGGTAGAACCTAAAGTGATTATTCAACTATGCAAATATGCAAGCCTATATCATATTTCCAGTTCCAGAGAACATACTCCCACATCTGACATCACTTAAACAAATGTGTTACACTTATTAATGTGAATGATGAAGATATCCAACGTAGTTCATGTAAAGTGTAAACAAATGTATTAGTTCATCAACACTGATGCATGTTACGCCCCCAAAAATTATATTTTATCATAGTTAAATAGCTCAGGACGGTAAGCTTGCTGCTTGCGCAAGATTTTCACGATTTTATCGTTTGTGCAGCAATCTGTGAGATATACTCACACATTAAAATGGCACTGCATGTGTGCGGTTGGACACACTAATACACTATTAACAAGTAGAAGGAACATAGCCATGCAACAAAATCAACTTCGTTATCTACCAATTACGCGCAGCTCATCTGACAAGTTTAGCTCCATACACAATTGTCAAGCACCCTGAAAGGCTCTTATATCAGGATATACTCCATCATGGGAGAACAAATATCTATGAGTACAGATATTCGTATTACTATTACATTAAAACAAAGTGGGAAAAGGTTGGTTGATTTAAGTTGAAAGATAACCCCCACAACCTGCTAATCTGACAAGTTTAGGTATATAAACAGTTTCAAGCAACCTGAAATGTTCACAAAACAAGATATATCATGTAACTGCTAACGACATGTATGGATAGTAACTGCTGACTCTCAAAAGTGGGAAAAGGTTGGCTAATTTTTACGCTGAAGATAAAGCCCTCCCAACCTGCTCCCAAGGTGGCAGGGACATTCCATTTATCTATTCTGTATATAACTCTATGATACTGACCAGACAGTGAACTAAGGCAAAACAGAAAACCTTCTATTTAACAGCTGCCATTTGTATCCCGAATCAAATTATATTAAACCCCGGAAAGGAGCTTGGGCTCACACTCTCAACAGAGTTACAGCACCATATTGGCCTAGATAAAACTACAACTGTCATGAAGGTCGCATAAGTGCAGTTACAATACACTAATCGTTGCAATCGACCAAATTGCACAAGTTTAGGGAAGAAACCATATACAGGATATATCATGGAACAACTAACATCTATGAGTACAGTTATTACTAGTACTACAGTATTGCATTAAAACAAAGTGGGAAAAGGTTTGGTGAATTCAAGTTCAAAAATAACCCCACCCAGCCTGCTCCAAAGGGGGCAGGGAAATTCTATTTGCATATGATACCGACAGAATATTAAACTAAGCCCTAACAACGAGCCGTCTCTTTTCACAGTTTCCATTTGTACTTTTGTAGCATCTGTCAAATTCCTCAAGTAGAATCATACTCTCTCAACAGATTGCAGCATGTTCGTTCGCCTAGATGAAAGTAAACCGGCACCAAGACCGCAGAGGTGAGGCGCAATTACAATACTATAGGCGTCGCGATAGACCAAATCTCACAGGTTTAGGGAAGAAACCATATACAGGATCGACGGAGTGCGTACCGCAAGGACGAAGCCCCAGTTCGCGACGGGGCCCCAGAAGTGGGTGGTCTTGGGGCCGACGGGGCTGTTCACGAACGCCTTGAACGCCGTCGCCATGCCTGCACATGTCAACACCAGATCGCATCAGTACCAAAATCGATTTCCGCAGTAGGGGATACGGTACGGGGTGGAAATTTCGACAGGACGGCGGGATCTGATCATCGGGTTTATGTGAGCCGATCCTCCCGCGTGGAGAGACAGGGAGGGGGAGAGAGAGAGACCTCGAGCGGATGTATCGACGGCGGCGTGCCGGAGAGGGAGGCCGACAAGTTGACGAGCGACGGCGAAGGCGAGTTTAGGGATGATAGAGATGTTTGGTGGAGCAGATGGAGAGTGGGGATTAGGAGAATGCTTCTTCTTTATTTTTATTTTTTCTGAGTGCTTCCTTACACGGCGAATTTATGTAGAATTTATGGCGAATTTTTATTTTTATGTTTGGTCTCCAATTTATGTAGAATTTTTTTTCGAAATAGGCATTCGCTCCGCTTTATAAATAAAGCCACACACGGCGAACCGATACAAGGTGGAGAGGTAACTCTCTTACAAAGCAAGCCAAACGAAACAACAAGCGAGAGGGCAGCAGCGCCACAAACTCCAAGTCGAGCAAGAAAAACCGAAGAATCTACACTTAGCACTAGGCAACCTAGACTACCAAAGGAGCCGAAGAAGCTTCAGACCAAGCGCAGAGCCACTCCAAGTTGCTACGAACAAAAACCTGAGCGCAACGACAACGCCCCCAAGAGGGTAACGACGCACCGCGCCGCCACTGCCGAGTCTGAAGACGGACTAGGGTTTTCACCCGACACTCTGGCACATGGAGGGGATCCACAACGACGCCCCCAAGGAGGAAAAACGACACCTGTCGGTGACGCTGCCGCCGGCGCTGAAGTGCAGAGCTTTCGCTCGGAACCACACCCCTGCCACCCAAGGATTGCCGAAGCAACTCCATGGAAGGTCTGCTGCCTCCAACTCAGAGTCTCCAGATCAGGCCAGTGGACTGCCATCACGAGGACGACAGCACCAAGAGCACCTGCTGCCCCTCCCCTCGCTACCCAAGTAGCCAAGAGGAGGCGCCACCACCGCTGCGGTGCTGCCCGCCGCCGAGCCAGCCGCACATCCACTGCATCCGGGGCCGCCGCCCCGGCATCCCATCCCCTGCGCCGCAACGGCCACCAGAGCACTACCACGTCTCACCGAGCCGCGAGGATGCCGCCAGGCCCAGGCCCACACTGGCCCAGATCTGACCCAGCCACGCTCGGATGCTCGGAGGAGAGCGTCACCGCGGCCAGCACCGACGCCGGCCGCCCCAAGGTCGGCCGCCTCACTGCCCGTTCCAAGCCGCCACAAGCCCGCCTGGCCCGCAGCAGGCCCAGATCGGGCCCGGCGCGCCGCACATCCGGGGAGCTCGCGTCGAGGGCGCCCTCGCCGCCGGTACCTGTCGTAGCGCAGCCCGGAGAACCGCCACAGCCGCCAGGAGCCACCAGAGTGACGCCGGTCGAAGAACTCGCCGCCAAAGTCCGCACCGCCGCCGGCCGCAGCCCCCCGCGAGGCCACCCCTGCGCGCGGGTAGAGGAGGTCCTGCCGCCGCCGGCACCGCGCGGGCCTTGCTCGGCGGCGCTCGCCGGCGGCGGCAGGGAGGAGGGGAGGAGGAGGGGACTGGAGCGGCGGCTAGGGTTCTGCGTCTCCGTCGCCCGCGCGGGGGGCAACGCGAGACGGGGGTGCTTTTTCGTGACTCCACTCAACGCTCAATTTATGTAGAATTGATAGGGTTTTTGAATTCCATCTCCCTTTGCTCCTTCTAAATATAAATTTTCAAGAACGTTACAACTTTGACCATGGTTACCATGGAGAGAGAGAGGTACACATTCATGTTTTTTACCAACATATGATATGCTTTTGCAATTACACATATAGAAAGGAAAACCTCAGCATTGGCAGGTACACGCAACAGGTAAGCATGGCAATGCTACAGAGTCATCAACCTTCTCACCATGTGATTATTGAAATATTATTCCATCGCAAAACGAATATTTACAGTTTTTTCCAGCAACGAGAACAAGATACAACATCAAGAATCTTTGCGGTTATAAAAGCATGGCTTAACTTACAAAAATAAAACAGAAACATAAAGTAATGATCACGCTATACAACAAATATACAACAAGGTGACTCCTTTTGCAACACAAGAATTGGCTGTTATTTTTCACCAACTTTTGAGTTAGACAAGACCTTGCTGACAGCCCTGCTCATCTTTCTTGATTTGAGGGCTGAAGCAGCTTACTACTTGAGCTTGCGTTGGGTCCCTCCAACCGTTTTCGGTACTCTTTCTTAAGCTCCTCGAGGATAAACCGCAGCGGTTCCCGTCTCCCACGTTGTTCATTCTCCACCAAAAACTCCTCCACCTTGCGCTCCTCTTCTTCCTTGCTTCCTTCTTCTTCGTCGCGCCTGCGAGCTCGGTCGCCATGTCTCCCAAGAGAGCCCCCGCTTCGAAGATGACCCAACACCTGTAAGTAAGATACAGGTGTAATTTGGTTGTCAGTATCCATCTTGTACAAGCGTATTACTCTTTGTACCATAGTGTGATACACCAACCATGGACCATCAAACTGCCAAATGCACTAAGGAGTTCTAAGAAACAAAGATAGTCATACAAGGTAGGCAATTGTTGTTACCAAATAAGAGAAAGTAGCAAATCTATAAACAATAAGCTTGCAAAAATAAGATAAATAAGAGGAAAACACATAGCACTACAGACAAGAAGTTAACCCCGGGAGCAAGACCTCACAAAACTATATGCGTACTAATCTACTAAGGGCATGTACAATGGTCTTATCATTGCAGTGCCACGTAGGATAATTACTGAGTTGGAGGAGAGAGAAACGAAAAAAAGAGGTTTGTCTTCTCTTAGCTAAGAGATCATCTCTTAGTACAATTTCTCTCACCACAATTTTAGGGATATCTGGTTATTAAAGATAAGGCTAAAAATAACCCATTATACATCATGTTTTATTGCCATATCTAAACTACATGGCAGATTAATGATAAGACGGTCTTATCAACCATTATACATGCCCTAACTAGTATCTCATCTGCTTCAAAAAAAACAGTCCATCACCTTAAATGAGAAAGCAAGCGGCAACAATTTATCTGGATCTGATGCCTCTCTGAAAAATTTCTCAAGGAATGTAAAAGTTCCTCCAAGGCAATTTGACCTGACAGAAAGGTAACTTTAGTGATTCTTTAAAACATGTCTTACAAGCGAAAGCAACACAAGACACCATGAAACTCACCAGGTCATCATGGCACAATCTCAATAGAGCCAATCCAACTTGGAACACAACCTTAATACCCTGTAAGTATAAACAATAATAAGGTTTATAATACCCGGATCTAGAAGATTGGTATATGTGTAACCTTACAGGGATAAGGTCATAAGAAAGAAACCATGGACATTCATGTCAAGCATTTGATTTTGGACACAAAAAAGAGTACACTAGAAATGGAGAGACAAAATCACGTGTGTTATTAGAAAAACACTTGAGTAGGACACCATAACTAAGTGTATGCTACATTCAACTATTTGTAATGCGCAAATAAATTACATGATATGTTCTCCAGAGCACTTCTCCATAGGGGAACTTCACAATTAAAGGTGGTAATAAACGGATAAAAAATGATTCTATCTGGCTCCTATATTGACACTGCGGTCTATCTGAAAATGATTTTTTAAGGTGCATTCAGTCATCCAAAGGAACCGAAGCTCAAAAAAACTCCAAAATTCATACTCCCTCGGTTCCGTTTTAAGTGTCGTGAGCTGTATACATACTTTGTACTAGCACAGTACTCCCTCCGCGACAATTAAAGTGGGACGGAAGTAGTACTATTTACTACTCCCTCCGTTTCATAATATAAGATGTTTTAGCATTTGTCTTTCCATCCGTATCTAGACATGTTTGAGTGCAAGAACCTTGCACTCAAACATGTCTAGATACGGATGGAAAGACAAATGCTAAAACATCTTATATTTTGATACGGAGGGAGTACATTTTAGAGTAGGCAGTACTAGAACAAACGATGGTTATACATGTCCAATGAAAAACAAGGGATGATTAACTGATTATATACCTCTGTATAGAATATACTTATATTAAATTTCTTTTGAAAAAATATCTAAAAGGAAAAATAACATGAGCATGGCTCACAACTCATATGCTAGGATAAATACAAGACAGGGTGAGATTCTTACCTCATAAAGGAATACATCTGAAACTCTAAAAGTTATATGGAACAGAAAGGAGTATGAGAAAACCGTGATAAACCATTGACTTGCATACATGATTGGATTTATCATTTCTTCAATAAAATGTTCTCCCAACTTTGGCATGTGCTCTCTAACTAATCTCTCAAATTGAAACAGATATTGTTGCACGAGCCGCAAACCAGGCTGTTGAATAGGAACATTTGTTAGATAGTAGTTCAAAATACACATATTTCTTTCAGAAAATGTTCAAAACAAAGTCAATATTTCTGAACAAGTGGCAAGTATGTACCCAGAGGGAAAAAAACAGTATTTTGGTCCAATAGTTTAGTGTATCCAAATGAGAGGAAACTATAGTGTACATGGTGGTGGAACTTGAGATTTATCTTAGCAGGGGTTAGACCAGGTAAGAGGGGGGCAATTCAAAGGATTATATCATATTTGGGTTGAAACTGTGTCATGTTATGCTCTAATATTATGAAGATTTTAGTTTCAGCCGGGGAGGGGGGAAGGGCCCACTCTGGCCCCAACTAAGCTCCACCACTGGTAGTATAAGATGGTAATCATGGAACCAACACATCAAAAAGAAAAAAAACTCTGATTCACCACTCTGAAGTAAAGTCATTAGAGTTGTCTTCTCACAGGAAAACAAAATTCATCAAAGAAATTAATCACCTGATACAAGCCTTCCATTGGTGCATGGACTGCTCCTTTTAGCAAAGCTACAATTAACCAAAATGCATCCTCCTCGCTCATATAAATAAGCAGCAATCGGGCTATAAATCCCATTCCCTGCACCATGATCTCGCAAAGTAACAACACATTAATCCAGAGAATATGTTCATCCCTATGTAATACGCTGGCAGGTTGAACAAAAACCTGCACATATCCAACGTCCCTATCATAAACAGAGTACACTTTTAAAACGTTATACAGAGATCTTTGACCCGGGCCATGTCTCTGTTGGAAGAAAACATGAGATGGAAATGTACGTGATATGTCACGGATAATTTCCAATTCTGATGTTGATGTCTCGTATATGACCAGAGTCTGTCCAGAGGAAACATAGTTAGATAAAAAAAAACTCAACTCTGGAATAAGTACAATATAGGCATATGCAAAGTACAACGAAATATGAGCTTGAATGAGTATGATCAGCGATGAGTAACTTCCTTATAAGTAATCTGCAGAGTTTAGTTATCTTTTCAGATCTACTACCTCTTCATAAATAGATGACTTCCTAGAAAGCATGTTCTCTTCTATTTGTTCTCTCTCTTGAGCAAATGAAGAAAACAGGGGACTAGAACTAGAGAGGAGCACACAAGTTTCAGGCAACAAATGCCTTCCTTTTCTATTAGTCTTCGTGGCAACAAATGCTACACAACTACAACAACCAATGCTTGCAGAATTAGCAACCTATGCTTGCCCTCAGCAACCAATGTTAGGACCTTACAGGAGCAGCAACTAATGCTCTGCAGCTCTTCTACTTACATGCATATGGGGTGCCTCTCTTTATATAGAAGTTTTAGCTCGGTGCTACAGTAACCACCTAGACATGTCTAGAGGCTTCCATGCATGCTGCTAGAAAAACCACACTTGGACTACTGCTTCCACCAAAGTCTAGAGGCTCCCACTATTCCCTAGTAAGAACAACACAAGGATTGTAGCTAATAGCATGCAGTTTAACTTTTATCTACTACTCCCTCCGTTCCATATTAGATGACTTTCAAATGGATGTATCTAGACTTCTATGTTTTAAGACGGAGATCTACATCCGACGTGCCATGCGTACCAAACTATAGTTTTTTCCTGGAGGTTCCAGCCTCACCTAAATAAAGGGAATTTCCTTCTCGTTCCAGTTCCAGCCAGGTCGATCCATGGCTGGTTCGGCTCTTTTTTTAATGCTAGCATTGTATAGTTTGTTTAGGAACACATAACACTCACAGATCACATATGCGTTTACGTTCATCCCTACACATGCACACACACCCAATCCTATGAGCACTTACGACAGACTAAGCCGACGGGCTGAGTGTTGACGTACTAAAGTTGTTTGATAACATGTTAGAGGTGTGTGGATGTCAAATGGTTGATAATTCTCTTAAGTTACGTGGCACATCGCTAAATGATATGGGTAAGTGTTTCGCAAAAAAAATGATATGGGTAAGTGATAACCCCCAAGAGCAGGGGATCACTGTAGCACCTCTCAATGTGGAAGAAGGGTATCGATCCGCAGGAGCAAGAAGGAAAAGTTATCTATTCACTACAACTAAAGTGTCACAAGTTTTAGTTGATTATGCACTAAACAAGTTTTAAAAACAAGATGGTTGATTTAATGAATGGAAGTTTAATGTAACAAAACAAGAATGTGAAAGTGTCCCAGTCCTCTTTAATGCAAGAGGACAAGACAAGGGAACAAGAGTGTGAAAGTGTCCCAATCCTCTTTAATTCAAGAGGACAAGACAAAGGTGTAAACGGTGCTTTAGAAATAAGGCCTAGGGATCATACTTTCACTAGTGGACACTCTCAACAATAATAATATAATTGAATACATAGATATTTCCTCTTCACTATGCTACCCCCGAACTATACTCTGGTTGGATAAGGAACACCAATCTATTATGTAGGGCTACAAAAAGCACACCTTAAAGTTCGTATTCCACATCTATGGACACTTCATGCGGTCACTATTCGCATCCAAAGATAGTACTAACAAACACCACAATATCATAGAGACACCCAACACAAATAATAACTCATGATAAGTATTCATGTAATCTTTAGCCTAAGAGACACACACGGTGCACACACTGTCAACTTCATACCATGGGACAAGGTGAAAGTGCATGGTTGATCCCATGCATGGTTTTGGTAATTAATGACAATCTCTATGGACTAATATTTGCATTGAGCTCTATGTGTAGGTTGTCCTTTAGCTTGTGTCAAGATCATTTGTTGATCAAGGCCAAGCTTGCTTGTCTCCATTGGTTGGAGTCAAGCTCAAGGGAAGAAAAGATTTGTGTTGATCAAGGCTAAGTGCGGGTTGATCGACACTCAAGTCCAAGTGAAGATATGCCGAAGAGTGCTTTCCCCATCTTGGTGTATGGGGGAGCGTCATGTGAATCTTCACCAAGCGAAGCGCAATGAAGAAAGGAATGAAGAAAGGTGGTGCGTCTTGAGGAGTTGAAGATCGTCTTCATCGACCTCAAGTGGTTTAAGCGCAAGCTAAGTGCGGGTTGATCGACACTCAAGTCCAAGTGAAGATATGCCGAAGAGTGCTTTCCCCATCTTGGTGTATGGGGGAGCGTCATGTGAATCTTCACCAAGCGAAGCGCAATGAAGAAAGGAATGAAGAAAGGTGGTGCGTCTTGAGGAGTTGAAGATCGTCTTCATCGACCTCAAGTGGTTTAAGCGCAAGGAAAAGGTATGATCTTGGTAGGGTTTCTATTTTACCGGTCTCGTGATGTTTAGTGAGAGACCGGATTATAGGATAGATAGCCGTACTATCAAGAGGGGCTCTCGACCGAATATCGTGATCGTATCGTCATAGAGAGCTCAAACCTTTGCATTCATGCAATCATCTTTATTGGTTCTTATTTGGCTTTTATCCATGTGTGAATTTAGAGCTTGTGTTCATCTCCTTTAGAGCGTGTGTTCATCTCCTTACCAAGCTCTAGTTCATCAAAAACGGATCTCATGAATATCTTCTTGCGTTTTTTATATCGGAGGTTTTACCGGTTTGTCTCTTCTATTGAGGTCAAACTCTCGCCTTATATTTTCCTCCTCACATGAAAGACTATGATGTGTATATGCATGATCTTGTAGGGCTTGTGATTATCTTTGCAACAAGCCCAAGATCATAGAAAACGGAGTCTTGATGAAAGCTTGTGCATTTTCGGTTTTGGAGATTTTGCCGGTTCTTCCGTGTGGAAGGTTTCACCCTTCCAAAACTCTGCACCATCTCCTTTGCTTGTTTTCATATTTTCAGTTTTTGTAGGGTAATCTCTTGTCTTCCTCTTTCCAACAAAATTGGATTCACTCGATTCGGACTTCATTTGCAAAAGTTATGGCAGTTCTGGTTTTCTCTGTTTGGATCTACCCCGGAGAGGGTCCGGAGTCTCCGGCCACACCGGAGTCTCCGCCCCCAAGGACCCGGAGTCTACGGCCTGTGTTTTTCGCTGTCGTTTGTCTGCTGTGGTGCGCTTCTGTACAGGGGTCCGGAGGTACCCCGGAGATGGACCGGAGTCTCCGGCCCAAGGGACCCGGAATCTCCGGCCCCAAGTTTTCTCTCCGCTCTTTGCATCTGTGTGGTGCGCCTCTGGATAGGGGTCCGGAGCTACCCCGGAGGGTGCCCGGAGTCTCCGGCCTCCCTGATGACCCAGCAGGCCGGAGTCTCCGGCCACTTACTCCGGAGTCTCCGGCCTGGACAGGCTCCAACGGCTAGTTTTTGGGGGAGGCTATAAAAAGCCTCCTTCCCCCCCAAAACCTGCTTGCTGACCTTGCTCACCTGTTCTTGCTCTTCCCCATTGCTCTAATCCTTGTGAGCTTGATTCCTCTCTTCCCCTCCAATGATTCTTGCCCAAATTTAGGGTTTCAAGAGAGGAGATCTAGATCTACCATTCCACCAATCAAAATCCCCTCTAAGTGAGGGAAACTTGTGGATCTAGATTTTGGGGTTGCTTTGTGTTCATCCCCTTTGTTCTTCCTCTCTTATTCCCTCCATAGCATTAGTTGCTTTGGTTGGAATTTGGGAGTGAAGGATTTGAGCACTTTGTGTGCTCTTGCCTTTTTGCATTTGTTGCATCGGGTTGCTCTCTCCACGGTGATACGTGAAGTTGAAGGTTGAGAAGCTTGTTACTCTTGGGTGCATTGTGTTCCCAAGAGCTTGTTGCCTCTTGGGTGCATTGTGTACCCTAGACGGTTGGAGGTGCCGCGAAGCCTTCGAGTTGTGAAGCTTCGGCACGAGTTTGGGAGCCCCCAATTGAGTTGTGGGTGTGTGCCCCAAGAGAAGTTGTAAAGGGCTCCCGGATCTGCCCCGAAGGATTCTGATAGTGGAAGGTGAACCAATCCCTTGGGTGAGGTTCATCGGAGAATAGGGTGAGGCCTTTGTGGCATCTTGAGTAGGCCTCTTGTGGCGAGCTCACACCCCTCCAACGAGACGTACTCCCTTAACAAGGAGGAACTCGGGAATACATCCTCGTCTCCGCGTGCCTCGGTTATTTCTATACCCGAGCTTTACTTATGCAATTTACATTGTGATAGCCTTCGTGCTTGAAGTTCTTTTCTTGCTATCACCTTGTTGCTTGAATTGCTTAGCATAAGTTGTTGGTGCACATAGGTGAGCCTAGTAATTAGGTTGTTGGCTTGTTAATTTAAACATATAGTTTTATTCCGCAATTATCAAGCCCCTAATTAGAAAAAGTTTTAATCGCCTATTCACCCCCCCCCCCCTCTAGGCGACATCTCGGGCATAGTTATTCTTTCACAAGGGTGACTCCGGCAATCACATCAATAAAACCACTTGAGTAGCATAATTCATAAGATGATGAAGAGTAACATCTATGGATTCAACTAGATTACAAAGCTCATGATCACATAAAGATCACACCATGGGAGAGAGAGATAAACCACATAGCTACCGGCATGAGCCCTCAGCCCCGATGAGGGACTACTCCCTCCTCATCATGGAGATGGTGGAGATGAGATGATCTTTCTGTAGAAGTTGATGATGAACACGCCGGAGGGGGGTGGAGCCCTCCGGAGGTGGATTCCGGCGGCGTTTCCCCCCTCCGATCTTCTCCGGCGGCAGCCCTCTGCCTCTCTGTTTTTGGTTTTGCGTTTCTCCGCCGCCTCCCTCTAGAAAACGTCGGGGGACCTTTTATATAGGCGTTTTTAGGTCACGAGGATGCTTCTGGGCGAAGGATCGATGCAAACGGGGCCACGAGGGCCAAATTGGATGGGCCCACGCGGCCTGGTACTGTAGCCGCATGGGACCCCCCCTTTTTGTCCTCCGGCCTCCGTTCGTTGACTTCTTTCGCTCCTAAATCTTCTCCTTCCAAAATAATGACTCCCCTAAATTTATAGCTCATTATGACGTCGTTAAGGTCCTGAAACAAATAAAGAAAGAAATAGGGGTTTTCTGCCTGCGCAGGATTAATCTATTATATATTAAAAGTACATGACGGGCTCACCAGAAAAAAGATAGACATGCTAGAAAATCCCACAAAAAAGCAAAACATCCGTCCGTTTATTGGATGAGTTGAAAATCTATAGCCATTAGATTAAACTTAAGCGAAAAATTACCCACCACTACCATTACAATAGGTATAACGTGAAGCGTTACTTTTTCTTTGAGTCAAACCCTCTCAATTATCGCATCAGCCGCCGTCGCCGCCATCCTGTTCTTGCGGGATCGAAGAGAGCAACCTGAGGAAGCAGGACGGCATAGGCACCATGCCTCGGTTGTTTCTGACGTCCCCCACCAGCCTACGTGAGCATCTATAGCTCCTTCCATCCAGGACGATGTGGATCGTCGCAGATGATTGGTTTCTACACGATCCGATCGCCAGATTGTTCCTGCAAGACACAACAACCTAGCTACGCTCTAATCGGATGATTCTGTCACCGGGAGGATTGGCACGTACGCAATAGCCTAGCTACGACCTCGCTGGAGATGCAGCTACACCTACATGACCTGGCTGGCTGGCTTACGATCTTCTCTTAACCATCACATGCTACCGCCTCGGTGACTAATTTATTATTTTCGCGTACGTATGTTTACGTCTGCAGGTTATGCGCTGAATTCAACATCGGCAAGCTGCTGTAATCCACTCAATGGAATTGCTGTGACGATATAGTGAAGGAATCCATTATTTTACTTTATGGATATAAGAGAAACGACGTACACCATATAGTACCATGGATCCATTGGTTTTTATGGACACGAGAACTTTTGTACACGTCAATTATGTGAGTTTCCAACCTTCTGGCTTCTTAAAATATATTTTTCGCAATCTTTGCTACTCTTATTCTTCATAGAAAAATTAATTTACCAGATCAAGTTTGTTCACTAATGTTTTTTAGAATTTTTTAGTTGTTATTGTGCTCCTGTTGTTCCTTTAATTTTTTCTTGAACTGTGATCAACGATCCAGTGAGAAAGTATGAACCACATGGACTGCAATCAACCGGAACTGGGTCTTTCATTGAACAACTTAGAGAGGACTAGATTAAGAGCATAGTGCGCCATCCAACATCATGGTATTCGCTTCATAGTTCAAACCCTTCTTCCTTTCTCAGCATTCTCACTATTTCTTGACACTGGGCAATGCACTCTACATATTCAATCAATTGTTATCTTGACAAAAACTCCCAAATACACAATGCTGCATAAGGAAAATCCCTTACAGTCTGAACTGTATGTGTTTTGTAATGACCAATTTTATGATAGCATTCACCAGGAATTTTGGTATACCTACATGTGTCCTAACTCCTAATCATGCTGATTGTCCATGATATTAACAATTGATGATTACCCGTTTTATTGCAAGGTCTCCAATTTAGTTTTTCAGTTGAGATTTTTATTTTTTTATTTTTACAATGTATCAGGTCATGATCTGCAAGGGTTGGCAGCTATACATGGAATTAGACTGGACAAGATAGTTAATTTGTTATTTCCCGATGTTTACTACAGCTACAACATAGAACTTTAGGTATTGGGATCCGCTAGAGTGACATGCTGTTATACAAAGTCATTAACTGTAACATATTTAACTGGATCTAACATCCCATGAACCATCCACTCGGTATTTATGTTTAGTATTCAGAAGATTAAGTTTTATTTCACTTGTAGCATGATAACGCTTTTTAATTTGCATTATCTAAAGCTTGGTCTAGAAAGATCATATACCCTAAAGAAGTGAAAAAACGACCCAAAGCTTTATAAAGGATTGGTAAATAGGGGAAAATAAGGTACATTTTAAACACCATTAAATGTATTCAAAGTTATCCGCACTAAATGCAAGGTACGCTTTGATGGTTCTAATGAAAAATTTCTACCATGTACCTTTTTCTTCTGTTAGCACACCTTCACTAATGTGTTGTCGCTACATACATCTTAATCATTTAGTTCTATATGTTCTGCAAGATTTGTCCCAATCACTCTAAGTTTACCTGGCATTAACCATTATTTTTTCTCTGTTCAAGTAGAGCTCTTTAATATTTTATTTTTTTGGTCTTCTTTGTGTGTTTTATATAGTACTGTCTGCAAGAGGGTGCAGCTATGCTCAGGTTCTTGATCAACAACTATTCTGCTATTTTCCGTCTGTTTCTACATCAGTATAGTAGCAGATGCTGCTTACCTTTGTTATGAGGATAAACTAGATACATGCCGCTCATAGTTTATTACAATGACAATGCAATAAAGTATCACTGAGACATTATGTTTGTCCCAAAGAAGTACTCGCTATTTTCTATGAAAGAAAATAATTTAGCCTATTCATAGTAATAGATTATAATCCAGACAGTCAAATCAGCTAACCTCAGGAAGCCAACACATCTACTCCCTTCAGTTCACGCAAGAAGTCCTTTTTAAGACATAGTGTTGCTCAACAACCCTATGAGTGAATAGCATAATCTGAAGAGAATGAATACTTATAATGGCAAAAAAAATCAAAAGAAACAACACATGTTTGTGTTCAAGTTTTCACACGCACATAAGTTTTCGTGTGGACATAAGCGATTTTTTATAGAGAGCAAAAAAATTCAATACTTTAAAACATAAATTTGTTACTAATATTATGTTGGGGTTAAGTTCTTTATCTTACTATGCACATTGACACAAAGATGATTTTTCCGTGTACTTTACAAAGGAAAGGATAAAAATGCAGAGGATGTGAAACTAAAGTTTATTTGTGGTAGAATATTCTTCATGAAAGGTACCGTGCTTCTACACAGACTGTTCACTTAACTTCTAAAGTTTCTTCTTCTAAGATGAAGGTATTAGTTAGAAAATATAGTCATATTTATTTTATGTTTATAGTTTCAGGTGTAATTTTCCAGTGTAGCTCTGATTTAATTGTTTTTTTAGATGTTGTGTAGAAAGCTCTTTGTTCCCTATCAACATTCTGGCCTTTTTTGTGTAGCCTTACTGAAACTACATGCTTCTTATTAGGCATAATTATTAATTCCTAAATAGCTTCTCAAAAGTGTTTAAAAACCTATAGGACAACATGCTTTGCTTTCGTATCTGATTCATCAATATTTATTTTGCTTAGATGAGAACATTTCTGATTTTTGGTCTTAGCTCTTCAGTAAGAATACGAACGTACGACTGTACAAGGTCCTATGCATTAGATCTTCAACAACTATCAAGATTTTTAAATGAGTGGCTGGAAGAGCCTTCACCATACTGTCATGTTTCATGCACTAGCCAACTATCCGAAAAATCCGAACTAATGGAAAGGTTAGTACGATTCACATATACTATAACACCCACTCTCACGTTTGACTCGGGGAGGAAGAGGCCAACACGTGAAAACCGGAAGAGAGCGACGGCACGCAAGTCTCAGAGGTATGGCACAAGACAGGCTCATACTTGGACACAAAGGGGTATTACGAGCAATTTTTAATATATTGCGGAAACCAGGACTCGAACTCAAGACCTTCGGCTTTGATACCTTGTCATGTTTCATGCACTAGCCAACTATCCGAAAAGTCCAAACTGATGGAAAGGTTAGTACAATCCACATATACTATAACACATACAAGCACACTAATGCTATGGCTTAGCATCCTCCTGTGTCCCGTAGAGTTGCAATCCCTGTGTAGTAATTGTGTCATCAGTTTGGTAGTATATTTTTGGTGTTCATTGCTGCACTGTTATTTCTTCATTTTCTATTGCATTATGTATCTAGGATGCCTCTTGCGGAAATGATTGTAGTGTGTAGTGTAGAGCCGTAGAAAAATTACCATAAAAGAGAGCACAAGTTCAGAACTGTTAATAATCTGTTCAACTGATTGATTCCTCAACTGATTTAAGATGTTATTTTACTGCTGCATACACAAATATGCTCCATCAAAGTTTTAATTCCCTTTCACGTTTCGTTGATTAATTTAAATTTTATAATTGAACATCTCCCTCGACCCATTGTGTCGTTATTGCCTTTTCTTTTTTATCTGAGGTTGAGTACGATCATGAAAGCATGTGGATATATCTTTTGCTTTTGTCCTTATAATGTATGCATCCAGGAAGCAAATGAAGTCAATTATAACTGAATAACTACTCTCATGTCCTTCGGCGGCTCAGAATGATCATAATATTTATTAAGTCTTACAGTGTTATTTGAATGGTCTCTTCTTCTGAACTCTAGCGAATGTTACAGATTGATTTGGATAGTCTCCTAATATACGTGTATAAAAAATGGAGGTGAATGTTATATTGATAATTTTTTCATGACCCATATTCTCATAATATAGTCATTTTATCAATTTGTACAAATATTTTTGTGTGAACAACAATGGTCAAAGTTGCACACCTTCGATACAATGCCCATTTTCTAAAAAGATATGTATTTTCAAATGATGGGGTAATACATAGATCTTTATGCATGCTTTGAGACAAACGGAGTTCATGCCTTAGGGATCATCTACCCTTTGTATGCAGGTGAAATTATATGTTGGAATCTGTCACATATTTGTGCAAATGAAAACAACTTATGGTGGCGGCCTTGATGATTTGACGGGCTTCCTAGAGATGTGAAAACAATATTGAACCAATGACTTACTTGAAGATTATCCAGTTGTATTCTTATATAATTCTATGCTTCCACAAAAGTATCCGTGTTGTAACATTTAACATACTACACACTTTGGTTTATATATACACCTTCCATATATTCATACTGATGTGTATCCGTGTATGCTCTCCGAACACATACCTTAGTACGTTTTTCAATTTTTGTCCGCCAGTGAAAAGTGATGCCATGTATTTTTATTGATGATTCTATAATTGTTTCTAATTGTGAAATATAAATATCTATAAAATCCTTTATTGACACTTTCAGATGTGCCCTCGCATATACCACATGTATAGCTTGTGAGATTTAACAAGTCCATGAACACCATAATGCATGTTATACATCTTACGATATTGTTGCATGAAATATGCTACTAAACTTATGTCAGAGGAAGGAAAATAAATGTAGGCATAACAGGACTAAGCTATTCAAATTGGATGGTAAAACAGAATCGTCCTGAAATGATACAGTACCATTTATTGAAGATTACTTCAGTTGAAAAACACATCATGTTTACTTTAGGTTTTTCTCACAATTGAGTTCAGCCTTATTTTAATTTTTTATACTTACAATTAATATCAACTTCAATGAAGAGTGTTGTATTTAGATTAGAGTATTATTGTACCCACTAATTCTTAAAACAAATTGTTGCGCATTGAAGTTGTTTTTGTTTTAATAAGCACATATGTATTTTACAGGTGAATGGATGTGGTTGTGATGGAAAATACCATAATAGACTAATGAGAACATTTACTTAGTTCCAATAATGACAGGTGCAATAAATACATTAATAATAATATTATTTTTCCAGTTTAGGAAAAATATTAATTTACATCGTATATAAAATAAAATGTGTTAGCCTTAACTGTTGCATGGGTTTTTCCCTTCTGCTAAAGGACTTGAATAAGTTCTATAATAAAAAGGCTAAGGCCATTGGGCAAGTATGATATGGAATACATACTATACTTCTTCTATTCAACATTTAGTAATCTTTTGGGTCCTTTGATGTATAAATCTGCTAAATAATTCAGTTATCAGGAAAATCTGCTAAATCATTCAAACTAACAAAAAAATGAGTTATGAGAAAAATGAAAAGTGCAAGCTGCTCCATGCATATAATACTTCAAATTGCCATGTTTTTCAAGTGATGTTTTCCATTTATCTTCCACTTCCTTATCATATTGTTTACGATATCTTTGTTCTATATTTATGAAATCATACAGAAATATTATGTTCAAACCAATGAAAAATAACCTACATTGCTTAAGGCTATTGAAAATGTAGGATATAAAAATAATATTAAAAATGTTGCCCGCGCGTATGCGCGGGCCACTATGCTAGTTCCATATAAAGGGGAAATCATTATAAATTACCAAAAATCATTAAATAACAGTAATATACCCCTTATATGATGCAAATATGAATGGAATATAACTATTATAGTGCAAAGTTCATGTATGCATTTTAGATGCATCAACATCCCCAAGTTTAACTCATACTCGTCCTCGAGTATGAAAGTGATAAAACTAACATGAACTTTGCAATATAATCACAATATGGATATACAAGATGATTGCTACTGCTACATAAAGTCAAATGATTCATTATTTCAAAGAAGTAGCAATATGCAAATAGTTTATAAAGTGATATCAAGTATTCAATGAAAAGATGATCAATGATAGTTCACAAAGTGCAACATAAAAGATAGTACTATGGACATTCTTACTTTTGCATACTTGTGGTCCATAGAGTGTAGAAAATCTGAATATAAAAGGTGGACACTTTGGAAAAGATGTATAAATAAGTAGAGGTAAATCATGCATAAGTTTCATCTATCCTCCAAACTATTCTACTTAAGTTATTGAATGCAATGGTAATACTTGGTGTCAAGCTCTCATTCCCCTATCATAGCATCTTGAATGATTAAAGTTGAATGTGAAAGCAAATATGAGTAGTGGCCTTGATAAAATAAAGGTTAGATGTCTCATGCCCCTTGAATACAAGTACCTACACCATGATTACTCAACTTGGGAAACAGAGCAAGTTTAAGTTATCTATCATTGTAAGTAATAACGGTATCATCAAGAGTCTCAACTGGGGTACCTCTTGTCCCATGATATGGATCAAGCCCATATCAAAACAACAAGACAAACAAACATAATGAACAATCTCAACACCCTCTTTATTTACCACTTGATATACCTTTTTATTGTAGGGTTGATAATCCCCAAGAGCAAGGAATCACTGTAGCACAATTCAATGTGGAAGTAAGGTATCGATCCGCAGGAGCAAGAAGGAAAAGTTATCTATTCCCTACAACTAAAGTGTCACAAGTTTTAGTTGATTATGCACTAAACAAGTTTATAGAACAAAATGGTTGATTTAATGGATGTAAGTTTGATGTAACAAAAAAAGAGTGTGAAAGTGTCCCAATCCTCTTTAATGCAAGAGGACAAGACAAGGGAACAAGGGTGTGAAAGTGTCACAATCCTCTTTAATGCAATAGGACAAGACAAAGGTGTAAACGGTGCTTTGGAAATAAGGCCTAGGGATCATGCTTTCACTAGTGGACACTCTCAACAATAATAATATAATTGAATACATAGATAATTCCTCCTCATTATGCTACTCTGAATTAATTTCTGGTTGGATAAAGAACACCAATCCATTATGTAGGGCTACAAAAAGCACACCTTAAAGTTCGTATTCCACATCTATGGACACTTCATGCGGTCACTATTAACATCCAAAGATAGTACTAACAAACAACACAATATCATAGAGACACCAAACACAAATAACAACTCATGATAAGTATTCATGTAATCTTTAGCCTAAGAGCCACACACGGTGCACGCACTGTCAACTTCACACCATGGGACAAGGGTGACTCCGGCAATCTCATCAATAAAAACACTTGAGTAGCATAATTCATAAGATAGAGAATAGTACCATCTATGGATTCAACTAGATTACAAATCTCATGATCACATAAAGATCACACCATGGGAGAGAGAGATAAACCACATAGCTACCGGCATGAGCCTTCAGCCCCGAGGGAGACTACTCCCCCTTCATCATGGAGATGAGGAGCTTGATGGAGAGGTTGATGAAGAGGTGCAGCCCGGAGTGGAGACGATCTTGCTGTAGATGTTGATGATGATCACGCCGGAGGGGGGTGGAGCCCTCCGGAGGTGGATTCCGGCGGCAGCCCTCTGCCTCTCTGTTTCTGGTTTTGCGTTTCTCCGCCGCCTCCTTCTGGAAAACGTCGGGGGACCTTTTATATAGGCGTTTTTAGGTCACGAGGATGCTTCTGGGCGAAGGATCGATGCAAACGGGGCCACGAGGGCCAAATTGGATGGGCCCACGCGGCCTGGTACTATAGCCATGTGGGACCCCCCTTTTGGTCCTCCGGCCTCCGTTCGTTGACTTCTTTCGCTCCTAAATCTTCTCCTTCCAAAATAATGACCCCTCTAAATTTATAGCTCATTATGACGTCGTTAAGGTCCTGAAACAAATAAAGAAAGAAATAGGGGTTTTCTGCCTGCGCAGGATTAATTCCATATAAAGGGGAAATCATTATAAATTACCAAAAATCATTAAATAACAGTAATATACCCCTTATATGATGCAAATATGAATGGAATATAACTATTATAGTGCAAAGTTCATGTATGCATTTTAGATGCATCAAGGGTCTATCACAGAGAGTTCAAAATAGCATGTAAGTAAATTTCCACCATGAATGATGCATGGCTTAGATTAGCGGCCCAGGATTCTCTCTAACCATTTATACAAACTCATTTAAACTTAACTCTATTTCCACATTATTTCGTCATGATAGGCATCCATAGACAAAAGTACATGATATCAACTAAATAGATAATGGAACATGTTGAAAGCTTTGCATGTGACAGCACATATGGGCTAACTCCCAACCTTAAACATTTATCAAGCCACTATCATCATAATATTAATCACAATGGTTCATCTTTATTGAATGCAATAAAAGTAAAGTGTGCATCAAGTTCGCGAGAGCTTTTTAACCAACTTTTCCCATTACAATAAATAACATCATCATTTTCATTTAGAGGCATAGATAACACAAATAACATGATAAACATACTTGGAATAGCATAAAGCTAATAGGTAGATATGATGGACTCACTGGAAAAACTTGGGTTGAAGGTGTTGGAAACAAGTTTTTACTTGTTGGAATTTTTGGGCTAGCAAAAGGGAGAAAGATGACCATCTAGATGCATGCATGAGTGTCCATAGAACTAACTAATTCATGTCAAACAAGATGAAATAACATATAACATCAAAACATGAATAAAAGATAGCTCATGATAAAGCATTTGCAAATTATTACTAATAAAGAAGCTCATGAATCATGCAACTATATGTGTCATTAAAAATCAACTTAGATATCCCTTTTCCCAACACAATAAAAGCATGCAAGATATTTCAACCCATATTTCCAGTAGCTCTTTCATATATAAATGATAGTGGTGGTCTCAAAACAAAAATCAAATCAAAACAAAAAACAAATAAAAGACGCTCCAAGTTCATGCGATAAAGTGCATTGATAGAAAAACAGAAGTTAGACGTGTGCAAACCGAGAGTGTGTAGGTACAGTGGGGTTGTCTTCACATCCCCAAGCTTATGGATTTCACCATCCTTGGATAGCTCTTGGTGCATCTCCTCTAATCCCTGTGAAAAAACTTCAAAACACTGTTTCTCCCATTTCTTTTCTGTGGGGTGACATTAGTAGTGATAGACAAATGCATTACTTGCTGCTTATAATCCATGGACTAAAATACTTATGAATGTTCAGATAGTGTATAATGTTGTATGCCTACTCATAAACTCAATTGGATCAAAAAAGATTCAACTCAAAAGTTCAAACTATGCATAAAACAATATGGGATAGAATCTGTCCACAGAAACAGCAGTAGCAAAACATATTTTTCTGTCCTACTTAAACTCGTCGAAAAATTCTGAAAAAATTAGGCATACAGAGGATGAAAAGTTACAGTTAGAGTAAAAATATCAGCTCAATCGGAGTTACAGAATAAGAACTAAAAATCAAACCATGCACAGACTTGTGCTGGAATGAAATCTCTGTATGCAAAATAACAACTTTTTCATACCAAAATGGGTAAAACTTGGCACTTTATTAATTATTCCAGAAACTAAACTAAAAACTAAGTCTCTTGTTACAGCAAGAGGACACAAAGAAAATTAAAAATAAAAACAACCGGGTTGCCTCCCATAAAGCGCTTTTTTATAGCCATATAGCTAGGCTTACTTACTTGGTATCAAAATGGTTGGAGTGAGGTGGCTTGGCAACCCCAAGCTTAAATTCTTGTACTTACTTGATATATGTAGGGTGATCCTAGGGGTAACATCCCCAAGCTTGAGTGTTTGTCCCTCTTGATCTTTGTTTATGTCCCTCAACTCTTCCACTTGAAAGTTCTCTTCACACATAACTCGTCATAAAACTTGATTAGAGGGGTTAGTGTCTCCATAAATTAAATCTCCATAGGTACTGTAAAGACATATCATGAGTTGATTCTAAACATTAGCTAATATTACTATGGTTTTGAATTGCTCTTCGATCAATAGAACCACACAAAACACAAGTAATGAGAGTAATGCAAAATAAAGACAGAATCTGTCAAAAACTGGACAGCCCATAAAGAGTGAATTTTCAGAGGCACTTACGTTGGTCAAATCAGAAAACTTTGAACTAATGAAATGTGTATTAATAGCTGAAAATTGCTGTCCTAAAATTTCAGGTCGAAATTCCTTTTCTGTTATGTTTAACATTTTTTGCAGTGAAGCTTAGGAATCTGTTTCCTGGACAGCCATGATAGTTTTAATGATGCTCACATAGGAATACGAATTGAAACGCAAAGGTGAGCATCAAGGAAAAATATGAAACATATTTAAGTCTCACCCACTTCCTATGCATTGGGATCTTGTAAGAAAAATAAATCAATGAAGCATATAGTAATTAGCATAGGAAGGTAAAGCAAGTGCGACATTAAAACCTTCAACATAAAGGGAGGAAACATAGTATTATTGAGATATTTAGAGACATGTTTCCCTCTTTCAAAATAATTATTAAGATCAATATAAGGTTTAATATCATGGTTGCAACAAATATTTGGAACTAAAGATAATTGCAAACCACATAAGTATTTCTCAACATAAGCAAATTTCTCCTCCAAGGTGTGAATAGGGGAGTTCAGAAATAAAGTTGGACTCTCATGAGTGAGAGTATCATCACAAGCAGCAAGTATATCATTTTTATCCTCAGATAAAGTAGTAACAACTAAACATGGAGGATTATCAATAAGCATAGGACCATCATCTAAAGCATTATCATATAGCATGTCTAAATCATATTCTTCATCATTTTTAAAATCATTATCAATAATGTTCTCATTAGGCATAGGTTCATATTCTTCCTCATCATCAGGATCATAAAAGCAAATTTTATCATTAACAAAATCTTGAGTGTTACCCTCATCCATATGTGGTGAAGGTGGAAGTTCCTTCTCCTCATTCTCTAGTTGTTTATCAATTTCTTCATCCTTTTGCTCTTCATTATCTTCTTCTTGGGGCTGCATGGACATCCCCAAGCTTAGGCTTTTATCTTCTTCTTCACATACTTCCTCTTCCAAGCTTATGTTTTCATCATCTTCTTCCTGCAAAACATTAGATCTTCCTTGGGCAAATCTCTTCCTTGTGTCAACAACATAGATATTTTCATCAAATTCATCTATGCAGATATTAAGGATAAAGGCAATCATATTTTTAGATTGAGTAGCTATAGGGCAGATTTCATGTTCATCAATGAAGGTGTTTAATTCATAGGCTGCCACAAAAATAACAAATTGCTCTACTTCTGCCATCCCTAAGTGAGCATAAATCCCTGTATGATAAGTTGCAATAACAGGTTAAACTTTATTGGAAGGGCATTGGAATTCAAAGTGTCTACAGTATTCAGAGCAACAAGTTTCTTCCTGATGACAATTAAGCAGTTTACTAGCAATTTCATTTAGATACCTCATGATGGTTTTTAATCTTTTCCCTTCAAAAGATTCTCTAAATTCAGCAGCTATCATGGCATTTTTATAATAGTTTTCCAATTTTTTTATTTTTTTGGGTTTTTTGATAAATGCAAAATTGAAAGTAAAACTAAACTAAATGCAAAACTGAAAGTAAACTAGAGTATATGCAAAATTGAAAATAAATATCTAGTGCAAACAAGAATAGAAACTTAAGCGCTACGCCCCCGGCAACGGCGCCAGAAAAGTACTTGATAACCCCCAAGAGCAGGGGATCACTGTAGCACCTCTCAATGTGGAAGAAGGGTATCGATCCGCAGGAGCAAGAAGGAAAAGTTATCTATTCCCTACAACTAAAGTGTCACAAGTTTTAGTTGATTATGCACTAAACAAGTTTAAAGAACAAGATGGTTGATTTAATGGAACAAAACAAGAATGTGAAAGTGTCCCAATCCTCTTTAATGCAAGAGAACAAGACAAGGGAACAAGAGTGTGATAGTGTCCCAATCCTCTTTAATGCAAGAGGACAAGACAAAGGTGTAAACGGTGCTTTGGAAATAAGGCCTAGGGATCATACTTTCACTAGTGAACACTCTCAACAATAATAATATAATTGAATACATAGATATTTCCTCTTCACTATGCTACCCCGAACTATCCTTTGGTTGGATAACGAACACCAATCCATTATGTAGGGCTACAAAACGCACACCTTAAAGTTCGTATTCCACATCTATGGACACTTCATGCGGTCACTATTCGCATCCAAAGATAGTACTAACAAACACCACAATATCATAGAGACACCCAACACAAATAATAACTCATGATAAGTATTCATATAATTTTTAGCCTAAGAGACACGACACTGTCAACTTCACACCATGGGACAAGGGTAACTCCGGCAATCACATCAATAAAACCACTTGAGTAGCATAATTCATAAGATGATGAAGAGTAACATCTATGGATTCAACTAGATTACAAAGCTCATGATCACATAAAGATCACACCATGGGAGAGAGAGATAAACCACATAGCTACCGGCATGAGCCCTCAGCCCCGATGAGGGACTACTCCCTCCTCATCATGGAGATGGTGGAGATGAGATGATCTTGCTGTAGAAGTTGATGATGAACACGCCGGAGGGGGGTGGAGCCCTCCGGAGG
This sequence comes from Puccinellia tenuiflora, assembly GCA_012064385.1. Taxonomy (NCBI): domain Eukaryota; kingdom Viridiplantae; phylum Streptophyta; class Magnoliopsida; order Poales; family Poaceae; genus Puccinellia; species Puccinellia tenuiflora. The sequence continues at coordinate 211,477 of QRDG01001441.1, read as the reverse complement.
TGGATTCCGGCGGTATTTCCCCCCTCCGATCTTCTCCGGCGGCAGCCTCTGCCTCTCTGTTTCTGGTTTTGCGTTTCTCCACCGCCTCTCTCTGGAAAACGTCGGGGTCCTTTTATATAGGCGTTTTTAGGTCACGAGGATGCTTTTGGGTGAAGGATCGATGCAAACGGGGCCACGAGGGCCAAATTGGATGGGCCCACGCGGCCTAGTACTGTAGCCACATGGGACCCTCCTTTTGGTCCTCCGGCCTCCGTTTGTTGACTTCTTTCGCTCCTAAATCTTCTCCTTCCAAAATAATGACTCCCCTAAATTTATAGCTCATTATGACGTCGTTAAGGTCCTGAAACAAATAAAGAAAGAAATAGGGGGTTTCTGCCTGCGCAGGATTAATTCCATATAAAGGGGAAATCATTATAAATTACCAAAAATCATTAAATAACAGTAATATACCCCTTACATGATGCAAATATGAATGGAATATAACTATTATAGTGCAAAGTTCATGTATGCATTTTAGATGCATCGGTAAGTATTAGAATTAGCCCCAATCTATACTATGAACCTTTTCCTGCTTGCAGATGACACGTATGTAGGTTTTGACAAGTAGCTTGCGAAAATATTCTGAGAAGGGGTGGGAGACAAACACAAGTATCACTGGGTATGTTGGCCTCAGGTGTGCTATCCAAAAGACTCGAGCGATCTTGGTGTCATTGATGCATGTAAAATGCATACATGAACTTTGCATTATAATACTCATATTTCAATCATATATGCATCATATAAGGGTTATATCATTATTTTATAATGATTTTGGGAAGATTTCACAGTTTTCCTATTTTTCTGGAATTAACCCTGCACTGGCAGAAAACCCTATTTTCTATATTTTGATGTTTCAGGGACCCAAACGATGTCCAAATGACCTGAAAATTTACGAGCATCATTTTTTGGAAGGAAGAAAGCGTAGGAGCGAAGGATGTAAAAAAGTGGAAGCCCGAAGGCCAAAAAAGGGGGGCCCACACGGCCAGATTCCTTGGCCGCGTGGGACCCACCAATTTGGCCCTCGTGGCTCCGTTGTCGTCGATCTTTTTTTCCCGAAGCTTCCTTTTGACCTAAAAACGACTATAAAAATAGTCCCCCGACGTTTTCCAAAAAGAGGCGGCAGAGAAACACAAAACCACGAAACATGAGACAGAAGGCTGCCACCGGAGAAGATCGGAGGGGGGAAATGCCGCCGGAATCACCTCCGAAGGACTCCTCCATCCCCCCTCCGGAGTCTCCATAAACACCACCGTCAAGACCAGCACCATCTCCATCACTATCTTTGTGATCCACTTCATCCCCCTCATAGTTTGAGATTGTTCGAACCCTAGCTATTGTTTAAGTGCTATTCTACCTGTGTATGATTGGCTACTTGTCATTGTTTGGGGGTGAGATCATATTTTTCAGATTGTGTTGTATCACTTATATCATTGAATCATATCATGTCTTTGCATTGTGAGTAGTTCTCTCATGTTGCTGGGGGCATAGGATGAATTGGCAATGATTTTTATATGACATGTGTTGATATTTTGTCTAGTTTTTATCTTTGATGTAATTCTATGATGGTGTTGTGCGAACTTCGACTGCACATCACTTCACCTATATGGGCTCATAGGAGAACACCGTAATGTAATGGAGTGAGGAAGACTTGGGAGGACACGTAAACCTAAGACCGAATCATGAAGTTGCATTATGAGGGTATTATTATCGGGGACCTTAAAGATTAATGCTATGGTGGGACTTTATGTCTTAATAATTCTTGTGCAGTCATTTACTTGGCCACATGATCCATCATAAGAGGTTTTAGTTTATTTATTTAGCTATACCTAATTATGGCTCCGTCCAAAGAAGATTAAAACTTGACAAAATGTTTACCTTGTTGTTCTAGAAATATTTATGCCATGAAGTCTAGGTAGCCCTTGGGAACGTTTTCCACTTATAAGAAACACACACTTGAGCTTGTCCTCTTGCTGCATAGAGGATTGGGCTTTCTCTCTTTGAGATCTTTTACTTGTCATATTTTATTTTCAGCCTTTTACTTTATTGCAAACTCTACACCAAAAAAACCCAAAAACACTTGCATCATTTAGTCATTTTAGTTTGTCTAGTGCATAGATAATAAGAGAGGTGACACTCTTATTTGAGAGGATAAATACTTATACCTTCTACTCCTCGTGGGATCGATACTATACTTACACATTGAAGATTTCAATGATCCCCTATACTTGTGGGTATCAAGACATTTTCTGGCGCCGTTGCCGGGGAGTGTAGCGCTTAAGTTTTTATTCTTGTTTGCACTAGATTTTTATTTTCAGTTTTTCATTTAGTTTAGTTATTTTCAGTTTTATATATCAAAACACAAAAAAAAGATGGAGAAACTTTCTAGAATGTCTATGCCTAATGGTTATGTTAAAAATATGGAAGCCTACTTTGAATATGAATCAACCGAAGAGGGAACAAGAATGCGTAAATTGCTTGAAGCTCTTCACAAAATGGCTATTCAGTTTTGTGAATTACATGATGTAACTTGTTGCAATAGAAGAGCTGTTAAACATTCCCACTATCAATGCAAGTATAATAGTGATCCTATAATTGCTTGTTATCATGAAGATAAATTTTCATGCCCTGATATAGAACAAGTTGAGAAATATATTGCTTATGTTGGAGCCCATGAGATAGACTCTCTTATTGATAAATTTCTTACAACTAGTCATGAAGCTCGTGTAATGAAAATACAAATTTCTATTATTCTCCAACTTTGCAAAAAAGAATTTAGTGACAATGTTTATGTTAAAGAAAGAATTCTTGCTTCCATGGAAAGTACTAATATTTTGCAGGAAGAAGATGATAAAAACCTAAGCTTGGGGATGCCCGTGCATCCCCAAGAGGAGGACAATGAAGAGCAAAAGGATGAAGGAAATGATGAACAACTAGAGAATGAAGAGAGGAAACATCCACCTTCACCACCTATGGATGAGGGTAACACTCAAGATTTTGTTGATGATAAACTTTGCTTTTATGATTCTGATGATGAGGAAGAATATCAACCTATGCCTAATGAGAACATTATTGATAATAATTTTAAAAATGATGAGGAGTATGGTTTAGACATGCTATATGATAATGCTTTAAATGATGGTCCTATGCTTATTGATAATCCTCCATGTTTAGTTGTTACTACTTTATGTGAGGATAAAAATGATATACTTGCTGCTTACTCACTCGTGAGAGTCCTACTTTATTTTTGAACTCTAACTATTCAACACCAGGGAGGAAAGCTTTTATAGGTTGAAGAGTAATTTATGTGGGCTTAAATTATCTTACACTAAGAATCTTTCACCCTAACCATCATGTTATGGTGCTTCTGAATTATTTAGAGGGGAAACACCTATAGCTCACATGAAGTTTTAATAAGCCAATCTGCAAGATTTAATAGTTCTTTGTCACATTTGCTTCCACTTAAACATATGAGAGGGAAGAAATTATCTTTATTTTTCTAGTTTTTACTATGTCTTTGTTTGGTACCAAAATGTCTATGCTTAAAATGCCAATGCATAGGAAAGAGTTAGACTTAAAAGTTAATAGTTTAATGTTTTTGTGGTGTTGGCTATTTATGCTTTATTTCCTATTTTCCAGTTTGGGCACACCTTTATATATTGAGAACTTGCAAAATAACTTTACCTACTGTTTTCTAACAATTAGTTTAATATTTTCACTTTATATAAAATTTGGGAAAGTAAATGAGAAGGATGAGTAATGGAGATGTTGGGGTCGACCTTGAACATGTGTTGTTCATGCCAATGGAACCATTGCAAAGTCCCTATCATTAAAACTTTTTCCAAAGCTAAAACCAAATAAAAAGAGTGTCATCACCTTTGTATCTTATTTTTTCATCTTAATGGCAAGAATAACCTCTTTTGAGAGGTAGGATTATATAATAGTTATTTGCTGTCCAGAAAACAGATTCCTGAACTTCACTGCGAAAAATGTTAAAAATCACAGAAGAGAAATTTTGACCTGATATTTTACGACAGAAATATTAAGTTATTAATACACATTTCATTAGTTCAAAATTTTCTGATTTGAACAACGTAAGTGCCTCTGAAAATTCACTATTTATGGGCTGTCCAGTTTTTGACAGATTCTGTCTTTATTTTGCATTACTCTCATTACTTGTGTTTTGTGCGGTTCTTTTGATCAAAGAGCAATACAAAACCATAGTAATATTAGCTAATGTGTAGAATCAACTCATGATATGTCTTTTCTGTACCTATGAGGATTTCATTTATGGAGACACTAACCCCTCTAATCAAGTTTTATGTTGAGTTTTGTGTAAAGAGAATTTTTCAAGTGGAAGAGTTGAGGCTGATAAACAAAGATCAAGAGGGACAACCACTCAAGCTTGGGGATGTTACCCCTAGGCTCACCCAAAATATATTAGAAAAGTACAAGAATTTAATCTTGGGGATGCCAAGCCACCTCACTCCAACCATCTTGATACCAAGTAAGTAAGCCTAGCTATATGGCTATAAAGAAAGCGCTTTACGGGAGGCAACCCGGTTGTTTTTATTTTTGATTTTCTTTATGTACTCTTGTTGTAACAAGAGACTTAGTTTTTATCTTAATTTTTAGAATTATTAATAAAGTGCCAAGTTTTACCTATTTTGGTATGAAAAAGTTGCTATTTGCATTCGGATATTTTATTACAGCACGAATCTGTGCACGGTATAATTTTTTACTCCTATTCTGTAACTCCGAATGAGCTGATATTTTAACTGTAGTTTCAACTTTTCATCCTCTTTAAGCATGAATTGTTTCAGAATTTTTCGACATATTTAAGTAGGGTAGAAAAATGCATTTTTCTGCTGCTATTTTTCTGGACAGATTCTGTCCCATATTGTTTGATGCATTCTTCGAACTTTTAAACCTGAATCTTGTTGATCCAATTAAGTTTATAAGTAGGCATACAACATTATACACTCTCTGGACATTCATATGAATTTTTTTTCTAAATATTATATGCAGCAAGTAATGCATTTATCTATCTTTTGTACCTACTAATGTCACCCCACAGAAAAGAGATGGGAGAAAATTTTGTGTTGAAGTTTTTTCACAGGGATTAGAGGATATGCACCAAGAGCTATCTAAGGATGGTGAAGAACATAAGCTTGGGGATGTCAAGGCACCCCACTGGACCAAACACTCTCGGTTTGCACACGTCTATTTTCTGTTTTTCTATCAACGCATTACTATCGCATAAACTTGGAGCGTCCTTTTATTGTTCTTTTCATTTTTGTTTTGCTTTTTTGTAAGACCATCACTATCATTTATTTTATGAGAGAGCTGTTGGGAATATGCCCTAGAGGCAATAATAAAATGGTTTATTAAGCATATTCATGTTTATGATAATAGTTTATTATCCATGCTATAATTGTATTAAATGGAAACATAATACATGTGTGGAATATAAACACCAGGAGTCCCTAGTGAGCCTCTACAGGACTAGTTCGTTGATCAAGATATAGTTAGAGTTTCCTAACTATGGACTTGTTATAGTCACTTGATAACGGAGTCACGTCATTGGGCGAATGACTTGATGGACATGACCCAAATAATAAAGAGTTGCAATTAATCGTGTCACAAAAGTTTTGTTGTCAACACTTTAATATGCCAAGTATAGTTTCCTTAGACCATGAGATTATATCACTCCCGTTCACCGGAGGAATACTTTGTGGACATCAAACGTCACTTCGTAACTGGGTGATTATAAAGATCGCTTTCAGGTATCTCCGACGGTGGGTTGTTGGGTGATATGAATCAAGAGTGGGATTTGTCCCTCCATGTGACGGAGAAGTGATGCCCACAAGTATAGGGGATCGCTGAAGTCTTCGTTGGGAAGTATTACCCCAAATTTATAGTTCGACACAATGGGAACACAAGAATATTAATAAGACCTTAGCAATTGAGGCGTCACTCTCAACCACACCTGTATATCAATAACTTGCAGCAGTAGTAGTGATGGCAGTAAAGGATTCAAGCGAGCAGAAATAAAACAGCAATAGTAACAAGGATTTCCCAGTTTTCACCGGAAGAGTGAGAGTGTAAATCAGAGATTTAAAACGTAGGCATGAGGTGACAGCGGGGCGTTGCATGAATGAGATTGATCATATAATAAAGTAAAGCTAGCAGTGGGCCTTTTTCTCTAACTCCGATATATGTAGGTATGTGTTCCTTAAATAGTTATGCGCACTAACAAAGAGAATTTGCACAACATCTATTACCATACATGCCCATTTCACTGGGGCCAACTTGGAACTACAGGTAATTAAGGTCTACCCTTTCGTGAAGATCGGGTCAATGCATTAACACTCCATGAACACATAGGATCCTCAAACTAGAACATCTCCCCCTTGTTTTCCCCAAACGTCACTTTTAGGGTTCGCAGGTTCGACATAACAGCAGGTGATACACTTTGCAGGTATATATTAAACTCAATTATATGATGAAGCAAAAAGGTTCAGTACTGAAATCATGCCACTCGGGCCCTAGTAGCAAGCATTAAACATAGCATAAGTGCATCAACACAATACAAAAGCATCCTCAAGATAAACCCTAAGATTATCGAGCAATGGGTAGCATTACATGATCAATCTCATCCAATCCCCATCCACCTCACATGCCTACAGCAAACTACTCACACATGGTGATGGTGAGGGAGCTCATGGTTGATGGAGATGAAGGCGGTGAAGATGGCGGTGAAGACGGCCTCCGGATCCCTCCACCGGAGAAGAAATCCTGGATCGATCTGTCCCCCGAAACGAAGATCATGATGGTGGCGGCGGTGTGTTTCGCGAAAGCTCCTCTCCTTCTAGGGCAAGTGTTTTTCCTCATATATGAAGGCATACGTCGAAGACCGGAGGCGAGACGGTGCCCGAGGCCCATTTGGGAGGGGCCCACGCGGCCAGGTACATGGGCCGCGTGGGGCCACCCCTTTTGGACCTCCGGCACCCCCTCGTGTCCATCCTTTGTCCATCTTGCTTCTTTTCCATAAAAAGTGACGTGGTATTTTCCCCGATTTTATTTCCTACAAAAATAGCCAGGGGAGAGACTTTGCTAAAAACAGCGTCAGAAACAGCAGTTTTATTCGAATATGGAAGGATCTCAGAGCAAATTATGAGGCAAAGTGCTTGGAAAAGTGGATGCATTTGGATGCATCAGCTCCCCCAAGCTTAGCTCGTTGTTTGTCCTCAAACAACTCAAACGTAGTGCAGAAGCGATAAAAAGACTTTGACAAGAACTTTGCATTGCATATGTACTACTGTTTAAGAGCAACAAGTATTCAATCCATAATTCCTACAACAGCTAACAAAATGCTAGCGAAGGTATATCTTATCAATGTTAAAGAATCTATACATGTCGCAAGAGAAATAGCACATAGTGTTAATACTTGGATGAGTTTGCCTAACTGTAGAGATAAACAAAGGTTCTTGCATCGCTTTTGGTTGAATCATGTATTGACTAGTGAACTCATTGTGCTTACCACTTTGCTCTCACTTTTATCAAAATATTTGATGTTCCCTACTATGACTCACATGCTTGACAAACTTGTAGTTAAAAGCCTCATGCCCCGTGAATACGAGTACCTACACCATGTGCTACTCAACTCGTGTAGCTAGGCAAGCTCGAGTTTTTTCAGTCATTGCGAGAATAAAAGCATCCTTAAGAGCGTCAACTGGGGTACCTCTTGCCCCAGGACATGGACAAGCCCATGTCCCAACACAAGACAAACGGACAATGAACAATCTCAGCACTTCTTTTATTACTAATGGTTTAGCTTTTTATTATCAAGTGCATCACTGAATGTTCAATGTGAAATGCCGTAAATTTCCACCATGAATGATGCATGGCTTAGATTGGCGGCCCGGGCGTCTCTCTAGCCAATTATTTCCACTCCTCAAACTTGCTAGTTTCCACTTTTATTTCGACATGATAGGCATCCATAGACAAAGGTACATGATATCAACTAATTTTTTTCATTTGAGTGCAATGTTAAAAGCTTTCCATGTGTCAGCACATTTAAGCTAGCTCCTAACCACTAAGCTTGTCAAGCATATGACTTCATTTTTGAACATTTGAAAAATTCTTTCATTTTCTCCATGGTTGGCAAGTTTAGTAAGCACAATGGGATGCATAGACCTTTGTTTAGAATTACAGTTGTTCAAACCATAGCCAAGTATTACCCCTAAATAACATCTCACTTGCATCATCATACATACTAAACATGGAGAAGATAAACGTTTGCTACCAGTTCCCTAGATGTTGAAGAAATTAAGAAGTGCACACTTGTTGTTATTAAAAAGTCTTCATAAGCACAGCAAAGGTGTCATACCTTTTAACTACTTCATGCACATCAGCTCATCATTGTTGTTCTCCTCTCCCAACTCGAACTGCACATTAAAAACTCAAATCTGCCAGAAAATGTCACTGCATACAGTACTGTTTTTACCCTACCTAAACACCTCAGAAAATTTTCATAATTTACAGGTGTGTAGGTTATGAAAAGTTGCAGTTGTGGTTAAAATTTCAGATCAATTGGAGTTGCAGGAAAAAATGAAAAATAAAACAGTGAGCAGATTTCAGAAATTCCTGCATCTCCACTTTTGCATCGGATTCAAGAAAACGAAAATCTTTTTGTTCTTTTTGGTTTTTAGAAGCATAAAGCAAATGACCAGAAGTAAATAATCAATAAGAACGAATAAAATCTTTTGTGTTTTTGCAATTTGAAAGAAAGAAACCGAAACAAAATAAGAGTGATATAAAATAATGAAATGAGAGGGAGAGAAATACTCCCCCAAGCTTGCAGTCAAGCTAATATCCTGGGTGGTAACCATATCCACCACTTCCCCCTCCAGGGTAGTAACCATATGGGTAGCTTCCCATGCTTGGGTATTGTGGCATCTCTTGAGGTTGGTACCCCTGCTGTGGTGGAGCTTGTGCCTCCTCCTGCGGTGGCTCCTCCCTCACGATCCACTTTCCAGTGCTCCTGTCAAAGTGGTCAGGACAAGGGAGCCTAATGGACACTTTTTGTCCATTAGTACTCAAATATGTGTAGAGATGAAACCCCCCATATGGAACACTCACTCCCATGTTGGATAACAAAGCAAAATCAAGTAATGTGGATTTCTCTACAAGGGTTCCCATATTATCATCATATCCTCTTTCGTTTTTAATGTATTTATAGATCAAAGTAGCAATAGCACCAGCGTAGATAGGGGTTCCATCAGAGACATTCCTACTTACAGCATTATGCAATGATCTAGCTAGAATGACCCCCAAATTATACTCACATGCCTTGTTCTCTTTTGCACATTTTAGCAAATAAACAATAGGTCCGGTGCAAGCAGAAGTGTTGTCTCTTGCAAGAAAGCCTCTTGCAAGGAACAACGCAAAGTACCTCAAACTAGGGTGCTGTATGTGAGTAAATTTGCCCCTCATTAACAGAAACAGTGCCAAAAATTAACAAGTTCAGGATTTGAATCAGCACCGGTTTCTGCCCAACTCCCCGTATTTGCTACACCTATAGCATTGCAAAACTCATCTAGGGACATAACAAGACGCTCTCCCTTCATACTAAATTTGCAAACAAAAGTGGGAGAAGGTGCCTTACTTTTATTCTTGTACTTGTAAGTCTCAGGCCCTTCGAATCTGAAGGTAGAGAGGAACTCTCGTGAGAGCTCCTGATAAGTGTCCTGCGGGTTTTGAGCAAATGCCAGCAACCCGGTTGCTATGGCAAAGGAGTTGAAGTCCTCTTCCATTCCCCATTCTTGAAGAACATGGGGGTCTTGCCATCTCATGGTGTGAATCCTCAACTTCTCCCCCACAAAGAATGCGGAGTCCTCCCAAAGGTGATTGTCATTGTAGTTGAGGGAGACCTTGCATGCTCTTCTCTTGGGCCTTGAGCTCATCCCAAGCAATCCTTTGCCCTTGCTAAACATGGTACCTTGCTGCCCATAAATAAATTTCAACAAAACTCAAGATGTGAAACTATAATACAACATTAAGCCATCCACGTCTAGTTCCCACATCAATATCATGCATCAATATCAACTAGGAAACCTAAATCCATGGATTTCTCAATTATATTTAGTGACAACTAGTGCAGCAAAATACTCCATATATAAAGCACAAGAACAAAAACTAATTGGATGAGTGGAGGAGTCACATACCAATGAGCAATCCCACCAAACAGATTTGAAAAATCTGCCCTAAACTTGGAGATCCAAGGATAGCAGGAAGAGAGCTCGGGAAAATTTGGAAAAAATACCTGGGGCTGGTTTTCTGTCGAGGGGGGGGAGATGGGCACTGGCCACCCACCTAACTCCCTCTGTAGGCCAAGATAGAGGGTTCCACGCGGCCTAGTACTGTGGCCACGTGGGGCACTCTCTTCTGGCCCCTGGTGGCCCTCTGGTGCTCCCCTTTTGGTAGTTAGCTCCTCTGGTAAAATAACTTACCTCCAAATTTTTCTGGAATTTTTCGAGAAAATTTCTACAGAGACTTTTAAAAACTAGATTTCTGAAATATCTGCACTTTGAATTAAATATGCCCAAGCAAATATTTTAAGAATTCTTGAGTATATAGAATAAAAAATGCAAACAATATTTATGGGGATCAAGTTTGCATCATTTCCACATTAATAATGAGGTTGATCAGGTCTCATTAATAATATGTAAAGGATATAACACATGATCTTTATTTTTATATGTGAGGAAGAGATTCAAGTTACCTCATATTTGACTGGAATAGTTCCAATCATTATGGTAGCATATTTTGGTTCAGGAGGTGGTAAAGGAACTTCAATACTTCCAATCATAAGAGTATTTCTTTTAATGCAATTCACCATTTGGTTTACCATTGTAACAGCTTTCTTCTTAGGGAAATAGATAGTGTGCTCCTTTCCTTTAACGTTGAATGTCACTTTGCTTTCAGTACAATCTATCACAGCCCCTGCAGTGTTTAAAAAGGGTCTACCAAGGATAATAGACAAGTTATCATCCTCAGGCATGTCTAACACAACAAAGTCTATAGGGATTATTACATTAGCAACATAAATGGGTACATCCTCACATATTCCAATAGGTATAGCAGTTGATTTATCAGCCATTTGTAATGAAACTTCAGTTGGAACTAATTTGTTTAAGTCAAGTTTCTTATATAAAGAGAAAGGCATGACACTAACACCAGCCCCCAAATCACATAGTGCATATCTCACATAGGTTTCTTTAATATGACAAGGAATAGTTGGAATACCAGGATCTCCACTTTTTTCAGGCACCTTCCCTTTGAAAGAGTAATCAGCAAGCATAGCAGAAATAGCATCAGTAGAAATTTTCCTTTTATTAGTGACGATATCTTTCATGTATTTTGAATAAGGAGGAATTTTAATAGCATCAACAAGAGGAATTTGCAAATATAAAGATTTAATCAACTCAAGGAACTTCTCAAACCTAGTGTCATCCAAAGTTTTCATTACCTCTTGAGGATATGGTATGGGTCTTTGTACCCATGGATCCCTCTCTTTACCTTTTCGTGAATTTGGATGATTTTTCTTCTTGTTCTTCTCAGTAGATGGTGGAGGGTCTTCCCTCTCAGCTGCTTCATGTTCTTCAACATTTTCAACTTCTTGTGGTTCTTCTTCAGGTGAGGATGATTTCTCCTCTTCATTATCATTATCTTTAGTCTCAGCATCAGAAATAGAGATATCATTATCTTGTTCTTCAGAATCATCTTATTGTTGTCATTGGGAGATTTGCCTGCAGAAAGTTTCTTCTTAAGAGCTTCTTTCTCTTTCCTCTTGGGATGGTCTTCAGGATAGTCAGGGTCCTGAGTACTTGCACCTCCCCTAGTATTAACTCCACAAACCTGCTTCTTCACATTAAGCTTTTCATACAGTTGATTTTGAAGAGAAATCATTTGTTCTACTTGATTATTCATCATCTCACAATGTTTAACAATTCTTTTTTACCTCTCCCACATTAACATGCAAACTTTCACGAAGAAATTTAATTTTGTGAGAGTTTTCCATTATCATCATTCTAATATTATGCTCTTCAGGATCATGACGATAAGCAAAATTATTCTCATATGGTTCTTCAGTAAAAGACATTACCTTTTCATTACCTTTTGTGGTGCTAATAACGTTGACTGGGATAGGGAAACATGGTTGATCATCAGGAAATTTGACACCTCTTTCAGATAATTCCTTGAGATGAGAGGTTTTAATTCCCTTCTCTTTAATGTCCTTTGAGGCAACTTCCATTGCCTCATCATTCAGTTTGAGTATACCTCCTTTTTTCTCCGGAAATATCTCATTAGTGTTCCAATCATCATAATTCTTTGAGATAGTTCGCAATAGCTCAGTTGCTTCATCAACGGTCCTTTCCCTAAAAACATTACCTGCAATACTATCAAGATAGGCTCTGGTGTTTTCAGTTAGTCCATTGTAGAAAATATCAAGTATTTCATTCTCTTTGAGGCCATGGGTAGGACATTTCCTAACCATCTTATCATACCTCCCCCAAGCTTGGGGTAAATCCTACTTCTCTTTCTGTGAAAAATTAGTAATCTTAAGAATTAGACCATGAATTTTATTAGCAGGGAAGTACTTATTAAAGAACACCTGCAAACATTCTTCCTTGCTAGTAATACATCCAGGTTCTAAACAATTATACCAAGTTTTAGCACTTCCTCCCAAAGAAAAAGGAAACAATTTCAAGAAATGGTAGCGTTGGTTAATTTCACCTTTCCCAATTAACTCAGATAATTCATGCAAATCAGCAACATGATCGAAAGGAAACTCATCCTCTCTCCCATAAAACTTAGACTTCTCAACCCTTTCAATGTGTTCAGGATCAATATTAAACTCATAGTCTTTATCATTAACTTTAATAGCTGAACCATTCATTTTATCAGTAACAGGGAAAAAGTCATCAAGAGGAGAATTTAAGTAGCTAGCAAGTTTATCCATTTCATCATAATCTGGACTCATGAAAGCCTTAATTATAGCATCCTCTTTCTCAGAAGAAGTTTCCATATCATCACAATATTCCCTATCTTCTAATTTAGATTCCACATTTTTATAAATAGAAGATTCAGGATTCTCAGGTGTTTCAGTTAACTCAGATATTTCAGTAATTTCAGGTGTTTCAAGTGCCACTTCTTTGTCTATGTTACCACATGTTAAATCATTTTCATTACTAGTAGACATTTTAGACAATGGTGAACTAGAAACAATTCTTCCTTTTTTCTTAGGAACAACAGCAGAAACAGCATCAGGTGAAAAGTTTGGCCTACTTGGCAAATCTCTACCTGCACGAGTAGTTGAAGGCCTAATTTCCTTCGGAGTGGTCTTTTCCTTTCCCATGGTTAGGAACAAGCAAATGCAGCAAATAAATGATATCAAGTTGTTTTACCAATAAAGCTAGGTTCCCCGGCAACGGCGCCAGAAAACGTCTTGATGCCCACAAGTATAGGGGATCGTTGAAGTCTTCGTTCGGAAGTATTACCCCAAATTTATAGTTCGACACAATGGGAACACAAGAATATTAATAAGACCTTAGCAATTGAGGCGTCACTCTCAACCACACCTGTATATCAATAACTTGCAGCAGTAGTAGTGATGGCAGTAAAGGATTCAAGCGAGCAGAAATAAAACAACAATAGTAACAAGGATTTCCCAGTTTTCACCGGAAGTGTGAAAGTGTAACTCAGAGATTTAAAACGTAGGCATGAGGTGACAGCGGGGCGTTGCATGAAATGAGATTGATCATATAATAAAGTAAAGCTAGCAGTGGGGCTTTTTCTCTAACTCTGATATATGTAGGTATGTGTTCCTTAAATAGTTATGCGCGCTAACAAAGTGAATTTGCACAACATCTATTACCCTACCTGCCCATTTCACCGGGGCCAACTTGGAACTACAGGTAATTAAGGTCTACCCTTTCGTGAAGACCGGGACAATGCATTAACACTCCATGAACACATAGGATCCTCAAACTAGAACATCTCCCCCTTGTTTTCCCCAAACGTCACTTTTAGGGTTTGCAGGTTCGACATAACAGCAGGTGATACACTTTGCAGGTAAATACTAAACTCAATTATATGATGAAGCAAAAAGGTTCAGTACTGAAATCATGCCACTCGGGCCCTAGTAGCAAGCATTAAACATATCATAAGTGCATCAACACAATACAAAAGCATCCTCAAGATAAACCCTAAGATTATCGAGCAACGGGTAGCATTACATGATCAATCTCATCCAATCCCCATCCACCTCACATGCCTACAGCAAACTACTCACACGTGGTGATGGTGAGGGAGCTCATGGTTGATGGAGATGAAGGCGGTGAAGAGATGGCGGTGAAGACGGCCTCCGGATCCCTCCACCAGAGAAGAAATCCTGGATCGATCTGTCCCCCGAAATGAAGATCGTGATGGTGGCGGCGGTGTGTTTCGCAAAAGCTCCTCTCCTTCTAGGGCAAGTGTTTTTCCTCATATATGAAGGCATACGTCGAAGACCGGAGGCGAGACGGTGCCCGAGGCCCATTTGGGAGGGGCCCACGCGGCCAGGTACATGGGCCGCATGGGGCCACCCCTTTTGGCCCTCCGGCACCCCCTCGTGTCCATCCTTTGTCCATCTTGCTTCTTTTCCATAAAAAGTGACGTGGTATTTTTCCCCGATTTTATTTCCTGCAAAAATAGCCAGGGGAGAGACTTGGAAAAGCAGTTTTATTCGAATATGGAAGATCTCGGAGCAAATTATGAGGCAAAGTGCTTGGAAAAGTGGATGCATTTTGGATGCATCAAGAAGATATCTCCAGGCCTTCTCGGTAATATAGCATCAAAAGTCTACAGACATGTGATTAGGATCTAATCACCGGGATCCTATATTATGGACGAGTAAAGAGAACTTGCCAGTAACGAGATTAAACTAGACATGGGGATGTCGGCGATTAAATCTCGGGCAAGTAAAATATCGTGAGACAAAGGGAATCGTATATGAGATTGATTGAATCTACGACATCTTGGTTCAATCGAGAAAAGAGTTTCGTTGAGTGTATAGGAATTAATATGGGCATCCCGGTCCCGCTATTAATTATTGATATGATCATGTCTATGCATTCCCGAACCCGTAGGGTCGCACACTTAACGCTCCGATGAAATTAGGTTTTGCGATGAATTAAATGATGAAACGAATGAATGGTGATTCGGAGTCTCGGATGGGATGCCGGACGTCACGAGGAGTTCCGGAGGAGTTCGGAGAATAAGATTCGTATAAGGAAAGTGTTTCCGGAGGTATCGGAAAGGTTTCGGTAAATATTTGGAATGTACCGGAAGGTTCTAGAATGTTCTAGAGGGGTCTAGAAGTGGGACCCACATATTGTATGGGGGCCCACATGGACAAAGGGGGTGCAGCCACCACATGGGTGTGCCGCACCACCTAGGCCCACATGGGCCAATCCGACTTGGGATAGGAGGAGGGGGCCGAACCCTAGGAGGAGTCCTAAGGGGGCTCGGCACACTTGGCTTAGGGGCCAAGCCACCCCTGGCCAGCCGGCCCTAGGTCTCCCCTCCACCTATAAATAGAGGCAAAGGGGGGGTGCGGCACACCCAAGGGAGGAGCCCTAGCCGCACCCCACACACCCCTAAAACCCTAACCCTAGCCGCCGGCCACCACTACCTCCTCCTCCAAGCCGCCGCACCCCCTTGCCCTAAGGGGCCGCCGCCGCCTCCTCCTCCTAGAGCTGCCGCACCACCCTAGCCCTAGGGCTGCTGCGCCACCTCCTCCTCTCCCTCTCCTCTTGCTTGGCTTGGCGAAGCCCTGCTCGTGGAGATCATCATCATCACCACCACACCGTCGTGCTGCTGAGATCATCAAGGCCACGTCCACCTCGCTTGCGGGATCAAGGAGTGGACGTCTTCATCGAGCTGTACGTGTGGATACCGCGGAGGTGCTGCCCATTGTAGCGCTTCATCGGATTGGATCTCGAGGATAATACATCTCCTCGCGACTAGACGAGTCTAGTTGCGGGGATCGACTAGCCAACCCCTGCACCGAAAAAACGCGTTTGTTCGATCGTCAAGGGTAAGAGATTGGATCTCACCTTCGCTATCTTCATCTAGTAGATCTAGATCCTTGGGGTTTATTCCGTTTGTTGCGTAGGAATTTTTTTGTTTTCTATGTTGCGACCCCATCAAGAACTACTGGAAATTTGGACTGAATTAAGTTGGATGCTATTAAAAAGATTGGGAAAGGTATGTTTGAGTTGATTTAAAAAGATACATATAGTTGCATGATTCATGTGCTTTTTAATGAGTATTAATTTGCAAGTGTTTTATCAAGAGCTATCTCTTATCCATGTTTTGATGCTGAATGTTACTTTACTTTGTTTAACATGGACTGGTTAGTTCTATGGACACTTGTGCATGCATTTAGACGGTCAACTTTCTCCCTTTTGCTAGCCCAAAAATTCCAACAAGTAAAAACTTGTTTTCCAACACCTTCAACCAAAGTTTTTACAGTGAGTCCACCATATCTACCTATTAGCTTTATGCTATTCCGAGTATGTTTATCATGATACTTTGTGTTATCTATACCTCTGAATTAAAATGCTTATGCTATTGATTGTCATGGGAAAAGTTGGTTAAATAGCTCTCACACCTTACTGTTGCATTTAATAAACATGAACCATTGTGATTAAAATTATGAAGTTGTGAGATTGACAAGAGTCTTGGTTGGTAGTTAGCCCAAATGTGTTGTCACATGGCAAGCTTTCAACATGCTCATAAATATATTTAGTTGATATCATGTACTTTTGTTTATGGATGCCTATCATAGTGCCAAACAAATGTGGAAACTAAGTAAGTTTAAGTAGTTTGTATAAATGGCTAGAGAGACACCTGGGCCGCTAATCTAAGCCATGCATCATTCATGGTGGAAATTTACTTACATGCTATTATGAACCTTCAGTGATGCACCTCATAATAAAAAGCTATATCAATAGTAAATAAAAAGGGTGTTGAGATTGTTCATTGTGTTTGTTTGTCTTGTCATTTTGACATGGGCTTGTTCCATGTCCTGGGACAAGAGGTACCCCAGTTGACCCTCTTGATGACGCTATTATACAATGACTTTTACTTGAACTTGCTTTGTATCCCAAGTTGAGTAACACCATGGTGTAGGTACTCGTATTCACGGGGTATGATACTTTCAACCATTTCTTTGTCAAGCACACTACTCATATTTTCTTTCACTTTAAATTTTAACCATTCAAGATGTTATGATAAGGGATAATGAGAGCTTGACACCAATACCACATTGCAAACATTAACTTAAGTAGAAGCATTTGGAAGTTAGATGAAACTTATTCATGTTTTACCTCTACTCATTTATATATCTTTCCAAAGTGTCCACCTTTTATATTTAGATTTACAAGAGTACTCTATGACCATCATAGGATGTTTTTACTTTTCATTATGCATACATTTGGTCCATAGTACTTTCTTCTATGTTGCACTTTGTGAATTATCATTGAACATCCTTACATTGAATATTTAATATTACTTCATAATCTGTCTTGCATATTGCTACTACTTTGAAGAATGAATCATTTGACTTTATGTAGCAATAGTAATCATCTTTGATATCCATTGATAGTCTTAAAATGCAAAGTCCATGTTGGTTTTATCACCTTCATACTCGAGGACGAGCATAGGGTAAGCTTGGGGATGCTGATGCATGTAAAATGCATACATGAACTTTGCATTATAATACTCATATTTGCATCATATAAGGGTTATATCATTGTTATAATGATTTTGGGAAGATTTCACAGTTTTCCTATTTTTCTGGAATTAACCCTGCACTGGCAGAAAACCCTATTTTCTATATTTTGATGTTTCAGGGACCCAAACGACGTCCAAATGACCTGAAAATTTACGAGCATCATTTTTTGGAAGGAAGAAAGCGTAGGAGCGAAGGATGTGAAAAAGTGGAAGCCCGAAGGCCAAAAGAGGGGGGCCCACGCAGCCAGATTCCTTGGCCGCGTGGGACCCACCAATTTGGCCCTCGTGGCTCCGTTGCCGTCGATATTTTTTCCCGAAGCTTCCTTTTGACCTAAAAACGACTATAAAAATAGTCCCCCGACGTTTTCCAGAAAGAGGCGGCGGAGAAACACAAAACCACGAAACTTGAGACAGAAGGCTGCCGCCGGAGAAGATCGGAGGGGGGAAACGCCGCCGGAATCACCTCCGGAGGACTCCTCCATCCCCCCTCCGGAGTCTCCATCAACACCACCGTCAAGACCAGCACCATCTCCATCACCATCTTCGTGATCCACTTCATCCCCCTCATAGTTTGAGATTGTTCGAACCTTGGCTATTGTTTAAGTGCTATTCTACCTGTGTATGATTGGCTACTTGGCATTGTTTGGGGGTGAGATCATATTTTCAGATTGTGTTGTATCACTTATATCATTGAATCGTATCATGTCTTTGCGTTGTGAGTAGTTCTCATGTTCCTGGGGGCATAGGATGAATTATGAATTGGCAATGATTTTTATATGACATGTGTTGGTATTTTGTCTAGTTTTTATCTTTGATGTAATTCTATGATGGTGTTGTGCGAACGTCGACTGCACATCACTTCACCTATATGGGCTCATAGGAGAACACCGTAATGTATTGGAGTGAGGAAGACTTGGGAGGACACGTAAACCTGAGACCGAATCATGAAGTTGCATTATGAGGGTATTATTATCGGGGACCTTAAAGATTAATGCTATGGTGGGACTTTATGTCTTAATAATTCTTGTGCAGTCATTTACTTGGCCACATGATCCATCATAAGAGGTTTTAGTTTATTTATTTAGCTATACCTAATTATGGCTCCGTCCAAAGAAGATTAAAACTTGACAAAATGTTTACCTTGTTGTTCTAGAAATATTTATGCCATGAAGTCTAGGTAGCCCTTGGGAACGTTTTCCACTTATAAGAAACACACACTTGAGCTTGTCCTCTTGCTGCATAGAGGATTGGGCTTTCTCTCTTTGAGAGCTTTTACTTGTCATATTTTATTTTCAGCTTTTTACTTTATTGCAAACTCTACACCAAAAAAACCCAAAAACACTTGCATCATTTAGTCATTTTAGTTTGTCTAGTGCATAGATAATAAGAGAGGTGACACTCTTATTTGAGAGGATAAATACTTATACCTTCTACTCCTCGTGGGATCGATACTATAATTACACATTGAAGATTTCAACGATCCCCTATACTTGTGGGTATCAGTCATTTGGCGTATCCTTAGTGAATACAACATCGATTCTCTCTGGGCTCATACTATTAGTGTCATAAATCAAGGGGGTTGCAAACATCTTCACCTCCTTGCATGCTAGAGGGTCCCAATTTTGGGATAACCTTCACAAATCAAGATTTTTTTAAGCAAGGAGCGAAATTCTCCTCGGGAACAGCAACAACAACCTTTTTATGGCAATATTGGTAGTCCCGCGACCCCCCTCTCTTAGGGTCAAGTTCCCACGCCTCTTTGTGATATGGTCCACCCAATATTTCACTTGCTCAAGCTCATATTGGTGATGGTTGGCTTCTTAGATCCAGAAAAACTTGGGGTGATGAAGTTACCCAATAGAGTCTTCTATGGAATGAGCTCGAACTGATCAACCCTGATGAAGATTGATGACGTGGATCACACGTTCGCTGGGGAACCCAACGAGGAAGGTATGGTGCAGCAAAGCAGCAGTTTCCCTTAGTAGGACTTGGAGAAGGCTTAGCGAGGTGTCAATCTACTCTGACGCTTGTAGATTAACGCGGACCTGCACATAATCACAAACAAGTACTCTGCCCCAACGAAACAGAGAGGTTGTCAATCTCTCCGGCTTGCCGAACACAAAGGATTAATTGTGCAGATGTAAAATATGATGAGAGTGAAAGATGACCAGCGAGCAAATGATGATGAAAAGCTATTAGAACGGTTGTAAACAATGTAAGAAAATAGGACCGGAGTCCACAGTTCACTAGTGGTGTCTCTCCAAAACATATACATGATGGGTAAACAAATTACAGCATGGCAATTTACAGAATTGTGGGCACACAACAATGCTATCATAGAACAATATAGTTCACCGCTTCATCTAATATGGGCATTACGTCAAAATACATAGACCGTTATCCAACCACATCTATGACTAATAATCCACCCCGGGATCGCTATCCAGCATGTCACCCAGAAGTATTAAGTTGCAAGCAACAGATCATTGCAATAAGCAAAGTGCATAATATAAGCAATGTAAATAACACAAGGAAATCACACCGCTATTTTCTCCCTAGTGGCAACAACACATCTTTAGTCTTGATCGTTTCTGTCAACCCGAGCTCAGACAAAAAGAGGCATGAACCCACTATCTAGCATAAATACTCTCTCTGAATACACTAACAATTACTTGGCCAAAGCATCCACTAGCATCGGAGAGCATGCAAGATCATAGATAAAACATAACACATAGATGAACAAAAGTAATGATTTCCACAATTCATCAAATCCATACAAACACGATCATGTAGCAGTTACAGATAATATGATCCTGATCAAGATAGGCAGCTCACAAGATCTAAGCAATGGAGTACAAGGAGGAGAGACAACCATCTAGCTACTGCTATGGACCTGTAGTCCCGTGGTGGACTACTCACGCATCACTCCGGAGGCAGGCATGGTGGTGTAGATGCCTCCGGTGATGATTCCCCTCTCCGGCAGGGTGCCGGGAAGAGCTGCAGAACCCTCCCGAACTAGGGTCGGCGATGGTGGCGGCCTCTGACGTCTTCTGGAAAATATGTTCGGGTATTTAGGGTTTTCGGGTTGAAGACGAATTTATTGGCGAAGGGGCAACTCGAGACGGCGCCGGAGGGCACCAGGTGGGGCCAGGCGCGGCCAAGGTGTGGGCCGCACCTCGGGGGCGTCTGGAGGCTGGGAGCCCCCCCCCCCCTCAGGCGTCCTCCTAACTCTGGACTTGTTCCTTTGTGAAAATAATTCACGTAAATTTCCAGCTGATTCCGAGAAACTTCCCCGAACAACTTTTCTGAAACAAAAAGATAGCAGAAAACTGGAACTGGCACTGGGCATCTTGTTAATAGGTTAGTTCCATAAATCATGCCAAAATGATATAAAAACATGTGGCACTGCTATATAATCAAGCATGGAACATAAAAAATTATAGTTACGTCGAAGACGTATCAAGGATCCTGATCTTGTTTCCTAGGCCTTGGAGCTCTATGGTTCCTTTCCCACAAAATATTCTACAAAAACTCTATCCGGGGGGAGGATTTATCTTTTCCAAACACATATGGTCAGCCAAGATTCCCCATAAGATCAAGATTTTCACTTAGACAACTTGCTCATGATCATCTCCCATCCAGCGAACGGATCAAGAAGCGGCATGGACCTCCAAACGGCCTTTGTGCCCTTTGTGGTCTCGTGGAGAACACTGGCCATATCTTCTTCAATTGTGTGCTTGCAAAATTTGTCTGGAACGGTTTTCGGGAGATGCTTGGTGTTCAGTGGAACCCAACATCTTTTCTCCATTTTCCCCTTTTTTGATTTTTTTGGGGGCAAATCTAAATGTTTTATTTGGATTTTGTTTGCATCCTAGAGTTGGGAGCTCTAGCATATTTCGCAACATATTCTCAATTGAAGCAAAAATTGCTAGAAAGCCGGTTGATTGCACGTTCAAAACTTATCTATTTCTTGCAGCATTGACGTCCACTCATAAGAAGTAAAGAGATGCCTCTACAAGAAGAGACGTTGACACTGCTAAAGGCTATGTTTGCTGCCACCTACTCTCGCTCCTAGAATTAGCTCCACCCTCTCGGCTTCCTGTCTATGTTCCTGTGTAGTTTTTCAGCCGTGTGTGGCTCTATGAACTTTTGGCTTAGTGCCTCTTGATGTATTTGAAAGTTGCATCCCAACAAAACCTTTGTGATGTCCCCTGCTAACTTATCAGAACTTTATTGATTAAAAAATAGGCATAAATTATTTTTTATCTAGGAAGAGAGGGGTATCATTGTTGTGAGAGTGTGTACATAAGTGATGGCACGAGGGACTCACAAGCATGACAGAAAGTCAATCGACGGACAACCTCCCCGGGGGTTGTGTGGGTGTCGCCACGAATGTGCTAAATGATGAGTTGACTTTACACTCATTTCTATCATCGTTTTCAACTGGATCATTCTCATTTTTTTGAGATTATTTATTTCAATTCCACCTAATCACTAATAAATGATAAAGATGTGCAAATTTGCTATATTATTTATTGCAGAAATGGACGCATTAATGGTGAATCCGAACAAGTATGAGAAAATTCAAACTTTATAGCTCGCTTGTTTTGGACGTATTTCTATTTTGAACACTGGACACATTTGGTCACTTTATCTGAGAGAGATTGACCTTCTCCCTCCTCCCGAGAGTTCCTCCACCGTCCTTCCTTTTGAGAGTCGTATCCGGATGTCCGGGCCGATCTGAGGCCTTTCTTGCCGGAGATGCCTGCCAAAAGTGCTAAAGAGAGGAGCCGGAGTTAGGGATGTATACAATAGTCCCAATAAGAGTAGTTCATGTAGGCTACTTTGTCTTCTTTCCGCTCGTCGGCCTCGTGTTGGGAGGAAGGTGCCGGATCCCTCCGGACGGATCTGGTACTAGCAGGCGCTTCTTGCTATCGTGGTGGCGCTCCCGTGGTGGGAGACCGATGCGACGACGACCAATGGTGTGTCCTACTCTGTCAATAAGGCCTTCTTCGACAGCTTGGCATCAGTGATGGACAAGGCTTTGCAAATCTCCTCTACTCAATGCGACGGCGGTGTGGGGAGGTGGTGCACTGCTGTGGAGTTGATCTGTCCAGGAGTTGGGATACCACAAGTTGGATTTCATCCTCGGTAGCCTATGTTTGCCAGTCGACTCTGAAGGTCATCAGGTGGCCATGCTCGTCGGAGATGCTTCTCGACGTTTCTTCAACCTCCATGTGAAGGCCCTGTGCGAAGCTCGTTCTGGCGTTCCACGTCAACTCGGAGCCAAGTGACATAGTCCCCGGCGCCGACGATGATGGCCAGGACTAGATCTCTCTCTTCAATAGCGGCGAAGGACCTGATTGCATTTTTCATATTTGTAGTAGGGTCTTCCTTGTAAAAGTTAGGGGTCTGGTTTATATTTCTCTATTTTCGCTGGTCTGTCATGTAATTTGTACCCGCTGCTGTGCTATTAATGGTATCAGTCCCTTCGGGGCTACTCCTTGTTACAAAAAAAATCTGATAAAGAGATTTAAAAATCATTAGGTAGAGTAGTACTTGACAGCATACCTACAAAATACAAAACACTATTATGTTCCAATTGTAATTTTTAGGTCAACCCCTCCCGCGTCTTCATGCCACCCCTATAAAACCACCAAAAGGAAAGGGAGCATGGAGAACGATAGTTTGAGATTTTACACGATTCATACCGATGCTCTATATTTATTTGAAACCACTGTCGTGGGAGGCACAATAGGCGATTCTCAGGGTTGTGTTGGGACATCGTCTTGAACGTGGTGGGGAGATACTCTACTACACATCTCCTGATTCCGCTAATGCTCGGTTTGAAATGGGAGTATTCTTATGTGTGCATCGGTATTTAATTCAAATTTAAACTAAATACTAGACCACACACAAAATACCAAAATACATCCAATCCAATTATGGCCTATAGATGCAAAGACCAGGAGTTGAACTTTCGCTTTCATTATCTACAGATGTCTGCCAAGATCTAGTGAGCTTGAGCACAAGACTTGGACAACTTGCGAGTCAATACAAAAAAACCAGTAGACAGCTAAAAACATGGAGAGAGAAGGGATAAACAACTGAAGGCAAACACCAGTAAACAGCTAAAAACCAGTAAACAGCTAAAAAGAACCGTAAGTAAAAAACACTAAGCGCACAAACACGAGCGAGAAGGGATAAACAACTGAAAGCAAAGTGGGGGGAGAAAGGTGTAAGAAAACGAGAGGAGAAGCTTTTGCATTCGTAGCCATTTCCTCTGTAGTAGGCAGTAGCACCGAGCGAATCAGCCATTCCACCAATCCCTCCTCCCCATTCCACCCCTGCTCTCCCCATCCTCCCGGCGAGCACCGCCGCATCCTCCTCTCCCGCCCCGCCTCTGCCCTCCGTACACGCGCGGGCGCCCCGCGCCCGGGCCCGATTGCTCCCTCATCGTGGTGGGCGCCGCTCCGATCCGCCCGATCCGCGCTGCTCCTGAGGCTCCGGCGCGCGGAGGCGAGCGGCGGCGGTGGCGGCGGCGGGGCGGCGATGGACTCCGAGGACGACATGCACGACGCCAACGACTCGGCGGAGGACGACTTCTACAGCGGCGGGGAGACTGGGCTCGCCGCCAGCGACGACGGCGACGCCGACTACGACTTCGCGGACCACGACTCGGACGACTCCGCGGAGATACTCTCCCACCGGCAGCAGGTGATCTCGGTTCCCCGCCTGTGATGAGGTGTGTGTGCTCGGAGTAGCGCAGTGACGTAGCTTGTGCTTTCATCTTTTTTTGTTGTTGCGGGAATGCAGGATAGCAGGGTAGCGAACCTAGACGATCGATGGGATTGCTGTTGCTATGCTATGCTTATAGCCTCCGTTGGCTGTGGCTACGGCTCCGGCGAATGGCCTTGCCCTTGCTTAGGGTGTCATACTTAATAAATGTGTTGGTGCAAGCTAGGGCCGTCCTGGAATATATATGCATTTTTTTTTTGTAGACGAGCAGTGGTGGATCAAGGATTATCGTAATGCAGGCAACATTGTTGATGAATAATATACAACTTGGCCACTAGACTGCTGATGACAACTAAGTACTCGATCCGTAAAAAATGAAAACACTATGCAATTAGTTGAGGCAATATTGTGAATAGTGACCGCTAGTTTGTTTGAGATGTGACTTTTTACGTTGTACTTAGGTGTATTTACTAGCAAATGGTAAGCCATACTAAAGTATTTTTTCTTAAAGTCATGATAGACTAAAACAAGGAACGTTTTACGGCTGGTTGCATGTATCCTACTAACTAAATGTCAATTCATAGAGTATGAGTTACCATAACACAACGTCAATCAATGTTTCTATCATATGTCCATGTCCAAAACATATTGAAGTATGGTACAGTTAGAACTTGACAATGGCAAAAAAATTGCTCACCTGCTGCACCACACCATGGTCAAAATCCGGCGAAGCTCCTTCCAGTTGCGATGCAAAGTTTTTATATCTCCATCCCACTACCTTACATATTTACCCAGCAACACCGATGTTCTCATCGTTTGTCAGTGTTGTTCCCGTCATTGTTCCTCAGCCAAGTCGTCCACAGGAAATCCTGTTGTCCTGCCACTACAGGCCGAAGCTCCTTCAAGCTGTCCCAGCCAATGGAGGCATTGTCGCCTTAGCCATGCTGGACATTGGCCATTTTGCCCTCACACTATGCTAACTACAGGAGCAGCAATATGAACTCTTCCTCTCATACATGGGGTGCCTCCCTTTATATAGAGGGTTCAAGGCTGGTGCTACAGCATTCTAGAGGCTTCTACTACTTCCTAGTGCTGCCCTATCTTACAGCCTAAGAATTACATATAATTTGAGTACTCTAGAACATAGTAGCACCTACTACTTAACACCTGCAAACATATTGCAGCAAGCCTATCTACTAGGGACACAACTTATGTGGCCCAACCAGCACACAACCTATGTGTGGGTTCACAATATAGCCTGCACACAACCTATGTGTGCAGTTTACACTATGACAAGATTACATTAGGCCAACAGTCAGTTGTTACCATCGTCTCCACTGAATCCTTTGTCTGTCTCCTTTCCAAGCTTCCAGCCATTGAGGTAATCCATTGGCCTGGCCATTTTCACCACTACTTGCTGGGACCTGCTGTCTTTACTCTATCTGTGTGCGTAGACAAGGGGCATTGCGTCTGCTGATCCATCGACTGTCTGTCTATCGAGGTTTCCTGTCATTGGGCTGGCCCACCCACCCTGCCTTGCCCACTCAGCCAGGTTCTTGTGTAGAAGTTTCAGTTGCCTTCCGGTATTGGTCTCTGTTTTGATTGGTATATGTGTTAGGGTATAAGGAATGTTTTATGGAAGGATAACCTTGATATTGTACTTTTTTTTTTCGTTAAGCGCACTGTTGCTCTATGCTTCAGGCTTCCCAAACATGAAAATGTACTTAAGAATATGTGTACTCTGAAAGCCAAACTCCCTAGCAAACAGCTCTTGGCTTTCTCAGAAATACTGAATTTACAATATATAAGCTAAAAAAAAATGGTTTCTTAGAGAAGCTACATCTGGGCCAAACCTGTCCAATTATATTCAAAGTTCACAGAAGTTATTTAGGTATCGCATCAGAAAAGTAGGTTTGCCAAGTCAAATAGCAATGTTCTACCTTCAAATAATGTGTGAGATTTTTTTGGTAATCACATACTTTTGATTTGTCTAGTAATCATAATTTATTGCTTGAATTAATTGCTCTCAGCTCAATTTTATTACTTGTTTGGCCTTCATGCCCTGCTGTTCTTGTTGTCATTTGCCTTTTTTGTTGTGCCCAGCAAAGTTACTGCATATTGAGTGAAGCTGGTATAAAGCAGCGCCAAGAGGATGACATACATAGGGTTGCAACTGTTCTTTCCATTTCGAAGTCAGATGCATGTGCTCTCCTTCGCAGCTATAATTGGTAATATCCATCACCCACTTGCTTTCACCACGCATGGCTTCCAGATTCTCGTACTTGTGAGTTGTGACCCAAGTTGCACTCTGTATTGGTATACTTATGTTTTCCTGATTAAAATACAAAAGGTATATACGTGCAAGAGGTTACTAATGTGATGTGCAAAAGTGTTGCAAGCTAGGTTTATTGGGCTGTTATTTATCATTATCTTACTCATGTTGTAAATATAAGATGTCCTGGAATCTGTGATTGTCAAAAATTAGTTTGACCGCTATATATATAAAAAATCTAGATTGACCCCATAAGTAGATTTATCATGAAATATATTCCATTATATGTAAGTTTGTGACCGGGTAAAAAAATAGTTTGGTTTGTTATTTAGGACAACATATGATGGTAAAAAACTTTGGTACTTTGCAAACTGTGTCATTGTCCAAATTGAGCTATCTTTGCGAAGTTCATCCATGGAAGTTTATTTTGTACCGCTTTTGCTTTTTAGCCTTAACTGAAGTGGTCGAGGGCAGGCCTTGGTGCAGTGGTGAGGTCCTCTCCACTTGTGCCAAGAGGTCCTGGGTTCGAACCAGCCTCCCTGCACTGCACTTTGCAGGGGTAAGACTAGGTTCCTATAATCCCTCCCCAAACCCCACCTTGTGTGGGAGCCTCAGTGCACTGGGTCTGTCCTTAACTGAAGTGGTCATAGTTGTATAAAGTCAAATGCTACTTGTCCATATATTCATACTTCATTTGTTCTTGCCATCTATGTGCAGATCACTGGGTGGTTATCTGCAATCTATGTCGACTGTTAATTCCATTCTCATTTAATGCTTTTCCCCACAGGAGTGTTAGTAAGGTGCATGATGAATGGTTCGCTGATGAAGAACGTGTTCGTAAGGTTGTTGGTTTTCCAGAGAAGCGCATTGAAATGCCAAACGACAGAGAAGTACAACACCACCTCAATTACTTCAACTCGTTCATTCACTTGAAGCATATTTCGTTTCCTTGAATCATATAGTAGTAGTTGGAAATGACTATGGTACTATAATTTCTGAGCTACAAAGAGCCCTCAATATTTCCACTCCTCCATCCCACTTTTAGGAGTAGTAAATGATGGAGAAGTGTACATAAAGCACATAAAATACAAACAGACTTACCATTGTCACTTGCCAGTCAATTATTTGTACAGGCTTTCATATTTCTCACTTGGCAGTATCTTTAGCAGTTAGCACCCAGTCGTGTCAATATGCATGACTACCAGCTCAGATTGTTTGGAGGAAAGGTGTTGGTAGCATGCAATTATTTCACTTGCTATGCATTCCGAGCAGCATGTGCATCTGCCATCTTTATGCCATCTCTCTTGCCTGTTTCTAATGGCTTCTACAAGATCTCATCTACAACATAGCTTTTAAGTATTCAGTGCTTACACATTTTTTTTTCACTTCATAACAGCTGACATGTGGAATTTGTTTCGAAAACTGCCCTCGTGCTTCAATGAGTGCTGCTGCATGTGGACATCCTTTCTGCAGTTCATGCTGGACAGGTTGGTCAATCTGTACTTTAAATACTCTTTTGTATATGTGCCTTAGATTCTTTTTTGTGTGGAATCATGCTTTCCGTTTTCATAGCTCATATTGTAGCAAATCATGGACTGCCATTTCTCTCTAACCTTACACTGGGTTGGTGATAGTCAATGATACAGTATTTCGTTATTACATATTTTCATCTGCAACCACTTTATTTGCTGGCATTCTCTTTTGTGCACACTGTTTCTCAAATGTTCTTTTCACTAATCTGATGGTTACCCAAAAAGCTTGCTTAAACAAAATGCTCACTATGCTTAAGGTCTTTGAAGTGATTAGCATCAGTTACATCTTTGTTATACACTTATACTGTCAATGACTTGCATCTTGTTGTGAGATTTTTCATACTTTTCCAGGAGGAAAATCCACATTGCTTTGTGGATGTAACAAAGTAGTTTTAAATGGAGAAACTGATTATTTAGACACTATAGACTCTTCAGATAAACAAGTTTTACCACGATAGATTGGTGGTGTTTCTCTGTTCCTTGGTTGGTCGTTTTACCCTTTTGCCTGATGTTATTCCAAGGTATCATGAGGAATGTACTGCAAATAAGTATAAATGACCTGTATGATACTATGATGTCACTGTTTAAAGCTTTGTACATATTGACAGGTTACATTAGCACTGCTATAAATGATGGTCCAGGATGTCTGATGTTGAGATGTCCGGATCCATCCTGTGCTGCTGCAGTTGGACAAGATATGATTAATTCACTGCCTAATGAAGAGGATAAGGAAAAGTATGGGAGATATCTTCGTAGATCTTACATCGAAGATAATAGAAAGGTAAGGTGCTATATCTTCTAGCTTGATATGGAGGTATTGTAATAGCACTGACAATCAAAAAGCTGTGGAGCTGATATTCAGATTTTACTTTTTCCATCAAAGATATTTATTTATTTGACAATGTGAATGCTAAATTCTGTAATGTTTATATTTAACAACAACTAGTGTTCTTATATACAATTATTTCACCTTTTTGAATGGTGTTATTAATTTGTAATTGTGGTGAACAACACAACAGAATTATCAACTGCCATGTTTAGCTAACACTTGAGTTAATAGTTAAATTTTATTTTGCTACCCTGTTGATTAAAGGCATTTCTATGTGGAACAGACAAAGTGGTGCCCTGCTCCTGGATGTGAGTATGCGGTAGAATTCATTGTGGGCAGTGGCAGCTACGATGTTAATTGCAACTGTTCATATGGTTTCTGCTGGAATGTGAGTATTTGACTGTTAATTTGTTATTTCGTAATAGGCAGAAAATAAACTATGTGAAATAAATTTTGCAGTGCACTGAGGAAGCTCATCGTCCAGTAGACTGTCCCACTGTTTCAAAGTGGATTCTCAAGAACAGTGCGGAGTCCGAGAATATGAACTGGTATAGGAGGATATCCCTTCTTACTACTTTGTGATTTCTTTGCTTATTGTTGATCTTGAGCTAGAATATTATTTTCAACACTTGGCATGTTAATCAATGATAAAGTCTTCCCCACACCTTCAACAGTTCAACACCTTGCATCCATTTGATCAATTCAAATTTCGTGCGTGTACATACATATATCATGATTATTATTATGAGGTGGGGTGGGTTGCAGATATTAGAAGCTTTAGCTAGATAACATTGAT
Organism: Puccinellia tenuiflora; assembly: GCA_012064385.1. Lineage (NCBI taxonomy): Eukaryota > Viridiplantae > Streptophyta > Magnoliopsida > Poales > Poaceae > Puccinellia > Puccinellia tenuiflora. The sequence continues at coordinate 181,430 of QRDG01001441.1, read as the reverse complement.
TGTATTTTTTATGGTGGTTGGACAATCGTCCTTGATCTCCTGGTGGGACGCACTGCAGCCTGCTGTGATGATCATGCTAGCCGACCAGGTAGGTGAGTTGAGAGATAGGGTCGATGAAAACCTTTTAGTTTGGCTGTCATTATTTATTAGCGTCGCTATCTTCTAAAACCACCAACGTTTAGGAAAAAAAGTATTTGATCAGTCTTATGATGAATCTGAAAAATATATGTTTTTAGTCTTGGTTTCATCAGGTGTAAACTGTGTTGTTGTCTTCCTAACTGCTGGTTATCGTTTCAGGATACTAGCTAATTCAAAGCCTTGCCCTAAGTGCAAGCGGCCTATTGAGAAAAACCAGGGATGCATGCACATTACATGCACACCTCCATGTAAATTTGAGTTTTGCTGGTATACATCATTCTTCTTTTGATATTTTCTATGCTTTGTTTTTATTGCGAATCTCACATAGCTGATTTGATATTTGTGCTATTATGTAGGCTGTGTCTTGGATCATGGTCGGAGCATGGAGAGAGGACTGGTGGATTTTATGCTTGTAATCGTTATGAGGCAGCAAGACAAGAAGGAGCGGTAGTTATTCTGACCCGTGATGTTTACTTCATTACCTAAATATATGATCTCATGTTCTGTCATTTTCGTTGTGGTTACAGTATGATGAATCTGAAAGGAGAAGAGAAATGGCGAAGAACTCCCTTGAGAGATATACACATTATTATGAACGATGGGCAGCCAATCAGTCAGTAAGTTAAAAAGTTGCATGTACAGAACATTTCTATGATTCAGACTGATAATTTATACTTTTCAAAGGAAATGATTATATTGTTAGATAGGGTTGGCCATTTTTTCCGTTTTGGTTTGGCATTGTGCCATCATTTTTTGCTTGTCAATCTGAGTTAAGAAAAAAAGGGAGATAGCAATCTTGTTTCACACCAAATATCTTGGTGGTTGCATTGTGCTGTATCCTGTAGTGCTCTTCTTGATTACACTTATTTGTCCTACATTAAACCTTGTAAGAATTTATGATCAGTTGTAGCAATGCTGACAAGAATTCTGTTTCTTGTAGAAAGGAATTTGCTGCTTGCTTTTAGTTGTTGATGAAATCTTATGTTTCAACTCAATGCTTGGTCCAGTATATAGGTGCTGTTTCATGTGGACAGGGTGACATGAATATTCCTGTTACATCATTACCTGTTAGAACATGTAATCTGGTAACTCTGGTTGCTTTGACACTTTTTTCTCTTCGTGATGTAGTCAAGGCATAAGGCATTAGGAGACCTTCAAAGTCTGCAGAATGACAAGGTATATGAATATATGATGCTCACTGTTCATTTCACTGCCTTTATCATAGCCTACCTCAGCCTGTCCAGAACTCATAAGATGGTGACTTCTATAAATGTTTTTCAGCTTGAAAAGTTAAGCGATATACAAAGCCAACCTGAGTCACAGCTCAAGTTCATCATAGAGGCATGGCTACAGGTATTACTACATGACATTTTTCTATCCCTGAGTTTAGTTCTCAGTCTTCTTGCTTTCTCATGACTGAGTTTAATTTTGAAATGTAGATTGTCGAATGTAGGAGGGTATTGAAGTGGACATATGCCTATGGTTATTACCTCCCAGAGCATGAACATGCCAAGAGACAGTTCTTTGAATATCTGCAAGGTCTGTACTTTTACCATCATTAATAACATATAAGCATATTACTCATCTGATATCTGTTTTCTGTGTATGTGCTTAGGTGAGGCGGAATCAGGTTTGGAGCGGCTGCATCAATGTGCAGAGAAAGAACTTCAAATATTCCTTGAAGCAGACTCCCCCTCAAAAGATTTTAATGACTTCCGTACAAAGTTGGCTGGATTAACTAGGTAATTTGGATCACTTATTTCGTATGTTCTATCCTTTGCTGTGATGCTGCGCATCCTATGAAGTTGGTATTTCTCTTCACTGCTAATTGTGATGGAGAAAAGGTCCTTCTGTTTGCATTGACATTTTTTTGGGTTATTTTACAGCGTGACTCGCAATTATTTTGAGAATCTTGTCCGGGCTTTAGAGACTGGATTAAATGACGTTGGACCTTCTACTAGCCAAAGCACGGGCATCAAGAATACCACTTCTAAGAACCTTGGTGGTAAGAGTAAAAGTGGCAAGAACAAGGCACCCGCCAAATCAGGCAGCTCCAGCCGTGGTGTGGATGATAGCAACATTTGGACTTGTGATCAGTGTACATGTGTAAACCCCAGATCCGCTAAGGCCTGCCAGGCTTGCGACCACCAACATCGATAGCGGTAGTCGGCCCTGTTTAAGATCCCAGCTCCATCGATTGAGAACCCTCATCCGGTCATACGCCCGTGGACCCAACATATGCAAAATTAAAGTTGTTAAGGATTCTGGGGCTACTAGAGTGAGGAGGCATTAGTAGAGGGGTGCTGCATTCAGAGGAATGAGATTTTAGCGTATCCCAATTGTTTGCCAACTGACTGCACCCTGGCCTGGCCTTGCGGCAGCATCCAGTTTCGTCGTGTACATAGATTATATCTGCAACTCTGTTTTGTTTCGTCGATTTAGGGCGGTGTGCTCCACCAGTGGACACCGTTTTTTCTGTTGTAGTTTGCAATAATGTATTGACAGTTTTAAGGAAGTAGACTTTCTTCCCTGCAAAAAGAAGAAGGAAGTAGACTTTCTTGGCTTGAACGGCTAAGTGGTGCATGACTATTTTTTTAGAGGAAAAGGGCAGGAGCCCCAGCTCCATTTCATTGAAACGAAACTTTTCAGGTTCTACAACATATCAGGATAACAGCACTTGAGGCACGGCAGAAGCGACCATGCCCAGACCCTACCAACTGTTACAAAAGAACAGAGTTTCAAACGACCCCCAGCAGGAGTTCTTACATCAAAGACCCGCGGACGCCAGCTTTTTCACTGCTTGTGGATCACCTTCCAGTTAGCACCATCTTCAATCATGATCAGTGACGCAGTTCCCAGCGTCTGTGCTAGGTCTTGAGTTGAGTCTTCCCAGTCATCAGCCTGCGGGTGACATCGTCGACCCAGCTTTGTCCTCTCACCAGAGATCTTCATAGCATTCCTCACCCTGGATCTCGCCAAGTCAATAGCGGTGGGCTTTGAGCCAGCTTCTCCACAGCACGGATTAATCCCCTCATTTTGCATTGTTGCCTTGTTGAAGTTGGTGTATGACTATGTCGAAGTTGCCTTGTTGCATGTAGAAATGGAGATGGAGTGCAACCGGAACTGGTCTCCGGGGAGGTCTCTCTGGTGAAGCCGATCTGGGCGTGATGGTGGCTAAACTAATCCGGGCCAGCCGGCCAGGACAAAGTGCTCCAGGTCTGCAACCAACGATGCCATTTTTGTGCGCGCGTAGTGAGGTTCTCACGCGTCCCCAGCTCGCTCATTTATTTGTTCCGCTTCTTAGTTAAGCCACTCTGTCTGCCTATGAAACACGCGGCGGTGGTGGTGCTGGCGTATATAGTAACGAGAGATCGAGGAGGGATCCCAATCAACGATTGACCCCCGAAGAAGGTGCGCGGTGGCAGCGTTTGTGGTTTGTGACGATGCTCGGCCTCGACTGTCCTGCTCTGGCGCCTTGGCTTCGGCCTCCATGGGCCAAGCCCTTAGACAAACTTTACAGTGACTTAGGATGAGTGACATGTGGACGTGTTTGGTAGCCTGCAGTTTTCTACTCCCTCCGTCTAAAAATAAGTGTCTCAAAGTTTGCTCAAAAGTGGAGTTATCTAGACATGTTTCATGCATGTATAGATACATCTACTTTTTGTCAAACTTGAGACACTTATTTTTGAACGGAGGGAGTAGATTAGACCCGCCGGATGCAATGTTTAGTTACATGTGAGAGCTCCTGGGTCAGGTCAATACGTTCATGTTCATCAAAACACTACTCGGTCATGTCGGCTGAAAATGGCCAAATCGATAGTTTTCGTGGAGTGAAAAGCATGCGGTGCACACGTGGGCAAGAGCCGGAGACACCGCGTCCCTTCAGATTTTCAAACTAAGATTTTGCATGTTTGTAGGATACACTATTAACAACATATATGAGTTTTTTACAGAATTTTAAGAAGTTAGAAATACTGTGAACCATGAAAAAGGCGTACAGACTCACACCACACAGAAAGTCATTTTGGCTTTCGTGCTCAGGTGGTCCCTTTATTTAGAAAAAATATATTTAGAAGTTTGAAAAAAGTCTGGTTGTATTCAATGATGCAACCTACAAAAATGCAAAGTCACAATTCAAAATTCTTTGTATTATACAAAAATAAAAAGATCTTGTATGTTTTGGAGACTTGAATGAGTGTATGTTCATATCTAAAATTTGTCATTTTTGTTTAACTCAGAATATTAAAGTATTTCAAACTGAGATTTTTTTATGTATATGGGATATACCATTGACAACATGTACTTTTTTTTATGTATTTTCAAAAAGTTATAAATATGATTTTCTTTAAAATAAATAAAGAGATCACTGGAGCCAGAAATCTCCACTCCACGTCGTCATCACAAAGAAATACATGCGAGGGCTGATAAGGGATCAAACTGGAATTCAAATAGAGGTCAGTTTTTTTTTTGAGCCTCTCTGGGATTACAAGTTGTAGCACCTGTTCGGACACACAGACGCACACCACACACACGCACACCCCACCTATGTGTCTAAACTAGACCTACACCCTATAACCCAGAAATACGTCCTGAGAGACTTAGCCGAAGACCAGGCACATAGACGTGAGGCAAAGCGGACTTCTAAATATTACACTGGTCCTCATGAACAGTTGTGCTACAGTGTTCAGTGAGCAGTGTAGCTGGGATGGGGCAGCACAAACAGTGGTGCTACAGTGTTAAGTGAACAGTGTAGTTGGGGTGAGACAGCCCAAAATTCGCTCCTTTTTTTTTGAACAAAGAAGATATTATTGGAATTTAGGTGCATTTTACAGAGAGAAGCGTGAAAGGAGCCACGCTTGATACAGAAAGGATGTCCTTAGGACATTGACCTGCTTCTGAACACAAGCAACTGACAGCTAAAGATCTATTCTGAAGTCGAAGAGCTAGACGAGCTTGATGATCTGCTTTGACATTCCAGCTCCTGTTTTTTTTTTTTTTTTTTTTCGAACTGTCGGTGTAAAAGTGGGGATCTTGAACCTGCAAAATGTCTGCTAGCTTCGTAGCTAGGAGGAGTCCATAGGTCTCAGCCTGGAGAGGTGATGAAGCCGGAGGAGAGATGGCAGAAATATGGAGCTCCTGGAGGTGTTGATTGTCCTGTATGTGTATGATAACTCCAAGTCCAGCTATGCTCTTCTCTGCCCCTGTTTTTTCCCAAGCTGCATCACAATAGATAGCATTCCCTCTGGAGTAGTTGGCATCTTGGATTTGTGGGATTGCTAGGTGTGCTTGCACTTTATCCTGTGTCCTCTCAAAACCTTGTTGATCTGTGGAGTTGTTGGCTTCTAATTTTGTTCCTTGAATGATTGCATTTGCCGCTGCATATATCTGGGAAGGCCTGCAAACTTTCCTGCAAAATAGAGTATCGTTCCGTGCTTTCCAAAGACACCACAGAAAAGTGTAGAGGGTAGTGGAATTTATTTGTGGATGTAGAGATGTAAGCAAGACATTAATTATATCAGGAATAGATTGATGATGCTCAGCTAGAAATTCAGTTCTAATGTACCAAGGGAAACAAAACCAAGCGGCTCTAGAAAAAGGGCAAAGAAAAAACAAATGCATTTCATCCTCCTGGCTGCCACATCTGGAGCAGTTTTCCTTGATATGTTGGGAATACCTGCTAGCCCTCTTACCAGTAGGGAGCGCTTTCCTAAGAAGCCTCCACGCAAATGTCTGTACTCTTGGTGCCATTTGTTTGTCCTGCCATACCTGATTAAGCAGTGATATAACCCATGGCAGAACTAGCTTCGGCCTTTGTCTCAGCGAAAGCCGGAGGTTATTGAAACAATGCTTGTACGCACTTTTGGAAAAGAAATCACCTGAAGGGGTTAGTTTCCAAATTAAAGTGTCCTGGCCGTCTGCACTAATGATAGGAGTTTGGAGAATAGTATTAGCTGTTTCAGAGCTGAACAACGCATTGATCAAGTTTGTGTTCCATACTTTTTGACCTGGGATCCAAAGATCTTTAATTTGAGCAGGATAGGTAAAAGGTTGTTGTTGTATGATGAGACGGTCATAAATAGTTTCCCAACCAACAAACCATGGTGAACTCCAGATGGAGCTGCTACCATCAACAATTTGACAACTGGAAGCTGATATTAGAAGAGGTTTTACCTTGAGAATCGCAGACCAGAACACAGATTTTGGCTTGTCCGATTTTGCTCTCCAAATGGATGTGTCATGGTGATATTTTTCTTTGAGGATCTGTGCAAGCTGACTTTGTGGGTCTTTCACCAATCTCCACGCTGCCGAGAGTATAAGGCCATGATTCATTGCCTGCAAATTTCGAACACCTAGACCACCAATCTTTTTCTCAATACACACATCAGCCCAAGCCCTAAGACACAAACTTCTAGTATTTTTATTATCTTGAACACCTGTCCACCAAAAGTTTCTTATGATTGCCGTTAGCTTTGTAAGGATTTTTTTTGAGAAAATAATGTTGGACATGTAGTAGACAGGGATCGACGAGAAAACAGATTTTATGAGAGTTAATCTGGCCGCATGTGAGAGTCTGTTGGCTTTATAAGCGCTTAGTTTGGATTTGATTTTTTCATAAAGAAAACTATAAGCAGCCGATCTGTTTTTGGAGGGCAGAATTAGAGGATGGCCTAAATGGACAAAAGAATTGTCAATGTCTGGAGCTGGGAAGACTCTTCTGATGTCCTCTTTGTCCTGCATAGTAACATTTTTACTGAATAAGATACCAGACTTACTCCAATTAGGAGTTTGCCCTGAACTGTGACAAAAATGGTCTAGAAGTTTTAGGATTGAATTAGCTTCCTACCCATTAGCTTTGCCGCAAATAATCAGGTCGTCTGCAAACATCAAAGAGTGAATAGGAGGGCAATTCGGTCCAAGTGAAATACCTGTAAGATGATTGGCTTGCAAGGCGTCCTGTAGCTTTAGAGAAAGCTCATTTACTGCAAGATCAAAAATATACGGCGACAATGGACATCCCTATCTAATTCCTCTGGTACTATTGAACTTTCCAAAAGACTGGCCATTTATGATGACAGAGAAAGTTGGCGAGGAAATGCAAGCATGTATAATATTAATGAAATGACTATGAAGCCCTTTACGCGCAAGAGCCGAGACGATGAAGTGCCACTCTATTCTATCAAAAGCTTTGGCTAGGTCAATTTTCAGCATAAAATCAAGACTTTTCCAAGAAGAAAGAGAGAAAGAGTGGGCAATTTCTTGAGCAACAATACTGTTATTGCATATGCGGCGACCTTGAATAAAAGCTTGTTGCGAGGGGTGGATGTAATCAGGCAAATGCTCTTTCAATCTATTGGCTAAAGATTTAGCAATAATTTTATAAACCACATTGCACAAGATTATGGGTCTAAAGTCAGAAGGCAAATGGGGATCAAGCTTCTTAAGGAACAAGGGCAATTTGAGTATCATTGAGATGTGGCGGAATAATACCTGTACTGTAAAAGCTCCTTACCAGGTTGGTTACTGTTAGATGTATTAGTTACTGTTCATAGTTTACTGTTCATACCTTGTATATGTACTGGCTTTGCCTCCTGGAATAGATCAGTTGCTCACTTTGACAGTTACATCGTCACCTATCCAACTCCAAGAGGAAAGGTAGAAACCCACATTGAATCCATCTGGTCCAGGAGAGGCATTCTTCTTCATGGCTTTGAGGATTTCCCATATCTCTATTTTGTCAGGGATTGAGTTGGTGAAGTCGTTGGAATCTTGCGGCAAAGTTGTGTTCAAGTTGGGCCTGTCACTGTTAGTAGTGGAGGTGCGAAAAATAGACCTAAAATAATTAACAAACACCTCTGCAATATCATTCGGATCCAACAGATTATTACCATGAGTGTCCTTAATAGAAACTATACGATTACGACGCTTACGCTTTTGAACAGCATTGTGAAAGAAGGCTGTGTTCCTGTCACCTTGAGTCGCCCAATGTTTTTAGCCCTTTGCCTATAAAATTCAGTAAGCTTAGTCAGCGTCTCTTCATATTGGCCTACTAGACTTGCCTGAAGGGAATGGTCTTGGAGCTGCAGCGGCTTCATTTGAATCTCATTGATCTGATCTTGAATACAGTCAAGCTGCTGTTGTAAAGGTTTTTTCTTTTTACACCACATTTTTAAAGTTCCTGCCAGATTAGTGGTTCTAGCATGGAAAGATTTATTAACCGAAGAGGCCCAAGCATTTTTTGCAACTCCCTGAAAGTCTTCCTCAAAAGTCCACCAATTCTCAAATTTAAAACGAAGTTTTGGTCTACGAAATTGAGACTCAGTGGAAATCAAAATAGGCGCATGATCACTCAAAGAGTAAATGATTGGTAAATTGAACACATTAGTATTCGGATACACATCACACCATTCTGCGTTAGCAAGACAGCGATCAAGCCTTTCAAATATTGGTTTAGAGGAGAAACGCATATTTGTCCATGTGTAAGCTGGCCCACTAAACCCCAAATCAAATAAACCACATTGCTTCACATAGGAATTGATTGCATACAAACGATGCTTATTTATATTAGTAGAAGTGGTTTCCACATCACTCATAATATCATTCAGATCACCTAAACAAACAACCGGCTTCCCTAGGTTATCATTTACAAAGTTAGAAATATGATCCCATATCATACTAGTGTGGCGATGATGAGGATCACCATAAACACAAACCAAAGCAAATTCCATGTTATTAGTTCTATTAACAACTAGAGCTAAAATCAAGTAGTGGTTAGAGAACTTGACAGAAACACAAACTTCATCAGACCAAAGCAACCAAAGCCCGCCTGAACGACCATTAGATGGGACTACAAAACTATCATCAACATTAAAGCGAGAACTAAGATGGGACGAATTGTACCGTGATGTTCTTATCTCTGAAATAAAAGTTATCTGCACACCTGTGGAGTTCATGAATCTGGCAAGGTACTCCATTTTAGTGGAGGTGTCAAGGTCCTTACCCATACCTCGTCAGTTCCAGCTAGCGAGCTTCATGGCTGGTCGAAGTCGAGTTTGGACGCCCAAAGTTCCAGCACGTGTTGGACGCATTCCTCCGTCTCCAGCTGCAATGGGAGTAGACACAGTGTAGGCGTTCCCAACTGCCGCATCCAAACCAGCATCAAGCAGGCGGTCTGCTCCAGTAGAGGTTGCTTCTGGAGGCTCTCGTACTGTGTTTGACATGAGCATCAGTTGCAGCCACAGCGACCACCTCTCTCTTCAGGCAGGATCAAATCTTTCCTCGCGAGAGAGAAGCAATCCAAAGAAACTTCCGCAGAAACCAGTGAGATCCGGAACTCCAACGAGGAATAAGGCAGGAATCGGGAATTTGAAGATCGTAGCTATCTTATTTGGGGATTTTTTTTGTCAAGGCTTTGACGTGGTGATAATTTGGGGATTTTGGTCAAGGCTTTGAAGGGAGAAGGGTTACGGGAGGGCAGATCAAGGAGGAGCTTAGGGATTGAGCAAGAAAGAGAATCGATTGGAGGATTAGATCGGAAGAGGAAATCAGTGGGGAATTAAGGAGAGAGGAATCGGCATATCGCCAAACGGCCAATACGGCAACCCCAGCCAGACAGACACATTGAAAGGCTCAAAATTCGCTCCTGAGGAGTCGAACTCGGGTGGGCAGCCTAGCCACTGCTAGTGCTTGCCACTGAGCTAGAGCTCAGTCCTCAAATAGAGGTCAGTTTATCCAACATTGAAATGCAGAGACAATAAAATAACAAAAAAGTTGATATATTTGGTTAGTGAGCGAACCCAATGCTACACGACGGAATGGCCCAGTACCCCGCGTCAGGGTGCAAGCGGGACGCCCCGCGGGAGGCCGCGTACCCGCCGCATATGGCCACAATTGTTACGCGGTATGCCGCGACGCGCCGCGTAGGAGCCGCGTTATGTCGCTCGGCCGCACCGCTCGCTAGCTCTCTTCTCCCCGCCTCTCAGGACACAAACCCAACTCCATACAGAGAGAGATTCAGACCGCCGCATGCAGCTGCTATTGCTTCGTGGTTTCCGTGCAATCCACCGAGCTCTCTTCAGAATCGTTATTGCGCGCGATTGCAATGGCGTCCACGTCGAGCTCGACGGCTGTGAACGAGAGGGAGCAGAAGCGGAAGAGGACAACATCCGGGGGAGACACCACGGCGTCAGCAGGAGCGGGGACGGAGGCGCAGCCGTCCAAGTGGCGGACGCGGCGCGAGCATGAGATCTACTCGTCGAAGCTCTTCGAGGCCCTCCACCTCGTCCGCGGCGGCGGGTCGTCGACGGCCCCGGCGCGTGGCCTCGCCGTGAGGGAGGCGGCCGACCACGCGCTCGTGGTGGCTGCTCGCGGGCGCTCCCGCTGGAGCCGCACCATTGTCGCCTTCCGCCGCCGACGTCTCCAGACCGCCCACCGCGCGCGCTTCGTCGTCTTGGTCTCTCCACTAGCGGCACGACGCGCCCGACGACCCGCCGCCGCGTGGCCTCGCCGTGAGGGATGCGGCCGACCACGCGCTCGCAGTGGCTGCTCGCGGGTGCTCCCGCTGGAGCCGCGCCATCCTCGCCCGCCGCCGACGTCTCCAGGCCGCCCACCGCGCGCCTCCGCGTCTTGGTCTCTCCACTAGCAGCGCGATGCGGCAGCCGCGGGCCGGCCCGCATATGCCGCTTCTTTTCCTGACAGTTCCGTGGATGCTCGCATGTGCAGCTAAACAGGACTAAATTTGCGGCGACGCGGACGGCCCGCTCCCACTTGCACCCTTAACCCCGCCTACACACACCAAGGAAAGGCACATCTGCTCTAGCGCTGCGTTGCTAGCTGGATGTTCAAAGGCGGTGTTTTCCACGAGCTAGGGCTAGTTCTTTTCAGCTTAAAAACAAGCTTAGCTTAGAAACTAAGCTCCAGCCAAAAAAACTCGTTTTTTAAGCTGGGATTAAATTTTCAGCCACCATCGCTCGCTGTGTAGTTGGACAAAGAGTGACTTCTTTTAAGTTTATGCTTATGCATAAACTTGCTTATAGATTCCGGTGGGTAGAAACTGCGGTGGGAGACTTCTTTTCAGTTTTTCCTGTTTTGTTTATTTGGTATGATGAGTTGTAAGGTGTCTGTTATGCCCCTGAATTTGGTTTGTGCACTTAATAAAGCGATATATAGCAACATATGCTAATTTTTTTTATAGATATCAAATAAAAATAATATGAAAAGGTCATAGTGATTTCGAAATTACAATAGAAATGGTTTCGTTTCATTCAGTACATGCAAAAAAAAAAAAAAATAGAAATGTTATAGTGATCTCGAAATTACAATGAAAATAAGTTCCACAAGTAAAAGATGTGCTATCCTCGTGAACATATGCGCATCGCTCAAAGTTGTGGAAATGTTGATCAGATAGCTTACTGTCACGGATGAAGTTATACAAACACATGCATGCAGTGATGATCTTCGTTTGCGTGGGAGGCTCGTGAAAATGTGGTATTGCAAGCAGAATGCGCCACTTCATCTTTAGAACGCCGAATGCTCTTTCAATAGCATTTTGTAGACATGAATGAAGATGGTTGAATCGCTCATCATATTTGCTGGAGGTGCCGATTGGAATTCCGGAACATGATGGCGTTGCTCTTTGAATGGGGCGAGATAACTAAGGAGTGCGAAGTTTTTTGCCTCAAGTTCTTGAAGATCGAGGCCCCCAGGTCTTTCGGGTGACATAGGACATCCCAGTTAGCCAGTCTATATTTCTTCTTTTCGTTATCCCCTTACCAAAAAAATCTCGCTCGGTAGTAGTCCAAACGTTTGAGTACTCTTTTCGGTATTTAAAAAAAGGATAACATATATAGAACCATATTGCTAAGAACATAGTTGATAAGTACCAAACAACAACCAACTGAAAGTAATTTCCTTTCCAGCTGCTAAGTCTCTTCTCCAACCGTTTCTCGACCAATTTCCATTCAGCATTTGTGAGTGTACGATAATGTATCAGAATCCCAAAATAAGACATAGGAAATTGGCCTTGTTCACAACCGAATAATTCGGTATACAACGCAATGTGTTTTCGTGCTTCTCCGAAACCAAATATCTTACTCTTATGAAAATTTATTTTAATTTTAAGCCCGAAAGTTGCTCAAACGCTGAAAGAATTAACTTTAGGTTTTTAGCTTTTTCGAGATTATGTTCCATAAAGAGTATAGTATCATCAGCATATTGTAGGATCGACAATCCACCATCAACCAGATGTGGTACCACTCCTGCAATTTGATCTGAGTATTTTGCACGCTCTATTGATACGTCCATTTCACATCACTATTTTGCATCATAATTTATTTTTATTCATTGATATATTTCATATTGTGGTTAATTATTTATGATATTTTACGTTATTTTGCATGTTTGCATTTTTTGGAGATTCGTCTGTCGGAGTCCGGAATCAGCTGGAAAAGTACCTATCAAGACACCTGACCTGCGAAGCTCAGAAAATTCCAGAAAAATTCAGGAGATATTATTTTTGGAAACAAGTCACGGAGCCAAAAGGGGGCACGGAGGCGAGCCACAAGGGGCAGGGATGACCCCTGGCCGCGGGTCCAGGTGGGGCCGTGGCTGGGACCCGCTCTGGTCCTTGTGGCCCCTCTCCGGCTCCCCTTCGGTGTATTACTAGCCCTTTACCTAAAAACATCGGGAGAGGCCTCGAAGAAATATTCCGCCGCCTCTGCAAGGCGGAAACCAGAAGAGCTCCGGCAGATTGAAATCTGTCGGGGAAATTCCCTCCCGAAGGGAGGAATCGCCGCCATCGTCATCGCCATCACGCCGGGCATCATCGGGATCATCATCAATATCATCTCTATCACCATCATCACCCCATCTCATCTCGCTGTAGCTTTTGAAGTTGTGACTTGTTAGTTCATTGGGATCACTTCCCGAGTGTTGATTACCCTTTGTAGTTGATGCTTGTAAGTTTTATCGGTGAATTACCATTACGATCAGATTGTTATCCATATTCATACCACCACTGATCCTGATCTATATGATGTCTTGTGAGTAGTTAGTTTGGTTCTTGAGGACATGGGGAAAGCCTAGTTACTAGTAATTGCATAATGTTGAGTAATATTTAATTGTTTGATGATCTATGTTGTGTTGTTATTGCTCTAGTGGTATCGTGTGAACGTCGACTACATGATACTTCACCTTTTAAGGGCCTAGGGGAATGCATGGTGTAATTAGTTTGCTTATTGTAGGGTTGCCGGAGTTAGAGAAACCTGAACCCCAGTTTCAAAACTAGTGCATTAGGGAGTGTAGGATCCCGAAGTTTAAAGCTATGGTTAGGTTGTTATCTTAATTACTTTCTCGTACTTGCGGATTCTTGCGAGAGGTTTAATCACAAGTATGCATTTGTTCAAGTAAGGGTGGTGTGTTAGCATAGGTTCACCCACACAACACTTATCAAAACGTTGAAGATTAATCAACGGTATGCAATGAAAATGGCTAGGCAGAAACTCCCATGTGTCCTCAAGAACGTTTTAATCATTATAAGTAATACAACCGGCTTGTCCTTTGTGCTAAAAAGGATTGGGCTACTCGCTGTAACAATAGTTGAAATCTTTTATTTACTCATTATTTATTTGCTTGCTATACCAAAAACCCATAAATATTTTCCTTTTAGTTCTTGCAGTGAAACCTTGCTAAGATCCACTTGTCAACACCTTCTGCTCCTCGTTGGGTTCAACACTCTTACTTATTGAAAGGACTACGATAGATCCCCTATACTTGTGGGTCATCATCTATCATGATGGCCAACATATCAACCACAATATTAAGTAATATCGGAGATCGGGGATCACCTCGACGTAGGCCTTTTTTTGTTTTAAAGTAGTGTCCAATGTCATCATTAACTTTGATGTCAACGCTGCCTCCAGTAACAAAATTATATACCCACGTACACCAAGTTTCGGAGAAGCCTTCAATACGTAACACTTGATAAAGAACATTCCATTTAACTTTATCATATGCCTTCTCAAAGTCGATTTTTGAGGATTACACCATCCAATTTCTTGTGGTGTAGTTCATGAACTGTTTCATGCAAGGTTACAACTCCATCCAGTATGTAGCATCCTTGCATAAAGGCTGTCTGAGTAGGATGGACTACATGGACTGCCACTGAGTTTAGACTTATTGTCGCAACTTTCGTGAATATTTTGAAACTCATATTAAGAAGACAAATAGGTCTATATTGTTGGATCCTTTCTGCATTCTTAATTTTTGGTAACAAAATGATCTCCCAAAGTTCAACTTAAACAGTTCAAGTTGTCCTACGTGAAACGCGTTGAACAACTCCATTAAATCGACCTTAATTATATCCCAAAAGTGTTGATAAAACTCAGCCGGAAAACCATCTGGACCGGGAGCTTTATTATTTTCCATTTTGAAAATAGCTTTCTTAATCTCTTCCTCCACAAATGGAGCAGTAAGAAAAGCATTCTCCTCATTAGAAACTTGTGGGATATCTTCTATACGGGATTCTAGAGTGAAGTTACCTTCATCTAGAGCCCCAAATAGAGTCTTATAATATTTTGTTATGTAGCCTTTTAATTCCTCATGTCCTTCAATAAGGCCCTCATCTTGATGAAATTGTGCATATACTTCTTCCTATGCCTGCCATTAGCCAGCATATGGAAGTATCTAGTATTACTATCTCCTTCCAAATAAATTGGGCTTTTGATCGTTGATACCCTTTCAGTTCCTCTTCACGGAGTAGACATGCAATCTGTTCATTCGCTTGAGATTTTTGCTCAAGTTCTAAATCAGAGAGTACACGTATTTCCGCTAGTTGCTCAAGATTATCAATAATCTCAGAAAGATGTTTCTTATCTTTTTTATATATCCCAACGATATGACGTGCCCAACTTCTAAGGTGTTTCCGTAATGCACGGATTTTATTATTCCACCTTTGGATTGGGTTTTGTCTAGGCACCGACCTGTTCCACACTTCTTTCACCATGTCCACAAAACCATCTCGGTTAAACCAACCCAACTCAAATTTGAATTGTGGCGTTTTCTCTTTTAGTTTTGTTTCGCTAGTGTCCAGAAGTATAGGGGCATGACCTGACATTGCCTCAATACGTTCGAGCGCGCGCACCCTAACCATAGGGTATTAATCCCATTCAGCATCCATTAACACGCGATAAGTTTTTCGTATGTGGGTACTGTTCTATTGTTTTCCCAAACATACTGCCTTCCTGACATATTGAAAGTGCATGGTTGCCCCCATGTGTGGTTTTGGTGACAATTTCTATGGACTAATATGTGCTTTGAGCTATACTTGTAGGTTTGGTCCATTAGCTTGCTTGATCTCCATATGTTGGAGTCAAGGCTAAAAGAAGAAGATCATTTGTTGATCAAGGCCAAGGTGCTTCCCTATGAGCATGAATCAAGAGGAAGATCCTATGTATCTCATGGAGGATGGCGTCATGGTGATCGTCATCAAGATAAAGTCCAAGTGAAGATATGCCGAAGAGCTGCTTCTCCCATATTGGTGTATGGGGGAGCAACATGTGAGTCTTCACCAAGCGAAGCCCAATCAAGAAAGGTGTTTCGTCTTGAGGAGATGAAGATCGTCATCATCGACCTCAAGTGGATTATGTGCAAGGCAAAGGTATGATCTTGATAGGCTTTCTATTTTACCGGTCTCATGATGTTAGTTGAGAGACCGGGTTATAGGATAGATAGCCGTACTATCAAGAGGGGCTCTCGACCAAGTATCTTGATCGTATCGTTCATGGAGAGCTCAAACCTTTGCATCCTTGCAATCATATTTATTGGTTCTTATTTGGCTCTTATCGTGGTGTGGTCTTGGTGCTTGTCGTGCTTGTCATGACAAGGCTAAGTTCACCGAAAACGGTTTTCATATGCGTCTTCTATTGCGTTTTTGGTTTTGGAGGTTTATCGGTTCGTCTTTTATAGAGAGGTTTTACCTTTCTCCATTTGGTTTTATCCTCCCTTGTTGGACTATGATGTTTCTCTGAATATTATTGTAGAGCTCGTCGTTACGATTCTAACGAGACCAAGATCATCGAAAACGGAGTCCGGATGCAAAAGTTATGCCCGTTTTCGTTTTGCTCTTTATGCAGTTTTTCAGTGGGGCGGAAGTTCCGGCCCTGAGGCCGGAAATTCCGGCCCCCGGAAGTTCCGGCCCATATTTTCATCTGAGCATTTTTGGCTAAGTCATTTTGTGTTTCTCTCTGGAGGGGTCCCGGAATTTTGCCCCGGAAGTTTCCCCGGAAATTTTCGGTGGGACGGAAATTCCGGTCCTTGGTCCGGAATATCCGGTCTAAGAAAAATTTGGCTAAGTCTTTTTGCGATTTTCTCTCTGGAGGGGGTCCGGAAATTCGCCCCGGAAATTTCCGGGGACCGGAATATCCGGCCCTTAACCCCGGAATTTTCGGCCTCCCGTGGCTGTAACGATCATATTTTTGGGGAGGCTATAAATAGCCTCCTTCTTCCCCAAGAGGCTGCAGCCCACTTTTTATCTCTCTCCTCCATTGTTTGACCTCGAAAAAGCTTGGGTTTCTCTCAATCCCTCTAATGATTCTTGCCCAAATTTAGGGATTCAAGAGAGGAGATCTAGATCTACATTTCTACCAATCCATCTCTGCTCTAAGTGAGGGGAACCCCTTTGGATCTAGATCTTGGGATTCATTTATTGAGTTCCTCTTTGTTCTTCCTCTTAAATCCCTCCATAGCATTAGTTGCTTTGGTTGGATTTCGCAGAGAAGGATTTGACCACTTAGTGTGTTCTTGCCTTTTGCATTGGTTGCATCGGGTTGTGCTCTCCACGGTGATACGTGCGATTGACGTTGAGAAGCTTGTTACTCTTGGGTGCATTGTGTTCCAAAGAGCTTTGTGCCTCTTGGGTGCATTGTGTACCCTAAACGGTTTGGTGTGCCGCGAAGACTTCGAGTTGTGAAGCTTCGGGAAGATTTGGGAGCCCCCAATTTGGTTATGGGTGTGTGCCCCAAAATCGTTGTAAAGGCTTCGGATTCCGCCTTGAAGGATTCCGATAGTCGAAGGTGAACCTAACCCTTGGGGTGAAGTTCATCGGAGAATAGGGTGAGGCCTTTGTGGCATCTTGAGTAGGCCTCTTGTGGCGAGCTCACACCCCTCCAACGAGACATACTCCCTTAAGAAGGAGGAACTCGAGAATACATCCTCGTCTCCGCGTGCCTCGGTTATTTCTATACCCGAGCTTTTTACTGATGCAATTTACATTGTGATAGCCTTTGTGCTTCAAGTTTTATATCTAGCTATCACCTTGTTGCTTGCCTTGCTTAGCATAAATTTTTGGTGCACATAGGTGAGCCTAGTTTATTTAGGTTGTTGGCTTGTTAATTTAAACACCTAGTTTTATTCCGCAATTATCAAGCCTTAAACCGGAAAAGTTTTAATCGCCTATTCACCGCCCCCCCTCTAGGCGACATTGTTTGTTCTTTCACATATTAACCTCCCGTAAGTACAGACTGTCTATGACATGCCAATAGTTATCGAACCGATCATTGTTCTTATCTTGCTGAAATTTTAGGATGTTAAAATCCCCTCCTATTAGAATAAGATATGGATTATCTTTAGCAAGATTAGCAAGTTCCCGGAGGAAGGCCGCCTTGTGTTCATCTTGGAAGGTACCGTACACAGGGGTAGAGGCTCTTGGGGGCACGTCACCGTTGTAACAGCCCCACTTTTGATACCTGAAAATATGGGTAAAATTTTCACTTTTGCATCTCATTTGCATCATAGCATTCCCTAATTTATTTTTGCTTCACATGAAATAATAAGGAAGCAACAATTAAGAAATCAAAGATGGTGATGTGAATGGTGAACAAAATTCAAAGCAACTAAACATATTTGTCCAGGAAATTCCAAATTTAAATTATAATTATTTTACAAAGGCATTTTTAATGCAAATGGAATTTATAAAAGGGGAACATCCAAAATGGGTGCAAATCAAACTTAAATTTCTAAACCAACATAAATTTCCAAAAATTCCAAATAAAAATATGGTGGGCTTCCTTATCTTGTTCTGAGACTCCATGAATATTTTTATAATTTTTGGAAATGAATTGAGGCCTCAATTAAATAGAAAAGGCTGCTATTCTTTTAAAGAAATAAAAACAGAGAAGGAAAAGGCAGGCGGGGGGTTATCTGCAAAATGTCCTTCTCCTTCACGCTGTAGCGATCGCGTCCGCCCGCCACCGTTGTCGACGAACCCCGTCGCCACTGTCGCTGCTCCCTCGCTCCCCTGGCCCCCCATGGAGGATAAGGAGGCTCCCCTCGACGTGCTCTCTCTCTCTCCCCTCCTTTTTCCCCCCGTGCAGCAACCCTAGATCGAGCGGAGTATGGCCGCCGACTGACCGAACCGCCGCCGCTCGCCGCCGACGTTGGAGACTGCTCGAAGCATATCGAAGCAGGCCGTCGTCACCGCGTCGTCTCCCTCTACCTCCTCCCCGAGCCCTGCGTGCTAGGACGCCGCCGTTCGCGCGAATCAAACCGTCTCCGCCGCCGCCGTCCGCCGCCGTCCGAGCTCGAATCCGACGCCATCCGAGCTTCTCCGCCTCCACCAAGCACACCCACGCGCTCAGGGTGAGCTCACGGTTCTCCCGGACCTCTCCTTCCTCTTCCTCCCCCTCTGGTCCGCCGATTCGCCGTAGACCGAACCGATGCCTCCGCCGTAGCTCGTCGCCGGTGACCTTTCCGGTGACCATAGGGTCCCTAATGCCGCCACCCAGTTCCCCTTTCCGTGCTGCACGCAATGCGGCCCCGTTCTGGATCCCTACCGCACGCAATCGACGAATGCGTCCTCGCCTTGCCGCCGTCACCGTGCCGCGCCGCACCGGCCGTGGCGTCCCCGCGCCAGTCAAACCTGCCAGTGGCCCTTCAGCCGACGTGGACGCTGGCATGGATCTGGCCCCGCCCGTCAGCCGCCATGGCTAGCCCCGCCCGGGTACAAATCGTTTCGGCTGTTTTCTCGAAATTCAAATAACTGGCAGAAAATGAATATGAACTTTGAGATTTGATAACTTTTGAACCACAAGTCCAAAAAATGCAAATAATATGTCATTTTGCTCAGGGATAAAATGTCTACCTGTTAGTACCCTTGGTAGAATTAATTGACCAAAATAAATTGCCAGGAATTAATAAAAACAGATATGGAAGAAATAAGGTGGATTTTGTAAATTTCATAACTTGAGTTCTACCCACTCAAAAATTGTGTTTAAGCTCTCAAAATGTTCAGTAAACAATGGACTACCACTTTATGCCATTTGAGAGAAATGGAGAATTAAATTTTAGTGCTGTTTACATAAATTACTAAAATGGCAGATTTAAATCCCATATTGAAAATATCATAGCTTGGTGGATATTAATTCAAAAATTGCAAATGATATACCAAAATGACCAGCAAAGCAAATGCTATCTATGTATGTTAATATCACAGCATGCAAATAAATTTTCCTTTGATGTTAATTTCGAATTGGTTAAAATGATTTAAATCGCATAACCGTTTAAATCACCATTTCTTCACCGTTAATCGGAAAAATGCAAACGAGGTACCAAAATGATCAGTAGGACAATACCTATCTAATAATGTCATTTTCATGCATTTAGGACCCATATTTCAGTACTGGACATTTTGGTAAATGACACAAATCACTAAGTTAAAGATGGAGTTTTAACCCGTTAATTGTGATATTTAATTTAGGGGTTCCATTTAACTTGTGGGACATGCCCAATACCTTTTCAATGCATAATATGACCATATCATCATGATTGTGCATTGCACCTTGTATTCTTGTTATTTATTTCTTTTTCTGTATTGGTTGTGTTTCGGTAGATTCAGGAGTCGAGGTTCCACCACAATACCTTGACAACCAGCGCAACCAGTACTACCAGCAAGGAAAGAGCTAACCAAACCTTCTTGGCATATCTCATCCTATTATTACAAGTATTTTATCCAGCATAATATTGCATTCGATTCTGGTGACAACTTTTGGTCAGTGTATAGAATATCCTATCACTTGCATGCTCCCTGAACCATTACCTGTTTTCCCTCCTATTAACCATAGGTTGAAGTGTTGGCCTGAGATGATCCATATCTGTTGTATGTCATGCTTAGATATGCTTAGCCATGCTTAGTCGAATGCTTAAGTTGTCCGTTGATAATTTCCATACTTGTGAAGTGGATGGAATGCTTGGACAGTGGTGGAAACTTGTGTCAATAATTAATTTGATAAAAGTCTTGGATGAGTTGCCAACAAGGTCGTTGGTGTTTTATCTCATTCTGGCCGCCTAGGTGTGAGTTCTTATCGCTTGAACCAAGAACCGAGCGTGCTTCCAAAGGTGGGAGTATGGGCTCCTTACTAACCGAATAATTAGTGCGGGCGTATCCAAGGGTCCTCTAGTTTGCGCTTTCCATTTGCGGGTGTGTGGACGGAGATGATGATGATGGTGATGATGATGGAGGTGATAGGAGTGGCGATGGGGCAGGGTGTTGAAATAGGCACTGAACTTGTCCTGTCGTCACGATGACCCTTGGATAGTCTCTTGCTTTGTAAAGGTTTAACCGCGCCTGCCCTGCCGGCTTTCCCCGGAAGAGAGCTAAATGATCAGGCAAGGGGTCGGACGGTACCAATGGTAAAAACAGTATACCCCTGCAGGGTTTAATCTTTTCGAAAAGCCGGGTCCACGGTTATGGACAAATCTTGGTGAGATAGGTGAGATCATAGAGAACCTGAACCTTTAAATTAAATGGCAGCTAGAGGTTGCATAATCAACGTGTGTTAAAAGGTTCATTTCCTCGAGGGAGATTCGAGGGAGTGCCTTGGTGGAGATAAGTGGAGTTGCTGAATACAGTAGGTTCCCTGTGAACCGAAGAGGAAAAGTTTACTATCTTATCCCCTTATGAAAATCTTCTGATTAGACGATGCCATGAGTCCTAGTCTTCGGAAGGAAAAACTAGCTTTATGCAAAACAACTACTTATATAGCTTTGAAGCCTCCGTCAGCATCGGGCCTATATCGCCCTACTAATTCTTGCGAATACGTCGTACTCAGCCTTGCTTTGTTGATTATTATTTTGTTTCAGAGAAGGACGCCACCGAACTGGAAGGTGGGTTCTACGTTGACTTCGACGAGTAGTCTGGGGTTCCCAGGTGGCAGCTTGGGACGTCATGGAACAGGCTGGCATGGGACGTCTATCTGTAGGCCTCTTAGGCCATAATTTGGATCTTGTTGTTTAGACAACTTTAAATTTGCTTCCGCTTGTTGTAATGATGGGTCAGTGACCTCTGATGTGTCATTTGCTATCTTTCTCAATTATATGAGTTGAACTATGATATCTTTGTGTCGTAGAGTCTGTGATGCGTCAGTTGTTCCGCAGTCTTGGTCTCTTTGTTATACGTGAAAGCGATGTCTGAGCTTATGGCATGATCGAGATGTTGTGTGCCGATGATGTATTCCGAGCACGCCTGCCAATGAGTTTTGGCCTGGGATTGGTAACCCCAGTAACCCTTGATTGTGTAGCATGACCGGTTGCACAACGTTTCACTGTATAGCTCTGAGGTCGGGGCGCTACAACCGTGCAGCTCTTGATCATCCTGCATGCACCTGTACAACTTGTCCCAGCCCTCCGACAGCGCCTGGATCCGCTCCTCCCCGTAGTACCCGTCACGACTTCAACATACATCACTCTAATCAGATAGTGTTTCATCACTGCAGCGGCGTGATCGATCATCCTTGCTGTCGAGGCATCGACACGTGTCCACGGGCTTCAGGAACGCCACCGTGTTCACCCTGTCGATGTTCATGTAGCAGGAGCCGTAGAGGCCCTCCCGGCACACCGGATCGAACACGAGCATCGAGATGTGCTCCGACTTGATCTTCTGGAGCACGTCCAGCACCAGTCCTGTCCATGCATCGATCAAGGCCAGAAACCTAGACCATACGTGCACAGAACAGCAAGGCTGGCGTTAGCGAACGTGCACATTTCTAAAAGATTGATGTGATTAAATTGTATGTACAAGCAAGAAGTGCACCCCCCCTCGTGTAGCTCCCAGGTGACACCGGGGGCGAAACCCCACGCCGCCGCTAGCCTGTACCTCCTCTGCGCCTCCTCGCCGCTGCTGCCGCCGGCCTCCGGGCCACGGTGGTGGCAGCCTCCCCGCTGCCAAACAACTGGTGGCGGGGGTGGGTTCCTTCTTCGATACGGCGCGAGCGGATGCCGGGCCCGACTGGGACGGCGAAGGTGGGTCGCCGGCGCAGGCAAGCCGAAGCGGCAGCTACGGGACCGTAGCAAACTGCGGGGCGGCGGATCCGGGGCCCTCGCGACCGGATCTGGAAGTAGGCGACCCGTCGACCTGGCTAAGTGGTTGGCAGGTCAACTGCGCGGTTCAGTGCGATGGCGGGTGGGTTGCCCGGATATGTTCGATGGCGGTGGCACCGAGCGGGTCGCCGGCGCGCGGAAGCCGGGGCAGTGGCCCTGGATCTTGGAAGTGTCTGCGCCCGTGAGGTGGTGCATCCGGGTGCTGCCTTCAGTGCGGGGCGGGGGGGGGGGGGGGGGGGGGTGACGTCGACTTCGGTGGCGACGTCTCTGTGGCTCGACTGCGTACCTTCGCTGCGACAGTGTGGTCAAGGCGGCGTTTCAATGGGCTAGGGACGCATGTGCTAGATTGGCCGACGTGCCCTAGCTGGAAGGAAGTCGGGGCGGCGGCCCCGGACAGGTGGCAGCGGTGCGGGAGGGGTATCTTGCCTCCCGCCAGCATGGCTTGGACGTCGGTGCATGAGGTGTTGCGGCCCCGTGGCATGTAGATGGTTTCGGAGGTTGGCGACAGAGCCACGCCGCCTTCCCTGCTGCACCTAGCCTAAGCCTTAGGTTTTGGCGGTCGTGATCGCGCTTTAGCCGAAAGCCTCGCACTTAGGTGCCGACGGCAGCCGCCCTAGGGCGTCGTTCTCCTTCTTGATTGCGTCGTTTGGATGCTGCGATCCTCCACCGACGTGAGTACCTCAAGTCTCTCCGGGTGAAAACCTCAGCTCTGTTGGAGCGGGCGGCACCGACGTTCACGCCGTTACCTTCTTGAAGGCGTCGCCTTGGAGTTTCTCTTGGCTCTCGCTGTGCTTCGGGTCTGTGGCGGTCTTGCGACGTGGCTCTGTGGTCTGGGATGTGAAAGTCGGGGCGGCGGCCCTGTACGGTGGATGTGCGCCGAGGCGGCGGCCTCGGAAAGCATGACGACCATGGTTCTACGAGGCAAGGCCGTGGTTCTACATCGCAGGGGTGCCGATTCAGAGTCACGAGGGTGGCCGGCTCGCCCTGTCTTTTTTCATTTCTTTTCTTTTTTCTGCTCGCCTTCGATTTCGCCGAGGCGGCATCCATGTACAATTGTGGCATCCATGTACAATTGTGGCATCCATGTACAATTGTGTACGAGTTTGCCTCTGCTAATATATTGAAAGCCAACAATTGCTGGATCTTTTAAAAAATATATACAAGCAAGAATGTCAGTACAATCCTACATTTTCATTTGCAAGGAGAATATGAACATAAATGCATAACTCTATAGCCATAGCCATAGCCATGCACAACATATGCCTTCTGTTTAAAAAAATAAATAAATAACATAACAGATGGCTATGGTAGCGGACGTGCACATTGCTTGTGAGTTTGACTACTGTCTTTGCAGTCCAACGTCTAAATTTTTGAAGATGTTATGAGAAAAATAAGCATTATCATTTTTTTATTTTTGATAAAAATATTTCATATTTTTATGTTATTTCCTTGAAAATTAATCAGATATCGTATACACAATAAAGGTCATATTTACACATTTAAGAACACAACAATGTCTAAAAAAATATCATCTATTTTGCAATTAGATTATTCATAAGATAAAAAATCTTAAGATAAATTCAAATACTTAACATTTTTGACCTACCAAAGATATGCCCTTGCATTTGCTAGTTTATAAGAAAAATCTATTTATATTGTGGTAAAATTATCGACCGGGACGGTGACGGATTCCCCTTGGACCAGTTTGCATTTTCTAAAATTTTATCAGGGGTGTTCTTATATATGAATGTGACTTTGTTGTACGACTTCTAGGTTTCAAAAGAAAAAGAACTTGCATTTGCGATCTGAGGTAAATCAGGCAAAGGTGTATTCGTCACGATATATTATTACGATCTTGCAATAAATAGCCGAGATTTTCTGCAGGCAGGACTATAAATACTTGCTATAGATACGGCCACAATATAATTCTGATTTTGATACTACGATTGAATGGCACCGATTTATTTTCTGTGGGCAGCAATATAAGTAGCATATCAATAAAGATATCCTATATATATTCAGCAGCTCGTATTCACAGGGCAATTCTGATCGCGAAGGATTGAATAGCATTGATTTACTTCCTTGCATTCTCGTCGAGATCAGAAACGAATCAATCAAAATTGCAATTTTATGGTAAGTATTAATGTACAGGATTTAATACTTGCCATGGTTAAGGCGACAGGCCGTCCTCCCTTCCGAATACACGAGGTTTTCCATGTTCCTAGATCCTTCCTCTCTTTTCGTTCGCGGCTATATATAGACGCCGCCTCCCCGCTATCACAACACCATCACCACCACCAACACTCCTAAAGCTTCCTGCCATGGCGACGCCGATCTCGCCAATGGCCGCGGTGATGGCACTTCTGCTGGCCTCGCTGGTTGCTCTGTCCTCGGCACACGTGCCGGCGGCATCCCCCGCTGAAGCGCCGAGCCCCCACCACCATCATGGTCATCACGCTCCGGCGCCAAGCCCTCATCATCACCATCACGGCCACCATGGCCATCACGGTCCGGCTTCGGCGCCTGCTCCCGCTCACGGTGGCCACCACCATCATGGCCACCAAGCCCCCGCGCCGTCGCCAGTGTCCGACGCCCCTGCACCGTCGCCGGTGGCCGACGTTCCTGCGCCTTCGCCGATCCACCACCATCGCCACCACGCTCCAGCGCCGTCGCCGTTAAACATCGAGCAGTTTGGCTTTCCCCAAGCGCCGTCGCGATACCCGATCCACCCCGATCAGCACCACGACGACCAGCACGCTCCGGCGCCGGGGTCGATCCACACCCAGGAGGTGGACAACGCTCCTAGCCCGCATCATCACCATCACCACCATGGCCACCACCATCATCACGCTTCGGCACCTGCACCGGAACATCATCATCATCATCTGAAGCCGCCGACTCCGGACGCCCCCGACCATACCGAGCGTGTTGGCAACGACGACCAAACGACATCCGCTCGCGCGCCGAGCCATTCCCCGGCGCCGGCACCAGTCTGGCGCTACAACTCGCCTGCCCCAGCACCAGGTCCGGCAAGTTCGTCTTCCCGCCTCGCCGGAGTAGGTCTGCTCGGGGCGGTCGCCGTGTCCGCCATTGTGTTGCTTCTTTAGTCGGTCGCCGCTGTCACTTTTGTAATAAGTTGTGCATGCGTGGTCGTAGACAACTGCCACTCCTGCAAGTTTTGTCTACTGCTTCATTAGCAATGGGAATGGTGAAATATGCAATACAATTGCGTTTTGTGACTTTTGTCTGACTAGCCATCCGGCATCTTGAGACTCGATAATTTAAATATTCTGGTACTCCCTCCGTCCAAAAATAAGTGTCTCAATTTTGCTCAAAAGTGGAGGTATCTAGACATGTTTCCATCCACTTTTTGCCAAACTTGTGACACTTATTTTTGGACGGAGGGAGTACTTATTTAGCATGCCCGAGAATATTTAAACATATATGTGAAACCATATATAAAAATGTAAGTTTACTCAATATTCTGTTTATTTTTCTACCACTGGAAGAAAAACATCTCTGCCATTACGACATTTTGCGATCCATAAACATGCAATTAAAATCTAAAACGCTAATATGCATCCAAGTAATTAAACGTCCAAATCTAAATGGAGGATGAACGCAACACTGTGAGACCGTCTAGGTTTGTACTGTGCAGTCTACCGCCTGTTTCCCGGTACTATCTCCCCGCTATTTCCTCCCGAGTGGCGATAAGAGCATTATTATATTACTCCCTCCGTTCCACAATATAAGATGTTTTAGATGTTTCACATATTGTCTAGATTCGAACTAAAAAAATAGAAAGTGGGTGAACACATACACTAAAACATGTCTACATACATGTAGTACAAATATGAATGTGAAAAATGGCTAAAACATCTTATATTATGGAACGGAGGGAGTATAATTTAATGCCGGGCGAAATGGGGCGGAGCTAGGCTAATTCATGGTATGCGGTGCATATCTAGTAAGTTTATTCGAAAATATATTAAGTACATAGGATCCTATACACGTATACTTGTATGTTTAGTGTTCTTTTACATGTGTTGAACTGGATAAAAAATTCCATGCAAAGAAAATGGGAAAATTTCAGAAAAACACGTCCTCCAGAGCCCTCCCACTTTCACCCTTCTAAACCCGGGCCAGATATGGGCTACGCATCCATCAGACCGTCTTTTTTCCAATTTGGGCTGCACTTTGGGCTATGGGCAAGGCTGAAGCGCACCTAAGCTTCTCCTGCTCTGCGAAAAAATCGATCGACTCATCGTCTTCTCCTACGCATCAGCGCCCAGGCCTGCCTCCCACGCGGCGCCGGCGCGCCTCCTGCTGGCGTAGGTGCACCTTAGCGGACGGCGCGCCTGATGGCCCCGCCAGTCCGTTAGTCCGCCACACACTCCTCGCAGCCTGGTCGCATCTCATCTGATTCTGGAGAGCATTAACATGCAGCAACAGCAGATTGAGGATTTGGCAAAGCACAAGAGACAAGACAACAAATTTTCTTAAGACGCGAATTCAGAAGTTCAAAGTTTCGGTTCAGTTTTTCATACCGTGAGAACTCGAGAAAGAGAGATTCAATTTTATTCCCTATTTTCCTCAATTGTGATCGG
The DNA here is from genome assembly GCA_012064385.1 of Puccinellia tenuiflora. NCBI lineage: Eukaryota > Viridiplantae > Streptophyta > Magnoliopsida > Poales > Poaceae > Puccinellia > Puccinellia tenuiflora. The sequence continues at coordinate 154,320 of QRDG01001441.1, read as the reverse complement.
AGGATGATTCTTGACTAGTTATTTCTTACAATTTGTAGGTCTGGAGAATGAAGAACAAGCAGGATGATTTGAAACATATGTGGGACAATGCTGCAAAGAAACAGAAGAGAACTTCCAACTCAATGATGTGTTGCCCGAGTTGTGGTGGGATCCGGGGGGCGACGTGTCATGTGGCTGTAACATAAGATCAAGATGAATCTAAATGCAGCATGCCAAAACTGACGCGGTGCACAGATCAGCTGGTAGAATTAAAGATTTTTTGATAGTTGTTAATCTGACTGTGAGCCAAATGAAGCGATCGGGGACCTCCGGATTGAGTGTTGTTAATCTGACTGTGAGCCAAATGTTACAGTACTGAATCAACGCCGGTATGGTAATCTGCCCGCTAATGTCACTTATCCAACTGTTGTTTTGCAATGCTTCTGCCAGGCTCCTGTTGATTGCACTCTTCCTGACAAACTTGATCAGATCAGGGGCGAGATACCCAACTGCACATCCCCCAAGCCACCAGTCCGTCCAGTACCTGATCGCTACACTGTTTCCAATTATTCAGGTAGCGGAACTGCCTCACATACGACGTTTTCTGTCCGATTCACGTACGACGCAGCGTGGCTTCAATCGTGGCTTCAATCGTGGCTTCAATCGATTCAGGTAGTCGCTGCTCCAGAGAATTCCTCGGTCTGCGGGGTCTCCCAGCTCACTCCACGGCCTCTACTCCCAATTATATAATGGGAACAAGTAAAAATAAAAGTGTGAACCAAACACTTGAAATTTAAGGTGCAAATCTATTATAGATGATTGTCTTTGGAGACCCATTGATGAAATCCAGGGAGAGCACCAAAACTGATTCAGTATAGACAACTTGTATGGAGGATTATGTACAAGGGACATGACTGTTCAGATATCACTATCACGGGACTTCTATTTTAACCCTCCATCTGCTAAAGATATCCTTGATCCCTCTAGAGTCAATATTAGCGTCCTTGAGGCTCTGACCAGGGTGAAGTTCCAGGGATTACAAGTTAGAACGAAAAGCACTGTGCCGATTCATTTGACAAAACTTCAGATCGACAGTCTCTCTATTAGCGCTTCATATTGCAGCCGTAGTGTGGCAGTTTACCGATGTAATCTTTGGCGTATGCTACAAATTAATAGTGATCCTGCAAAACCACTTAAATCTCCATATATACAACTGCACATATGGGATGATGTGGCTAGCAGGCTATGGAAGTTGACCGCTCTATAAACGTACGGGAGTAGTTGGCTGCAGCTTCTGCACTTTCATGATTTCATCGTTGCTTTGTCTTCCGTCGCCCACAAGACTCTGCTGTCCAGGAGCAACAAGAAAGAGCAGGTCTGGGTGGAGGGAGAAGAGAAGAGAAAAGGAAACGATCGAGCGTACGCATCTAGAAGCTCTGGTTGGACTTACTCCACGAATCACGACGGCGTCGTGGGGATTCAAGGCTTATCTATCGTCGTGTCGATGTCGATCGATCCTACCTCCTGGCTCACCTACTCTCTCTAGTCTGGCTTCAAGGTCTTGCACTTGCGACTTCGTCGCCCTTTTCTTGGCAGACAAGGGACCGTGGAGTCGCGATGGCGATCAAATCTGCAGGGACGGCGCCAAAAGCATACTGTGCCACACTCAGCATACCCCTTTTTTAGTCATCGAAATCGCGGAATGGAGTTCGGTGCGCGTCCGGGCGTGGTTGGATTCGTTTCTCTTTGCTAGCTACGGACGTACGCCCACCGACGAGATCAGGGAGGAAGCGTCGGCCTTCTGGCCGGCACGAAACGAAAAGAGGGGAAACAAATGCGCATCTTGTAGATGTACGAACCACTCAAAAATCGTATTTTAAAATGTTTAAAAAATTAGGTTTACACATCTGGATATTTATGTTTGCACACAAAGTTGAGTGAAAAAAGACATTTTTATGACGTGTATTAAAAAAGAAAAGTTTGGTACTCTAAAATAAGTTTTTATGCGACTTTTTTGGGGGTCCTTTTTACACAAACCACACAACATGTTTTTTGCGCAAACTTTTGTGCACGAACATAGAATATCCACAGAACGAATCCTCCTCTTCCACCATCATCTACCTCGACAACGACTTTGATTCGACGACGAGGAAGACGAGGATCGAGGCTAGGGTTAGAATAGTTTAGGTTTAAATTTCGTTCAAAAGCTTTTAACTTATCAAAAAAAATTAAATAATTCCTTTAAATTTGATGCCCTTTTTTAGATTAAGGTTTGAGTTTGGGAGGTACCGTTGGGGCAGCCATCTTAGCAGACCAGACATGTGTTCGACACCCGATAGCGGATATTTTTTTTAATGTGCCAGTCCGTCGCCGTCTAATTTCACCATTTTTCATAAAACATTTGACTTGAGATACATTATCTATAGGCGATGCTAATAAAAAAAAAGCAACTTGAAGGTTAGACAACGCTTCAAACAATTAATAATTTTTTATTGGATGTGTACGTATGAGAGAGCGGACACTGGCACTTGATCTCAAAAATCTCACTGACAGAGTAGATATCAGCAACTCTTAGCGATCGGCAATGCTAACGATCGACAGTTTTTTCCCTCAACAAAAAACCATCGTTCGCCGTTGTACCATCGGACCATCGCATGGACTCAACGCAGGTCCTTCCCGGAACCGAATAAGCCAGCGGAGGCATGTGTAAACTGCTGGTGCAAGCACCTCACAGTTCTATTTTTATGGTTATCGTTCGTGTGGGTTGCCTTTGTTTACGAACCCCAACAGCGCACTAAACAAGAGCGGCAGCGCAGTGGATGTCAACCAAAGATTAGTTTTGGTTATTGTATTGGTTGGGTTCATCATCATCGATCGTGCAACAAATTTTTAATACTGTAGCTATAACCAGCGCATGACGCACGCATGCATGTTACATGGAGACGACCAGATCCGGTCATCCGGATACAAAGGCGAAGTAGATAGCTCATGGCACAAACCTGACTTTATCGCTTGGCTGATTTAAACTGATCATGGTCCAGGATCGGCTATCTGACTTTAAATAATCTATTGTGGATAATCGTTCTACAATCATCCATGCTGGTTATGGGCAACAATAAAAATAGCTAATAATGGTATAGCGATAGACACGAAAAAATGATTTAAAATGTTTTCTCTCCGTTCTACCTTCTTTGTCGAACTATAAAATATTTTGAATATTTTAATGTGGACTACATACATACTGAAATGGATTAACAAACACACTAAAATGCAAAACTTCAACCAATAATTACTCCAAAATGCTCAAAAATGCTAGAACATCTTATAATTCGGGAGGGGGGGGGGGGGGGGGGGGGGTATTAGGTTTTGTGAAGACAAAACTTCAACCAATAATTACTCCAACAGTATGTTTTATATACTATCTAAGATGACAATTGTAAGTAAGTACCTTTACAAGGATATCTAGTGACACAAATTTTATGTCATAAAAACTGTGTAGTATTGACAAAGTATTTTTGGCTTTTATGACATACGAAATATGTAAGTAAACGCTCCATTTGAGCGACCAAATACAACATCACATTTAGCACCCGAGTAATGTACAACCTGACTATACTTTTCTAGTCCTTTGTAACGAATTTGTCTGCCATCGAGATAATCATGTGTCTTAATCGAGTCAGAGTTGTCCCATAGATTCGGTAAGAACTGAAACCGCCCAAAGCCTCGATAAGGGAAGGGCCTTAAAAGATAAAATACATATAGTAATAACTTTTCTAGTATCCATTGCACACATAAACTATTTAATACTCCCCGTAAAAAAAATAAAACATGAATGAACTTTTCTAGTCAACAGTGCACAACTTTGACCAAAAGATAGTATAAATACATATAAAAATTATTCCACGTGAAAAAAATGTAATGATGTCATTTATATAAACCTCAATCCATATACTTATGTACTCCCTCCGTATCAAAATATAAGATGTTTTGGACTTTTGCTTTCCATCTGTATCTAGACATGTTTTAGTGCAAGAGTCCAAAACATCTTATATTTTGATACGGAGGGAGTATATATATTAATAGTCAAAGACGTGAATTAAAGATGGTAAAAAATCATGGAGGTCTAACATTTTAGAACAGAGGGAGTATCTCAACCTAATAAAATGGATAATTCACGGAAGAAAATACACACCAATGTGATAGAGGACAACAAGTTTAATTAGCCTTTCATTCTCTTTCGGAATGGAAGTCCTGCAAATTTTACGGAACTCTTGTAACTAGATTTTCATGTATGTAACATATTTTTATTTCATAAACTTGTCAGATATTTGTGTATACCAGATGATAACAAGAACATTACAAAAGCATACGCAAACATACTACAATCCACACCATTTTATTCTATCGGTGATTACTCTAAGCTATGTTATCTCAATAGCAAGTACAAAGCAAGCACACTTTCTTAAATTTTGACCATGAAAAAATAGTGTCATTGGTTCAATTTATACTCTAAAATTTCTATAAATATGTCTAATTAATCATACACTAGAAACCGATGTTGTGATATTTGTTATATCCTACTCTTTGCAGGTCCTTACCATAAATGCATATAAATTATATATATATCATGCATTACATAATAATAGATCTAGAAAAGATTGTTGTTATAAAATAAATAAATATCTCTCAATGATATTCAATATAAAAAACACCAAGTAATATTTCATAATATTGCCAGTTACGTTATTAAAATATGAGAGCAAACATACAATTACAATTATAATGTTGTATCACGCTAAAAGTAAGATCTATATAAGTATAATTCAAATTGTATTGATTTTGATTCACACTAGCACAAATTCATTATACCGGCTCTCGATGGAGTAAAAATGTTCTAGTAGTTGTATTTACCATTTTCTAGTAGTTGTATTTACAATTCACAATGGATTGAATCCCAATTGAATGCCATATATGTCGTATTAAACAAATTGGTTTAAATGAGAGGCTACGATTTTAATCGATAGTGAGATGTATGTTATTATTTCGCAAATCTTAAAACAATATGACTACGGTCTTCTACAGATATTTTGTGATTTTTTATGGCTTATGTGTATATGTCGATGTCAAACTCATTTCTTTTAAAAGAATACACACCATACAAAATACTAAATAATTATGGGAATTTTAAATTTGAAAGTATATCGTGCAAACATTCGCGTCACCGGTCTCTCTCACTTCTCGTTTCCATGCCCTTCTTTCTTTCATAGTTACATGCATTTTAACTTTACACAAACAATATTGTAATTTTGTTTGACGATTCAGTGACAGTTGTCACGTGCAAACAGTAACATGCTAAGTGTACACATAAAATGCATGAAAATCACAAAGTGCATAAAAAAGACACAATAAGATGAATCATTTCATTTCTGAGAAAAAATAGGCTAACCATTTTCCCATTTTACATGTTGGCAGACTTTTGTTATCTGAACAGTAACACATAAGTTGCTACCCTATTTTATGATAAGTTACCACGTGATAACTTCAATACCAACACAGTCTCAATTTCATCCAATATCAACTATGAAATAGATCTCTAAGCGAAATAGCGTTTTGACAGATAAATCATTTTAGATTATTCCTTTTAGGGAGTACATATGTACGTACGTGTTATGCTTCTTTGGTCTAAGAAAACGCCTTACAAAATACTGAATAGGCGTGGTATTAACTTTACGCTTGCACTTCGTTAGACCTGCGAGATTTCCCATTTTGTTGCGCGATCAACGGTACCATACATGAACTCTTTGATTCAAATGATTTCATAATAATGTTGGAGTATTCAATCTTTAGGAATTGTTCCTATGGTTGTTGTTTGATTTGTAGGTTCAAATCTCATAAGCCTTTGGACCACATTCATATAAAAATCTAACATCCATTCAAACGTCTTTGTAAAAATCATTTATTATCCTATGTCGGAAACAGATAATTTCTGGTGCATATAAGATCATGTATAGAATTTAGATTGACATCACATTGCAATCTTGTATTTTTCTTATCACTGTGTTTGTAGATCATCCCCAACCAAGCGAGAGTGGCGATATGGAGGCCGAGCGACATGACGCTCGGTATCCAGGTGGTTCGTTCGAACGTTGCGGTTTGTACAGAATAGATTATATTGGATATACGGTTTTGAATACCAAGCTTTTGAACAGTTCTCCATACGTCGTTGGCCCATGTCATGGTGGTGCAGGACTTGACAGCTCATAGTAGCTTCACATTGCTTCTTGGACACATGGACGTGCCGATTAAATGGTTGGACCCCACGTATCAGGGAGATGAACCCCGGATACCCCAAAGATGCTCATTCCTTCAAAACTCCTCAAGCCAGGCAGGACACGCCGGCTGCGTCACGCCGGTTGCGTCACGCCGGCTGCATTTGGCCGGCTACGCCTATCCGGATTCGTCCGTCCGGCTGGACTGAAGCCGGACCAACCAACCGACAGTTCCGTACGAGTGGGCCAGCCCCGCGTAACCGTCACCCGTGAACAGTACTTCCTGTCGGGCGTTTCCTGTACAACATCATGACAATTGGCTCCAGCCGGACCAGAGTGTAGCTGATGTCATAGGGATAACCCTGTAATTTCCTTGTAACCCCAAACCCTAGCCCGTTGCCTATATAAGGTGGGCTAGAGCCCCCTGCGAGGGGGGGGGGGGGCGAGACAGAACACGCGTAGAGGGAGAAAGGATCATCTTCAATCCCCAGCCGGCTAGGATCTCCAGCCGGCTGCCACCTGAACAACTCCAGGAGCACACTATAACCCGAATTCCGTGATCTAGCAATAAGAAACTAGAAGAGCAGGACGTAGGGTTGTTACCTCCACAAGAGGGCCCTGAACCTGGGTACATCGCGTGTGTTTGCGTGCTTGTTACCCAATCCCGAGCGAACACCATCGTTGCCTTGCCCCACAATCTTTCACATCTCTGATGGGTATGCCGTGCTATCCACCACGACATTTGGCGCCCACCGTGGGGCTCGCGAGAGCGGAGTCATGTTCTGCGCGGGATCCCGTTCCGTTGATGACCGGCGCATCGTCTCCGGCCTCGTGCTCTCCATCGGCTCCATCGGCTGCATCATCGACAACACCAAGAGCTTCGCCGACGTGGGCTTCACCGATGAAGGCATCATCGTCACCTTCGGCAGCTTCCCTGTCTACGTCGCCGCCGCTGCGAAGGAGTACCCGAAGGAGGTTCTCACGTGTTTGGCTCCATCGGCCTTCGACGCCGACACGCACGGCTTCGAGTCCTCCTTCGATTGCCTCGACTCTGGCAGCGCGGACTGCGACGACACCAAGCTCTGCGTCTATGCCGAGGTGCACATGGTCGAGCATGCGGCTGCAGGCGGCACCGTCGGCAAAACCGTCCACGAAGCTGGCGAGCCTTCGCGTTTCCAGCGCAATCTCGAGACGGAATTCGAGTTCCTGAGCACTCCCATTGCGCCGAGTGCGGACCCATCCAAGGCGGCGGCCGAGCTTGAGAAGATGCGCCAGCAGATGTACGACAAGGCACTCCACCTTGCCTCGACGCAACACCGACTCAACGCCACGATGCGCGAGTACAACACCGTCCACGGCTTCGAGCCGGCAAGAGGCAACACGAACAAGCTGAGCGAGATCAGGCGCAAGGGAGGAGACCTCGGCGGAGCCTTGAACTGTGCCGGACAGCCGCACGAGAACTCCGACATCCTCCAGCCGGAATACAGCTGCCCGGCTCAAAACATGAAGGCTGCGGAGGCGGCAGCCGCAGAACTTCCTCATCTTCAAGGTGAAGAACTACTTCAACAAATGCGTCGGGTTCAAGAACTCATCGCCACGGCCAACCGGCAGCAACGCGAAACCGAGCCGGCCGGAAGCAAGGACCTGGCGCTCTACGCTCCACCGCCTGGCTACGACGCAGCCGGCAAGTCCAAGCAAGGTTACGAGGCGTCATCGACAAGCCGCGATAAGCAAAAGGACAAGCAACCCCGAGCTCATCGCGAGAGGAGCGTGAGCTCACACCCTCGGGACCATGGCCGCGATCCGGCTGGCCGACGCGATGACGGTCACCACAACGAGCCTCGAGCCGGACGAAGCGTCAAGGAGCGAGTCGGCCACAAGGTCACCATCGACCAGCGCCTGGGACCACTGAGACCCAAAACCAGCAGCGAACAACGGCTCTCTCCACCAAGAGATTCCACCTGGCGTTGCCCTTGAAAAGCTATACAAGCCATCCATCACGCCATGTCCAGGCTCCGACTCCATCCGGATGCCCCAGGGTACGGAGCCGAACGGGCCAGCTGCTCTCAAGCCGGAAGCTGTTGAGGTCCTCGTCATCGAGGAGGATCCCCCGTGGACGCAACCCTTCCTCGCCTAACTCGCCAACGACGAACTCCCGGAGGACAAGCTCACCGCCAGGCAAATCAAACGTCGAGCAAGCGCCTACACCATCATCAATAACGAATTGTACAAGCGCAGCGTCTCAGGCATCTTCCAACGATGTGTAAGCCAAGAAGGAGTCAAAATCCTCAAAGAAATTCACCAAGGAGAATGCGGCCATCATGTGTCGTCAAAGGAAATCGTGGCCAAAGCATTCTGGCATGGTTTCTACTGGCCGACTGCGCTGGCAGACGCAAACCAGCTGGTCCGACTCTGCAACGGCTGTCAACGATTCGCAACGCAGAAGCATACGCCGGTTGCGGCACTCAAGACGATCCCCATCACCTGGCCATTCGCCGTCTGGGGGCTGGACATGGTTGGCCCGTTGAAGAAGACCAGTGGCGTCATGACACACCTACTGGCAGTTGTCGACAAGTTCACGAAGTGGATCGAAGCCAAGCCGATCAAGAAGCTAGATGGTCCAACCGATGTCAAGTTCTTCAAGAGCATCATCTATCGCTTCTTCTACCCCAACAACATCATCACGGACAACGGCTCCAACTTCGTCAAGGGTGAATTCGCCAGGTTCTGCGGCAGAACCGGCATCCGGCTTGACGTTGCTTCCGTCGCGCATCCGTAGTCAAATGGACAAGTTGAGCGGGCAAAAGGACTCATCTTGGCCGGCATCAAACCTCGGTTAATTACTCGAGCCGCTTGAGCGAGCAGCCGGCGCATGGCTGGAGGAGCTGCCATCCGTCCTCTGGAGCCTAAGGACAACCCCTAACCGCTCAACCGGATTCACCCCATTCTTCCTCGTCCACGGAGCCAAAGCCTTCATGCCAACCGACATCGAGCACGAGGCACCCCGCATCGTCCTGTTTACGGAGGCGGAAGCCAAACAAGCCTACGAAGACGGAATGGACCTGCTCGAGGAAGCACGCCAACTCGCCGAATCAAGATCAGCAATGTACCAGCAGCAGTTGCGCAACTACCACAGCCGGAGAGCCAGGCATGTGCGCTTCTATGAGGGAGATCTATGCTCTGGCTAATCCAAGACACAAAGAACATGCACAAGTTATCATCACCCTGGGAGGGACCTTTCATCGTGAGCAAAGCACTCATCAACGACGCCTACTACCTGATCGACGCTCGTGAGCACAAAAAGGACAAGATGGACAAGGAAGGCGATGAAACGGAAAGGCCATGGAATGCCTCACTCTTACGCCGGTTCTACACTTGAGCAAGTGCCATGTATGTATCACCTATGCTATCAATAAAAGAATGAAAAATGATGGGCACATGAATCAATTTTTCGCAGTTTTTCGCTTTTCCTTTTTAATCTTCCGGCTGCACCGACAGCCGGCAAACTTCCCTCCCGCGGCCGTGTAGCGTGAATAAGCTCTAAACGGCTACCTCTTCGAATCCGGTAATGCTGGCAAGAGAATAAGTTGGAGGATGCCAAAAACATGAAAACGCTTAAAGGAAAGTAATGACGGCTGATAAAAACATCGTTCTGCAAACTCGGCCAAGCCGGTAGTCGGCAACTTCTTATCCTATTATGGACGATTAACTATATGACGCTAAACAGCTACCTCTTCGAATCCGGCTGGTCCGGCAAGAGAATAAGCTGGAGGCCGATTGTATGCGAAAGACGTAAGAACAGAATTCGTTGCCGGCTAAAAAAACCTTGGCCTTATAACCGAAAACCTAATGTTATAGTAGTGTGTATGATCCCGCTGGACGGTGAAGTACACGCGAACTACGGCAGGAATGCAGGCGAGTGGATAATTAAGATAAACAAAATAAAAGCAACTTTTACAGCCGGTTGAACAAGCTAACCACTCCGTCACCTGCTTTATGTACAAAAATGCCGTTTGCCGGCTGCGGAGACCCGGAAACCGGACGCAAAGCACATCAAGAATCCGAAGCCGGCCTCCAGCACACAGGTACAAGAACAGAACAGATAATGGCATCCGGCTTCAAACAACAAGCCGGCAATACAACAATAATCCAAAAGCTTACAAGCAAGTGCGAGACGAGGCAAAGTACATGAATCAAAAAGAGGAAGTCCACAGGCGAACGTCCTCGCACACAGACGAAGCCGACTACTGGATGGCCTAAACCTAAGCCGGAGGAGGTGTCATATCGTCATCGCTCTCCTCCCACTCCTTGAGACAAAGGGAACCGTCGAAGACCTTGAGGTAGAAGACTCCAGTTCGGCGCTTCAACTGGAAGCGAACGATGAAGGGAGGCGCCAGAGGGTAAAATCGGGCGAAGGCCTTCCAGCCGCTATAGAACTCCGCCCGCCTGCGAACTTCTCCACCTTCATGGCTGACGATGACCCGAGCGAAGACCTCCCAAGGTCCTTGGCGAGTACCAACTCGATGAAGAAGAAACCGAAAAGGACCTTCACCCTCCAGCGCATCAGCAACAACTCGGGGATGCCATTGAGTACGCTTGACGGACTCATAGAGAGTCAGCACGAACTCTGAAATGGGAAACTCGTCCCAAAAGCCTCCAACCGGCGAAGCAGATCGAGCAGGAGAAGGACTCCTGCCACCCTCACCAGTTGCATCTGTGGTATCACCGCCGGCGTTTCGCCCACGGCCACGACCATGCCCACCACCACCACGGCAGCCTCCACCGCCACGACCTCGATTCGGCGGGCGACCCCTCCCACGCTTCGTCGGCACAGACGAGGGCTCTCCAAACTCCTTCTTCGGTGCCATGGCAGGAGAAGGAGAAAAGAGGAAGAGAGGGTGAGGCGAAGCAAGCGCATCCATGGAGCTACTTATACAGGAACAGAAGAGAGCCCAACCGTCACCAATGCATCCCCAGACGACATGTGGCCAACAAAACGGAGAATACGAACCGCAAAAGATCCGAACAGGTTAATTAGCCACAGAAAATCCGAGGGGTGAAGCCGAGGAGACAACTAGCACCAGTATGGGAGTCCGGCCAGAACAAACCCGACACGTGGCCTCTATAGGCTCCAGGCCGGCATGATTCCCGGGGCTGCGCAGCCGCCAAGCCGGCTCTGCGCACCCAGACGTATATTTACAACATCCCGAGTCACGGACTCGGGGGCTGCCACGCCTTCAGCCGGCAGGAAATGCATTCCCGGGGGCTGCGCAGCCGCCAGGCCGGCTCCGCGCACCCGGACATATATTTACAACACCCCGAGTCACGGACTCGGGGGCTGCCACGCCGTCAGCCGGCAGAAAATGCATTTCCGGGGGCTGCGCGGCCGCCAAGCCGGCTCCGCGCACCCGGGCGTATATCTACAACACCCCGAGTCACGGACTCGGGGGCTGTCACGCCGTTAGCCGGCAGAAAATGCATTCCCGGGGGCTACGCAGCCGCCAAGCCGGCTCCGCGCACCCGGACGTATATCTACAACACCCCGAGTCACGGACTCGGGGGCTGCCATGCCGTCAGCCGGCAGAAAATCTAATCCCGGGGGCTGCGTCGCCGCCAAGTCGGCTCCGCGCACCCGGATGATCACCTACACCACCCCAAGTCAGAGACTCGGGGGTTGCACGTCACCAAGACGACAAAAGAAAGCACAAGATGAGTAAAAAACATAAAATTTCGACCCGGCTCGATACTCAAGCCGGCCCAAAATTCGGGGGCTAGAGATGGTGAATATCGTCACCAAGACGAACACAAATTCTGACACAAAGACCCAACAATTTCAAAGACGTTGCTCCTAAAGATAGCAATTGACAATATGGAAACAGATCCACATTACAAAGGACAATAGTTCAAGTCAGCCATCAATCCAAAGCAACAAGTCCTACAAATACGCCCGGCATCCCAGGGAGAAGGAGAATTAAGGAAGCGTAGCAGCAGCGTCGCCGGCTTCAACACCCTCAGTCGGTCGCGCATCTGTGGATGGTTCGGCGGGCACAAGTTGCGTCAGGTCAACCGCCTTGGCTATCCACCCTGAAGCCATGAGGATCTCTGGACGCAAGCTCGCAGAGACGTTCCCGTGCAGAAGCCACCCGTCAGCATATCCATCTTCACATCTAGATACCAGGACTTCACCAAGGCCATTGCCATGTCGGTCCCCCCTCGAGCTGCCATCTCCACCTGCTCATCGATGCCAGCTGGCACTCCGTCAAGCCGGACGGACAGATCGTGAAGAGCATCTGGAACGGGAGCATCCGGCCACAGGTTCTTGAGGACGCCGCTGGCTGCTTCCCTCAGCAGTTTGAATTCACGGCCAAATTGGAGAAGACGAGAGACAGCAGAAGGCATGGCCCCAGCAGTAGTGCCAGAAGATTCCGGCAGAGTGCATTCAGAAGCGGCCGCCCCCTGAATTTGCGTGTCCACTTCGGGGTAAAGGCCTGCGTTTCAAGCCGGTAAGATCGAGAAGAGGGTCCCAAATGAGGGATAAAGAAGAAGAAGATGTCACGTACCGAGGATAAGCTCATTTTCCCGCTCAACCTCGGAAATCAAGCCGCCCACCAACTGCTCGTGCTCGAGCTCACGCTCCTTGGCTGCACGAGATGTCTGATCATGGGCGTCGACCGATTCCTTCAGCTGGCGCCTCAAGTCCTCCCCATTCTTTCGAAGGGTCTCAACTTCGCCCAGCCGCTGCTTCTCAGCTTCCTGCAGCCTCTTCACCTCTTCACCTCTTCCGCCAGCCAGACAACCTCCAGGCAGCGCTCCTCCGACACCTTCTCTGCCGCCTGGATATCGGCCACGACCAGTGCATGGGCATCATCCTTCTTCTTTATCTGGACGTTATACGTGGTGAGAGGAATTGAAGCCGCCAGCTGCTTCTCCTAGCCGGCACGAGAGGTAGAATCGTCGGGCGAAGCCGGATCGTCATCAAATCAAGCTACCCGAGAAGAAGACAAGACACCGAGGCAGAAAAATACGGCTGAGAAAAGAAACCAAACCTTTGGCAGCCTCAAGCTCCCGCTTGAGCGTCGAGATCTCCCTGGACGCATTGGAGAGAGCATATTCAACCGAGAAGCAGAGCAGCAAGACGTCAGCCAGCTGCTCCTTTGATCTTTTCTCCACCAACGCGGCGAGGGGGAAGTGCCCCGATGCATCCAGCCGGGTCGGCCCCGGTCCAGAGTACGGAGGAGTGCTCACCAGGGACGACTGGCGCGGCCTGAGGGGGTGAAGCCATCACCACCGCAATGGCCTTGTCCTTGGCCATCTCGGCCACGGACGAGGAAGGAAGGAGGAAGGCACCGTCTCCGGTCCCCGCACGCGGCCGGGGAGCCAACTTAAAGGCATCGACCACCACCTCATCGCTGCCACCAGCGGCTGAAGGACCAAGATCCACCACGAGGGGAGCGGCGTCCGGTAGCGCTTGGCTGCCTGGCGTCACGTTCGTCTCCACCCTCGTGACCTCTGGAGGCGGACCAGCCACCTACGCTTTAGACGCTTCATGAGTGGGCACGGAGGCGGGCTCGACCGTCCGGCCGGGGGCAGCTCCGCCAATCGCAAGCGGCTCCCTGCACAATGACGAAAGTGTCACAACAAGAAACACGGACTACGAAGATTCCCGCCTCAACGCGAGGATTTACCCATCGCGCGTGCCCAAGTCCTCCGGCTTTCTCCTCCTTGAGCGCTTCGACGGTGGAGCCGGCGCATCGTCAGACGAACGTTTCACACTCCCAGCGGGCGCCCCCGCGCCCTTTGCGGAAACAGCGGGGTCGTCAGCCGGTTGCTTCGATGAGGCCGGCGCCACCTCAGCCCCAACTCCGGCCTCTATGGTCTTCCTGGCGTCCGCATCCGTCTTCGCCTTCGCCTCGACTTGCCTGGAGGCCACCGGCTGCTCCACAGTCAAACCAGCGTTGAAAGTGTCCTTGGCCAAATCCGCCTGCGCCATACATGCATAAAACTCCCTTTCCAAATCATCCTGACTCAAGTCATAAATGAAGTCACCCCCAGGAGCGCGACCAATCACCTCAGTGCTAGCTCCGCTAGCGGGGACATCCGGCTTCTCCCCCATCCTCGCGGCAACCTCGGACCTGATGTCGGCCTCGATTGCGTCCACCCACGCCTCCACCACGAGCCTCCCAGCGGGCGTCAAGCCGACTGTAGTCGGCCGGCTGGGCGTCGAAGATATCTTCTTTGCGGACAGCATGCCCCGCTTCACGAAGGATCCCCTCCGCTTGCGGATGACCTTGCCCGCGTCTGAATCGGCAGCCGCCTTCGACCGCCTCTCCTTCGCAGTCTGGGAGGAAGACATCGCCTGAGCCTTCCGGGCGACCGCCTCCAGTACCTTTGTTCTGCGGCTAGGCACGGGCGGCTTGGAGGCTGGCACGGAAGAGGAACCCTCAGAGTCCGGATCGGAGCTACTGGAGAGATCAACAACCACGCGCACGCCGCCGTCGCCGGCTCGCTCGGCGACATCGATCACGGAAGACTTACCGCGGGAAGACGAAGCTGGAGGTGCATCGCCACGTTCGTGTTGGAGA